>OY744533.1:78948689-79171189 GCA_963556195.1 Sepiola atlantica
CATTACACTATAATATGACCCTTTTTTTAGTTGATTGGGAAACAGCCTCGTGGTATTTTGTTCCACAGATAGGATGCTATAGGAAATAATATTTTTTCATGGAAGATTCGTTTGGTGTTTGATAAATGAAGAGAGAGAGAGAGAGAGAGAGAGAAAGAGAGAGAAAGGAAAGTTATTTGCTATAGATGTAGCTAGACGAGTTCTTGCTCTAAATGTTTTACAGTAGGAACTAACGATAGAATTTCATTCGAGCACCTACCATGAACATAACGATACCGTAGACTTGCTGTCGCTGAGACTCCAAAGAAAATCACCTGTGTTAAGCAAAATCTACAAATCCTTGATAAAAACTGGTGCGAGAACTCCTGATGAGTAATAAATTTTAACAAAAGGAGAGAATGGGGGAAAGGACTCGTTTGTATAACACAAAAGAAGAACTAGAAAAATACGTAACCCGAACACAGAGAGACTGGTCATCGCATCAAGGGACACCCCGTAAAAATGACCAATGCATAAAGCAACGAAACAGAAAACAAAAACGCCGCAAAAATACCAACATGAACAGAGAAACAGAATCTCTGCTGACAGCCGCACAAAACAACGCGATCATAGCTAATTATACCAAAGCAAAAGTAGACAGAACCCAGGAAATCGGTAAATATAGACTCGATGGGAAATGAGACGAAATGGTAAAAAAAATAATAAGTGACGGTATCAAACTCTTAAAAAAGAAGGCGAAAACAGACATGACTACGTGGGAAAAGCAGTCTACTGGAAACTATGCAAACGCCTACATCTTGAACACGCAAACAAATGATACAAACACAAACCGGAGACCATATTTGAAAACGAAAATCACAAACTTTTCTAAGAGATGGATACATAAACAGATAAATGTATTCATGCAAGGAGATCCGACGTGGAAATAGTCAATAAGAATGGAAAATAGTCCAAAATCGTAGATTTCACCGCCTCAGTTGTCCACAGGGTCGAGATCAGGGAAGAAAAAAAAAACTAAGCAAATACACAGAACGCGTCAGAGAGCTGAAAGCAATATGGAATATTAAGAACATTACTATTATACCAATAATCGTGGGAGCACTAGGAACAGTCCCGAGAAACTTGGAAAAATGTCTAGGAGTAATTGGAATTTAAAAAGAGATTGAAGTCATAATCCGAATGGCAATGATAAACACAGTCGAAATCTTAAGTAAAACATTTAAAGACGGAAAGCAACCAACAAAACCAATGGATGCTGACCAACCACGGATAAATGATACAGAAAGAAGAGGGAAAACACACGTGCACATGCGGTGAAACCAGCCTTTGCCAATACTACACAAAATTGTTCTGAAAAATCAAGGGGGATAGAAAAAAAACATAAAAATATAACATAGTTAAAACAAAAAAATGCTTATACTTCTGACAAGGGTGTATATCACCGAAAGTACTGAATTTTTTAAAGTAAATAAATGATTTATTTTGAAAAACATAAATAATTTGCGTTGTCCAGGTTTTCAAAATATTCATAAAAATATATTTTCCTTTTTATTGCCATTTCAACGTTTCAATGTGTGACTTTTCAAACTACCTTATTCACGCAACCGCGTGCTACACACACCGGCATATCAACATAAATCGTCGATAACGTCAAGACAAATTTCAACTTGACTGCGATAAATATGTCTCAGTCAGGGAGGATTATACGAAAAAAGAAGAGAAAAAAAATGCTTATACTTCTGACAAAGGTGTATATCACGAAAAGTACTCAAGTTTTTAAATAAATAAATAATTTATTTTGAAAAACATAAATAATTTGCGTTGTCCAGGTTTTCAAAATATTTTTTTTTTAAATATTCTCCTTATTATAAAAATATAAATATCAGCGTTCAGGTGAGCAATAATCCCAAGTAAAAACAACTTATTTTCAAAGCGTTATAGTCATAAACATTCTCGGAAGCGTATAGGCAACTTTGTTTTAGATATTTCCGGGACGTGGGCGTTAAGCTTTCTATATATCTCCTCGAGTATCAGGAAAGATTTGCTAAAAATAGGGACTAAAGCCCTTATGAGAAAATTGCCCCCCAAAAAATCGACTTCTGTGCTATCGTAACGCCTCTCCCCCTCTTGTGAGAAATGCATCAAAATTAAAACTTTCGCGCCACTTTGGGCGGCGTCATGTTTCATTTACCGTCCGTGCCAGAATTGCCTCAAGTCAAGATTACAACGAAATGATTAATTACTAGACCGATGTCTACTTCTGTGACACACCCACCGACTGCACCCTCTTCGTTCCAGGAACTCTTTAAAACGCCCACCTCACTTTTGATGTTGACTTGACACACGCTACAATCAGGTGCCTGCTAACACCGGAAGTTAAAGTACTGCTGGAGTCTCTTCTGGATTACAAGTGGCAATTCTGATAGCACCCTTCCACCCGACATACGCATTCATCCCCACACGCATCGTTCTTTCAAGGAAACCATCCTTAAAACGGAGCATATCTAATATATAAAGTTATCTTTTCGGATTTTCGAGTCAGGCCTAAGTAGACTTTTAACAAAAAATCAAACTTGCTTCTTATAAGCCAACTTTCATTGGTCCCCCGATTTATAAAATCGGGGGACCTATGTTTTCAGGCATTTCCGTCCGTCCGTCCGTCCGTCCGTCCGTCCGTCCGTCCGTCCGTCCGTCTGTCCGTCCATCCGTCCGTCCGTCCGCCCGTCCGTATTTTCAACCATCCATTGAATTTCTCTGAAATTTTGCATGAAGTTGTAACTTTTGTCAGGTTAGAAAGTGACATTCTCCGATTTAAAAAAAAATCTGGTTAGCTCCCCAGTGAGTCAAAAGGCTCCAAAATGGCAAAAAATGACATTTTTTGCCCCATAACTTTTCATCCATCCATTCAATTTCTCTGAAACTTGACCAAAATGTGCAAGCAATTGTTCCTAATAGAAAATAAGTATCGCCGACATTGGAAAAAATCTCGTTCGCGCCCCCAGGGGGTTAAAAGCCCCCAAAATGGCAAAAAATCATAACGTTTGATCCATCCATTCAATCTTTCTGAAACTTTGACAAAATGTAGAGGCAATTGTTCTGGATATAAAATGAGCATCCTTGACCTCAGAAAAATTCTCGTTCGCGCCCCCAGGGGGTACAATTGGGGTAAAAAAAATGCCCCAAATTGCCCAAATTTATTGCATTTTACACTCGCCACATCGAGTCACATACAGAGGGGAACCACGCATGCGCGGCTTGTTTGTTATTGTTGTACGATGTTATTGGCAATATAATAACATGCATCGCTACAATATATTTAAATAATCTGAAACATTTTAAAGTAATTACTGGAAAATAAAATTCATCTATATTTTTAATTGATGAAATAAAAAAAAACTCCCTTACAACTAAAATGTTTCTCCCTAATAATTAAAAATAAAACTACAATGGATCCGACTGACTGTTGACTTCTCACCTGCCTGTCAAGTGTTCGACTGAACAGCTCAGCAATAGCAACCGACGAACCCTCGTTCCAGGTGTTGACATTTCCATTCGTCTGTCCCGGGGCAATCCTGCACTTTTCAATTTCTGCAGTTTTATGCGATTCAACATGTCTTTAAAGTGCAACTTGTCTGCTAACTATTAATACGATTCAATATGCCATTTCAGGTAACTTTTCCACTGCATTTTCTCTCGATTCAACTTGTCCTTCCTATGACAACTTCTGCTCCAGTCGGCCCAGCAGTCACCCATACTTGTTCCTATATCACACCAGACCGGCATCGATCGATCAAACTTATTAATCTGCTTATCCGGAATAATCCGAACAGCCCCTCCCCCACCTCAACACTTCCTGTGACGCCAGCAGGTGACGTAACAGTCTTTCATTACCTGAATATTTACGATTCAATAAACCAGGTAATCCGTTATTTAAAACTGGTATTCACCATCTTTCTTTGGCATTGCTGTGTTTGTCTTGTGTCTCTAATTAGCTGTTAGACCGATCCCCATCATCGGCCTCTGCAGCATCATATATAAAACAATATTATCAAATAACTACTGAACTGGTTTTACAAAGCGTAAGAAACAAAAATGTATGCAAATATTATGTAGCCGTTTTTAGGTTACAACGACGGTCCAAACTTCAGAGGAAAGTCCTGCTCATCCAACACCGTATCAACACTGAAAACATTTTTTAAAAAACGCTTTCTTTTAGCTGTAAAAACTGAACTCTTTATCAGCTTTTAAGTTGTCTTTATAAAGGTCGGTTTGTCTCTACAACTGCAAATATGATGACCCTCAAAACCTTCGCCCTAATTCTTAGTAGCCCCTTACGTCTACAGCATAGCCCGCTAATCACCACGTGTGTTTGCACAACAAAACAACAGCCCCCCTTCGGTGGACGTTCTGTTCTCAAGCATGTTGCGAAGCTATCCGGAGAGAGTATGCAATTCATTGTTCGCCTGCAGCGCCCTCTTCGGGGAATGCCGTTGGGTCCAGATTATGGCTATTTTTGTACCCGTCCTGTAAGCCACCATTTCGGGATTTGGCTGGATTTCAATTATAAATTGCCCTTGTGTCTAATTTTGCCCCGTGGGAACCACATAAAAAGGTGTTCAGGCAGAAGGTCGTTACATTTGCAGGTAGGTACATATGTGTCTATACACGCTATATATATATATATATATATATATATATATATATATATATATATATATATATATGACAAAGTATCCGGGGCCCCATGGGGATCGGGTACCCTGGTGACGCGCTAGTATGCATCTTGGTGGTGATTCTATGCCGACTGAGGGCCCTGCTCATGCATGCAAATATGTAAAAATTTGCTATTATTAACACAAGTTCTTTTCTCTCTGGAGAACTGTTACCCTACATGCGAAACATCTCATTCGACTTTTCGGCTAGAGAAACAAATTGGTCCAAAACAAGGTAAACGTTTAGTATGTTTGTTTAATTTATTCACAAAACTGAACAGAAACCTGGTATCATTACCCATTTTCCATAAGTATCATTGCTTATTTTCTATAAGTAATAGTTTCAATTAACAATTTAATCGCTACTTTTAGGCCAATTCACATTTTAGGGTTTCGATTTCTCTGTCTCATGGCATGTCAAACAGAATATTTGAAGTTAGTTAATGACTACATACAAAACGAACCACTGTAAACAATTTATATACCAGAAACTGCTATTTTACCCTATAAATTTGGAAGGTTTCTCTAATCTTTAAATAATTACAAAGTTTTAATTTAAGTATTCTTAAATCTCACTTGATACAGATCACAGTTTAAATAATGTTCTAAACTGGCGACTGTATATAAATAACTAGCTTTACCTCACCGGTGTTACGTGAAATCCAGTGATCATTTTAGTTTATAATTATTTTTGTTTGCATATTTTTAAACTTATACAGAAAAAGAAGTAAAAATTTAATTGTAAGGGAGACAACTCCGATTATATTTTTCAATTAAAATATGAGATATACCCCCTGTCTAATTTGTATTTTATGATGATTATTTAAAGATATTTCATATTGCAAGTTGTTTGAGTCGGACTAAGTAATTGTTTAAACAAATTGTAGCAAAGTACGTAATAATATCGTCAATATCACGGCACAAAACTAACAAATGACAATTGCCTAGTCAGAAGCAAATTTAATTCATCAGCTTAAATGCTATTTTTGTGTGACTTAGAACATACGACAAGATTACATTATATGTTAGATATTACATTCGTTTTCCTACTGTTTCCATTAATGTGTCTCTTCTATCCTTGTCTTGTCTAAATCCAAGATACAGTGGTTGCGACATGAATGCCATAAAGATTAGAGCATTTTAATGAAAACATTTATTATATCAATTATACATGGTGGTTGTACATATACATATGTTCTTGTGCTACCAGATCAAGCTGTCTGAAGATACTGATACTCATGACCACAAACTTGTATAATCTGACAAAAATGCACCGAACATTGATCTGATAGTTTTTTCCTTTATCTTTGCAAAACCTAATCATGTTCTACAAAGCCAAAAACAAAAACAACGATTTTCTTCTACAAAACAACCAAACGAAACACCATGCATAAATATTCGAAGTCATAAAAAAACTTGAAGCATATGACTTATACTAAAATGACTGGATTCGGGATTAAATAACCCCAAAAGGATGTATATGCCGTAAAACAAAACAATTAAACGAAACACCATGAATAGATATTTGAAGACATATAGAACTTGAAGCATAAACACTTTTACCAAACTGATCGTGTTCGGCAGTAAATAACCCGAAAAGGGTTGATATGCCGTAAGACAAAACAACCAAACTAGGGCGAATCAAATATATACATTCGTAACAATGAGTATAATAACTGCGTATAGATAGACGTATGCTCATGACCACAATCTTGTATAATCTGCTAAAATGTATCTTCTCAAATGCGATGCACAGAGTTACGCCCTTTTTATAAAGGTTACATAGAACTTTATTATCGCCAACAAAGAAACGCGTCCCTTTGTTTGTTAGGTTTGTGTGTTTGGTTGTTCGCCGATGATGCAGCCATAGCATCACATCAGGGAGATGATCTCCAAAAGCTGATGAACAGGTTTGCTAATATTTGCAGCTCGTTCGGCCTCACCATCAGTCAGAAGAAAAAGAGAAGTTATGGGACAAGCAACCCCCTGCCAACCCAGAATTTCAATCCAAGGTACACCACTGGATGTCGTTCACCAGTTCCAGTACCTAGGCTCCACTTCTTCAGACACCCTTTCATTTGACGTAGAGCTCAATAAAATGATTGGTAAGACATCCACAACCTTCTCTAAACAAACTTAAAGAGTCTTGGAAAACAGTCACCTTAGACTTCTACCAGGATTACCGTTTACAGAGCGTATGTTCACAGTGTCCTATTGTATTGGAGTGAGTCCTGGACAACATACTCAAAACAGGGTAGGAAACTCCAGGTCTTCCATATGAGGTGTCTACGTAGGATAGTTGGAATCACATGGCATGACAGAGTGAGCAACAATGATGTTCTGTAAAGAGCAGGCATTCATTCCATCCATCTACTCCCTACTGCCTGAGTGACGTCTTCGCTGGCTGGGTCATGTGCGAAGGATGGATAATGGGCTTATCCCTAAAGACCTTCTCTACGGCTAGCTTGCCTCAGGCTCAAGAAAAAGGGGTCGTCTCCTTCTCTGCTTCTAGGATGTCTGCAAGCGAGATATGAAGGCTTGCTCAATGGACATAAATACATGGGGTGCCTCTGCAGCTGAATGAACTGCCTGGATGATATAGATACACCAGGGAATGATCATCAGTGCGAACACCATCCAGGATGAAAACGTTGCGAAGAGAGCTAGGAGAAGAGCGAGCCTACATGCAGATTAACCAGCCGAAGTGACACACTACATAACAGCTCTCGTATGTCAATGCTGTAGTAGACCATGCAAATCAAGAATTGGTCTCTACAGTCACACAAAAAGATGCACATAAGCAACATAAGTAACATCCCAATACGGCGCTGACCAATAATCGTTGTGATTGACGAATGCCAACAAGCACAACTTTACCTAACAGTATTAATGAATTAAAGTATTATTATAATAAACGATAACATTTTCCGGTGTATGTGGGATGAAGTGCTTGTCGGTCTGAGTGTGAGAGTGAAAACTCCTCCGACTTCCTTGCATGACGATGTAAAGAAAAATTCTATCGAGACGGAATAACTTAAATTCGAAGAAAGCGAACTAAACAAAAATGTTGTTTTGTAAAAACATAGACCAACGTGTGACAGAAATAACTCACCGAGAATATTTATATATGTAGCATTTATTATTAAAGCAATCGAGCACCCATGCATGGGGGAACTCACATTATTTTGTATATAATAGATGAATTTTATTCTTTAACATCTTATTTTATTCCTGTAATGAAACAATTTGTATTTTTATTGTAGAGCTTTGCTGGAGACATGCTAAATTGAGTGGCATTCTGATATTTAGTTTTAGATACCCTCTCCGTCGGTCTGTGATTTTAGCGGGTTGTAATGCTCCGTTTGTGAACAGCATTTTAATCGCTAAACGCCCAGTTTTTATGGTGTTTTAGATGTGTCGAAAGCATTTCTATAATACGCTCTATTTCTCGTTCTTGCATTCCCAATAATTCAAAATAAGACGTACGTTCAAAATACCAATCATAGATGCGCCCAGGTTTTGTTAGTCCATTGATTGCTCATTCGGTTTGTCACGCTTAAGTTTGAACATTTGTTTAATGCATTTTTTAACTTTAATTCCCCCAAACAAGGCCTATTGCTACTGAAGCGTAAGAACTATTGGAGTAAGATACACATCTATAGGGATGGGGCAATTTTAGTGGAGGTGGGGAGCAGCAAGATGTTTGTCCACATTAAATTTTAATTTCTGCGCGTTGCTACTGTCGGGGGGAAATGAGCAGGAAGGGAATTCTAAAAGCAAGCAGTCTGAGAAAAAGATTCTATCAAAGTGGAAAAGCTGCTGGCACTTAAAGATTTTTACAGTGAAGGGGTGGGATTAAGCTGCTAGTCTGGTGTGTTGGAGATATTTTTGTTTCGGTTGTAAAAGTGTAGTAAGTTCATCGGAGCTCATTCCGTGTAAGTACTTATAAAACAAGCACAGGGGTGCAATTCTGTGTCGATGTGACAGGGGATGGAGCTTTGCAATGTGGAGCCTATTAGGTCATACATTCTTGAGAGGCAAGTTGTTTTACAGCAGACCAGATATGAAAATAGTACTCTATATTCTTTAGTCTGTCAGTCTAATGTTTGAAATCACTTTTTCTATACGTGTCCTCGCATCTCCATGAGTATCTGTCCATCCGTTCGTCGATCCGTTGGTCTATCATGCTTAAGTTTGAAATAGATTTTTCCTCGCAAAAAACACGCATATATTAACTGAACGTGTCTTTGAAATATACGATGTTTCATTTTTACTGTTGAACTTTAGCGTAAGTCTGCACTCAACCGAGTGCCATTCTAATTATTTTACGTTTTTCTTGTCTTGAAAATCTAGCGGAAGTGATTTGCGTGTGCTCTTTATCGTTCGCCCGCGTTTTTCTCATTGACACCCGGCATGGGCTTCATGACAGATGTATTGGTCAGCTGAGTCGACACTTCTTGCAAACAGTAACGCGTTGACACGCGCGCCCTCTATCACGTCTGTCCACTTGTCAGGTCGTTGTACTTGTCCACTCGACATTGACTCAGACTCTTACTCCGCACCATAAAACGCATATTTATTTTTCTTGCTTTCTTTTTTAAAAAAAATGTCTGTACGTGCAAGATTCGATGGCATGCTGGACGCCTTGAGAGTCACACCCATCGAGCAACATTTTCAATTCGAACTGGTCATCAAGCAAACATGTGCTTTGAAATTCAAAACGAGATGCGTATCAAGGCACTATGAAAAATTCCTGTGTTAAGGCGATCTATCAAGGAATGGCATACTGAACTGGTTCTTAACTCACGTAGCAATCCGGTATTGCTCGGGACCAATAATTCCAAACTTTAACCTCTGTATCACAAATGTTCTACTTATTTTAATTTCATATGTTTCAAATATATTTACATTTAATTTAATTTCAGTTTAGTTTCAAGTTTAAAAAACTTAAAATGTTTGCTTGCCAATAGCGAATACATATACAACCATACTATTATATTTTAAAAAATAATACTAATATTATGTTTCATATTTTAGATTATGATTGATAATTCGTATTAAGTGTCCTATTCGGACTACTGTTCTCATCATGGATGTTATTCTAACACAATTTCGGCCGATGTAGCCTCTGACTTTTTTCAAACCCATCTTGTTGAATTCTGGAATCTTTCCTTTGAACTCTTAAATCACTACGGAATTTAGAACGGAACCCTTTATTTAATTCACGCGGATAGCTTGCTCTCGTTCCGTCAGACATGGCAGAATAGAAGTCTTATATAATTCGTACTTGTATTCTTAGTATCGTCCATACTTTGGATTAGTCCTTCAATCCCCATGAGCTGGACGACCCGGGTTCGATCCCACTCACAGCATGCAAATTTTCGGGTCTAAAAACTCCCTCTGTCCACCCAGCAGTAAATGGGTACCTGACTAAAACTCAGGGAAGGTTCAAAGCAGCGGAAAGAGAGGGATGGACTCCGCCTTCCATATGCTGTGCCCTAGATACGGTGATTCTTAACAAATCACCGCCGCTACGGCCATGGTCAGTGTGCGATGTCGGCAACGACACTTGTGCGCGTCCAGGCTATGCGACCTTTACCTTTACCTTTTTTACCCCAGAAGACTGTAACTGAGGACTTATTAAAACTTAGCACTGTTAGCCGTTACGCCACGGGTCTTTGTTCGCAAGGACCCGTCGCGTAACGGACAAATGGTTGACGGAACGAGAGCAAGCTACCTTCGTGTATTAAATAATGGGTTTTGTTCAAAATGTTGTACAGATTCCCGAGTCCGATAAGATTCTCCCGAAGAAGATCGTCTAGAACAAAAAGGTCCCTGCATGAACATAATACAGATCCATAAAACATCATGAATTAAATAAGATTTTATGAATCAAATGTTCAATTATTACAACGTGTATGGGTTTGTCATAGCTCATCTTGAAATCTTAATCTAATAACTAGTTGTCACTATCCGGCGTTGCTCGGGAGTCTTTTTACGGTCAATTGTGTGCAGCTTTTATTTCTAACAAATTATTTTCGATTAAATCTTGTATATGTGACGTAAATGATTTAGAGCGAAAAGTTGTGGGGACTTTTCTCCGGAACAACTTTTTGTACTTGAACCATCTTTCAGTAAAGGATAACACACGCACGTACACATGAAATGCCAAAATAAAATGTCGCTAAGAAACATCCAACTACAGAAATAAGTTTCTAATTAATTCGTAGAATATCGATGAACAGAATAGTTTATTCAAATAATTGTATTCGACCTTTAAGAAAACGAAAATGGTTTATAGGTTGTAAAACAAACAAACCAAACGCTTTTTTACTTCGATTTCATTCTGGAATTCATACATTGCTGAGACGTTCTTCTTTGATTATTAGAAATAATAAGTATCTTTTCTTCTATGTTATCCTTACGTACAATATAGAATTAAAGAGACTTATCATTTTACCATTTACTTTATACATGTGGTTGTGGTGTGTACGTACACTTTGTAAATTAGATGGCATGGCTCGCTGAAAAGAGAAGGTCACCCTTTGTTTGAATCTCAGAGAGACGTAAGGAAATATCAGAGAGTGGTTGAATAATATAGAGTGGGATAGGGTGAAAGAAATACATTGATGACGTGGGTCAAATATTGATGAGTTCTTCAGTTAACTACGAATTTTTTTTCTAATTAGAACAATCAAAACGATTTTTTTTTATCAAACATAATTCAATTCCAGTGCAAAGGTATATTTTAGCATCTAATCTGTGTGATAAAAGTATGTGGGAAAAAGGCATTAAGATAAACACGTGATCATCGAATCGTCTTTAGTATACTACTTATAAACTAGATGGACCCGTGGAAATTCCACAGATGGATCTTCAATCTGTTAATAAGCTCTCGTGCTTACTCCACTATGTTAGTGTATCTCTTTTCTACAAACTTTAACATATTAATCTAAATTGTCTGGTTAATGCTGTTTCAGAATATATCCAGATATGGTGGTCTATCTCAAAAACCCTTGCCAGAGTTTGGGACATATTTCCATTCCATGGACGCCCGGTTCGAACGAAGACTCTACAATATTATTCTACACAGACCTTACGATATTATTGTCCATTCTTTGGACAGAACCGATACAACATTTTGATACTAGCCTGAACGAATAAAAGTGTATTTTAGTCTGAGGTTTACGTTCGACACCAGAACGGCATCAGATGAAATTTTAAAAAATAAAACATTTCATTGCATCTTCAGCGTTAGACGGTTCTGTTAATTTGTTTAAATGAAGCAGTAGTTAGGTTTCCCTCCATCTTACCAACTTTCGGGAGTGACCCGAAAATGGACAAATACTTTTCACACAATTCCAGATGCCCCTGCCAGATTGGAAAGTCTATCTACAGTTCGAGCTCTTTGCAGCCTACCGTAGACGGTCTTTATCGCGAAATTCTTCTGATCTTCATAAAAACAGGGAAAGAAGTAAAAAAAACAAAAACAACTTGATTTGTAACGATTTTACAGCACATTTCGCTGTTATCTAAAACGAGCAAAATGAACGCGTTGGCTTGCAAAACAGTTTACGAGTGGCTTTTCGTTGATAGGCTGACGTGACGGAACGGTTGTAATTATCGGGTTTCTCAGCCGGGAGCGGCACCAACTTACAGGCAGAACATTTGGGCGATGAGAAAAAAGAGAAAACACTGCTAGAGTTAGGGTTAGGGCTAGGGCTACTTAAAAAGCCCCCTGTTTTAATATTCTCAATCTACTTTAAAGGGGACGGGAGAAGGGTATCCAACACCTGGACGTTTCGTTCGTACTCTATCTGTTTGCAAAGAGCAATTATTGATAGTAATTGAAATATACACAATTCAGTATTGTGTAAATATTAACACAGATAATAAATACAATTCGGCGATGGTCTGTCACTAGTAAGGCGTAATTCATTCGTTCGCCGATATACGCACGAGTGTCGTTCCATGTGAATGTTTTTGTTTTATGTAAACATTGGACACTTCCATAGACTTTGTTCTCTTCAAAAAGTATCGTTTCTTTTTTTCCTTTTCGAAAGACGAACGCGCGTTAACTTAAACAAAACACAAAAATGCCGCCAAAAAAGGGAAGAGTTACGGACCTGTAATAAATTAAACATTAGAAACTCTTAAACCTTGTTTATTGTTTAAAACCCTAAAATAAATATTTTTGCCCAAGAGTAAAGAGAAACTATTTCTTTCGTCGTGGTCTTTATGTAAACGATGAACTGCTTACAATCTTTGTACTATGGAAACTAATTTGTTTTAATTCATAAAATCATAAAATATCTACGGTATCTGGAAATATATACACGCCTCCGTCACATATATATATATATATATATATATATATATATATATATATATATATATATAGAGAGAGAGAGAGAGAGAGAGAGGGGGAGAGAGAGAGAAAAGCGTATTAGAAGGCGTTGAGAAGTAAGACGAAAAGAAGTGATTTTAATTTATATAAGTAAGGAAATCAACATCTTTGAAGCACGGATTAGAATGTATTAAAGTGAAATATTTTGAAAATCAACAATAAAAAAATAACAATTAAATAAATGAATTTTTCATTTAAAATTGCACGATTGTTGATTTTCAAAATATTTCACTTTAATACATTCTAATCCGTGCTTCAATATGTTGATTTCCTTACTTAAAAAAAGCGCCAATTTGCGCATGACATCGCCAGGACTAAACTTATAGCGTCTTAAAAACTTGACATCTATTCGACCCCTCAGGGTTAATACCATCAAAATAAGGAGGAAGAAAAAAGAAAAGAAAAAGAAACAAACTATGAGACAGTCCTGCCTGACAAGGTTGTACTACAACGAAAGTTCGCGAAATATAATGATAATAATAATTCAGGTAAAACATCCACATCCACCGGGTTTATAAAAAGTGCTGAATATCAAATAGAGCTTTCCAAATATGATCTACGGTTAAGATCGGATTCTAACTCTGCCTGATAAGATCTCAGTTTATAATTGCTGTTGATCGATAACATCGACATGCTAGTGTCGCAGATTCTGTACATGTCTGTGTAAATAAAAATAATCATATATATATATATATATATATATATATATAATTACATCCTCCGTCAAAAATGACGGAATAAACTATGTTTCGCTAGTGTTTTGCACTCCCTATCTTACTAGATGTATTACTAAAATATAAAATCAAAGTATTACCGAAGTAATTTAATTTCTTATATATAAAGTATTATTATAATTTCTGATGAGCTAAAAAACACACACACCGTTGACTTTTTATTATAGAATAGATGTTTTTTTCTGAATTTATTTTAGGTGACGGGATAAGACTGCGGTGCTTGTCTGATTTCCTATTTGCTTTTTCGCTTCTCCTTATCCCATTAAGTTGTTTCGTCCGGGGGCTAGAAAAAGGCACGTGTTTTACTTGCTAACCTTATCTTACTCGTAAAACCTTCTCAGCAAAAACTTGCGTTCCTATCAACACTGCAAATAACTCTTCCTTTTCCCTCTGTCTACCTAAAATGAAACTTAACTTACATGAACAGAGTTTATTTTCAAGAACTTCCAACCTGTGGAACAAGTTATCGCCGGAATGTTTCCCTGCAGACTACAACATGATCGTTTTCAAGTCGAATGTCAACAAATATCTGTCGAGTCGCTCTGTCAATTAATCCGAGTTCTAAATTCTTTCATTGTACTGTTCCATGATCGAACCGAAAATCTCACTAATCCTTATCCTCGAGTGGTTTTTGGCCTTGGGAAGTTTGGAACCATTAATGTAAAATTTTAAAGAATACACATTGGTCTTTATTATAGAGTTGGGAGATGATTCTCAGGATTAAACGGCGATTATTTCATTTTATCTGTACGATTCGTCTTCCGTATGTAAGAAAATAAATTTTATTTTTAAATATGAATCAAAAACAACATTAAAAAATATCTCGAGAGTAAAAAACCACGCATTTATTTACATTTATCGATTACTTGAATATGTCTTTATTGAAAACTACTTTTTTACATACATTCAAGCTTGTAAAAGTCTTTTAAATCTCATTATGAATTGAATAACAAGTGCACTTTTGAACCATAAATAGAAGAGCATATACAGTGGAAGAGCATCGTGCTATATAAATAGCATTATTTAAAAATATACTGCTTGCTTTAACTCTTCCAGAAAATATTCTTCGTCATTTTACGACAGATTTTACAATTTCTGGGCGTGATTTCAATGGGTAGACAATTTTAATAACTTTTTTAATGTGAATTAGTTTCAGGTATACAGACACTATAATACCACTCTCTTCTAAAAGGAGGAGGTAATTCATGTGAGGATGGTAACAGAACAGAGACTAAACTACCCCGTAGCCCTAAATTAAGGATTGAAAGATAGTCCATTTGTCTGAAATAGTATACTACAATCAAGTGAACATCAAAATATAGTACACTAGTACATTAATAAAAACTAGCATGGCTCGTGTAAATTACACGAAATGATGTTTTCAACACTAATTATCTTGTTCCTAACCTATACATGTTTGAATAAAACATGATAAGATTTGGCTTGTATATTTATTTTTTAAAAATGAACGATACATGAAACAATTTACAAGACTTATTTATATACAATATTTCTAGTGAAGGTAATATTTCCAAGACTAAACCTTACTTTGTAAATGCTTTAGATTAAATTAAATTTGGCTCCAATTCATGAGTAGCATACAAAGATTCGGAAGGTCGTTGCTTTTGATGTAAGCTTGACACACAAAATAACACAGAGGCTATCGTATTAATATGTGTCTTCCCGGTCGTCCCCTCCATACCCCCCTCTACGTAGAAAAAAAGCTTTGAGGTTGGTTGCGCCAAAGGGAAATACTTGAAAATATTACGAAAATTAGGTGACTTGAATGCTTTTGCTAAATCTAGGTGCGGCACGCATGTGCAGCGCTTTTGATGTAAGCGTGACACACGAACACACACGCAATCGTCTTACTATATAAAAGATAATATTATAGTTTTGGTTTGACGCAGACAGATACCAGATCTCCATAAATAATGGATAATTATTATCTTTGTTACACATATCACCATTTTTACTGATGTCTTTATCTACTATTAATAATGTTAGGTTTGTATATTGTATTTAATTCGATACAAGGTCTAGTTAGGAAGCCATGAGCGCGCAACATATGCTTCGTATTTCTATTTCTATAATGTTTACATCGTCTCACACTGGAAAACGTTTCCCTTTGTCTTCCATATGTGATCAGTCATATCTGACTTCATAATTGTTCACGTATTACGACTTTCCATTGTTCTTTTAGTCTTACTTTTAATGGTCGGCATGTCTGAGTTTTGGATATTTCTCTGCATTGACATGGACTGGAATGCATACAGATCTTGGTCATGATGTTTTCTGTAGAAGGCTTGACTCGGACGAGATGTATTCAGAGATTTGAGCCGCTGCTTAATACTGTCATAATGTCACATGGATTGCATATCCTCTGATTTTTTTAAATACAAGTGCTTCATATATTCAAAACACCCTGTGGTAAGTTTTCAGAAAAACTCAACACAATCTGTCTACCATATGTGAATGGCTCGTGTGAAACAATGTTTGATAGCTCTATATAAAGATATCTATATGGCATAAGTTGTGATATCTATTACCGCTCGAGGTAAGCATTTCATTGAGTAATTAATACTTACGAACCGTTTCAAAATAAACTTTTAGACAATGATCGCTTATGTTTCGGAATTTGAATGCATTTGGATTATTCAGGCTACTATTCTTATATTAGTTGTTTTATTCACAACGTTTCCGTCGATTATAGCGAACATAGGGGTGAATGGTTTCGTAAAATAAAGCGAGGAAGACGAGATTATTCGAACACTTTCCCAGTAATAACGGACACCAACGTTTGTAAAGGCGACAACGACTCGTATAATCTCTCTATTTTAAACATCCGGGGCAGCAAGGTAAGACCTGTCTGGTTATGCAAATAATTCATTAGATGCGATCAGTAATATGAAAACATCCCTGACAGGAAATCGAGTAATTTAAATGTGCTTTTACGATATATGTGTGTTTAAGTCCGGGTAAAACGTTTTTTCCGTGTCTGCGGCCACTTGGGAGAAGTTGCTTTTCTTTAAGTCTATATTTATTTTCTAAATAACCTGGCGAAACTTCTAACTCCTATTATTTAATATTTTAGATGCTCCTAATTTTCTGTGGATCCTGTTTGCGCTTTTGTTGTAGTGAGCGTGTAAGCACTTTTCAACAATTTTCAACATTTCACAGATATACCCTCAAATCTTCTTTAGGTACATTATTCTGAATTCGGTAACTTTCTAGTTAGACTTTCGAATTTTTATATCGAGCGCCGGACTGAATTTCCAACTGACCCTTTTATTTAATCTCTGAGTGTATATTGTTTTCATTACGTCAGCCAGTATTACATTTATCATTAACTAGCAGGACGCGTGCATGGATATTGCCCGGGGTAATTACAGAACCTAAGAAGCCAATGCTGCCAACACTCAACCCCATATAATTTCTTTTATTAGATGTTAAACTTATCTATTAATATTAATTTTAGATCTGTGTGCGTTCAAAATTTATGAATAATAATTAAAAAATAAAAGTTCGTATTATTTGATAACTACTAGCAGCCAGACAGCAACGTACTTACGTAAAATTTAGGAGGTCATAATTTAAAAAAATAACTTCCGTTTAGGGTGTAATTTTAAATAAGTGTGTCCATGCTAAAACATTAGAAGGAAGATAATAGTTGATAGAAAGAACAGTTTTATGAGAGCCCTGCAGATTAATATCTGCAGGGCTCTCATAAAACTTTTCTTTCTATCAACTATTATCTTTAAAGATAAAACTACAATTCTGCCATTTTAGGTGCTTACTTGTAAAAAGTTTGGAAATTATCAAACAGGTTTGTTACATCGGATAGTATGATATAACTCCGATCTGTAAACTAAATTATATAGCAACAACATAGTAAAATAAATAAAATCTTTGGCTGTATCACTAGTAAGCTATTCTGGACCCTTCATAGGCTGGACCAAATGACGAACTGAGGCATCTTGACCAGACGTCTATGAAACTAATAACCATGCACAATGCACTATGTCCGAATAATTATATTGACCGACTCTACGTGAACAGAAAATACAGTAGAAGAGTACTGGTAAATATAGAAGACTGTGTGAATTACACAAAAGTGAATTAGAAGAATACATAACCCAAAACACATTATTCATTGCAGCGAGAAACACCGTAAAAATGTACAATACAGAGAATAGAAACACAAAAGACAAGACGATAATAGGAAAATAAGTAATAACGACAAGAGAAAAATCTTAAGAAAACACCAACGCATGGCTATGAAAAGGACACCTAAACAGAGAAACGGACTCACTACTATATGTCGCACAACACAATCTGATTAAAACCATCAGAGCTAGGATAGAGATGGTCCATATCTATTTAAGTTCTCGTGGTAGCTGTGTGTATTAGCTTCGTTTTTCTCTCTCCCTGATATTCACCCCATGCTCTTCTTGCACGACAACATCTATGATTCGGCAAAATTGCTGATTACTCCTGCAAAATAGCATCGCCAAAATGAACAATACGAAACTAAAAACAATAAAAGGCGAAAATGCAAAATGAGAAAAGTGACAACTATATGACTACGAAAAGGGCACTTGAACAAATAAACAGAATCCTTAGTGACAGACTCACAAAATAACGCGATCAATCAGAATGAACTATATAAAAGATAAGATAGACAACACCTAGGAAATCCGTTAATCTAGACGCTGTCAAAATATTCAGGAACCAGTAAATTACATCATAAGTTAAGTTAGCAAATCAACCCCAAAAAGAGGGGAAGAATAGAAATGACTGGGTGGGGAGGTGGTCCACTGTAAACGATGCAAACAAATACATTTTGTCTATCTGTGCAAATGGTGGAAACAGAGATTGCAGTCGATATCGGAACATGATAGGCAGAAAATCATATGGGGCATAGAAATACAAGACAATCTCATTCAAACAAGTACACCGAACATGATAATATTTAACAAGCATTAATACGCATGTAAATAGTAAAGCACTTTGTCTCAGCAGGAAGAAGATAACTGAGTGAATACATGGAACTTCTGAAAGGACTTGAAATATGGAACATAATGCAGATTTCTGTAATACAAAAAATAGTACTATCAGTTAGAACGTTTCCGAACAAAAACTGAAAAAAAACACTAGGATAAATGTCAATTAGAAGGAACATAGCTACCACGACATTGATGTAAACAGTTGAAACATTTAGAGAAATCCTCTAGTGCGTTAACCAACTCACATAACGAGATAATCCTGACCAATCCCAGATGACCTGAGACGAAATAACCAGTTAGTAAACTAGAAACATTGAAAGGACATTAGAAGAAACCAACGAAACGGAAAGTGATACTTTTGTGTTTTACAAGCAACATTATCTGACACTCCACTAAATGAAACACAAACACATTCCACTGAATGAAACACAAACACATTCCGCTAAATGAAACATACACACAAACACACATAACCATATAATGGCACCGGCATCTGTTGGTCCTGAAGTTTTAAGAAGGTTGTAAGGTTGTTATCCCTTTGTTAATTCGTTGCTGTGTTGATTGAATGTAGTTCCCGGTTAGTTGTTTGCAGTACGCTCAGGGCACATGAAAATTGGGTTTACAAAGGCTTCCTTCTTTTGATTTACAGTAAAAAACACGAATTCATGAATTATTTGAGAGACTACTACACTCAGCGCTTTGTTGATTAACGTCCGATGAACTAATTTTTCTGTACATGGCTAAACCTAAATTTATTCGTTTTCCTAATCTCTTACGCTGTCGTTCCACGTTGTGTCTGTCCACCCTCTCGTCTCTCTAGCTTTCTATGAATTGAACTATATTGCCGGAATATTTATTTACTTTATTCGCATTATTCGCATTAATCATGATTCGGATATATTTTACGAATACAATTTGTTTATCAAATGTATAATGATATATCTAACCTCTGATGAAAACATCGTTTTATTTTAACAATTTAAGTGTCTGTTAACTAAAGTCAGAAACAAAGTCCTAACATGCAATTGCATTTCCAAAATTCTTAACTGCTTTTTAATAATGCTTCGCTGTTGTATTTTTATGAGTTTCGTTCCTTTGTCAGTAATTTCTTTACAAAACTCAATACCTATCATCTCGTCGTGTAACATAGAAAAAGCTTCCACAAAAATTGGAAAAAGCTAGGATAAAATGAAGCATTGACATAACACAAAGACGGCACTCATGAAAATAGCTGTAATGTTAAGAAAATCATTGAGAGCAGAAACCAACTCACATAACCAGATTATGCTGATTAATCACATATATAATGTAATAAACAAACACTGTGTAAACACAAGTAGAAGCATATACATATTATACAGAACCAAGAGATCTGAAACTGCCAGAATATATATATATATATATATATATATATATATATATATATATATATATATATATATAGGAAAAAAGAAAAAAACATAATCAAAAAGCCACTAAAAAAAACCCTGATATCACCAGAAACTTCGGGGATGATACGAGAGGATAAACAGGCCAAGCAAAGAGAGACCGATCAAAACCTCCACTGGAAGGGTAAGAAGGCTTTGTGTCAGTGAAATTCCAATGAAGCTAACTTCCTTTTATGAACGAAACGTCAGTTTAAACCGGCTATTGCTATAAGAGTGATCAAGAGAAGCCGTGTGTTTGTCACCTAAAAAACACCATCGGTGTTTGCCATTGTGCAATCACTGGCCATGACTCGAGTTAAAACTCCTAGTGATTACATAATAATAATTAGAAGACGAAAAAGAAACTTTATGGGTCAATTATAGTCAGATATAGGATATCGCCTTCAATAGAATAAACATGGAATGATCAACATTTTGTGTATTGGTGATCTGATAGTCTGAGAACAAAAGATCAAATCGATCCTCGTCTTCTATTTTCCGTCTCCTTTGCGAAGATATTGGCATGGAGATAGAAATAAGGAGAGTTTCTCTACTCAACACGCGACAGTAGAATTGCTCGAAGATGGATCTATTCAGTAGATAAACTATCACTTATCCTTACTCGGCAGATATAAGTACCTTAGTATGCTTGAATTAGAAAAACTTCTAGATAGAAATATGAAAGATAAAGCGACAAAAAACATGTCTGTGGGTTATTATATTTTAAAAATATATATATATCGCTCCCCATCCGGAGGTGACACATTGATAAAAGGAGAATTATTCACTACTATCATTTAGTTAAAGTAATTTTCGTTTAACAGTATCGCAAACAAAATAAACAAATAAATCACATCTATAAAAATAGCGGTCTATTGAACTAGCAGGGATTGACTCAGTGTTAGAGGTTCAGGCTTCAAAAACTGGGGTCTTTGTTTCTAATCTCGCTAGGTTTAGCCGCGCTGAGAATTCGCATAACGACAAAACACGTGTCTATGAGTAATTATATTTTTACAGATAAAATGAGATACTTATGGCAGCAGATTGATGTTTTTTGCTGAAGTCAGAACTAAGTTATCCTGACCTTTATATAACAATTAACATCTGGGAAATAAAAGTGGTTTGGTATAGTGCAGCTTAGCTAGATAGAGTGAACAAGCATCAGGAAAACGATAGATTCACAAGAAAATAAATGCACGAGCTTTGTGGGCTAAAGAAAATAAGAAAAGTAATCAGATTTTTTACGCGAAAACATAGACGACATATCCTTGTCAGCATGTGATGTTTTGCAAACGATTGCAGTTCTACGGCAATGTTCTCTGAAACGAAAAGTGAAAAAAATATCAATTGAGTATTGAAAATCAAAATAACTATAATGAGTAGTAAAAAATAGGTTATTGAAAGACAAAATAAAGTTAAGAGAAGTGATGCCATTACATGGGAAGTTTGAGTAAGGAACACAGAGATTCAAATCAAAGAAGGTTTGTTGTTTGACTAGAATGGATTTAAAGCGAGAAAATTAGTCATTACATTTGCATAAACAACTGCCAATATTTCTTTCCAGCACACATTTCCCCTCGCCTTGTGCTTATGGTTTACCTAATTGCATTTTATCTTTCAAAATATTGTAGAATAAAACAAAGATTACATAAGTTGCAATCAGATTTCGTCAATCAACCTTAAAAGAGGTTTTAGCGTTACTTGAGGGAAATTGGGAAACCACAGCAAATTGTATCGTTATGAAAACTCGCAATACTTAGATCGGCTAATATTCTGCGATAACTGATCTTTGTCTGAGGTTGTATATGGAGTTGATGTAACCGGTTCATCAAAATTCACGTTTAGTGATTCTAGCAATAACAATAAAAATATTGCTTAAAGCATCGCTAAATATAAGAAGCATCAAATCGAATAAAGAAAATATAGCACATGAAAACGGCCATAATGTGAGTGGTAATAGCAGCAATCGGACTTGTGGCACAATATAAGCTACATCTCTAAATGTCATGCTAAAGAAGCAAATAAATAGACTATCAAGTCTTAGAAGACTGGACAAATAAATTGCACTTAAGAAAACATAGACATGACTACGAAAAGGACACATGAAAAGGGAAACGCAATTTCAACTGACAACAGCACAAAATAAGTCGATTAGAACAAACTACATAAAAACCTAGGTAGAAAAGACTGGACAAAGAAATTGCACTTAAGAAAACATAGACATGTGTGACACTATGGATGCCGCAGAGGTCGGGGCCCGGTCAGAAATAGGAAATGACTCATGAACGCATACACAAGAACATACGGGAGTGGTCAATTTCTATTGTTCAAGGCCGAGGTCTTGTCGGTGACTAAGACAAAGGAGATAATATATTTAGGAGTGACAGTGTTTTACGACATCTTTGACGACAACGGGGTTGGTTTTACGACAGAGGGCGGTTTTACGGCAAAACGTTGACGAGGTTAGAACTCGGAAGGAGAGATTCAGTTTAGTGTCGGCTTCAAGGGAGAGTAGATCTAGCCGAGCAAACGATGAGATGGACTGATCAACCTAGTGGCGGTGGTGGCCTCGACAGACGAATTATCGGAATTTGAAGTCAGCTTCTTTCGAGAGCAGGTCGCAAACAAAGCTCGGCAAAGGTTTAGCAAGTGATGAAATGAGCTGACGACTTGAGTAGCAACAATGGGGTTCTCGACAATCCGCGACGGTGTCACACACACTCATAGTTCCAACTAAATTATACACAATGTATATGTGTTTGTGTTATTTCTCGAGAGTTGTGTTTCTTTTATTTTACTTGTGGACCAGTGCTGTGGCCTCGACGATTCGTCATTGGATAGACGACTCGGCTAGAGGATGAAGACAAGAAGCCGGCCACGGGCACACAACGTTGGGGTTGACGGTCGTCGATTGGGGCAACATGTTCTACACATGACTACTAAAAGGACACATGAACAGAGAAACGCAAGTTCTACTGCCAACAGCACAAAATAAGTCGATTAGAACAAACTACATTAAAATCAACAAATTGTATTCATACCTTGGTAGCTGCATATTATCTCTGTACGCGCTTCTATGTAATCGTCCTCGATAGAGTGAACGTCGTCCAGTTAATAAGCGTTTTCATAGTTTCAAAAATGACTTGCTCGAACAAGACTGATGGAAGACAGCGGACATTTATTGAACTTGATCTTTGTTCCAAATTACTGCCCAGTGAGAGAGCGATCGATATGCATTAATTAAGTATATTTTGTCAGTCCATATTTTTTAGATGTTCACCGGCTGTGTGCTCCCAAATAAACACTATTTGTTCTCTAACACCCTCTCTCTTTGAGCCATGTGACGTCATATCCGTTTCTAGTAATTTCCACGGTCTAACAATTCTCATCTCAGGTTCATCAAATTGATCGTGACTTACCTTTTATTTCCTTTTATTCTCGGCTATCTATTTTATATCCTAGTCGGTCTACTCGCCCAATATCAAAACAGTATCTCAATATCCTAGTAGACGAGTTGGTTCGGATCATTATGACACTTCCATATATTTCCACGTAACACATTATCGTTTTTTATGTTTCTGGTTATGGTACTCTATCTATTATGGGCACAATCTTCATATTTATATTTATTTGATTTAATGGGTAGAAATACAGGTAGCACAACAATATTGCCTTTGTGATAGACCGTCGTTTTTGTTGGATAACGAATGCGTTGAAGAGAGCGCTCAGAACCGGCAGCTCTGTGGCTGCCATGCTAGGATCGGTAAACACGTTCAGAACGAGCGAATAATGAAATAACATTGTAGGGATCGGGGGCGGAGAGAGAGCCATCGAAATCGCCTATTAATTATATTTTGTAAGCCAGACCATTTTACACGCCCACCGGCTGTGTCCTCCCAAACGGACTCTACTTGTGCTCAAACACATCCTCTCTTTTAGTCATGTAACGTTATATACGTTTCTATTATATTCCAACAGACTATAAATTCTAACTTCGGTCTCACTAAGTTGACCCGACTGAACTATGAGTGTTTTTCGATTTCCTGTTATTCGGAAAAAAAAACTAGTTTATATGCTAGTAAATTTACTCGCCATTTATTTAGCAATCCTCTGGAGGAACAGCACCAGTTTTTCTCAGAAAGAACATCACTGGTACTGGCTGGTGTGAGAACCAAAACTTCATAATAATACTAACTATTAATAAAGCTCTTAATTTAATATTTTTAATCCCGTATACATAATGAAACAATTTAATTGGAACCATAACTTATCTATAAAGTATTCTTCTGCTCAACTTCCTTAATTAACAAAATACATATGTTTAAAGTTGAACACGGTCTAACAATAAATTAAATTAACTGTCCAGATATAGAGGAAAACAAAACAAACAAACGAAACTCGGCAAACCAACAATGTATGGCGTATTGCGTAAACAGAACTGAAACAAAAACAGGCTTATACATATATTAAATATATCCGTTAGGAGGAAATGTGCAATAAAACAATAAATAAAACAATAAAAATGTGTTATTAAACATTGAGAAAAAAACAAACATTTTTATTGCGTTTTCTTCCTTTCCGAGGTTAAATAATCCGAAATCCTGGATTAGATACACAGTAATGGCAAACATAAAATAAAATAAACTCATGCACGTACATTGAAAGACAAATAAATCTCTACAATGGTAATTGTCGATTTAACTTACTACCGTACTCGTTACCAAGAAATAGTCCTCAATAGACACATTCTTATGCTGTATCACAGCTTCCCTCTTGATAGAAAAGCACGTTCTTCAAGCTGAGATAAAAATAGACCATTAAGTTTAGAGTCCGCGATAATAAACGTTCGGCCGTCAATCAAGAGGCATATGTAAGCGAAATCTCAATATTTATGTAATCACTCTCAACTACTGAAGAATCCTATTCTGGTTTATACTAAAATATTTTCTGTATTGCAAATCGTAGTTGATAATTTCACTACAATGTTCAAACCACAGCCAGGCTCATTCATTCTATCACAGGTCTTTCAGTGTAGGAAGACATTAGAGTGTTGTAAGTCAGGATCGAAACTGGTACGTCTAGTTGTATAGTTAGAAATTCTAACTATTTGACCGTTGGGAACAAGCCACGATAAAACTATAACTCAATGTTTATATAAACACTGCTAACTACTGAAGAGATCTTTATTCGTTTTTTTTTTCAATAAAATATGCTTATGTGATAAAGAAAGCGAGAGAGAGAGGGGACTAGAGCAGAGAATACGTCTGTATGCCAAATTTTGATATTTATCTTACTTTTATATATTTTGATAAATTACCTCTGTAATACACAACGTTTAAAGATAAGATGTGACACGAGGTCGATTTTAGTGTCGTGTAAAAGTCAGCGCGTGGTTGTGTTATGTGTCATTTGAATAAAAAATGCCTCTACGTGTGCCACAAATTCCTACGTGTGGATGAGCCATAGGCAATATAAAATACATTCTCAAAATATTTTACAAAAGAGCGCTGTATATAATTATTACACGTCTCAGTTGTCTAATTTGCATATTAAAATGTAAAAGTTATATATATATATATATATATATATATATATATATATATATATTCAAATTAGACCCTTTTGTGGTATAGTTCTTCGGAATAATATACTTTTAATATGTTCCCCTTTTTATCAAGGATAATGTTATAACCTGAGTAACAAATGGTTATTCTCCAGGCTGTACTCCCCTCATTGCCTAAAGTAGTTGCACATTTTTATGGATTGTGGTCTGAGGCACCCTAACTTTCTAGCAAATAGCGAGGAGTGGGTACATATTTTAAAACATTTGTAATTACCTATGAAGGCGTATGTTAGATTCAGCAATAGCCACAACACAAATTAAGCTCAAGCTTTTCACTTCAAGTCTTCGTGGTGAAATAGATAAAGATGGATATACATGTATGGTGAAGTCCGGCGATTGTTCTACGAGAAAATTTATTATGGGCTGACATTCCTGTCAGCTGTTACCTTACATAAAAGTAGACGCTTTAGCCCTTCATGAACCACGTGACATAGAAGAGGCTACGGAGCAGAAATACAATTCAGTTGTTGCTAAAATTTTGGGTTAAGCCACACGTCATGTAATGTTGTGGGAAATATGGGTCACTTAGACACATCATTATATTTATAAATATATCTATAATCAAATTAAGCAATTTAGGTTGTATTTAGGTAAATACACACTTATTTAAGTCGGTTTCATCTTCCAAGTCAAATATATACCAGGGCCCCTCTTCTCCATCGTTTTGATTATACAAATGAGGAAAACATTTATACCCATGGGCTTCAAGACCTAATGATTTTATCTAACTAACACAGGTACATTGTGCTTCTGTCCGCTTTCAATGGTTCAGTGGGCATTGTGCATTAGTAGACTCGGAAATGGCTATTTCCTAGCGATTGCATTGCATGTAAAGACGCCACACGTTATAATTTCGGTATCTTTGTTTGCACCTAAATTGCGTTCTCTTTCTTACAAAGCATGTATTTATGAAAATTAGACTTTTATTTTGTAAGGAACGGCTTTAATAACATCATATGTACGTTTTTCCAGCACTTTTTAACACTAATCTAATCTAATCACAATAAGAAAAATCAACTGTGACAGTATCATATGAGTATACCATCTATGTCAATTCTTAATCTCTTAAAATCATTTCTTTTATGATAGTAGATATTTCTCCTAACTGCGCTTTCTCTAGAAACTCAGATAGGAACACTTCCAGGGTTTTTATCCGTTTTCTCGATATATATATATATATATATATATATTAAAAAGTGAGGCTACCAACATTTGTAAAAAAATCTTTTTTAAACAATTGTTTGTTATTTTATTATTTTATCATTCTATAATTTTGTGATTTTAAAACGCGTTTCAAGCCTCGTGCGATTCTCTTCAGATATATTTTCCATTTCCCAAAATGGAAAATATATCTGAAGAAAGCGCAATAAACTAACTCCTCTCCAAGGAGGGAGCAATCCGTTAAAGGGTGGACCTTTATAGTACTAATGACTAATCTCATCTCAGCCCGACAGATAAAAGGCAACTGAAATGACCCAGTTTCTGTCGGACTGATTGACAAGAACGGATCCTCGACTAGTATCTTCTAGACAATAGTGTCTGAGCAACGTAAGCTGCTCTGAGCCATTATTTACTTCCTTCCCGGCGCAGAAAGATGTTACAAAGGGGTCAGGAGGTGGGGAGAATGAAGCAAACGCCCCTAAAGAAGGAGCACTTTGGCTTATTAAAAATTGCATAGGTAATCCCGTTGGTATTCCCGATTGGGGTGCCTCAAGCAGTTAGCAATAAAGTCATTTCGTTCTAAAGAGAGAAGGTAAGGCCTAATACGGTGAACCTCGTAGGACTACTCAGGATCAATACCACAGCCCGACAAATAAAATGCCTGTGAAATGGCCCAGTTTCTGCCGAAGTGAGTGTCGAGAACTGATCCTCGACAGGTATGTTGCTCTCCAGAATCGCTTAGTAACTGACGTTGCAGCGAACCAACCTTCTCCCTTCTTTCATCGTAAGCCTATCTATACATAGTGTCTAGAAGAGTCCATATTGGCACGAAATAAGGTAGATCACCATCACACCATAACACTAAAATACTAATATACTATCTGTTTAATGCTCAATTCAGGGGGGGGGGGGGGCGTTGTATTTCTGTTAGCACGATACCATCCCCAAAGGCGTTACTTCCTCATTTTTGTAGGAATAGTGTAGTATCTGTTCTCTTATTATTACATTATTCTCCCAAGGCATTAGCTTCCTCTTATGGGGGGGGGGGGTATGATACTTTCCGCCCATACATTGCGCCATTCTTTTTCTTTCGAATGTAGTGTAGTATCTGTTCTCCTGTCATGATACCATCTTCCCAAGCGTTATCTCAGCTTTGAATGATAGTGTAGTATCCGTTATGTTGTTATGAGACTATCTGCATGGGAATTAACTTCTCATTTAGGGGATAGTGTCGTATATGTTCGTTCGTGATCATAAAACCCACCCAGGCATTACCTCCTTGGGGCAGTTCAGTATATGTTCATCTGTCATATACACTCGCCAAAATATGCATATTAATAAGTGTAATACTTATCTGGCAGAGTAAGTGTTCTCTAGTCGTAATGTTATGCCGCTATAATCTTGATTTACTTTTGCCGATCTAAAATTTGAATCAAAAAGAAATTGTTGTTGCTAGTGTCATTCTTTCAGTATTAATATACATGCTGCCACTGCGTTCTTGGCCTTTTGGCTAAGATCAAAGTGTAGTATCTGTTCCGATGGATACTGCACCCCATAGACTGGTATTGTCCTGGCCTTCAGGGCTTGATTTACGCCGGTCTATGGGTCTGTCCTGTGCAGTTCTAGGAGGTCCACCCTCCCAGGCTTCGCTTCCCCTCTTTGAGGAGGAGTAAGTTTATTGCTTACTGCCTGAGGCGCCCCTACCGGCGAATGCCGACGAGGCTGCCCAGGCAATTTTTAAACCCCACTTTCCCGACCCGACCTTGGGTCACATCTTACTTGTGGGAGTAAGATAAAAACTGGCCTTGTGCCTAACTCCTGGAGAGGAGTAAATCAATACTCTATAATAATGTCTGGATTATTTAGTACTTACCAGTGTCACGTGATTTTAGCTTTATTAGCGCAAGGATCTAGAACTCGTCAGTTGTTTTTATTACTTCCTCTTTAATACTTTCTCTAATTGGCGAGATTCATTTTATTG
This sequence comes from Sepiola atlantica, assembly GCA_963556195.1. Lineage (NCBI taxonomy): Eukaryota > Metazoa > Mollusca > Cephalopoda > Sepiida > Sepiolidae > Sepiola > Sepiola atlantica. The sequence continues at coordinate 78,977,741 of OY744533.1, forward strand.
TGGAAAAAAAAAACATTCGTCCTTCCTTGTGGCGATTTCAAATATTTCTTTCGGAAGACAAATTAATTTATAGCGGGATTTCTTGTGGGGCCTTTTATCTGCTTAATAAATCCTGCAGATCTACAAGAATTTTATCTTTTAACTCGAGTAAGTGAAGAACACGTTTGTAGGTAATCAAACGCCTGCTGAGAGAAAATAAAAACATGCCCGTTTTTTTTTTAAAGATAACATTTTAGTAATCTGGGGGCCATCTTGTAAATTTATTTCAGATGAAATCACAAAAACTTTTCCATAAATCTTTAACAAATTAGACCAAAAAAATAATAATGGAATAAAAATAAAATAGCAGACAAGAAAAACAAAACTGTGTTTGGAAAACATATTAGATTTAGGTTATAGTACATTTCCAAGTTATGAAAATGGACGAAAAAATATTGTTCGTGTTGATGTTAAAAAAACTAAACGTGTTGAACGTAAAGTGATTGTTTTTTTTTGTTTATCTTTCTCTTCTTTTTCCTTCTGTATTTATTTTCTTTCTGTCTTTTTCGTTTTTACTTACTTCGTTTTTTTTGTTGTGCATCTTTCTCTTCTTTTTCCTTCTGTATTTATTTTCTTTCTGTCTTTTTCGTTTTTACTTACTTCGTTTTTTTTTGTTGTGCATCTTTCTCTTCTTTTTCCTTCTGTATTTATTTTCTTTCTGTCTTTTTTGTTTTTACTTACTTCGTTTTTTTTGTTGTGCATCTTTCTCTTCTTTTTCCTTCTGTATTTATTTTCTTTCTGTCTTTTTTGTTTTTACTTACTTCGTTTTTTTTGTTGTGCATCTTTCTCTTCTTTTTCCTTCTGTATTTATTTTCTTTCTGTCTTTTTTGTTTTTACTTACTTCGTTTTTTTTGTTGTGCATCTTTCTCTTCTTTTTCCTTCTGTATTTATTTTCTTTCTGTCTTTTTTGTTTTTACTTACTTCGTTTTTTTTGTTGTGCATCTTTCTCTTCTTTTTCCTTCTGTATTTATTTTCTTTCTGTCTTTTTTGTTTTTACTTACTTCGTTTTTTTGTTGTGCATCTTTCTCTTCTTTTTCCTTCTGTATTTATTTTCTTTCTGTCTTTTTCGTTTTTACTTACTTCGTTTCTTTTTTTGTCCATTTTACTTGTTTCTTTGTTTTCATGTCCTTCTTTATTTCATCGTTTCTTTTTTTATTTTGCAATTTAAAATCTGCTTTTTTTTCTTTTTCTATTTTTTCTCTCGATTTTTCTTTTATTTCTTTCACTCTAGTTCTGTTACTATAATTTTTTACTTTTATTTATGCATTTGGTTTTCTTCTTTCAGTTCTTCTTAATCTATTTCTGTTCTTTCGTTTCTATTTCCATTCCTTCTTTTTATTTTCTATTTCATCTTTTTTTTATTTGACTTTTCGGTTTACTTTGATTCTATTCTATTTCACTCATCTCTTTATTCTATTTCCCATTTTAGTTTTAATTTTTTAATTTTCTTTTTAACTTTCGCATTTGTCTTATTTTTCTTAGTTGTTTTATTTCTAACTTTCTTTCTTTTTCCATTTCCTCTGATTTTCTTTTTTCTTTTTTGTTGTTTCTTTTATATTGAATTTCTTCCTCATCGTTTCAATTTTATTTCTCCTTATTTTCTTTTTCTTTCTATTTTATTTCTTTCTTCTTCAATTTTCTCTCCTTTTTTCTGTTCATCTATTTTCTTTCTAATTCAATTTTTTTAATATCGTCTCCCATTTTCGTTCGTTCCTTTTTCTTTTGTTTATTTTTTTTACTGTTATCTTTTTCTCTTTTTATCTGTCTCTCTTTATATTAACTGTTTTAATATCTATTTTACAATAATACTAATATTTTATTTCATATTTAATTTAGTATTTTGTCTCGTTTGCACTTCTTCTCAAAATGTCTTATTTCAATTTTCTCTCCTTTTTTCAGTTTATCTATTTTCTTTCTAATTCAATTTTTTTAATATCGTCTTTCATTTTCGTTCGTTCCTTTTTCTTTTGTTTATTTTCTTTTTACTGTTATCTTTTTTCTCTTTTTATCTTTCTCTCTTTATATTAACTGTTTTAATGTCTATTTTACAATAATAATACTATTTTATTTCCTATTTAATTTAGTATTTTGTCTCGTTTGCCCTTCTTCCCAAAATGTGTTATTTCAATTTTCTCTCCTTTTTTCTGTTTATCTATTTTCATTCTAATTCAATTTGTTTAATATCGTCTTCCATTTTCGTTCGTTCCTTTTTCTTTTGTTTATTTTCTTTTTACTGTTATCTTTTTTCTCTTTTTATCTGTCTCTCTTTATATTAACTGTTTTAATGTCTATTTTACAATAATAATAATATTTTATTTCATATTTAATTTAGTATTTTGTCTCGTTTGCACTTCTTCCCAAAATGTCTTATTTCAATTTTCTCTCCTTTTTTCTGTTTATCTATTTTCTTTCTAATTCAATTTGTTTAATATCGTCTTCCATTTTCGTTCGTTCCTTTTTCTTTTGTTTATTTTCTTTTTACTGTTATCTTTTTTCTCTTTTTATCTGTCTCTCTTTATATTAACTGTTTTAATGTCTATTTTACAATAATAATAATATTTTATTTCATATTTAATTTAGTATTTTGTCTCGTTTGCACTTCTTCCCAAAATGTCTTATTTCAATTTTCTCTCCTTTTTTCTGTTTATCTATTTTCTTTCTAATTCAATTTGTTTAATATCGTCTTCCATTTTCGTTCGTTCCTTTTTCTTTTGTTTATTTTCTTTTTACTGTTATCTTTTTCTCTTTTTATCTGTCTCTCTTTATATTAACTGTTTTAATGTCTATTTTACAATAATAATAATATTTTATTTCATATTTGATTTAGTATTTTGTCTCGTTTGCACTTCTTCCCAAAATGTCTTATTTCAATTTTCTCTCCTTTTTTCTGTTTATTTATTTTCTTTCTAATTCAATTTTTTTAATATCGTCTCCCATTTTCGTTCGTTCCTTTTTCTTTTGTTTATTTTCTTTTTACTGTTATCTTTTTTCTCTTTTTATCCGTCTCTTTTTATATTAACTGTTTTAATGTCTATTTTACAATAATAATAATATTTTATTTCATATTTAATTTAGTATTTTGTCTCGTTTGCACTTCTTCCCAAAATGTCTTATTTCGTTTCTCACTGTCTTTTACTTTCTATTTTTTCTTTTCTATTTCATTTTTTATTTCATGTTTACTTTATTTTCACTTTAGTTTCTCACTTATTTGTCTCGCCATTTGACTGAAACATCTAAGACTGCACGTGTTGTCGTATTAAGGCCCACGTCATATATATGAGAATAATTATATTAATTATAACAAATAAAAAATGTTATCACAGTTGTTATTTATTATAGTTATGAGTTACGCCTATTTAATATGTCAATAAATCTTATAACAGGAATTAAAAAAGCAAATTATATTAATTGTTTATTCGGTATGTGTGTATCTTGGATATGCTTCGAGTAATGACCATATAGGAAATAGGTTTTTCCAATATTTTAGAATAGAAAAGAATACATTCAAATAAATATATATATATATATATATATATATATATATATATATATATATATATATATATATATATATATATATAAAACATTAAAAAATATTTGTATTATATATATATATATATATATGTTTAAATTAATTATCCACGGGCACGTGTTTCGTCGTTTTACAGGGCTGAACCTAGTATAGCTTAATTTGTATATATATATATATATATATATATATATATATATATATATATATATATATATATATATATATATATATATGGGAAAAGAAGGATGAAGGTAATCCAACGTAATGGGAAAATGAAAAAGGAAAACCAAAAAAAGGGATGTTTTTTATGTGTACATCAACGTTTCGTTTTTATTCATAAGACTTTATCAGGATAATAATATAAAGAAAATGTCATGCCAGTACGTGCACATATAGGGTTGACATTATGGGACTTAGTGGAGTCAGTAGTGATTCCTCACTACTGACTCCACTAAGTCAGGACGTCAGCCCTACTGTTTTCTCCAGTAGTGGCTACTACTTGCCTCCCTTCTTCCCATAATGTCAACCCTATATGTGCACGTACTTGCATGACATTTTTCTTTATATTATCATCCTGATAAAGTCTTATAAATAAAGACGAAACGTTGATGTACACATACAAAACACCCCTTTTTTGGTTTTCCTTTTTCATTTTCCCATATATATATATATATATATATATATATATATATATAGAGAGAGAGAGAGAGAGAGAGAGAGAGAGATAAAGAGATAGAGAGAGGGAGAGAGAGAGAGCGAGAGAGAATGGATAGAACTAGAGGGGGATATAGTGTCTGCATATTTGAAGAAAGAAAACAATCATTATACTTCTTTCATATTTTAAAACATATACGATATCTTTCTCAATGCTGGTAGGGATGTATTATCACTATAGAATGGTGAAATAATAGTAAGAACACTAAATACCACATCCGCAATTTATGAAGATTTCGTATAAAAATGTTTTTCTTTTAAACTTGAATGTTCTTCTATTTTGGAGTTTGAGATATCCACATTAACAAACAAACAAACACACACACCCACACACACACACACACACACATATATATATATATATATATATATATATATATATATATATATATATATATATATTACTATTTCATGTATCCATATAAAGGAGATATAATTTTTTATGTATCAATTTTCAGTATTTACTCCAACAGTGCTCGATACGTAAGTAGAGCTAGGTAGTAAGCTATGAAAATATATTTATGGCAATTAAGCTACACAGAGGCTCCCGCGTTTCATCCCCGGGGGCAATCTTCATTTTAGCCTGAAGTTTCCCCCGGGGATGAAACGCGGGAGCCTCTGTGTAACTAAATTGTCATAATATATTTTCATAGCTTAATATATATATATATATATATATATATATATATATATATATATATATATATATATATATATATATTATTCATATATATAATGTATTTCGATTATGAATCTAGGTAGATTTAGCCACGCTAGTGAGCCGAAGACGCCGAGACAAATGTCCGTATATAATTATATTTTAATAAATATGTATGCTTCCCATATGTGGGCATCACACTGGTGAAAGGAACCAATGTTCCCCCATACCATTTTGGTTAATGCTTGTCTATAAAAATATATTTGAATACGTTCGATTCTCAATATCCCCCTAAAACCACAAAATTACAACATCTATATGTGATATATCTCTACTACTTTTGGCGAGTTTACGTTGCTTTATGGGAAGTCTGCAGGACGTCAGTCATTAGGGTTCCCGTGTCGAATCTCCCTAGATTTAGCTACGCTGCTTAGCTGTAAACAGCGCTACACCTGTCCGTAGATACACACATATATATATATATATATATATATATATATATATATATATATATATAAAGAAAAAAAAAATGACTCCATACTGGTCACCCCTGAAGAAGGAATTTTATTCCGTAATCGATAGGATTAATGTAAGAAAAAAAAAAAATAATAAATTAATCTAGTATTGCTAATTTGGCTTTTTTTTCAATTTTATTAACTTTCCATGCAATACTTTAAAACTTGAACGAAAAACACACACATATATATATATATAAATGGTCGTATAATCAGTACCATTGGAGAGCCATGAATATTAAAACTGTCCTGTTTTTAAATCTCCGAAACAGTTACATGGTAAACAGCTGATGATCCCCGTGTTAATATTAGACGCTTAAGGTTTCCTGTTTTTGTTTCACTCTTAGATAATTAACCTCCCTTTTTTATTTTTATTATTTTTTTATTTTTATTTTACTTATATTTTTTCATTTATTAATTTTCCAACGAATGTTAAGTCTGCAATATCTTATATTTAGTTAGTTTGTCTGGGAATTTAAACTGCATTTTACTTTTTTTAAATTTTTTTTTTTTGTTGTTTTTGTTTTTTTATAATGACTCAAAGCTTCTTTAGACTATATATATATATATATATATATATATATATATATATATATATAAATATATATATATATATATATACACTAGACAATTCCACGCTTGCTATCTTTATCTGTATTTTAAATTTACTGTTAATAATATTTTTCTTTGAAAAAAATGTCCATTGGGATTTATAATGTAACGAGAAAATACCAATTTCTTCTTTTCTAATTATTATTGTGACCTAAATATTAGTAAAATAAATAAAATTTATGTCATGTTTAAAAATGTATTTCTTTAAACGTTTCCAAATTTGATCTGTTACAATTTAAGGAAAACGAGTATGTTTTGAAAACTGTTTAAATCGGCGACACGGCGTTCTATTATCTTTTGTCTTATTCTATTTGAGAACAGTTCATTTGAAAATAGTTAAAAGCTCAATTTGTGTCGACAGCGACACAAGATAATCTGTAATTATTTTGTGCATTTCCTCTTATTTTTTTTTTAATGGGCAAGGGAGGTAATAACACGCGTATAAACGAGAGTACAAGCATATCATTATTATATAGACTTGCGGGACTCACTGGGAATTATACGACCCCTTAACCACCGTTATTTTTCTCTCTCTTTTTAGCTCAATATATTTTAAATGAATAAAACGAACATGTTAATCTTTTACTTTGTAGAGTATATCTCTAACAATTAAAATCTTTTAAAAATAAATAAAGTTACTTATTTCAAATTGTAACAATTAGAGGTATTAAAATAAAAAGAATGCAAAGAGTATGTTGTACAAATGTTTAATTCTACTTATGACGGCTTATTTAATTTCAGAATAATCCATTTTGAAATCGGTAAGATTATAATTTTGTTAACAAACAGAGATACAAGCTATAATAGCTTGTATCTCTGTTTGTTAACAAATAGTACATAGAAGATGTTGCCAAGTCTGATGCAAAGAAACTAGGATCCCTCTACCATGATAAAAAAACTTCTCACCTCAAACAGTATCCAATATCTGTTTAAAGCCAAAAATTCGATCGCGCATAAAGCATTGTTGCCACATCTTGGCTGATGCATCAAACATAAGCCTCTTCCTCGTGGAAATGATGCAAATATTATTAGTAATCTAATAGACCACATACTGTCTGCCAAGTTCAGGACTATGTCGAATCGCCACAAACGTGTATCTATGTGCTTGTTTTTCAAGTACTTCCACATAATATGCTCTGATAAAATTACTGCACTTGTACCACCCTCGGGTGAATACCCCCGACTTACGAGACTAGAAGCAAAATCTCACCCCTTCACTATAAAGATCCCTAGATGCCACAATTTTATTTAACTTTGATAGTATCTTTTCTAGGTTCACTTGTCTTTGGAATTCCCTCTCCGCTCTCTGTTTCCCCGACCATAAAACATGCAGAAATTTCAATGGAATGTGAACAAATATCTTTCTACTCAGGCTTTAACCAAGTCTCACCTTCCCAAATAACTATGACTCATGACAGTAGTCCCTTACACTTCAGTGACAATACGCCTGGTTGCAGGTCAATTAGAAGTAAACATAAAATGCAGTTACATTTTAGATTTTAATTATTGGCTATCGGACGATCTCACTTTTTCACATGGGTGTGAAAAGGTGATGAACTCTAACTGCTTTAGCGTGTTATTATATAGATGTAATTTCCTACAAAACAGATTAAACTGCGTGAAAGCCGTCAAGACAAATAAGTAGTTTTACTAAGAGTCAGTGTGTAATAGCCTTGGTGACACTTGACCTTCCTTGTAAGCCGATAGTTGAAAATGAAATAAGTGCAAAACAATAATCGAAACGGGGAATGAATGGTATGTGACCAGATATGTTTTCGGGAGAGAAACGATCCGTTGTTTTATTTTTACTTGTTTCGTCCGGGCGACTGATACAATTCTCTCGCCTTTCCCCCAATAAAAGCAGACTGTTGGTATTCTGACACGCAGATTGAACAACCTAAGCCGACATAAAACACATCGACAGCGACAAAGAGAGCTTCATGTTTTCCAAAAGTGGTTTAGCTGAGTTTGTTTTACGCCATTTTAATCCCAAGTTTATTTCATACACATATGTCGCCCGAAGATTTCTGAGTGGTTTTGAAGCACGGAAATAAAAGACATTTATTAGCAATACAATAATCTTCACTAAGTGTTCATGAACTTTAGTGTTTGGAACTTCCAAACTGTCTGCAAGCACCCTTGTCATCATTTCTAGGATTGGTTTCCAAAACCCAACACTGACAGGATTCAAGAGCAACACTTACTTCTTCCGAGCTGAAATCGCTGAGTTTGAATTTTTTAAACTATCTCTGGACCATGTATCGCTATTATCAGGCTTACGTGTCGGTTCATTTAAGATCAGTGAAGTCAAGCGATATTGAGCATGATCAGTGTTCCGGTGACTATTTCGGAATACTAGGTGCTTTTTTATGGAAATTGCCAGAGACAAGGCCTGAAACTACGTGATGTAAGGAGCTAAAACGAACAAAACATAACTATTGCAAATACAGGATGTGAATATTGACGTTAATCTTGAAAAGACTAAGGCTATAGGTAATAGGAAATAGTAAGCAGCAAGAGAGTTCCACAAACCTGCAGTTCTTTGTAAAAAGCTACTGTAATGTTAAAACTTATGTAAAACCAGTTATTAGTAGCAAGTTGAGTGGATAATGACACGGACTGAAGATCTGGGTGTTCCAAGTTCGAATCCAGTCAGTTGCACAGTACCACTTTCACTTGAGGATGTTGGCAACCTTCTCGTGGTCCTTCCCGTAAGTACCGATGTCTTTTCAGAATGATTTCCAACTAGAAAAACATCGGGGAAACCAATGCCAACACCAGAAGCATCTAGTTCACACGAAAAGAAGAAGTAACTAATTTGTTACTACAATAAACAATTCTGGATCGTTCGTTGTGATCTATGCCGACCAGACAACGGCCTATGATATATTACTTAAAGATCTCAGATTGTTTAACCGTTGATTAACTATAGATACCAGCAACACGTCTACATTGTTTTTGCAGCGCTTTCTTTGAGAAGGGAAGTATTACACGTTTGAAATGAAACTTTTCGTCATCTAAACGGTAATGAAAGTAAACAATTTTAGTTATCTCATTATGAGACGCTTGTCCTTTGCGAGTGAAACAAACATATCAGTTCTACAAACATTACAGCTTTGATATCAAACGTTTCAAGACACTACTGTTGAAATCGCTAAAAGTTTTCGAGAGCTATTATATTTTGTCTTTCAAATTCCAATTGTGTGTCATTTAAGGAAGTTGAACAATTTCATATAATTTGCTTATTGTTTAAATATATTTTAGTTTATTTTTTTGTTTACGGTTTATCTGGTTTCATTTTTTTCCCTTTGCATTGATCTGCGGAATATTATATTCGAACTAACATTAAGAGTCTTACCCCAATACGCTCAGTCGGGGGACGAAATAAATCCTCCGAAAACACGTATTCATCGGCTCGCAATTAGAACCAAAGAGAGAGAAAATCGAGTCTTTTCTTTTCATCAAATCTAAATAGTTTCAGTCAAATCTTATTAAAATACAGATCCATCAATTTCAATGCCCCGAATAATAAGGGCGTAATTAAAACCAATATATATATTAAATACGTTTACAATCCAGCATGTTAGCAATTGGTATGTTTACAGGTACACAAGATGTTTAAAGAGTCTATCATTATCAACTAAATGATAATTAATTCGATATGCAACTGTAATTTTAAAAATTGCTTAAAATAAAATGTACAATAGCGAACATATGTTTGCCACGTACACACACATTGCCGGTGTGTGTTGTGTAGCATTGTCTCTCCATCTGTGAAGTTCTGTTTATATTGTGGTTGCATCAGACTACATGATACGTCGGGCGTCTAACGCTTACGTATTGAAACGACGATATGATAAGAACATCCTCCGTCCGGGAAGGAAATAAATCCCCCGAAAACATGTCTTATTAATTGTACGAAACGATTTTGTATTTTTTTTACAATGCAGGAATAGTACTTTTCGATTATATTTATATTTCGCAAATATATTAAGCAGAATGGAAACTCAGAATTAAAATTTGTGTTCCTTCTTTATGGGGTATCCTGTATAGATCTATTCGATAGAGAAGAAGAAAATTGAAACTCTTCCTAATTCTTATAAACACTTCCCAAAGTTAACTTTGGATTGTGTTCTGATGAACTTGCTCCTCTGGTGCCCCCACGACGTAAATTCACTAGACCAACCCGACAATCTGCCAACTCCCATCCATTCACTGTGGAGGTCCCCAGATGCCGAAGAGCTTTCTACTCCAAAAGCTGCTTTCCTCGTGCTGCTGGACTCTGAAACTCCCTTCCCTGCACCCTGTTTTACTGACGGTACTGATATGCAGAAATTTGAAATTAATGTAAACAGACATCTCGCTGTATAGCTTCAAATTTAGGTGTACTCCCCCCCCCCCCAAAAAAAAACTTTTACCCTTTTTTCTCAGTAGCCCCTTATGTCTACAGTGGCGTCTACAGTGGCGGCCTGCCTTGTTTGGGCTGAACTATGTTAAAACTAGTGTAGAGACTCCGTCAAAAATGACGAATAAAACATATTCCGCTAATTTTCACAAGTTATTAATCTAGATATATTACTAAAATGTTTATATAAAATCATGGAATACTGTCAGTAATTTAATTTTTTTATATATACATTATTGTTATGAAAATACCCATTATTGACTTTTTATTATAGAGTGGAGGATTTCTTTCCGAATTCATTTCAGGCGGCGGGGTTACTCTGAGGTTGTTGTCTGACTTGCTATTTTTCTCGTTCCCCGTTACCAATTCAAAATAATTTCGTTTGAGGGTTTGCTTTACTCACTGATTTTGGTTATAGAATGGAAATACACATATCTATTATATATATATATATATATATATATATATATATATATATATATATATATATATATATATATATATATAAACAAAAAGAATATCCGCTCCAAGACGGGTAAAATTAATTCCAGGAAAAGAACAGTTTTCACAATGTTATGTACCCTTGCTAAGATTAAAATCACGATGTAATAATGCTACACCTTATGTCTGAAATCTTTATTCTAATTTTAATCATTACATGATTTTGTTTCTAAAAAAAATCTCTCAACATTAATTCAAGGAATCTTTCTTCATTGGTGTCTAATCCCTATTTATCGTATGTCATGCAAATCTGATATATTTCAATTTTCAAATGAATGTTGTGTATATACAATGTCCCCATAAATCATTTAATACATTTCTAATAAACGGAAATTTGAGAGATATTTATTAATTAGTTTAACATCTATTGTTTCAATTTCACAAATATAGGTGCTTTCTGAATTTTGTAGAAAAGTTTCTACTCTTTAATTATACCATTTGCCTAAAAATCAATAAAACTAAATGTAGCCCACATTTTTACTCATTATGTCTAGTAGCTGTGTTCCAAAATTCATAATGATCGATTACTAAGTTTAGGAGTGGCCATGTATATAGAAATATATAAACATATAAACCTGTCTAACCTTATAAAAAATATACAAGCAAATATAAGTTGGACGTTATTATACAGTGGAGGATTGTCGCTGATATATTTAATGTAATAAAACCCATCAAGAATAACAATTTCGATTACTTGTCGATGTTGAATGTATTTACAATAAAAATGTATAAACATATAAACCTACATATCTTTATAACGAAATGTACAAGTAAATACAATTTGGCTTTTATTACACAGTGGAGGAGTGTCACTGATATATTTAATGTAATACATTAAAAAAGAATAACAATTTCGGATACTTGTTGATGTTGAATGTATTTACTTTTTATCACAATAGAAATACAGGTATAGCTTATGGTATTACTATCACTCTTCAACGTATTGGTGGTATACTATACATAAATTATCACTAACAAATAAATACACTGAACAGAGCTTCACAAAAAATATAAGAATTGCTTTATTAGATTTGTTTGCACGTTTACGCGGTAAAACTGTTTTGTATATTTAAACCAGGAGTCTCCAAATTTATTTAAAACCAGGGGTCTTCAAATTTATTTTAAACCAGGAGTCTTCAAATTTATTTTAAACCAGGGGTCTTCAAATTTATTTTAAACTAGGCGTCTCCAAATTCATTTTAAACCAGGGGTCTTCAAATTAATTTTAAACCAGGAGTCTTCAAATTTATTTTAAACCATGGGTCTTCAGATTCATTTTACACCAGGAGTCTTCAATTTTATTTAAAACCAGAATTTTCAAATGTATTTTAAACAATACGTCTTCAAATTTACTTTAAACCATACGTCTTCAAATTTATTTTAAACCAGGAGTCTTCAAGTTTATTTTGAACCAGGAGTCTTCAAATATATTTTGTACCAGGAGTCTTCAAATTAATCTTAAACTAGGAATCTTCTAATTTATTTTAAACCATGGGTCTTCAAATTTATTTTAAACCAGGAGTCTTCAAATTTATTTTAAACCAGGCGTCTTCAAAATTATTTTAAACCAGAAGTCTTCAAATTTATTTTAAACCATGGGTCTTCAAATTTATTATAAGCCAGGCGTCTTCAAATTTACTTTAAACCAGGAGTCTTCAAATTTATTTTAAACCAGGCGTCTTCAAATTTATTTTATACCAGGCGTCATCAAATTTATTTTAAACCAGGCGTCTTGAAATTTATTTTAAACCAGGAGTCTTCAAATTTATTTTAAACCTGGCGTCTACAAATTAATTTTAACCAGGCGTCTTCAAATTTATTTTAAACCAGGCGTCTTCAAATGTATTTTAAACCATGGGTCGTACAATTCATTTTAAACCAGGAGTCTTCAAATTTATTTTAAACCAGGAGTCTTCAAATTTATTTTAAACCATCGGTCTTCGAATTTATTTTAAACCAGTAGTCTTAAATTTTATTTTAAACCAGACGTCTTCAAATTTATTTTAAACCAGGCGTCTGCAAATTTATTTTAAATTAAGAGTCTTCAAATTTATTTTAAACCAGGAGTCTTCAAATTTATTTTAAACCATCGGTCTTCGAATTTATTTTAAACCAGGAGTCTTCAAATTTATTTTAAACCAGGGTCTTCCAATTTATTTTAAACCAGGAGTCTTCAAATTTATTTTAAATTAGGCGTCTTCAAATTTATTTTAAATTAGGCGTCTTCAAATTTATTTTAAACCATCGGTCTTCGAATTTATTTTAAACCAGGAGTCTTCAATTTTATTTTAAACCAGGCGTCTTTAAATTTATTTTAAACCAGGAGTCTTCAAATTTATTTTAAATTAGGCGTCTACAAATTTATTTTAAATTAGGAGTCTTCAAATTTATTTTAAACCAGGAGTCTTCAAATTTATTTTAAACCAGAAGTGTTCAAATTTATTTTAAATCAGGCGTCATCAAATTTATTTAAAACCATGGGTCTACAAATTTATTTTAAACCATGGATCTTTAAATTTAGTCTAGATAAAGACAGTGGACATGGATATAGTGTAAAAGACTGAGTATATTGGATTTGTTATTTCGATGTTCACCTTCTAGCCTTTTCTGGTTAGATTTGTTATTTTTACAAATAAATATCGTCTGCACCTAGTGTGATTCGGTATGTTATCTTCTGATGTTGTATCTTTAGAATCAGTTGTTTGGTTCTTATCTCGCCGTGGTTAAATTTTGACACCCCTTAGATATTGGAAAATAAGATCAGTCTAGTTTGACACAAGGCCATCAACTATTTTTCATGGATGAGAAATGATAGTGACAATCACATTATAGCAAACGAAAGCGACCAACAGACACCCACATGAGTTTATCTGCATTTGTATTGGTCTCAGCTTTTCGAGAAAAAGAAAAACAGCTGAAGTAGGGACACGTTTTTTTTTCCGTAAAGACCATCCCGAAACACAAGTCTGGAGCTGATGCGGGGGGTTGGAGAGGACACGGGTCTCACGGCGACAAGAGTTACTATGTAACGTCAAATGTACAAGACAAACAGAAAGAAAGAAAAAACTGTGGACACCTGTGGATTGGCAAATTGAGAAGCAGTCACACCTGATACCGTCCAACGTCCATAGTCCAGAATATTGTCTTGTGGGGGTGGGTGGAACGTAAGAAAAAGATATATGATCCACAACGTACGTATGTCGTCTATTTTATGTTTCACCGTCATGATCGTAGCCTTTCAGTCAAAAGTTGCGTCTCAATCACGGAGACAATCATACTTCAATAGCATTCAACAAAGAACCAGACAGAATCCGAAAATTACTGATGATTCTTGTGTTGTCTCACCGTCCACCTGATGAACTTATAAACACTAATCCTCGAGTGGCCTTTGGGCTTTGATAAGTGGTGACTATGTCATAAAAAGAAAATATCAAAACGTCGTGTTTTATTATTTATTTGGTTATTATGAAGCAGTACAATAAAATATATCTATAAATATCAATGTTTGCGTGTTACAGAAATGGATATGTTACAGCTAAAACATTCAAATAAATTCCGAGAAAAGTTAACCTTTTTCAGGGGATCTAAAGACACGATTGAAATTTTCATTCGATTCAATCTGGGGTCATTAGAGTGGAATTATAGGTAAGGACCCTTAAATAATTGAAATCAAGGGGGCGCGATAGCGCTCTATCCCTTAATAGACTTTAAAAACGACCTATGCTAGAAATCTCATTTCTTTGATCAGTCATAACTCAAAAACCAATAAACTAAATTAGTTAAAACTTTGCACAAAATGTTCATTTGATAGGTTCTATAAGTGTGTAGAATTTCAGCATCATTAGTCAAGGCAACCACGAGATCCAGAAAGGTCAGGAGTTGTGTTATCCGTGGGTACGTAGGTGTGTGGGTGCCACCCTGTATCTCATCAACTATTTGATGGATTCAGCTGATTTTTGGCAGAGATAGAAGTTCTCGAGTCTAGTTGATGGCATTTTAATTTCAGTTTACCATATACCTTATTTTTCCAAAAAATTAAGAAAAACCTTAAAAATTACCATTGTCTTGAGGCATAGCCATTACTAAAGTAGTGGCATTCCATGAAAAATGCCAGTATACTGAAATCATGTGCCCTTAATAGGGTTAAGATGAAAATTCATATACACTAAATGTACAAAAGCAAGGAAATTCGCAAATTTTTACACTTTTGGTGGATTATGGCGCCTAATGTTGTATCTTGGGCCATTTCTCTAGCGCTTTCGTTCTTCGCGACCGTCACAGGAGGATATGCGTATATATATATATATATATATATATATATGTGTGTGTATATATACATATATATATATATGTATATATATACACATATATATATGTGTATATACATATATATATATATATATATATATATGTATATATACGTATATATATGTATATATACATATACATATATATATACATATATATATATGGGAAGAGAAGGATGAAAGTAATCCGACGTGATGGGAAAATGAAAAAGGAAAACCAAAAAATGGATGTTTTTTATGTGTACATCAACGTTTCGTCTTTATTTATAAGACTTCATCAGGATGATAAAATAGAGAAAAAATGTCATGCAAGTACAGATACATGTAGGGTAGACATATTGGGAAAAATAGAATGAAATAGTGGCCAACTGCTGGGTGGACGTCCGTATTTGTTGGAGAAATAGAAATGAATGTAGAAAAGAATGAGTGGGGAAAAATGGAAGGATGGGATGAGCCAGGACTACTGTGGCTGGTGGTAAGAGAAAGAGGTGGGGGATGAGCGGGGGTAAAGTGGATGGCAGAGAGGGAGGTGAGGAAGAGGGGGGGAGGGAGGTATTTGACCAGATGGCTGCGGTTCAAGATTGAAGGGGAAAAAGTAAGTTGGAATGTTTGTGTATGGGGGGTGTATGCAGGGAAAGGAGGATGGGTAGAGAGGAAGGAGGGGCTGTGATTTTGGTGGATGGGCGAAAGTTATGGTCTTAGAGAGCGTTTTGAGAAAATGAGGGAATTTAAGAAGGGGTATGGGAGAAAATAGTTGAGTGGGGGAGAGAGGGAGGATTTGTTGTGATAGGGTGTGAAATATTTGAAATATTTGGAAAATGATAGCAATGAGTGAGGGATTGGGGGGGTGGAGGAGGGCGGTGATTGAAAGGGTGGGTTACAGAGACGCCCTGTGTATGTAACCAATGTAACCGCACAACACGTCAGACACACACAAAAAAGAAAAATGGAAAGAATAGATGAATGTGATATGAATCCGAATAAAATGTTGATGTAATAATGTGTACTATTGTCGCATAGCCCCTTAATATTCATACCTTCGTTTCTTCTCGGTTTGCTCTGTCGTCTAGTGGTTGAGTACTTTCTTCGCCTCTGCACTGTAGTGGCCATCTCCGTGAGTTGTCTGTAACAAAAGACCTTTCTCACCCACTTCATAAGACAACAATCTTTTCATTTTAATTACTTTTTATTCGGCGTCAGTTTTTATTGCCCGTGGGGATGTTTTACTATCGTTGAGAGAGCGAGAGACAGAGAGATTTACGAATATCGTGGTTAATTCTTAGCTAGCTTATTGTTTAATCAGTCCTTTGTTATTTGAGGAGACAGGGGGAGAAGGACATCTTGTATGCCAGTATTCTTTCTTAGGGAAAAATATTTCCCGTTCTGACTTGGCTACATCTTAATTCCTTCGTCCGACTTCTGCGCCTCCTAAGTCCGAACTAGTTTTAAAACTCCAATTTTCTCACATATCAAAACTGTGACGTAATATCACGTGATAACCACACAGGTGCAGGATGACCTTTTGAACCATGGTCAACTATCGTCTCGTCACTTGTCACGTTTCGATTCCCGGAAACAGCATCGCACTCTATGCACTCGGCGGCACGCACTAAGTCGCACCAGCCAAACCAACGACCCAACACCCGTTCTCCACCCATACGTCCATTATCATATAACATTCTCATAAAGGTTTTTATAATCCCACAAGTTACGTCCATCTTTATATAACATTCTCATAAAGGTTTTTATAATCCCACAAGTTACGTCCATCATTATATAACATTCTCATAAAGGTTTTTATAATCCCACAAGTTACGTCCATCATTATATAACATTCTCATAAAGGTTTTTATAATCCCACAAGTTACGTCCATCATTATATAACATTCTCATGAAGGTTTTTATAATCCCACAAGTTACGTCTATCATTATATAACATTCTCATAAAGGTTTTTATAATCCCACAAGTTACGTCCATCATTATATAACATTCTCATAAAGGTTTTTATTATCCCACAAGTTACGTCCATCATTATATAACATTCTCATGAAGATTTTTATAATCCCACAAGTTACGTCCATCATTATATAATACTATAACATGAGACGGAAAATATTAAAATACTAATATGATGAAATGAATAAGGGATATTTTACACGGTGAAAAATGTGATTATTTCATAAACTCTTGACATGTATTACGTTCTGAATTATTCCGGTTAATTGAGTACGTAAACATAAGCTAAATAAGAACTATACGACAGCATATGTAAGATCTAACGATTGTAAAATAGAGGCAAAATAGTCGGAACTATGTTGTGAGATTGGGAGTTAGTTGTACCTTTAAACTCTATTATATATTTATACAAGTGCTCCCTATCCACCTTAGCTATGTTGTTTCATGTTTATTTTCATAATTACTCGATGTAAATAGCTTTCGGAATATTCAATATATTAATGCAATGACTTGTTTTCTAAAAAGCTGAAATTCATTCTCGTGGGTTTAAATTAAAAATTACATTATTTTCTTGTAAGTAAATTATTTGATCTACATAGGATTTTTATTTCACAAAGTAATTCATTAAAATGGCTGACTTGCTTTCTAAGAAGCTAAACATGCATGCTCGTGTGTTTAATTTAATGGTTACATTCTTTTCTTGTAAATAAATTAGTTGATCTACATAGGATTTTTATTTCACGAAGTAATTCATTAAAATGGCTGAATGTTTTCTAAGATGCTGAAACACATTCTCGTGTGTTTAATTTAATGATTACATTCTTTTCTTTTAAATAAATTACTTGGTCGGCATAGCATTTTTATTTCACGAAGTAAATGATTAAAATGGCTGACTTGTATTCTAAGAAGCTGAAATACATTCTCGTGGGTTTAATTTAATGATTACATTATTTTCTTGTAAATAAATTACTTGGTCTACAAATGATTTTTATTTCACGAAGTAAATAATTAAAATGGCTGACTTGTTTTCAAAGAAGCTGAAATACATTCACGTGTGTTTAATTTAATGATTACATTATTTTCTTGTAAATAAATTAGTTGATCTAAATATGATTTTTATTTCACAAAGTAATTTATTAAAATGGCTTATTTCTTTTTCTAAGAAACACATTATATTTGATTACATTTCTGAATGAAAGTGTTTTTTTGTAAATGAATTATTTTTTCTAAATATGAGTTTCAAAAAGTTTTATTTATTTCAATAGAATGCGTAAGTCACGTAGGTTTTCGGTTATACTCGAAAAAATGTAAACAATTAAAAAATAACTTCCGGGTGGATTCGCACGAGCTACATTTTGATTAACAGCTCGATGTTAACAAAAAACGTATATAAATATATGGGAGAAACGCTGCAAAGGGTCGAACACAGTATTGCGCACTCGAATAGTATACTATTGACTTGTATAATCCATGGTAAATTATGTATGTATTTTTATGAATTGTATACTGAGTGACTGTTATTTTATAAACAGAGAAGTTGATTTTGTGTTAGATCTTGTGTTTTGAGATGACTCATTTATTTAGACTATTAAATGTATTCCTCTTGAAACGTAATGTAAAATTCATGTTCATTTGAGGCTTTTCATTTCGAAACTTGATTTAAATGCTATTATACATCTTTGAACACACACCCACAAACACTATATATATATGATATGATATTGACGATCATCTAATCCTTCTCTGGACTGAAGGTCACTGTTTGGTTGACTAGCGAAGTCTGCTGAGCTATCCCGCTCTACATCATTCCGTCCTAGAATTTCTAAACTATTTTATTGTACCTAATATCACTCACGTTGCACGCGGTAGATCCATTGCATACAAATTTCAGACACTTGCCAATAGTGCTGCCACGCTGTATTGCACATACAAACGACAGATTAGAATGCACGCGTTAAACCTGAACTTTAATACAATGCAAAACTTTTCAAACGATTAAGTGAAATCTCTCTTTCTCTCTCTCTCTCTCTCTCTCTCTCTCTCTCTCTCTCTATATATATATATATATATATATATATATATATATATATATATATATATATCATGGACGGCGTCACCGGGGGGCAGGGGAGGCCCAAGCCCCCCCCCCCCACTTTTTGACTTGCCCCCCCCCCCACTTTACGGTCATCAATAATGACGTTATATATGCATGTGTTTAACCGGGCCCCCCCACTTTTTAGGAGAGCCCTCCCCCCCTTTTATAACTGTGCCGCCGGTCCTGTATATATATATATATATATATATATATATATATATATATATATATATATATATATATATATATATATCATATATATATATATCATCTCTCTCTCTCTATTTATATATATATATATATATATATATATATATGTGTGTGTGTATGGTGTGTGTGCGTGTTTTATGTGTGCGTGTTTTGATTGTAATAATATGTGTACACAATTGAAGCATCTAAAAGTGTGACTCACATTGATAAATAGTTTTAAAGAAAGACGCCGCTCAAGTTACATCGCTAACTTTGACCGTTTTTTTTTCTTCCGACATTTCTAATCAGTGAAAGGCCATCGGGTCGAAGGCCTAGCGGGCTTAAGTGAGTACAGGGAAACGCCGGCCAATCAAAAGCGGCTGAAGAGACGATGGGTAAGTGACCGGGATGGGTGGTCTTTGGTGCCCCTTGCAACGTCAACAGGTACGCGCTGTCATTTGGTACAAAAAGCGTCGTGTCTCGCTGAAAGTTAAAATAGTTCCATATCAATTTCTCTCCCTTGCTCTCTTCTCTTCCTCCCTCTCTCCTTTTATATATATACATAATATATATATATATATATATATATACATAAATATATTATGTATATACACGCATATACACACATATATATACACACACACACACATATATATATATATATATATATATATATATATATATATATATATATATATATACATACTCTCACTCACTCTTGCTCTCTTCTCCTTGTGCCTTTCCATTCCCTTCTCTCTTTCGCTCTCGTTCTTCTCAACTCTTTCGATCAAAATGCACCATATTGAGTACAAGGAAATGTCATTTCAATGCGTTATGTTGACAAGGTGCTTGGGGTGCGCGCACACACACACACCCACACACACACACAAATACACACACACAGATAAAGCGGCTCGTATCATGGCTTATTTTATTTGCGGGAGACAATTGATAAACTCTGAAAAGGTTCATGCACAATACGGCGTTGATGGTGGGGCAATAATTAATAAATCCTCAACTGAAGCGAACTTCTCCTTGCACACATGGCTTCAATGCATTAACGATTAAAGATCGAATATAACCGGACACAATGCTGGTATTAGCAGAGAATTACTGATGTGTTATCGGTGTTTTACTTCTAGAAAAGTTAACGGAGTAATGTTAGTCTAGTCATCACTACTATTCCACTATTAGCTTGGGCTCGGAGAGTCTAATTAATACATTTCCCAAAACGGATTATCGAAGTGTCCTTCTGGCTACATCGAGATCTAAACTTTCAGAAGTTTGCCGGACTTTCTACTGACATGATCAACACCTCTTAACTAGGGTGATGCAACAAACATCGTTTTGCAAACGTCATGTAGCTGTACACACATACGCAGGCATATACACACATACATATCACAAGCTGACATATATATATATATATATATATATATATATATATATATATATATATATACATAGCATATAGCAGGACTGGCAGGACAGTTATAAAATTGGGGGGGGGGGGGGGCTCGACTAAAAGGTGTGGTGTGGGGGGTGGTGTCGGCTTACATTGCGCCCAGAATGCCAAATATAGGAATCAATTCAATATCTTGACTAAAAATGATCATCCGATAATGGGTGAGAGCTCGTTAGAAGCGGAATGCAATTTTCTTGGTGATAGAATAAGAAAAATTCAAAATATTTCAATTTTTTCGCGTCTGGGCTCAAATTACCTTATTTGGGCAAATTGGGGAAAAAATCACTGTTTGGGGCATATTTTTGTTTAAAATGATCGTCTGGTAGTGGTTGATGGCTCGTTAGAAGCAGAATGGAATACACTTGGTGATAGATGAAGAAACATTTTCAAAAATTCAATTGTCTGGCGTCTGGGCCCAAACTACCATATTAGGGCATTTGGGACCAAAAATACCTTTTTTTGACATAATTTAGACATGAAATAATCTTCAGAATATGGTTGAGGTCTTGTTGAAAGCATATTAGCAAGTCTCTTCTGGTGAAGAAAGAACAAACAGAAATTTCAATTTTGGGGTGCCTGGGCCCAAATTACCATATTTGGTCATTTTGGGCCAAATACACCTTTTTGGACTTAATCTAGACACAAAATGATTTTCCGACACTACTTGATGGCTCATTTGAAACATATCAGTAAGTCGCTTCTAGTAAAAATGACAACATTCAATAATCAATTGGTTTATCAAATATAGAGAATACATGAAGTTAAAAGTATAAACTGACAACGTGCATATAAAAGTACAAAAGTAAAAAGTATAAAAGTTTAAATGTATTAAGTATAAAAGTATAAATGTATGTATTGGAATTGGAATAGCTCGTTGGAAGCGTATTAACAAGGCAGACTTGCATTGTTACTCTGTTCTTCACTTCAAATTGCGTTCATTGGACTTTGCTCAAAAGATACTGTATCGGTTGTTCTGTGGACAGAAAGACTGGAGGGAGGATGGAATTAATAACTTTGGATATTATGCGGATCCTAAACAATGCGAAAAAAAGAATGTATCGATGCAATTCGAAAAATCACCGAATTAAAGAATATTCGAGAAAATACTGTGTTTGACTCCTTAATACCTTTTGATTAGGCTCTTTTAAATGATAATGTGT
Organism: Sepiola atlantica; assembly: GCA_963556195.1. NCBI lineage: Eukaryota > Metazoa > Mollusca > Cephalopoda > Sepiida > Sepiolidae > Sepiola > Sepiola atlantica. The sequence goes on from OY744533.1 coordinate 78,999,890, forward strand.
ATAAAATCTATTTTGTAGTGCACTAGGTCCCCACAGTGAGAAATTATGAGAACATTTTCAAAAATTATGATTTTTCTAAAAAATTTGGCGAAAATTGACGGCAATTATATGTTCTGAATAATTCACCCCTATCCGACTTCAAGTTAATTTTTTTTAATTGAAAACAATCAAAGGCTTTTCTTTCTACATATTAAGAAAAGGGATAGAAAAATGCTTTCAGATAGATGGAAACAGAATTTTTCCATCTTGTTTCTGTTGATGATTGTAAAGTCAAAAAGTGAGGGTGCTTGAGCCCCCCCCCTGCCCCCGGTGCCGCCGTCCATGTATAGCATATAGCATATATTATATATTAATGAAAAAAAACTATAAAGTGTTCGATCGTTGGTCCCACACGAGCCAATACAAAGTATTTTATTTAAAACAATACCTTACAGTGTCTTTTGTGGAACCATGTGTCCAGACCGATGAAAACCTAGTACACAAAACAAAAACTTTATACATATACATATATATATATATATATATATATATATATATATATATGTATATATATATATATATATATATATATATATATATATATATATATATATATACATATATATTTATATATATATATATACTTTATTAATTATGTTCAAATATATTGATAGAATGAACGTAAAACCTATATATTTTCAAAGTGGGAAATACAAAGTAGAGCTTTATAAATAAACTTATATAAACATTAAAACAGCCTACGCGAGTTTACAAAAATAATCTACGAGGCTGCAAACTCAAGAGTTTATCTTGAAACCCCGTAAATTGTATTGCGCAGTCTGTTCTAATGGTTATATAAGTTTATTTATATATGTATATATGTACACATTGTTAATAATAACAGAATTCGTCTCTTTTATTATACCTTTTTTTATTTTTTGAATTTTTCTGATGGTCTTTTTTTATTAAATTCAAAACAATTAAGAAATCCCATAAGTTTCACGAACGTTTTCGATTCTTCTGTCTAATCATCTTTAGGTGTCAAGAGCAAATAACAAAAAAAGCTGGAGAAAGAAGTAAAGTGTTAAAAAGACGGCGGAGAAACGCGCAGAGGCCTACTTCCTGTTATTGTTAACAATGTTAGCATACATTAGAAAATGCTGCCTAAATACATAATATATATATATATATATGTGTGTGTGTGCGCGTGTGTGTGTGTGTGTGTATGTAGTCATCCACAGCCCGCTGTTTTGCTCTCTACCACTTATAAGTGGTATGCACACCGTGATTTTGAAACTCGAATATCCAGTCACATCAAAATTTGATTAGCAGCCAAGCACCGTTTTGTTGCGCAAACAAACGCGCCACTTACTGTAGCAGGTTGTTCAATTATCTTTAGACCGGTATTCACTCACTATAAGTAAGTTTAACAAACGCGATTTTGAATTTTAATGCGGGCAACAGTTTTATTTAAACTTAAATAGCCAACAAAATCCCATCTAAAAACTGAACAGGTAACTTTTTTAAATGTCAGAACATGATGTTCATTTTGTTGCATAGCCCCTTAAATAATTCATACCTTCGTATCTTCTCGGTTTGCTCTGTCGTCTAGTGGTTGAGCACCTTCCTCGCCTCTGCACTGTAGTGGCCATCGCCGTGAGCTGTCTGTAACAAAATACCTTTCTCGCTTCATAAGACAACAATCTTTTCATTTTAATTATTTTTTTTATTCGGCGACAGTTTCTATTGCCGTGGAGGTGTTTTGCCATCGTTGAGAGAGAGAGAGAGAGAGACAGACAGAGAGAGAGAGAGAGAGAGAGAGAGAGAGATTCGAATATCGTAGTTGAATTATTAATGTTTTCCTAACTATTCCTAGAGAGAGGGGGGAAGGATTCTTGCGCTTGTCTTTCCATTAGGGAAATCTTCCGTATTCCTACATTGAAATCACACGTCTTAACAGTTCGCCCTCTGTAACCAGACTCTCTCAAATTCGCTTCTCGCGAGAGCGAGTGACGTCACAGGTCCCTTCGTTTCCCATGCAGGGCCAGCCCTTCACAGCTGCAGACTGACCCCTCTGAACTCAGGTCTCATCACTCGGTAACCTTGTCATGTCTGCCAGCTCCAACGGTGAAAACCAGCCTTGTTCTGCACTCGACTGCCCCGCATTAATTCGCGCAAGTCAAACCCGATTTCCACAGATGTGTCCATCTCTCCAGGGCCATTATCTAACACTCTCGTGAAGGTTTTTATAATCCCACAAGTTACGTCCGTCATTATATAACAATTTGATACCAGCATGGCTACCCAACATTGTCCGGAGACATGTACAACATAGAAGAGTAAAGAAAAGTAACATTTTTCTTTTTAAAACTTTCTCCCTATCTCTCTCTCTCTCTACTCCTTCTCTATCTCTCCTCCTTCTCCCTTTTCTTCCACTTTTCTCGCTATTCCTCGCTCTCCCACCTCTCTCTCTCTCTCTCTCTCTCCCATATCAACATCTCTCACACTATCTCTCTCACTCCCTATCGCGCTTCCTTTGACAACTGGAAAAATCGTCAACCAATTATTACATACTAGCAGGGTACCCGGCGTTGCTCGAAGTTCATCCCCCCTCCCCGTAGACAAAAGTGTAACAATCTCTCTTTTCTCCGGGGCAAAAGCTGCCCCTTCCCCGCTCGCCCCCTCATCCCCTCTCCGCCCTTCACCCCGGTTGCCCACTCATCCCTGCCCTCTCACTCTTGTCGACCCTCTCTCTCGCCCCACTGTCTTCTTCGTTCGCCCCCTCACTACCTCTCCACGTACCTCTCGTAGGCAAAAGTGTAACAATCTCGCTCTTCCTCGATTGGCCGGGGCAGAAGCTATCTCTTTCTGGTCGCCCCAATCAGCCCCGCCTCTTCACTCCGGTCGTCCCTCTCCATCGCCCACTGTGTTCCCGCTCGGATCTTCGTCCCCTCCTCTTATCCACGCCTTTCCTATCCGCCTCTCCCCACACTTCCTATCCCCCCTTCTCCACGCTGTCTAGGGCCAAAGTTTACCTCTGTCTTCCCGGTTGTCCCCTACTCCGCATCGATTTAAATTTAGGTCACCATTAAAAAAAACAGGTTCTGATAGTCTGATCGAATCATAACTCTCTGGGTCTATATCTTGCGTCGATACCCACAGGGCCACCGAAACTAGTATGAAAAGTGTCGAAAAATACGTTAGTAAAACGAAGTCTGAAGCTGGCATGTACTTTATTTACCCGCGCATGCGCAGATCGTACAATATGCCAGAAGGCGGCCAAATTTAGAGACCCCCCCCCCGTCACAGGTTTAGGGTTCGTCCAGCGTGAAGCAATTAGTTTTTTCCCCCAATTTAACGATATTTCTCGTCCGAAGGATTGAGAAAACGTCAACTTTATGGTTCTGTCGAGTGTGTCGAGAGCCTTTTGTAGACATACATGCATACATACATACATACATACATACATACAACCCTCCTTTATATTATAGATAATACTAATACTACTACTAATACTAATACTCCTACTACAAAGAGGATATTTGTGTGTCTATATTAGATATTTTTAGTTTCAATTATGTTATTAGTTATTTTTTTTAGATTAAGCCTCCGCTTTTACATCATAAAAAATACATTCGCCTAGGTGATTGTGCTTTTGTTTTATCTTAGTATTATCGTTTTTTTAGATTAAGTCTCTCCTTCTCTTGAAATTAAATCTGAATACGTGAGTATTGAAACGAGCAGGGCAACGTACGTCTACTCTTATTATATAGATAACTATTTGAAATTATTTTTTTTATTACATAAATAAAAGGTTACAGAACAAGTCGTCGGGCTATATAAACATCAAAGGGAGTCTTTCACGTTAAACGTATGAAGCATACCCGTTGCCAATAATTTAACATATCAGATTAAAGATAAAATGAATAATTTGAAAATTAGCTTTGTAATCGATAGCGATTCTAAAAGTGTCTTTTTGCAATATAAGTAAAAAACAAAAGTTTAAGAAAAAAGTGGAAACTTGTAATTTCCTTTTATTTGTGATAACGTTTTTATTTCATTACGTTGTCTTAATTATATTACTAACCCCATTCCAAGAAAAAACGTGTAAAGGATACAACCACCCACATATACACATGATGATGACTTCAACACGTGCTAGAGTTTAAGAATCGCTTGACATTATCTTGAACAGGATAAAAGTGAATATGGCTTTATTAACCCTCGCTCTTTCGTCTAAGCGATGACTGCACTTGAAACATTTTTCGTGTTCAGGAGTAGCACGCACAATGGCAATATCATTGTAAAGAAAGACAATACATGTTTCCCCATCAAGTTAATCGACAACGCATCAAAAATATATTATTTTGAACATGATAACAGTGAATATGGCTTTATTGGTCCCCCGATTTATAAAATCGGGAGACCTATGTTTTGAGGCATTTCCGTCCGTCCGTCCGTCCGTCCGTCCGTCTGTCCGTCCGTCCGTCCGTCCGTCCGTCCGGATTTTTCTCCGCAACCATCCATTAAATTTTTCTGAAATTTTGCATGAAGTTATAACTTTTGTCAGGTTAGAAAATGACATTCTCCGATTTTTGAAAAAAACATCTGGTTAGCTCCCCCAGGGGGTCAAAAGGCCCCGAAATGGCAAAAATGACATTTTTTAAACCATAACTTTACATCCATCCATTCAATTTCTCTGAAACTTAGCCAAAATGTGGAGGCAATTGTTCCTAATAGAAAATAAGTATCGCTGCACTTGGAAAAAATCTGGTTCGCACCCCAAGGGGGTCAAAAGCACCCAAAATGGCAAAAAATGACCCTTTTCTCCCATAACGTTTGATCCATCCATTCAATGTTTCTGAAACTTGGCCAAAATGTAGAGGCAATTGTTACGGATATAAAATGAGCATCCTGGACCTTAGAAAAATTCTGGTTCGCGCCCCCAGTGAGTTATCATCACCCAAGTTGATAAAAGCAGTGACACAAACATATTATAAACATATTATAAACAAGAAAGAAAGCATATATAATTGTCATAAAAGATAAATGGTTGGTTGGGTAAACTTTACAGGTATACAACGAGTCACAAGTTATTTATAAATTTTATAGTTTAAAAACAAATCAAACTGGAAAGTAAATCTGCGATTTTTGTTTAAGAAAAAACGCGAAACCATAGTAAAATTTTTTAAAAAGACTCCCTGCAACGAAGGATAAACTTAGCAAGATTATAATGAAAAGATAGCTTAGATTATAAAAAAGATAGCTAGATTATGATAAAAAGATAGCTAGATTATAATAATAAGATAGCGAGATGATAATAAAAAAGATAGCTAGATTATAATAAAAAGATCGTTAAATTATAATAAAAAGATATCTGGATTATAATAAAAAGATAGCTAGATTATAATAATAAGATAGCTAGATGATAATAAAAAAGATAGCTAGATTATAATAAAAAGATCGCTAAATTATAATAAAAAGATATCTGGATTATAATAAAAAGATATCTAGATTAAAATAAAAAGATAGCTAGATTATGATAAACAGATAGCTAGATTATAGTAAAAAAATAGCTAGATTATAATTAAAAGATAGCTAGTTCATAATAAAAAGATAGCTAGATTATGATAAAAATATAGCTAGATTATAATAAAAAGATAGCTAGATCATAATAAAAATATAGCTAGATTATAATAAACTGATAGCTAAATTATAATAAAAAGGTAGGTAGATAATGATAAAAAGATAGCTAGAATGTAATAAAAAGATAGCTAGATTATAATAAAAAAGATAGCTAGATTATAATAAAAAGATAGCTAGATTCTAATAAAAAAGATAGCTAGTTTATAATAAAAAGATAGCTAGATTATAATAAAAAGATAGCTAGATTATAATAAAAAGATAGCTAGATCATAATAAAACAGATAGCTAGCAAATAATAAAAGATAACAAAATTATAATAAAAAGATAGTTAGATTATAATAAAAAAGATAGATAGATCATAATAAAAAGATAGTTAGATTATAATAAATAAGATAACTAGCTAATAATACAAAGATAGCTAGCTAATAATACAAAGATAGCTAGATTATAATAAAAAGATAGCTAGATCATAATAAAAAGATAGCTAGATCATAATAAAAAAGATAGCTAGCTAATAATAAAAAGATAGCTAGATTATAATAAAAAGATATCTAGATTATAATAAAAAAGCTAGATTATAATAAAAAGATAGCTAGATTCTAATAAAAAAGATAGCTAGTTTATAATAAAAAGATAGCTAGATCATAATAAAACAGATAGCTAGCAAATAATAAAAGATAACAAAATTATAATAAAAAGATAGTTAGATTATAATAAAAAAGATAGATAGATCATAATAAAAAGATAGTTAGATTATAATAAAGAAGATAACTAGCTAATAATACAAAGATAGCTAGCTAATAATACAAAGATAGCTAGATTATAATAAAAAGATAGCTAGATCATAATAAAAAGATAGCTAGATTATAATAAAAATATAGCTAGATCATAATAAAAAGATAGCTAGATCATAATAAAAAAGATAGCTAGCTAATAATAAAAAGATAGCTAGATTATAATAAAAAGATAGCTAGATCATAATAAAAAGATAGCTAGATCATAATAAAAAAGATAGCTAGCTAATAATAAAAAGATAGCTAGATTATAATAAAAAGATAGCTAGATTATAATAAAAAATATAGCTAGATCATAATAAAAAAGATAGCTAGATTATAATAAAAAGGTAGGTAGATAATAATAAAAAGATAGCTATATTATAATAAAAAGATAGCTAGATTATAATAAAAAGATAACTAGATCATAATAAAAAGATAGCTAGATCATAATAAAAAGATAGCTAGATTATAATAAAATGATAGCTAGATTATAATAAAAAGATAGCTAGATCATAATAAAAAAGATAGCTAGCTAATAATAAAAAGATAGCTAGATTATAATAAAAAGATAGCTAGATTATAATAAAAAGATAGCTAGATTATAATAAAAAATATAGCTAGATCATAATAAAAAAGATAGCTAGATTATAATAAAAAGGTAGGTAGATAATAATAAAAAGATAGCTATATTATAATAAAAAGATAGCTAGATTATAATAAAAAGATAGCTAGCTAATAATAAAAAGATAGCTATATTATAATAAAAAGATAGCTAGATTATAATAAAAAGATAGCTAGATCATAATAAAAAAGATAGCTAGCTAATAATAAAAAGATAGCTAGCTAATAATAAAAACATAGCTAGATTATAATAAAAATATAGCTAGATTATAATAAAAAGGTAGGTAGATAATGATAAAAAGATAGCTAGAATGTAATAAAAAGAGAGCTAGATTATAATAAAAGATAGGTAGATAATAATAAAATATTAATTTCATTCTGAATGAGGAGTTAAAAGGGAAGTCTCTTCGAGGACGTGCGTAAAAAGGGTGATGCCGGACTCATTCACGTAGGAATAGTACAAGTGGACCATCGAAATCTGCCTGGGGCGATAGATCAAATTAAGTTGCTCTTTCAACTTTAAGTTATACCATATTTTTATTTATAGCTTTTAAATAACAGAATGCCACTCCTACGATGGCATATAGAGGTTTCTGGAATATACTTCACATTTCGATATGGGGCCCAAAATAGGTCATACTTAGTGAGAATCTATCTCACTATACCCTACTGGACAAGATCTCTAGTCATCACATTCCCTGCCAGATAAAACAGTTATTTTTAAGTAATTATTGGAGTGCTACAGCTATATAAACGTTACATCTTAGTCTAGAAGTTATCAGTGAAATTAAGCACCATAGAGCTTTGATATTACTTAGATGGGTGACCAATTTAACAATTCGCAGTAAGTTATGGGTAAAATAATAAGCTATATAACTCTCATGTATTTGTTAGCTAAATAGTTTGCAAGAGAATCATGTGCAATGTACCACCAGTATGTATTCGCTTATCCCAGCATTTCCTTCTACTGTTTTGCATTTATATTTGTCATTGTAATTTAGAAATATCTGTTCAAGAAAAATGCGGTCTGTTAGTGCGCAACACTTGTTTCACGATAAAGTCCGCATGGCTATTCATTATCTTCTGAGAAGTCCCAGTCAAGTCTTAGGCTAGGCTGATAGTTGTTTTCAATAACAGAAAGACCTACTGTTCTTAATTTATAAGACGAGAAATACAAGAACACATATTAGAGCCGTCGATAATAGTCAGCAAAAAAATCTCATTGCCTGTGTGGCAGGCTCACGATATTGGTTTTGTATTTTAACAGAGCGTATGTTTGGGGTTAATGGGAAAAACTAAGTGCCCCTCCCTGTAATATTCGGCATTTACCACTGGTATTGTTACCGGCCTTAATTTCCCACACTATTGTTAAGTTTCCGTTTGTGGTGTTGTTGAGACTTCCTATTTAGAAATAACTCTGGGAAAACTGTTCAAATCCCTCTCTTTCTCTCTCTAATATATATATATATATATATATATATATATATATATATATATATATATATATATATATATATATCTTTAGGCAAACATTATTAAATAACACTGAGTGTTTTTGCTTGATAAGACTTTTTCTTATTTTTTCAATTTTCCGAATAGTCCATTTAGTGTTTCGGTAAAATTGCTGTATAAACGTTCCGTGGATTTCTTGTGCAAATCTAAAAAAGAAAAGACAATAGAACAAGAAACCCAAGGAACTTACATACAACATTTTGACTGAAACACTAAATGGATCCTTCAGAAAATTGGAGAAAAAAGTATTATGAAGCAAAAACACTCCGTATTATTTAATAATGTTATCATGAATTAAAATATGCTGCCTAAATACACACACAAATATATATATATATATATATATATATATATATATATATATATATATATATATATATATATGTATGTATGTATGTATGTGGATGACTATATATATACATATATACATATTTATATATATATATATATATATATATATATAAATATATATATATATACAGCCATCTAGATACAGACTGTTTCGTTGTATCACATCTCCACAGTGCAGCTAGACGAGCTAGTGTCTGAAGCCGGGATCGAAGCTCAACCGTCGACGCTAAGTCGGTTTATCTACCCCTCGCTATCACGCAACACTGGCTGAATGCAAATGAAATCTCAATAGAAACAGTGTAAAGTGCCAGGAGCTCGAATTGGTTTTACCCAATGAGCTATGACTTTAAGCTATATATATATATATATATATATATATATATATATATATAAGAAAAACATCCGTTTCACGGCGGACAAAATGTATACTCCGTAGAGAGTACTTTAGCACCACTTTTATATCCACTTTCGGAGATTAAAATCAAGATTTAATCATACTAAACCATATGTCAATATCTTTGTTCATTACATGGTTTTGATTCTTGATAATGTCTAAAATTTAAAGCTTACGAGAATCTTGCTTAATTGGTGTCTATCGACAATGGATTACATTCAATGTAGATCTGGAATATTTAACATTTTTCAAATGAGAAGTTATGCCCTCTAAAATCGATAAAAATACTTCATAGAAATTGAAATATTTATTAATTGGTGTCTATTGTTAACATGCTCCCCTAAATCGGAGGTAATTACATTTTCAGGAAGGACTTCCACCCTCTGTATATCTCCTTTGAAACTTAACTAAATAGAACTAAATATTATCTACATTACGACCTATTCCGAATATTAGCTGTGTTACATAATTAAAAAAGATCGGATAATTAGTTTAGGTGTGAATCATGTACATACAAAAATATGAACTTATACACATACTTGACTTTAAAAATACACGATTCTATGACTTAAGAACAATTTCCGAACTAAATATATGTATACATTTTATTATTTGTATATATATATATATATATATATATATATATATATCAAGGGAGGCGCGAGAGCGCTCTATCCCTTAATAGACTCCACGAATGGCCTATGCTGGAAATCTCATTTCTTTGATTAATCATAACTTAAAAACCAATAAACTGAATTAATTAAAACTTTGCACACAATTTTTATTTTATAGGTTCTATAAGTGTGTAGATTTTCAGCATCATTAGTCAATGGCAACCCAGAGATCCAGAAAGTTCAATCATGAAATAATGTTATCTGTGTGTACGTACGTACATACGTATATGCCACCCTGTATCTCATCAACTATTTGATGGATTCAGCTGAATTTTTACAGAGATAGAGGTTCTAGGGTCTAGTTGATGGCATTTTAATTTCAGTTTACCATATACCAGTTACATTCCATGATAAATGCCAGTATACTGAAATCATATGCCCTTAATAGGGTTAAGATGAGAATTCATATACACTAAATTTACAAAAGCAAGGAAATTCCCAAATTTTTACACTTTTATTGTCATTAAGTGTATGCGAGCACAACAAGGCTATGAATTTTACTGGTGCTCACTCATCTTATCATTTGAAAATCTTAGAGACTGTCCACGTACGCCTCAAGAGGTCCTCCCTCTGCACACAGAAGGAGTGTCTGTTGGGGTTGAGTGTGATTAGTCTCTAAGACACAACCTCCATTCCATATAACATCACGCTTATTTTATTCTAAATTCGAACGTTTATTCCCCCTTCATAACATGACGCTAATTTCATTTTAAATATAAAAGGTTTTAATTCTATCCTACATTCTCACCCATATTTAAAATCCCACGATATCAGTCTTGTAAAGTGTGGGCGAAACTAGTCGACTGGCAATTTTTGTTTCTTTCATCTCCTAAATCTTTTAATTATGAAAAATTCAACACGTCTACCCTTCATAATTGCACTAATATATATATATATATATATATATATATATATATATATATATATATATATATATATATATATATAACAATGATAAAAAGGCTTATGATAAAACGTTGTAACGCCACAATAGATCCGACCATAAGAAGGGTATCCACACCCCACACGTCTGTATACATTTGAATACGAGCTCAAATTAATAATAATTTAATCTAAATGTAAAAGTTCTAAGCTAACCTTTCAACTCCATTTGACATACAGTTATCTTCACTTACGGCTTCTGATTATTCTGAAACGTAAGATCAAGTTTGTAATGTACGGATAAAGACATACACTATTTGTCTTTAAAATTATATTGCAATTACCGGGTAGAATCTTTTTTCTATCAGGATTATCGCAAATGCTACATTTTTATTTTCTAAGCATGAAAATATTATGTATAAAGCCTTATGTTTAATTTGATATAAATAAAGTTATTTGTTTTTCTATCTAAAGTATTAATAATTTGAAATGTTGCGGCAAAGAGTTACACTCGCTTGTGTTTTAAATTATATGGCAAAAAAAGACTTACTGAAGGCGTGAGAATATATATAATATAAATTATATATTTACTTCATTCATAATTATTTATGTATTGTATCATGTATTTCTTACTATCATTTTACATATGTTTTGATCGGGACTTATGTAGAATTATATAGCAAAGCACAATTGTATTAATATGTCTGCATTTTCCTACAATATCTTGTTTTTTGTTTAATAATTTTATTTGCTTTATAGAGTTTATAATTTGATGATATATCAAATTATAAACTCCAAAAAACAAATTTATATATATATATATATATATATATATATATATATATATATATATATGATGTTTATAAATAAATATTAATTATTTATTACCTACAGACATCGATGTTTCATGCTAACGCAATCTTTCTTCAGTGCAGGTAGTTAATTCGAACTCCGATCACAAATCGCCACTGATTCGCAGTCAAGAGCGTTAACCCCTCGGCCATAGGGAATTAGCTAATAATTAAGGAGGATTTTAACTTTGTAAATAGCGAGTCGTCGGCTAAGTTCCACGAGCAGTTGAAAGTGATCAATAAACTGTGTTTGGACTTTGCATGAAGCTATTTGTACTGCTTCTTATTAAACTGACTCAGAGTATCCGGCCTTTAGTAAAGGGGGCTTATAATAATATTTATAAATAAATATTAATTATTTATTACCTACAGACATCGATGTTTCATGCTAACGCAATCTTCAGTGCAGGAAGTTGTATATATATATATATATATATATATATATATATATATATATATATATATATATATATATATATATATATATATACATTTTCTTCTTGTTTACTAGGATGGAGCATCCTACCGGAGACAGACATTCACGCGCTATTTAAGAGATTCCAACCGAGATTTAAAACAAAAATTATGACCGTTTGTTTAAGTGCAATTGTTCGTGTCTCTCTTGCACTTGGTTCAGCGGGTATATTTGCCATATAACCTTTGGAAATTCTGTTTCACGAGTCCGGTTGTTCTTATAGTTACTGGAATAATAGAGATCTTCCTAAGATTCTAGTTTCTTTTCATGTCGTACATAAGACCTTTGTATGTTGTTATCTTTTCCCTCTCAGCTCTTTTTACGCCAGCATAATTAGGAACACTGACTTAAACTAACGTTGCGGCTGTATTCCTTTTGTCTCCTATAACTATGCCGAGTTGTACAGCATTCTTTCTTTCTTTATATGTTTTGTTTCAGTTTACTTACGTCGGAGTTCTCAGAAATCAAGTGACCCCTTTCTGAGGCGAATACTTACATTTTTATATAAAGTACATAGATATCCGAGTGTTCAATTAAGATTTCTCTACCTCACAAACATTAAGTTAATAAAGAAGTTAAGTACACAGATGATCCTCTTCCCATTATGGATCATCTTTATTGTGTTTATTTCTGAATTTGGCTGGATTCCAAGACCAAAATTCATCTGGTCTGGTGAAGAATCCAGCTAAATTCTGTTATTTGAAGTACCATCACTAGGAGAAGGTGCACCATTTCTCGTATGATACAGTGTATAGCTGTGTCGATGGGATCTGATTTGGGTTTGAAATACGATGTTATTTTGAATATTTGGTCAACGTTTACTTGTAGGGGGGAAGTGTTATCATGTCAGGGTGTCTGGACAAACCCTTTTACAGAGAGACCGAAGACACACGCGGATAGTGTCTCGTCGGTAACTCAAATCATCTAGTATGTATGTGTGTGTGAAGTGAAGAGGTGAAATAGTTACAGACGTGGACGGTTGAGTCTACCGCGTATTATGCCTACTGCATTTATTTCAATAATACCATGAAGAAAAATATGAATCATTTTAGCTTCAGTCCAGTTATGTATTAAATGTATAGATTAGGTTATACTCTCAAACCTTGGTTGGGCAACTAGTCTAGGGGAAGGAAAACTCCAATATCATATCACTCTTTCTCTGATTATTTCTGGATTGTTTCCAGTCATCGTGGAGTTTACTACCATTCGAGTCAAACACTGCCGGTTCGAATAGGGCCGTCTGTAGATTGCATACAACTAGCTTCATATTAGACTCAATTCTGATGCATGCTTAGAGCGGGTATCCATTGTTCTAATTGGCTTTGCTTTATTTTCTGAGAGCAGACTAACTCTGCAAAGTAATATTTTAATGTGCAGGAAAACCGAATCTTAAAATATTGACTCTCCGGATTGGGACACAAACAAAAATCGCCTCGGTCGAATTTCTACTTCACTGTCCAAGGATAGAAAAGATAAAGTGTAATATCAGAACAGATACTACACTTTTGTCTACGCAAAAAGTGCAATAGCAGGTGTCTATTGTATCTTGAAGCTGTAAGTACCTCTATATTACGTGTTAATATTTGTATATCCTTATATCTCTTGTCGTATCTATCCACCCATCTACCCATCTACTTACATATTCCTACACTCACTACAAGTCCATCCATGGCCATCTGCGAAGATATGTCCACATAACAAGCGAATCGTAGAAACGTGCGCTCTCTCGGTTACTTTTCAACCGTTCGCAGGGATGGGCGATGGTGAGGGGCTGAGCTAACAAAATCAAACTAAAGCATGTTACGGTTCAATAGGCACAGAAAACTTAAGTATATCAGAGATGTTCGTGCAGATAACCCCGACAACTTTTCACCCTTAAATACTTTCGGATCTAAGAAGATGGGACTTACCAGACATCACCAATTGTATTCATCATCACGACTTACTCGCTCTTATCTTCACAGACTCTCTTTACTTTTCGGTAATTTAAGTACAAAACGAAGGAGCGGTCATTTCATTCAAACTTTCCGAATAATTAGTGAGATTTGTAACGATTGTCGAGAGTTTTATTTCATATATATATATATATATATATATATATATATATATATATATATATATATATATATATATATAATAATGGTAATAATCCAGGTGAAAAATATCCACAGGGTGGTAATCCAGAGAATTTTAACCGGGTTTATAAAAAGTGCTCAATATCAAAATAGAGCTTTATATATGATAATTTTATTTACACAGACATGTACAAAATCTGCGACACTGGCATGTCGATGTTATCGATCAACAGTTACTATAAACTGAGATCTCATCAGGCAGAGTTAGAATCCGATCTTAACCTCAGATCATATTTGGAGGTTCTCTACCTGATGAGATCTCAGTTTATAGTAACTGTTGATCGATAACATCGACATGCCAGTGTCGCAGATTTTGTACATGTCTGTGTAAATAAAATTATCATATATATATATATATATATATATATATATATATATATATATATATATATATATATATATATATATATATATATATCTGATCGAGAATGTTATTTCATTGTCAAGAAATAATTAATCTATTAATAATTATTATATTTCTTTTCGATTTTAAAAGGGCATTTTGAGGAACTATCGATTGAAATATATAACTCATCTTTATTTTTATATTAAGAATATAGAACTTAACAGAGATAACCATTGTATTCGGCATCACGGGTGGTTCACTCTTATCTTCAGAGATTCTCCTTATTTTTCGTTGATTTTAAGTACAAAATTTACATGAGAGGTGATTTAATTAAAACTTTAAGTATAATTACTGGCATTTCTAAATGCTGTAGACAATTTTTATTTATATTTATTCTCGATCGGAATGGCATATTCTTATCCATAGAGTAGGATGATTTCGGCCGATGCCATGAACATTTTCAGAGATATAAAAACGGTTAATTGATCTAGTTTTTGAAAAATAGATTTGTTTTTTTTGAAAACTTGATCAATTAAACGCTGAAAGTTTTCAAGGCATCGGACGAATCCATCCTACTCTATGGATCAGACTCTAGAACACTAAATGATGTGTTGCGTTTACATTTTGTGCCATACATGAATGACAGTTCATAAGCTTTGTTAGCTGTTTGCTCCTGTACGCGCTTATTTGTGATCTTTATAGACTGAGAAAACACCATCTGAAAATAGGTTGTTTCATACCTCGAAAAAAACTGTTTAAGACAGAGGAGGTTTATTCGCCTTGATCTTCGTCCCAAATTACAGACCAGTGCGGTTGAGGCAGACACAGAGAGATCGATATTCACTGTTTAATCATATATTACATACATAATAATCACGTGGACACAATGGTTGTCATTAGATCACCGAAGTTAAACAACGTTGAATTGGTCAGTACCAGGTGGGTAACCATTTGGTAATACCAGGCGCTGTATGTATTGATTTACTCCTCTCAAGGAGTTAGGCACAATGCCAGTTTTTATCTTACTCCCACAAGTAAGATGTGACCCAAGGTCGGGTCGGGAAAGTGGGGTTTAAAAATTGCCTGGGCAGCCCCGTCGGCATTCCCCGGTAGGGGCGCCTCGGGCAGTAAGCAATAAACTTACTCCTCCTCAAAGAGGGGAGGCGAAGCCTGGGAGGGTGGACCTGCACAGGACCGACCCATAGACCGGCGTAAATCAAGCCCCGAAGGCCAAGACAATACCAGTCTATGGGGTGCAGTATCCGTCGGAACAGATACTACACTTTGATCTTAGCCAAAAGGTGAAGAAAGGTCTGTATGTAGGCGGACGTCGACACCTCCCTGCAAGAACTGCAAAATCCTAATTTCGTCATCGACCGTAACCGAGATATATATGTGACTGGAGACCGCTACTGAATGTGATACTCCCATGAAACTTCTTCCTTCGGAGGAAGCCGGTTCAACCCGCCCTTGGTGAATGCCGTACCAGCTAGAAATCGGTAATAATATCTTAAAAGCGCATTTTAAAAAAATACATGTTAACACTGCTAGTACTCTCAAGTAACTGCCGACTTCTCTCACTCACTCTCTTCTCGGGTCTATGTTACATCACATCCGTTTCTATAAATTCTCACAGTTCCAGTAATTATAACTTACAGTTCCGCAACTTGACCCCGACTGAAGATTCATTTTCTTTTATTCTCAACTAACTGTTTATATACTAGTGAGTGAACTCTTTCAATATTTGCTCGGTCTAAGAAATTGATTGACCATTAAACAAGATGTTACGCATCGCCTATCGTGGCGAAACGAAATGCTTTTCAGGCATATCTTGAGTTTTCCAACACCGATTTGTAGCGCACGTTGGACACGATGAATCTGCTAGAAAATTAATTCCGTGGTACCCGGAAGTAAAGCTAGCGGTTTGAAGCTCTCATATTACAATCAAGCTGTTTTTTTATTCTTTTATTTTTAACATAGTTCACACCAAACAAGGCAGGCCGCCACTGTAGACGTAAGGGGCTACTGAGAAAAAAGGGTGAAGGTTATGGGGGGGTCAACCTAATTTGGGAGCTGCGCAGCGAGATGTCTGTTTACATTAGTTTTCAATGTCTGCATGCCAGTAACGTCAGGAAAACAGGAAGCAGGGAGGGAGTTCCAGAGTCTCGCAGCACGAGTAAAGAAGCTTTTGGAGTAGACAACTCTTCGACATCTACCGACCTGCACAGTGTATGGATGGGATTTGGCAGATTGTCGGGTTGGTATAGTGAATTTACGTCGTGGGGTACCAGAGCAGCAAGCTCATCAGAGCAAAATCCATTGAAGTACTTGTAAAACAGGCACAATAAAGCAACATTGCGGCGAGGTGATAGTGAACGACCTATCAAGTTGGCGACTCTTCTGGGGGCTTTGTCTAAGAGGGACAACTTAGCGGATGATGCACCACTCCAGATGTGGCAACAATACTCCATGCATAGGTGGATGGTGGTTTTGTAGAGATATAGGATAATGTCAGGTGTGAGAAGTTTACTGGCACGGTAGAGGGAGCCCACATTCTTTGCAGCAGCCCTCGCAATGTTTTCAATGTATTGGTTCCAATTCATGTTATCTGTGAAAGTTAGGCCGAGGAGTTTGAATGATGAACTCTCAGGCAGGGTGCTATTTGCCATGACAATCGGTGGCTGAAGAGGTTTCTTGTAGTTATTGAAAAAAGTGGCTTTGTCTTTGCGGCATTAAAAGTTACCATCAATTTTTGACCCCATTCCACTACAGCCTGAAGGTCATTTTCTAAGGATTCAGCCATTGCCTAAGATATGTGCGCGTCGGTTTTTCCCACATGACGAGAGTAGAGAGTGGTGTCGTCAGCAAAAAATCTTATCTCAGTCGCAATGGCATTAGGGAGGTCATTTATGAAAATCAGGAACAGTAGAGGTCCAAGAATAGATCCCTGGGGTACACCAGCATTTTTGTAATGTTGCTTAGAAGAACGGCCATCCAGTACAACATGGATCTTTCGTTTTGTTAGGAAGGATTTAATTATATTAAATATTTGTCCAGTAATACCATATGAGTGCAGTTTTATGAGAAACCCTTTATGGCAGACCTTGCAAAGGCCTTGGATATAACGAGCGCTACCGCCCTAGCTTCACCTGCCTTGTCCAGTGTATGGTATATGCGTTAAGAGATGACCGAAATATATCTGCAGGAGATCGTGCTTGTCTGAATCCGTATTGATGCTCAGAAAGAAGTTAAGCATTACCTAGGTGCCTGACTATTGGTAAATTGATTAATGATTCAAATATTGTACCAAAGATCGGGAGTAGACTGATTGGACGGTAGTTTAGAGGATGAGTTTTATCTCCAGAATTCTTGAAGACAAGTACCACAGAGGCAATTTTACAACTATCAGGGAAACACGATTCAGTAAGGCATTTGTTGTATAGTTTTGAGAGTACATGGGCCAGTTCAGCAGAGCATTTACTTATTACTATTACTAGTATAAGATAAGGCCCAAAGGCTTTGGAGGTGTCAAGGTTTTTTATGATGTCTCTCAGTTGAGACGGTGTGATTACCAGGTTCTCAAGTGTTGCTTCAGTCCACAATGGGAATTTAGGGATGGGGTTGTTTGCCGAGTCCAGAGTGGAGTGTAAGGCGAAACTCTGGGCTAGTAGTTCAGGCTTATAAGTTGCCGTGCAAACAACATCGTTGGGATTTGATAGCGGGGGAATTGTCGATTGTCCATTGTTCATCACACTATTGTAAATTTTCCAGAAATCACGAGTACCTAGTTTCTGTGACTGAATGCGTTTTTTGGTTATCTCTGTATCCCTTCTCCTTGCTTCATTTATCACTACTTTGCAATCATTTTTTGCCTCTACAAATTTTTGTCTTTTCGCAGTTGACTTATGGCGGCCGAATTTTCGGAATGCCTTCTGCCTTTTTGTAGAATGACCCTGACCTCTTGTGATTAGAGCTTTTGATCGCAATCAGTGATCGAACATCATGGTGAACGTACTTCGTTAATATTTCACCATCAATAGATGGATGGCCCAAGAAGATATGTTTCCACGATCTGGTAGTGACAATTTTGGAAAGTATGGGATGAAATATTTAATTAATCTGTATATTTATAGTGTACATTTATATAAAATTTAAGGGGGTTTTAAAGGCAGTTAAAAAGTAGGCATGCTGAAAGAGACATACTAAACAGATGTACGTACGTTTCACACAAATTAAAACAAACCAAACACATCATCATCCGATCGCCGAAAACAAAATGAATATTAAAAAAAAGCGTATTTAAAATTTATTTCTAAATCTTCCTGGGATATCTCAAATTTTGATTATTAGGTACGGCTTTTGAACAGGGGAAAACCCGACTAGGTCAGTGTAAGGCCCGAGTTAGTTTATGCTTAGTTTAGGGTTAGGGTTTAGGGTTAGGGTTAGGGTTAGGGTTAGGGTTAGTTTAGAGTTAGTTTACTGTTAGTTCAGGGTCAGGGGTTAAAAACAGTTCGTTTTTTTTTTTCGTTTCAACAGCTGTACAAGTACCGATACGTATGTTACAAAATGAACTGGTAACGTGATATATGGATCTCTTCATAGCTTTCGGAAACATTCTGACACACACACACTCACACATACACACTCACACATACACACTCACACATACACACTCACACATACACACTCACACACACACACTCACACATACACACTCACACATACACACTCACACATACACACTCACACATACACACTCACACATACACACTCACACACACACACTCACACATACACACTCACACATACACACTCACACATACACACTCACACACACACACTCACACATACACACTCACACATACACACTCACACATACACACTCACACATACACACTCACACATACACACACTACCACTCTAATTCTCTTGCCCAACAACCCTCTTACTATAATTTCCTCTACCTTCCTCTAAAAATATTTCGGATCAAAAATGTTAATTTTGTTACTTTAATAAAGTTATTTGAATAAAATCGACGAACTATTATTTTACCAAAGATATTTGTGTGTTGATTTTTCCCCTGTAATTGACGGTTATCAGCATTATCATTTATGTTTTCACTTTCTCTCTGTCTGCACACACACACATATGTGTATATGTGCAGGAGAGTTCGAATTACGTACGAAAGAAAATCCTTGGGTGTCTTCGGTCTCTCTGTACAGAGGTTTGTCAGTACGACCTGGTATGAGGATACTTAACCCTACAAGTAAACTGTCACCAAATATTCAAAATAACATAGTATTCAAAGCACAAAGAAGATCCATTTGACACGGCTATACACTCGCTTATACGATGAAGGGTGCACCTTTTCCTGGTGATGTTACCTAAAGTAACAGTACTTAGCTCTATACTCCACCAGACTAGATGAATTATTGTCCTGGAATACGGTCAGACCACAAGAAACATATACTATAACATAGTTATATGGTTAATTGAGAGAGGAAAAAAGTATGTTCTTCACTTATTTACAAACTGTACTTGGTAACTCATGATTCTGTTTTGTAGGTTTCTCAGATGAAGTTTTCAGAATAAAATCCCAAACAATTGAACAATGAAAGTCATGTATTGAACAACAAAGTTTGGGAATAATTCCGGACATTTTATGTAATGTAGCGCTACCATTTGTGAGTCGTTTACAGAAATGTGTGTAAAGTCGATGACATCCGGTTGAATGTCATTTATTTTTAATATATATTTTTCATTATGTATAAGTGTTGTTATTATCAAAAATGCAGTTAGAGTGTAATATTTTTACATAGATAAGTTTGAAGTATCTGTATATTAAAACGTCAATTATCTTCTAATCTTATTCCATATAAAAGTGCACATATTAGTATCAAACTTTACAACTGCTTCCAGAAAGTGTTTATATTTCGTTATACAGAGGAACACAACATTCTTCGTAAAACAGAATCCAAGAAAAATTCATTTTATATCAAGTAAGAATCATTAATGGCTGTGGCAGCATGTGTAAAACTAAACAGGAACGTAAGCAGCTAAGGGAAAATAGCAGTAGTGCACATCTCTTAAATATATATATGTATATATATATATATAAATATATATATATATATATATGTATATATATGTGTATATATATATATGTGTGTATATATGTATATGTATGTGTGTATATAAATATATGTGTATATATATATTTATATATATATATGTATATATGTATATATATGTATATATACATATATATATGTGTATAAATATATGTGTATATATATGTATATATATGTGTATATATATACATATGTATATGTATATGTATATACATGTGTGTATATATATGTGTATATATATATATGTATATATATATGTGTGTATAATTATATGTGTATATATATGTATATATATATATATATATATATATATATATATATATATATATATATATATATATATATATACAAAGAAACGAAAAAGCACCAAGTTGATATAATGTAATAAGTAAATTATCCTTTGTTTAAATAAGCAGTCTATTTCACAAAATAGTTCTTTAAAATGTCTGTTTTTTGGCTAAGAAATCGGAATGCATTTTAGTCAAGGCGATCCATAATACAGACCTGGCAAACATGCGACTGTGGTCCAGGACTGGGGGCGGACACGTGAGGACCAAAATTACTAATAAATAATAAGTACTGAGAAAACGTTCAGGAAGAAATTTATTAGTACTGTTCCGTAATTAGCAACTATACTTATTATTAGAAAGTAGCTTACAATAATTGATTTATTTCCATGAAATCAAATGTAAAAAGTACAAAAATATAAAATGTCTAAATTCACAAAAATCACTTTATTAACAATGGATTCGAGCTATTTTTTATATTTAAAAAATCATCAGTCAATTTGTTAATATTGACTACTTAATTATTGAAAATATAATGACATAATCCAATCAGAAAGCAATTGTAACACATTACAAAATCAAATATTTTCTAAACAAAATAATGTTCATAGAAACAATTTTGATAATTTTTACAAAATGTGTTGTCTGTTACATATACAAGTGTTTTTACAGAAGATGAAGAAAATGCTGTTTTCTTCATGATACGATGATACGTGTTATACAGTCTTAATAATAAGATCAACTTACATTAACAAGACCATAAAACCAATAAAATATATGTAAAATATATGTAAAATGGGGGGAAATGTAAAACAGGTCTGTATTATGGATCGCCTTGATTCTAGTTGATTTAATTGTTTCAGTGAAAGCAATATTGGTAAAAATATTATTGTTTCTAAATGGATAAAAATAATAAAAATGTTTCCTCTTCTGACGGAGGGCGGAAAGATGCTACACTTTTATCTCAGTCCGAAAGATAGTGAAGCAACAGAAGAGGAATCACTTTCTTGAATAATACGTGTGCTACAAAATCGAAAGTTTACACATTTTCCATGATAACTACATCTGGGATATAGTCCTAGATGATTGTTTTTTGAATTTGTAGTTTTTAAAAAAATGTTTGTCTATTAAAAAAACAGATTCAAGCAAAATAACACAATGAATGTAAACACGTCATTTATGTTAGACAAGATATATACACAATAATATCTATTTTCATCTGACACAGATAAATATTGAGCAAAACAGGTAAACAATGTAAAATTTTAGAAATGTTTAAAAACCGGTATTTATTTTCCTCCTATTTAGGTAAGGCGTTGGTTTTGATGAAAGTGTTTCTGCGGAATGAACTGGAGTCGAACCCGGTACACCAAGGTCTTCAGTCCGCGTCTCTAACCACTTAGCCACCGTTCCATCCCCAGTATAAACTGCTTAATTGCTTCTCATCTTTCCAGTCCGAAAGATGCGGTCAACAGAAGAGGTATCACTTCCATGAATAATATTCATTTACTAGGGTCTAAGTAAAGAAATCAAAAGTTTAATTTAAATATACCCGACTTACTTAAATATCATGAAAATGCAAAGCCATTGACTGTAAAGGTCCCCAGATACCGGGAAGCTTTCTACGCCAAAAGCTTTTATCTTCGAACTGCTTGATTTCAGAATTTCCTCACTGCTCCCTGTTTCCACGACTGTACTTACATGCAGAAATTTAAATATAATGTGAACAAACATCTCGCTGCACAACTCCCTATTTAGGATGCTCCTCTAAATTGTGTCTCTAATTAAGAGTAGCCCCTTATGTCTCAGTGGCAATGTGCCTTGTCTGGGGTAAATATAAGTCGAAAAACAACAGCTACACATTATGAAATGTATACGGAAAATAGTTGCTATGGAAACTATCCCAAACTGCTTAATTCCTAACCGCTCGACAACGAACGCTTACACACGGCACTGGAACAAAAATACTATAATCATAGTGATGTTATTACATACATAAGGAAGACTAATACAGTTTTGTCTATCTAATCTTGAAATGGTGTAAACGTTTCTGACGAATATCAATAAAATTGTATATATTTTGTACGGAAGATTGCATAATGTATTGGTTTTGCGGGCGGAATGAAAATGGAAGTAAACATACCATACACAAGTAAATATTCGAATTTATATACATTCATATACATTCATGTACATTTATATACATTTATATACATTCATATACATTCATATACATTTATATACATTTATATACATTCATATACATTCATATACATTCATATACATTTATATACATTTATATACATGTATATACATTCATATACATTTATATAAATTCATATACATTTATATACATTTATATACATTCATATACATTTATATACATTTATATACATTCATATACATTTATATACATTTATATACATTCATATACATTCATATACATTTATATACATTCATTTACATTCATATACATTTATATACATTCATATACATTTATATACATTTATATACATTCATATACATTCATATACATTGATATACATACATATACATTCATATATATTTATATACATTCATATACATTCATATACATTAATATATATTTATATACATTCATATACATTCATATACATTCATATACATTTATATACATTCATATACATTTATATACATTCATATACATTCATATACATTTATATACATACATATACATTCATATATATTTATATACATTCATATACATTCATATACATTCATATATATTTATATACATTCATATATATTTATATACATTCATATACATTCATATACATTTATATACATTTATATACATTCATATACATTCATATACATTTATATACATTCATATACATTTATATACATTCATATACATTCATATACATTTATATACATTCATATACATTTATATACATTTATATAAAGTTAAACATTAAAAATTTAAATATGTTTGTGTTTGAATGCGGTGATTTCATTAGCTAAGAATTGTAATTGGTAGTTGCTATAATGAATTTACACCTAAGAAAAAAGATTCTTTTATAAGCAATCTTTATTTTAAGCGGGAAATATAAGATGACATGTGTGAAATGTTGATGAATTATTCAAACCACCTTAACAAAATAAGAGTGAGGACATCTCGTTCTTCGTATTCTTTTTTAAATGCATGCCTCTTTCTAGACCTTAATTTCGCTCGTTCCCGTCACATTGGTCTGTTCTATAGCACTTCTGATTACAACCGGCACGCCTATATTTATATACATTGTGTGACCACACACACATAAACACACACACGCACACACATAAACACAGAGATGGGGAGAGAGGAAGAGAGAGAGAGAGGGGGGAGAGAGAAATAGACAGAGATTGAGAGGAGTGAGTGAGATAGAGATATGCACGCACACACATGTCGAAGTCCGCGTAGATCATTTCATAGATCTATTTATTTTAGATATGAATACCGTCCAAATAGACTTACGTTGCTTATTCGCGGAGGGAAATACAAACACGCAGAATCAACAACCGCCATTTTGTTATTCGCCTAATTTGAACAAGCATTTATTTCGCCCATTTTGAAAAAATATATATATGTTTTTCTATTTTTCTTGTAAGAAAATAATTTCTTATCTTCGCTTTTCAATTCGTCGATCGCTGAACCCAACGGCTCGAACTAGAAGAATGTCAGAACTTAACTATATATTAATAATAATACTTCGACATGTTTTTTTGTCTATCCGTCTGTTGGTCACTTATAGGCTTCAAAACTGCTTTACACAAGTTTACTAAATTTGGCATGACAAAGCATAATTGAGACACCGTGGTTGTCATTGGAGTGACAACAATGTTACTACTACTACTTCTACTACTACTACTACTACTACTACTACTACTACTACTACTACTACTACTACTACTCACTACTACTACTACTACTAATAATAATAATAATTTTAATACTCTAAGAAAATGCAAGACAAATCATATAAGCAAAACCTTTCAGAATTAATTACAAAAACACTCAAGTCACCCCTGGCAACTGGAGGCGCCAGGCCTGGGCGGAATACAGATATTTTGGGTGTAAATATTCACGAGCCTTCATTAAAGAATAACGCAAAATGTAAGAATAATACAGGAATCGAACGTACAAGATTGGATGAGTAACTGACGAATCATTTTAATAAAAAAAGTATAGCTAGAACGAGAAAGAACTAAAACAACTACAGACCGATAATCCGCCTACCACTGATGAGAAAAATATTAACGGCACATCTGAGCAAAAAGATAGAATAACATTATCATCACCCTACGGCAATGACTCATCATTTTCTGCCGATTCACTGATCATGAACTCTTTCATAAAAGACGTATTATTATTTCTTTGACATAAATGCCTCTGTTATATTTTATTACACAGACGAGTTCGTTTTACTTCCCTCTTGTTGTTATCACGTTAATCACGTGTATCACTCCATTTCAATTTATTTCTTGATAGCAGTTGTGGTATACTTGAGGATTAAACCATTGCCCATCCGCGCCCCCATCCACGCTACATGTTTATGTCATTAAACAAATTAAATATATACAAATAAAGTGTCTTATCAATTATACGTTTTAGTTTAGCATTTTGTTATCTGCTTTCCGTATTTCATAAACCGATATTTTCTCAATTTTGTTATAGTAATACCAATTATAAAACAGAAGTTATTCCCCCGTCAAATAGTGGTTAAAAATCTTAATGACGGAGTTCCAATCTTTAAAAAGTACATTATCCTAAATATATGTGTGAACGTCGTCGTACATTTTTCATTGTATGAATTTTATTGTTAGAACCAGAATTATATAACTTTTCTGTAATTTACAATCAGCGAAATTTATATACATATTAAACTGGGAATATAGAATTTTTCTCCATTTCAGGCAAAAGCGTATCCGTAAACAGGAATCAGCTGTTTGACAATTAGTTTAGAATATGGATTCATAATAATTATTTATTTATAATTAACAATGGCTATTTATACTGAATAATTAACGGTACTTTGTTACTTTGGGACCAGCGCTAAAAGTCCCTCGGCGTCGGTGCTTTCCGGATGTGTACGTTAAACGCCGAAGAGTACCGAATGAAATATCCGTTGACTTACCTGCGTTAAAAAGGCACTGGATTTACAAGCGTGACGAAACAAGCAGCAAATGTTCGAAATTATAATTTACTTTTTTTAACGAAGTTTTAACTAAGTGTTTGAATTAAAAAGTTATTATTTTTTATTTTAATTTTTATTCTTATTAAACATTTGTACGAAATATTTTTTTAACGAAGATAAAACAGTGATAATAACAGTGAAAAGTTAATCAAGTAAGTGGTTTTATTGTTACATTTTTTTGCGAAAATTATTTTTTTTGTTAACTTTTTTATTACTATTTTTGTTTATTTCGTTACGGTTCAGGGTGAGAAATTAGGGTTAGGGCAGTCGCTTTAGTGTTAAAAATTAAGGTTAGGGCAGTCGGGTTAGGGCAGTCAGGTTAGGAATTAGGGTTAGGAATTAGGGTTTAAAATTAGGGTTAGGAATTAGGGTTTTGGCGGTAAGGCATCTCCAAAAATATTTAGCCGTGAGATTTGTTCGCTTAGAGATCTTGCATTTATCTCCACATTTTTTGCATTTTTTCTTTAGCAATCAATTTATGCTCCTGGCAAAAATGTTTCGTTTCTTTCAGGAGAATCAATAGCCAGTGATACCATGTAAAAAATGATGTTGCAATCGCGTTTCAACCAGTTTGCAAGTTCAGCATTTCATTCAGTTTGACTGCTTAGATGTCGTCTGCTTATGGGTCTCACTTCGAGGCTTTCCGGCGTTTACCGTAAACCGCCGGAAAGCACCGACACCGGGAGATTTTCAGCGCGGGTCCCAAAGTAACAGCGTACCTAATTTACAATGGCTATTTAGAATAAATAGTGTGTAATATTCGTTAAATTAAGCTTTTTTTATGGAAATCGCTCCAGCCCAGGCATGAAGCCATTTAATGTAAGGAGCTAACAAAGACGAAATATGATTATCGCAAAGACAGTAGATGCCTATTGCCCTTAGTCTTTAAAAGACCAAGTCTATATGTTTGAGGAAAACAGTCAGCAGGAAGAGAGTTCCACGGGGCTACAGCTCTTGGAAAGACGCTACTGGAATAGGAAGCTGTATTACAATGAGGTATAAAAACAGCGAATTGATGGAGACAACGAGATCAACGAGTCAAATGAACTGGAACACATAGATGAGACAATTCTAAAGGGCACATGCCATGATAGTTTTTTTTTAATAAAAAAGACTGAGACTAGAAACATCACGTTGTGAGAGAGATAGAGTGCAGAGCAGAAAGGGTGGGGGCAATCAAATTTCAGATACGTTTCTGCACCTTATCAAGAACCCTCAAATGAGACAGAGATTCACCACCCCAAATATGACAGCAGTACTTCATACATGGTCTGATAGTAGATTTACAACATCATCTGCATAAATCGTTTGAAATAGTCTTGGAAAAATGAATCGTTTGCCATAATTCATAAAGAATAAATCGATTATCGATAACCATGCACAACTATTACAACGTATCAACTTCTCACAACTATAAAAAATAGATTACCCAAAATGACTTTAATTAGCATGAAATAACGCGGGTCTGTTATTTACCCGCATCCAACTGCATCATGTTTAGATATGAAGTCAGTTTAATGTGGGGAGATGCAGCTCTCTAAACAAGGGAGACTAAGCCGTAAAACAAGTTAAACAAACGAAATTGTTTTTGATCTAATATATGTTTGATTTCGCGCGCAGTTTGTTCCCGTGTCGGTGGACTCGTTACTATAGGATAACTTGTGACGGCTGAATTTTTTCTTTTTTTTTGTATCCCCCGGAAATCTGTAAAAGAAACGTTTTTTCTCCGCATTTCCAAACCATCGGCCTTCAGTCATATACACACCTGGGGTTCTTTTGTCCGTGTAGCCACCCCAACCTCCTTCGAAATAACCCGACATACAAGCAAGGCGTGGAGTGGGGAGTGGAAATGGGGGAAAAAAGTTCAAATGACGACAACGTCAGAAGGTGTACAACTTATTTTTAACCGCGGTAAAAAAAAAAAAATGGCCAGCTTCTTTTTCTTGGGTGGGTGGGTGTTGTTATTGTACTTGTTGAATAGAAGTGTTGAAAACCGCTGGCCATGGCTATGATTGATATTTTTGTTCGGGGAATAATTGAAATGAGGTAAAAAGTTGGTGTTAGGAAAAAAAAGAAGCCGATAAGTGAACACGATGGGCGTCTGGTGAAACGTTGAACTCAGAATTGCTGTCAAAGAGACGAAAGGACATTCGAGAAGGAACGTCCCTTTGTCGTTTTCTCTTGTATTTTGTATCAAATACGTTTTGGGCGTGTTGTTATGCTTTCATACTAGTCGTTTTCATAAAAATAGACTTTTCATTTTTTTTTTATTGTGTTCATTGTTTAAGTTTACTTGCTGACTTCGCCCTTCTACTGATCGAATGTCAAACCACAACCAGTAAGATATATAATAACACACAAACCAACTTCTCAAAAACAGTCGTTCAGACATAATACCGGACTAACCCAGCAAACCTGGTACATATAAAATGCTCAATACATTTTCAGATAGAGCATTTTAGATTTATATATATATATATAATAGAGTTATCGTACGTGTGTCCGTCTCGCGACAATAATCCCGTATGCAAATTTAATTTTCATAAGCATATGATGGGAAGGCTTTATTTTAATAATATCTGATAATAATAAAAAAAAGAAAGGAAATACTTTCGTTCACTTATTAATAATATAGAACAAAGGGAGGGAAACAGTATTGTCTTCGTTTTCTTATCGATTCATTTTTCAGTCTTTTTCTAATTCGTAGGGAGAGAGAAATAGAGAGATGAGAGAAGTTTGTCTTCGTTTTCTTATCGATTAGTTTCGTTTCAATGATTTAAAGTAACGAATAGAAATTAAATTACAAAGCGATAGCTAGCAGGCCAAGCATGCTAGTAAATAATAAATGTGACTTAGCATGAAACTTAACTGCAGTTGATAGTCTTATAATAAATGTGACTTAGCAGGAAACTTAACTGCAGTTGATAGTCTTATAATAAATGTGACTTAGCAGGAAACTTACCTGCAGTTGATAGTCTTATAATAAATGTGACTTAGTAGGAAACTTACATGCAGTTGATAGTCTTATAATAAATGTGACTTAGCAGGAAACTTAACTGCAGTTGATAGTCTTATAATAAATGTGACTTAGCAGGAAACTTAACTGCAGTTGATAGTCTTATAATAAATGTGACTTAGCAGGAAGCTTAACTGCAGTTGATAGTCTTATAATAAATGTGACTTAGCAGGAAGCTTAACTGCAGTTGATAGTCTTATAATAAATGTGACTTAGCAGGAAGCTTAACTGCAGTTGATAGTCTTATAATAAATGTGACTTAGCAGGAAGCTTAACTGCAGTTGATAGTCTTATAATAAATGTGACTTAGCAGGAAGCTTAACTGCAGTTGATAGTCTTATAATAAATGTGACTTAGCAGGAAGCTTAACTGCAGTTGATAGTCTTATAATAAATGTGACTTAGCAGGAAGCTTAACTGTAGTTGATAATCTTATACATTCATCAGAAGTGTTTTATAACATTGCACAACGAAGTTATAGATTTTAATAAGAAAATGAATGATGAAAATAAAAATTAGATAGAATACAATATTTACAAAACCATCAATTATTCTAAACAAGGAATATAAAATATTTTTCTTAAATCCATGGATTTTCAAAAATAAGCTCTTTTCATCAGAGAAAACATCAGCAAAGATCATATTACTGTTTAGCATACATTTGAAAATATAAAAAGTTGTAAGCAAACAAACAACTCTTCAATGAGATATGAATATATATATATATATATATATATATATATATATATATATATATATATATATATATTTATTATTTGGTACAAAAAGATTAGTACAACATTAGTACCGTCGGTTTAAAGATCAGGACTTAACCATCCGCCTTTCTTCAGCTTATGCTGTCACATGTTTGAGAAATGTGAATTGTAGTCACTCTCGTTTGGATGCGTTATTTAATTTAGAGTGTTATGTATATTTGTTTAAAATTAGTGTTATGGAGGTTTAATAATGTTTGGAAAAAAATGGGTGTTGAAATGTAACGGTTGAGATTTAAAATTTGAAAACATAAAAAAATATAAAAAAATAAAAATATATCTCTTTATAAGTCTCGTGAGTCAATGTTTATAAGGAGCGTATATTTTGCCGTGACTGTTTTGAGGTTTAATTATGTGTCGTCTAGACAATGTTAAGCAGAGAAAATGTAGTTAAGGATTATACTTACGAATAAATGAAAAGGTTAAAAAGACACACATTAAATTCAAGTTCAAGGCCTGAATTAAAGGACTTTAAATCAATCCAGGAAGAAATTAAACAAAGATTTAACCCGGGTCCGATCTTGACAGCTTCTCAATCGGTCTAAGGGTTCAGAGAGGAGATCTCATAATACATTCCCACCCAAGACCAGTCTCGAGGGATCCGCAATAGAAGGAAGTTGGTGATCTGGTTTGCCCACCTTTCTTCACTAATACCAAGACAAGAGTAGGCCACTGTTTTTCAGCTTACATAAGCTGGATAGTTAAGTCACTCTGAGCTTGAAACCGACGGTAATT
Organism: Sepiola atlantica; assembly: GCA_963556195.1. Taxonomy (NCBI): domain Eukaryota; kingdom Metazoa; phylum Mollusca; class Cephalopoda; order Sepiida; family Sepiolidae; genus Sepiola; species Sepiola atlantica. The sequence goes on from OY744533.1 coordinate 79,030,689, forward strand.
ATGTTGTACCAATTTTTTTGTACGTTATAATAAATAAATATTACGCTCTTAATTCTGATTCTCAACTAATCGAGAACTCTGCTGGGATTTTTCCTACTATATTACAAAAGAAGTCTATATATATATATATATATATATATATATATATATATATATATATATATATATATATATAAATATAAATATATATATATATATATATATATATATATATGTATATATATATATATATATATATATATATATATATATATATATATATATATATATATATATACAAAAAAAATGACCCTTGGGTCCTTCATTGTACTTGAGTTACATTTTTTTAAATCAGGAGAATATGAGTTAGTAAAGCCAGTTGAAAATGAAGAAAATAAAAAAGACAACATCTTAAATTAGTCTTTCTGTTTCTTATATCCCCCCTCTGTTTCCGCCCCCCTCTCTCTCTCTCTCTTTATTTATCTTTCTTTTTATTCAGCTATGGGTTAAATAGTATTGATACTTGTGGTGATATTCGACCCGCCTGTTTTATACTTAGTATTTTTTAAAACTTTTAACTGATAAGAAACGTAGAGAAGCGGCAGTGATAAACACTAAACACTAAAATGAAAGCGATGGTATAGATAAGATGAAGCCAGAAACTTAGTAAGAGATGTGTGCCTTGATGATTTAATTGCAAATTACGGCTAATTTAATCAATTATAACGTTTAGCTTTCAAATACAATTCAACACACCAACATATATATTTTGGATTATTAAAAAATATATTGTAAATTATATATATATATATATATATGTATATGTATATATATATATATATATATATATATATATATATATATATATATATATATATATATATATTTTAAGTCACACATTGAAAACGTCGCTGGAATGGCAATAATAAAGAGAATATTTTTCATAAAATATTTAGAAAACCTGCGCAACACATCTTTTTTCTTCCTGACCGAGACATAGTTATCGCAGTCAAGTTGAAATTCGTCTAGATGTTACTGACGAAAATGTTGATATGGCTGTGTGTACCACGAGGTTACGTGGAAAAGGTATTTTGAAAAGTCACACATTGGAAACGTCACTGGAATGGCAATAATAAACCTGCGCTACGAAAATTATTTGTTTTTAAAAATAAATTATTTATTTACTACTAATGAACACACCAATATATACATTTTAGATTATCAAAAAATATATTGTAAATTATATATATATATATATATATATATATATATATATACTTATGTACACTCTCCGCCCAAAATGGTAGAAAAAGTGTCAGTGTTCGCACTAATATTCATATAAAATCCGAGAATTATGTGAGTTATCAGATGTTTCATATATAAATCATTATCTTATAAATCATTATCACTTCTGATGACCTAAAATCACTAACCGTAGATTTTTAAAAAGATTTCGTCCTAATTCATTTTAAGGGGCAAAGTGTGTCTGCTTTGTTATTTTCTTTCTCGCTTCTCTTCAGCGCTCGAAATAATTTCGCCCGGCTCGAAAAAGTCATGTTTTTACTCGCTAAAAATCAATAGACATTGTTTTTTTTTTATAGAGTGACGGATATATTTCTAAGTTAAAAAATATTTTCATCCAATTTTCATCCAATTTTCATCATTCTTTATAATAAATTACCGACAAAAAATATCTCAGATTTACTGCTAATTACAATAAATAGACTGCTCATAAAATCTCACTCTATAAAAGTTGCGTTTCATCTTGTTACAGGGATTTGTTATGAATAAAAGAAACTATAAACATAATCTTTGTTGAAAATGGATGTCTGACATGGTGTCACGATATTATCAGCTTCCTGGGAAGTGACGGTGGGTAAGTCTATATCGACACGAACTGGAGACCTGGGTGTTCCAAGTTCGAATCCAGTCGGTTCCACAGTCCCATTTTCACTTAAGGATGTCGGCAACCTTCTCGTGGCCCTTCCCGTAAGTACCTGATGTGTTTCCAGAAAGATGTATAACTAGGAAAACATCGGGGAAACTAATGCCAACACCAGTATAATCTGATTCACACGAAAGAAGAAAAAAATCAACTTCCTAATGGTCAGAATTATAAAAGGAGTCTCTAAACTAATCGGCCCCGTGTTGTTCAAAACGTTTCAGACCCTTTCCCATCGCCGCAAGATTGCATTCCTGTGCTTATTTTACAAGTAGCTTCCACAGAATGTGTTCCGATGAACTTACTGTACTCAATGTAAATACTCACGATGAATCTGAATAGAAGCAAAATCCCCTTTCACTGTAAAGACCCCAAGATGCTGAAAAACTGTCCTAAAATAGCTTTTTTTCCTCGGATAGCTTGTGTTTAGAATGTTCGTCCTTGCTCCCTGTTTCTGGTGACTGCATGAACATACAGCGATTTAAATGAAATGTGAACAAATATCTTGATACAAAACTCCCCACTTTAGATGTCATCTATCAATGTGGCCCTTAATAACAATAGTCTTTGTTTGGGGTAAACTAATTTTTTTACAAAATACTAGTAAAACACTTTAGTACATAATAACAACATTGTATTTCTCGTAAAATTTTATTTCAGTAAAAATTTGTGTTTGCTCTTGTTATAGAGCTTTGCTTTCGTTTGCATCCATGGAGAGAGTGAGGGAGAGCACAGACATATTCTAGAGAGTATTCTTTATTATTTTATTCGTCATTAGGTCTAATGTGGTTTGGATCTTCTGTTGCTTCATTGTTATCAAATCAGTTTTCTTTGGTTTTGTTTACTGTTTATGAAACCAGCAGAAACGTATCGCCTTTTTTAATTGGAAATCGAACGGATCAAACTTGAAGGTGAAAAATATATTTTATATCCTGGCTTTAGTTATATAACGTAGTATTATCAAGTGTTTTGCAGGCTTTTTGTCAAGCTTTAGAATAGAGGACGTGTAATATAATGAAGAGTGGCAAAAATTAATCTTGGACGAGTCCATTGTGGGTGGGAGGTCTAGAAAGTAAGAAAGAAAAAAAACTTGATAACTGTTAAAAAGGAGAAGGTTCCGCAAGCGAGACTTGAAAGACAGCGGTTTCAGAAACGCGAAGAATCGAAACGCTTGGTGGTCGGAATATCGAAGTACCAGAAAAATGGGAGCTTACCTATGTTTATGGCACCGATGAAGCTTTATTAACTATGGTACCCAAGCCCGTCTTGCTGTTAGGCTTTCATGTCCGCTGACTAAAAATACGGCTGATAAGCAAGTTGGTACATTGAAGGAATCCCCTAACTTTTACTTCATCAAAGTGCTTGTGGAACAATTGCTTCAGTTCACGCTCGGATAGAAAATGCAGCGCAAATTGCTTTCCAATCGGATGCATATACGAACGAGTTTCTAGCGGAAACCAAGTCTGTGACCTTAGCAAGAAAAAGACTTTCATGAGACAAAAGTATGTCAAAAGATCTTTATATGTGTGTGGGTAGCCGGTGTAAACCATCCGGTGATGGGAAATAAAGAAAACCAAAGTTTTTCCATATACGTCCTGTTCTTTGTCATTCTTGTTGGATCTTATCGTCATTTCATTTATTACATTTATTTTTATTCATTTCTATTTCAAGAGTGATAGTGGTGTAACACATTTTAATAAACAAACGGCGATAAAATAACGCAACCGATATGAAACACCGATTTCTTTAAATACGTTTTTTTCATGTTTAAATGAATATGTGCTGTAAACATATACAAACTAAATAATGAAAAAATGAAAAGAAGTATCTTAAAATTATTTATCAATAGTTCATCTTTATTGTTAAACGTCGGTGCTCATATATACACTTTTAATTTTACAGTATATTTGATTATTAATTTGATAAATATCAGTGTATATATATATATTATATATATATTATATATATATATATATTATATATATTATATATATATATTATATATATATTATATATTATATATATTATACATATATATATAATATATATATTATATATATATATATTATATATATATATATTATATATATATATTATATATATATATTATATATATATATATATTATATATATATATTATATATATATATTATATATATATATATATATATATATATATATATATATGATTGTTTTTATTTACATAGGCATGTACACAATCTGCGACACTGGCATGTCGATGTTATCGATCAAGAGCTATTATAAACTGAGATCTCATCAGGCAGAGTTAGAATCCAATTTTTTCATTCTTTCCACATATGATCTAAGGTTCAGATCAGATTCTAACTCTGCCTGATGAAGTCTCAGTTTATAATAGCTGTTGATCGATAACATCGACATGCCAGTATCGCAGATTTTGTACATATCTGTGTAAATAAAAAATAATCATATCTAAAATATCTAAAAGCTCTAATTTATATTGAGCACTTTTTATGAACCCGGTTTAATATCTTTGGATTACTACCCTGTGGATGTTTTACCTGGTTTATTATATATATATATATATATATATATATATATATATATATATATATATATATATATTTATTTATTTATTTATTATATAAATATACAATTATTTTAGCCTACAGACGCCCTCGTTTTCACCTTTGATATCTTCAGTGTAGGAAGTAACAATTTAAGACGATCAGAAGGCACGATTCGAATACACAATACGCCTAGCCTCTGCAAGCTAGTGCTCTAACCCTATGACCACGAGAAATTATCACGTAAAGAACAGAAATTAAGTTCTACTTGTGTCGTAATAAAGCGTGCAAAAACAGTTGACAGTCAAGAGGGTTCAACGAAAGTTTTTGGAACCTTCCGTACAGCTAAGTGACAACAGCCTATTTTTAACTCCCCAAGCACGGCTCAACTTTAAATTCTTAAAGGGGCTTATAACAATATTTTATTAAATAAATATTTAATGATTTTAGCATTCACACGCCGACGTTTCAAGGATTTGCTATCATTAGTGTATGGAGTGACAATTGCAGACGGTCGAAGGGCATGAACCCAGTAAACAATAAGCCTTGACCCCGCAAACTATATATGATGATATAAAAAATCATAGCGATTTTTTGGCTTCAACACCGAGAATAAACCAGAGTATGACCAAACATTGATCAGCAAATTCTTATACAAACACACACACACACACACACACACACACACACACACACACACATATATATATATATATATATATATATAGTCTCGGAGGTTTTTCAACCATCAAAAGAATATGGAAGAAGAAAAACCAAAAAAACAAATAAAAAAACCTTTTAGTCCTAAGTCGTACGGTGGAAAATTACTTGTCTTGTTAGTCAATTTACTTTTTGCAGTCACTATATTTGTTTGCTTCTAAGAATTTACGCTAGTCGTAACATTATTTAAGGGATCATCAGTTGTTTACCATGAAAAACTGTTTCGGAAATTTAAAAACAAAACAGTATTTATCTCATATATATATATATATATATATATATATATATATATATATATATATATATATATATGTGTGTGTGTGTGTGTGTGTGTAGACCATTGTGCAGTTGAGAACAAGTTTGTTGTCATTTGCGGCAAAGCGACTTCCGCACGAGCGTTGAACACTCTGCACAACAATAATTCTTCCTCTACCTCCTCAGGTAAGTGTATCTTAATTTCAATTACTGTCTGTGCGGATTGCCGGTAGCCGTTTGGCCCCGAGCGTTTGTCTCGTAATTCTAGCCTGAATCTACAAACCCTGAGGGGTCGAATATAAGTTCTTTAGTCGGTATATGTTTAGTCCTGGCGATGTTATGCGCAGATTGGCGCTTTTTTTAAGTAAGGAAATCAACATCTTTGAAGCACGGATTAGAATGTATTACAGTGAAATATTTTGAAAATCAAACAATCGTGCAATTTTAAATAAACAATTCATTAATTTAATTTTTTTTTTTTCGCGAATTTTCGTTGTAATACAGCCTTGTCAGGCGAGGGCGTCTTATAGTTATATATATATATATATATATATATATATATATATATATATATATATATATATATATATATATATATATATATATATACACGCATGTACGTAGGTTTCTCCGTGCGTCACAACATGCCATGTTTACTGGCTTGCATCAGATGTATTTCATGATGAATGCATATAACCGTTACTGATTTATTGTCGTTACCGCAAACACAGATATTACTGAGACTTATATATCATGCAGTAAGGTAACTAATATGGATGATATCACAATTATTTCTATATCTCTAAACTTCATGTCAGAGCGTACATCAAGATTTCTTTTTATAACTGATAATAATACCACAACTTATTTTGAACGTTGGAATTTCAATTGAGCTCGAGAATATCATTTTCCATCTTCTGATTCTTAAATCGATAAATACATGGACGCATCTTAGTTTAGATGCGTCCAAGAATCTGTCGCTGTCGGTAACTCTGTCACGCTTAAGTTTGAAACAGAATTTACTTTGGTAAGTCGTGATCAAGTTGGAAATAACGTTCTTATCGACCTCTTGATCTTAAGTTTGAAATTGTATTTTCGTTTATCTGTCACACTTAAATCTGGAATAGTATTTTCTTTGGTCTGTCACGCTTAAGATTTAAATAGCATTTCCTTTGCTAAGTCAGGACCAAGTTTAGAACGTCCGGGCCTATCGGTTGTCGGTCCTGTGCAGTTCTAGGAGGTGCACCCTCCCAGGATTTGCCTTCTCACCCTTTTGAGAAGGTGTTAGTTTATTGCTTACTGCCCGATGCGCCCCTACCAGGGAATGCCGACGGGGCTGCCCAGGCAATTTTTAAACAACCAGGGTGCTCAAATTCTCGAGTGCTGGTTCTTTCCCACTTTCCCGACCTTGTGCTACATCTTACCTTGTGGGAGGAAGATAAATAGAAGCATTTGCATGGCCTGATGAGCCGAGTAAATGATCGTTTTTTAAGTATATTCGATTTTGTTTGATTTCTACTAAAAGATCAACGAAAGCTTTAACAATTATGAAAGCCCCACACTGCGTTGTCATCTTTTCACTGTAGCTCACACCAATTTAATTGTCCCACAAAACCTGCAATCTATCTTTTTAGTTGGGCTCAAGTGAAATTAAAACAGGCGACCAAATTCCTCTCACGATTAATCTCTTTTTTGTTCACGCCTAAAAAAAACCAACAAAGACCAGAAAACCATATCTCAACGAACACACAGTGACACACAGTGACAAACGCCTGTCCTGGTTGACGGGGAATTGCGCGTCTTGTTGGATATCAAATGTTCTCACGCCGTGGGTAACACTTGATTCAAACACTAAAGACAGTTTTATCAACATAAATTTTCCGACATCGTTATAATTCGAACTTATCACTGTGGGATTTTTTTTTCTCAATAACAATCTTCGACAATTATTAGGCACATCTATATTATACTTGTCAGAATAGGTGTCGCAAAACTGGTTTCTTTCTCTTAGATAAGTTGGTCTAACAATGGTTGAGTATTTAGTCTATCCTACAATTTAATCAACTGCCGGAGTATAATACTGTTTACAGGCAACCTACTAGCAACTTATTCGCAATTGCTTCATTTATTATTTCCTAACGAAAAAATAGTGAAGAGATAATTCAAAGCATCGTGTATTTGAATATAATAGAGCCGCGTTCTGCTAAATATTCACTATTGTGAAGGACTACGTTATCGTCCGCCTATTGTGCTCGTATATTTTTCTTGTGTAGGGTGAAATCCCATGAAGGAGTATCTGGTTTTCTAAATTTTGAATATGTTATCCATTTCAATTTGCATATGAATTGTTTCTGGTGAAATAATTTCCAGGTCGGAGACCCTTCTTTACATACGTCGTAACTAAAATTCAGACTGCAACTTATTATTACACTTCAAATCCTTCTCATGTCAAATTATTAAGCTAACCAATCACATTAATATTTTATATATAAAGCAACATATAACATTACAAGTGGGTAATAATCATTTATGGTAATTTTTCGTAATCAATAAGAAATATTCTTTCTAACTTTTTTTAATGTGTAAACATCTACGGTGCTTTATTTTCATATTTTTTTAATTCATGCGTTTGTTTTTGCTCTGAGATATAACTTAAGTAAAAGTGTTAATTGTTTACAACAAAAATATACATTTCCACTAAGATTGCTTAAAGTTATGGGTGCATTATATACCGTGATCGTTTTTGAATAAATACTGAAAATTTCATTAAGATTGGTTGATTTCCAGAATACTGTTATATTTTTAAATGAAGAGAGGGGTCAACATGTTTTTACAATTTGGGGATCGGGCATTCATTTAACACATACCTAGTATACATATATAGTTTATACTTCGTATATATATATATATATATATATATATATATATATATATATATATATATATATATATATATATATATATATATATATATTAATTGAATGACATAATACAATAGGAAATTGATCAGATTTTATTAAAGTTCAAAAACAAGGAGTGGTATTGCGTCCTTAATTCATGAGTTTTAAAAGAAAATCTTCGCCTCAGACCACCATGACCGCAATGACATTACTGCAGATAATAAAATTAAGCTTTAAAAATATATAAAAATATATTAAAATGAAATATTTTGAAAATCAACAATCGTGCAATTTTGATTGAAAAATTCATTTCATTTAAAATGGCACGATTGTTGATTTTCAAAATAGTTCTAATCCATGTTTCAAAGTTGTAAATTTCCTTATATAAAATTATATAAAAATACATAAAATTATATAAAACATCAGATATATTGGCCCAAAACATACGTTTTTGTTAAACTTATACAGTTCATACAAGTCATAAAATTTTAAACAATTTCAAGAAAAATGTCAAAAATGTCGGATAAATAACAATCCAAGTAGTGAATGGTAATTCAAAAACGAAAAAAGTTATCCAGGCGGGACATTTGCTTGCTATCGATGCAGTAGATGACAGTAAAAAGTGTCTTCAGGGTGTATGCAAGTTAATAATAAAATTGTTTTTTGTACAATTGTTTTTTTAAATCGGATCTTACTGCATATTTCTACTCCATCACATTTTTTTTATATACACGTCAAACCAAGAAGTTATTGTTTGCACAACTTCTACTATCATCTCATAAGAACCCTTAATTGGACATTATAATATTCAACACCGAGTGAGTCTTCTGAAATGTATGTATGATTTTTTTTTTCTGTCATTTTGTTATTATTTATAGCTTACGGCTCTCATCAGCGCAGGGAAATAACAATCTCGGCCGATCACAGGGCGCGAAACCGATTCACAGAGACACCTTGAATGTGTAAGCGTGAGCTTTAGTCCCATAGGCCAGGGGACATTGTCACGTGATAACGGAGAAATTAAGTTAAATTTATGCTGAAATCGGCAAGTATAAATATCAAGATATTCGATAGAATTCAACGGCAGAGCCAGAATCTTGGTCTGGGTGAATGTCTATTTTAAATATTTCGAACAAGGCTCTTATTTTAATTGTACTTAAATGTATATATATATATATATATATATATATATATATATATATATATATATATATATATATATGGGATAAGGTACACGATAAGTCATGAAAATGGAATGTCGTGGCAGACAAAATGTGTGAAAAAAGACAAATCGAAAACAGGTTAAAATGCAGGAGAAAAACAAAAACTTGAGATTTGACCGGTTTCGTTCGTATTAACTTTTTCTGAAGATGTTCGTTAATACGAACGAAACCGGTCAAATCTGTTGTTTTTGTTTTTCTTCTGCATTTTAACCTGTTTCCGTTTGTCTTTTTTTCACACACACACACATACACACACACACACACACACACATATATATATATATATATATATATATATATATATATATATATATATATATATTTAAATAAATTTTTCGTGGTACAAAATTTAATTACAGAAAGGAATACAGACGTTTGTGACATTTATTGGGATGGAATGAAATTGGAAAAGTATAAAAACGAGAGGAAATAATTTTTTAAAAATTCATGAATATACAAAGCCGGCTTTCGTCCACACTCATCAGAGTATCTACGTGGAAATAATTCAAGAAATTACTACTAAAAACTTTTTAAAAAGTATAATGAAAACCAGTGACAAGTTTAGGAAAATAAAAATGAAAGGGGAGGGTAACAAGTTGATCACATTGAGTCCTAGAAGCGACTTCTTTTGTTTACAAAGGGGGGGGGGGGTTGACTGACTTAATATATATAGCTTCCAGGACTTTGAGGTGGAATAAAGAATGTGATCTACTTATGACAGAAAACCAGTCACTAGTGTAAGTCGACGCACATTTGGCGCTATTTATAAGATGGTCAGCAATAGCAGACCCAGATGTGTTGATTAAATTATTTAAATTATTTAGTCGGCCCCGGCGTATTGCAGGGGGGATGTGTTGTTTTATTCTGGATGCAAACCTTTGCACTGTCCTTCCCACGTATACGGCATCGCACCGACATTTAAATTGATAAATACTATTACTGATATGTTTGGGTGGGAGAACATCCTTATGAATAGATTTGAGCAAAGGTCGAGCAGAGAAAAACATTTCAAGGATTAGATGCCTGGTAACACCGACGCACAGCTACAGAAATTTGGCTAGCAAATGTTATGCTAATAGTATCTAACCAAGGTAATCTGAGGTATGCCGGACATTTTGGAGGACCAAAAAGTTTAGGCTCATAAAAGTGAGTGATCTTAGTAACGATATTATAATTAACAATATCGAGAGGGTAACCATTTTCAACGAGCACCTCTTTGATAAATTTAATCTCCGAATCAATCAGGGATTCAAAGCAAATCTTTAAGGCACGATGAACCAAACATTTAATCAGATTTATTTTTCTTTGTATGGGACAAAAAGAGTCCCAAAGACAATATAAACCGGTAAATGTAGGTTTGCGGTAAACAGTTGTAAGAAATAATGAATCAGATTTATGCACTAGTACATCCAGAAAAAGCAGGGTGGAGTTGTGTTCCCTCTCACAAGTGAACTGTAAGGCTAGATGTAATTGATTGAGTGCATTAAGGAATACTATGGAATCTGACTCATTGTTAAACATGCAAAATGTATCGTCAACGTATCGGAAATAAGTAAGTGGTTTATTGATACGGGCCAAAAGATTATGCTCGTGAAAACCTACGAAGATATTGGCCAAACGCAGGACCAAGGTGTGACCCCATAGAAATGCCATCGATTTGCTGATACATGACATTATCAAAACTGAATTCAACAGACATGGTAGCAAACCGCATCAGTTCTACGAAGACCTCCTCAGAGATAGTGGGACCAACTGAGAAACCACGATATAGTACATCAGCATAAATATCGATGGTTTCTTGTAAGGGAACGCATGTAAATAAACTGCTGATGTCGAAAGAACACATAACCTTTTTCTCAGCAGAAAAATGGCAATTGCGTATATATTCAGCAAAAGTGAATGAATCTTTAATACAGTTGGCCGAATATACTTCAAGCACAGGTTGAAGCAATTCAGCCAACCATTTAGCTAACTTGTGCTACACCGACCCGACCATAGAAAGAATCGGTCTTACGAGTATATTTTTCTCATGTGTTTTGGTAGAGTTATCCTCTGTAAGCCAACACAATCGACATACTGAGAATGTCGGCCCTTTTTAATGCATGTACAAGAATATGACAGATCAAAAACAGATAAGTAAAAATGATCAATCAGAAAACACTGAGGAAGAAAATGGACCACAAAGGAAAATAGGCTAGCAATGATCTGGATATCGATACTGTATTAAGAGTTTATTTTTTAACAGTTGAATTGAGAAGATAGTTAAAGGGGGGATAACAAAAGAGGCATACAAAACAAATAATAATAATAATAATAATAATAATAATAATAATAATAATAATAATAATAATAATAATAATAATAATAATAATAATAATAATAATAATAATAGAATACTACTATAAAAGCGACCTACACAAAGTGATTATTTTAATCACATGACGAAATATGATATATATCCACATTTTTACACAACGAAGCAGTTGATGGCGAACCAAACAATGCATACACGTAAGAAGCGATGTTTTTTTTTTCGGAACTAGATTTAATGGGAATAAGGGCAAGTGTATGAAAACAACAAAGCACTAAATAATACCCCTGTATATAAACAAGTAGAAACTGGACACACGACAAGCACTGAAATCATAGTGACTACTGTCGAGAAACATAAAAAGGTGAACGCAAAATAAGAAATTCTGAGAGGGGACAAAAGGAAAATACTATTCGTAAAGAACGAATAAAGTGTCAGAAAGGAAAATCAGAAACCGAAAAGGTTAACAGACGTTTTTCTCATATCCTGGCGGACAATATTACAGACATAAACGACCTAATTAAGTCTCGACAAAATATATTATCGCGAGGCGAAAAGTATTGACCAACGAACCCTGGATGAAGAAAACTAGAATGGAAACCCAAAGTGCTAAATTAAAGAAAAAAACGTAAATCTTTGAATAAGGCTAAATAGCTAAAAAAAGGAGGATAAATATGGCCGATAAGAAAGAAATAAAAACATATTAGCAAAGCATAACAGCCTCGGGAGATGTTGATACCAAACAAAAAGAGTAGAAAGTTGATCATATGTTTACTTTCAGCAGCCTCGTAACGTTTGTGCTTTAGTCTTCACATTCCATGAGTCATATTTCTGGCAAAGGGGTAGAATTGCTGTTTTCTGGGTGGGAATCTACTTATCTAACAATTATCGTTGGCGTGTAGTATATTTTGTTCCTTACATCAAGTGGATTCATGCGTTGTCTGAAGCAAATTTCCAATTAAAAATCTTGAATAGTACAAGCAAAAGAAAGTCATTGTAAAACAATTTTTCCCAAAAGGTAAACAGCCGAAAAATAGAAGAGTCGTAACCGACAGATCAGGAAACTTCTAAGGAAAGATAAGGGAAACACGGTAAGACCACCATAGAAATGTCGACTGGTTAAAAAAAAAACATATAAAATATTTTAAGAAATTGAAGAAGGAAAACAAATTAATTAGTGGTGAAATACTCAAGACGATCAGCGGAATTGAATGAATTTAGAATATTTATGATCCCATACGGAAGATTAATACAAAACCTTAAAAGATAAATACTCGAAGCCGATATACGGAAATGGATAACTAAATTAAGAACTACATGAATACAAAATGGTCTGTGTTAAGGGAACGATCATAAGAATCTACAGACGAATGACTTACTAACTATGTTAACTATTTTAACGACCTAATTCAATGATAGATCTATTAATCCTTTAATAATCGTGCACTACTCTTCTATAAACAAAAAGATGCTGGATAGCGCCAAGAGCGTCACATGACCTGCTATACATAAACTAGAAGATCCTGAGAGAGGTAATTCCTTGGCTTTTTGGCTAAAATCAAAGTGTAGTATCTGTTCCAATGGATACTGCACACCTGTCCTGTGCAGTTCTAGGAGGTCCACCCTCCCAGGCTTTGCCTCCCCTCTTTGGGGAGGAGTAAGTTTATTGCTTACTGTCTGAGGCGCCCCTACCGGGGAATGCCGACGGGGCTGCCCAGGCAATTTTTAAATGGCCAGAGTGCTCACCTCTCGAACGCTGGCTTTTCAAACCCCACTTTCTCGACCCGATCTTAGGTCACATCTTACTTAAATTTTAATTTTCTTCTTTAATTAAAGTTTTTATATTCAAGAAAACAACTAGAAAACATGTTCCCAACAGATTTTGTAACTTCTATGTCATAGAAAACCAGGGTTATCACAGCAGAAAGAAACTTGCTGAAAATGGCAAAATCTGATGGGTCCGCGTACACGAGAATTGTCGATTTTTTGAAATTTTAATTTTCTTCTTTAATTAAGCTTTATATTCAAGAAAACAACTAGAAAACATGTTCCCAACAGATTTTGTAACTTCTATGTCATAGAAAACCAGGGTTATCACAGCAGAAAGAAACTTGCTGAAAATGGCAAAATCTGATGGGTCCGCGTACACGAGAATTGTCGATTTTTTGAAATTTTAATTTTCTTTTTTAATAAAGGTTTATATTCAAGAAAACAACTAGAAAACATGATCCCAACAGATTTTGTAACTTCTATGTCATAGAAAACCAGGGTTATCACAGCAGAAAGAAACTTGCTGAAAATGGCAAAATCTGATGGGTCCGCGTACACGAGAATTGTCGATTTTTTGAAATTTTAATTTTCTTCTTTAATTAAGGTTTATATTAAAGAAAACAACTAGAAAACATGTTCCCAACAGATTTTGTAACTTCTATGTCATAGAAAACCAGGGTTATCACAGCAGAAAGAAACTTGCTGAAAATGGCAAAATCTGATGGGTCCGCGTACACGAGAATTGTCGATTTTTTGAAATTTTAATTTTCTTCTTTAATTAAGGTTTATATTACAGAAAACAACTAGAAAACATGTTCCCAACAGATTTTGTAACTTCTATGTCATAGAAAACCAGGGTTATCACAGCACAAAGAAACTTGCTGAAAATGGCAAAATCTGATGGGTCCGCGTACACGAGAATTGTCGATTTTTTGAAATTTTAATTTACTTCTTTAATTAAGCTTTATATTCAAGAAAACAACTAGAAAACATGTTCCCAACAGATTTTGTAACTTCTATGTCATAGAAAACCAGGGTTATCACAGCAGAAAGAAACTTGCTGAAAATGGCAAAATCTGATGGGTCCGCGTACACGAGAATTGTCGATTTTTTGAAATTTTAATTTACTTCTTTAATTAAGCTTTATATTCAAGAAAACAACTAGAAAACATGTTCCCAACAGATTTTGTAACTTCTATGTCATAGAAAACCAGGGTTATCACAGCAGAAAGAAACTTGCTGAAAATGGCAAAATCTGATGGGTCCGCGTACACGAGAATTGTCGATTTTTTGAAATTTTAATTTTCTTCTTTAATTAAGCTTTATATTCAAGAAAACAACTAGAAAACATGTTCCCAACAGATTTTGTAACTTCTATGTCATAGAAAACCAGGGTTATCACAGCAGAAAGAAACTTGCTGAAAATGGCAAAATCTGATGGGTCCGCGTACACGAGAATTGTCGATTTTTTGAAATTTTAATTTTCTTCTTTAATTAAGGTTTATATTCAAGAAAACAACTAGAAAACATGTTCCCAACAGATTTTGTAACTTCTATGTCATAGAAAACCAGGGTTATCACAGCAGAAAGAAACTTGCTGAAAATGGCAAAATCTGATGGGTCCGCGTACACGAGAATTGTCGATTTTTTGAAATTTTAATTTTCTTCTTTAATTAAGGTTTATATTCAAGAAAACAACTAGAAAACATGTTCCCAACAGATTTTGTAACTTCTATGTCATAGAAAACCAGGGTTATCACAGCAGAAAGAAACTTGCTGAAAATTGCAAAATCTGATGGGTCCGCGTACACGAGAATTGTCGATTTTTTTAAATTTTTATTTTCTTCTTTAATTAAGGTTTATATTCAAGAAAACAACTTGAAAACATGTTCCCAACAGATTTTGTAACTTCTATGTCATAGAAAACCAGGGTTATCACAGCAGAAAGAAACTTGCTGAAAATGGCAAAATCTGATGGGTCCGCGTACACGAGAATTGTCGATTTTTTGAAATTTTAATTTTCTTCTTTAATTAAGGTTTATATTAAAGAAAACAACTAGAAAACATGTTCCCAACAGATTTTGTAACTTCTATGTCATAGAAAACCAGGGTTATCACAGCAGAAAGAAACTTGCTGAAAATGGCAAAATCTGATGGGTCCGCGTACACGAGAATTGTCGATTTTTTGAAATTTTAATTTTCTTCTTTAATTAAGTTTTATATTCAAGAAAACAACTAGAAAACATGTTCCCAACAGATTTTGTAACTTCTATGTCATAGAAAACCAGGGTTATCACAGCAGAAAAAAACTTGCTGAAAATGGCAAAATCTGATGGGTCCGCGTACACGAGAATTGTCGATTTTTTGAAATTTTAATTTTCTTCTTTAATTAAGGTTTATATTCAAGAAAACAACTAGAAAACATGTTCCCAACAGATTTTGTAACTTCTATGTCATAGAAAACCAGGGTTATCACAGCAGAAAGAAACTTGCTGAAAATGGCAAAATCTGATGGGTCCGCGTACACGAGAATTGTCGATTTTTTGAAATTTTAATTTTCTTCTTTAATTAAGGTTTATATTCAAGAAAACAACTAGAAAACATGTTCCCAACAGATTTTGTAACTTCTATGTCATAGAAAACCAGGGTTATCACAGCAGAAAGAAACTTGCTGAAAATGGCAAAATCTGATGGGTCCGCGTACACGAGAATTGTCGATTTTTTGAAATTTTAATTTTCTTCTTTAATTAAGGTTTATATTCAAGAAAACAACTAGAAAACATGTTCCCAACAGATTTTGTAACTTCTATGTCATAGAAAACCAGGGTTATCACAGCAGAAAGAAACTTGCTGAAAATGGCAAAATCTGATGGGTCCGCGTACACGAGAATTGTCGATTTTTTGAAATTTTAATTTTCTTCTTTAATTAAGCTTTATATTCAAGAAAACAACTAGAAAACATGTTCCCAACAGATTTTGTAACTTCTATGTCATAGAAAACCAGGGTTATCACAGCAGAAAGAAACTTGCTGAAAATTGCAAAATCTGATGGGTCCGCGTACACGAGAATTGTCGATTTTTTGAAATTTTAATTTTCTTCTTTAATTAAGGTTTATATTCAAGAAAACAACTTGAAAACATGTTCCCAACAGATTTTGTAACTTCTATGTCATAGAAAACCAGGGTTATCACAGCAGAAAGAAACTTGCTGAAAATGGCAAAATCTGATGGGTCCGCGTACACGAGAATTGTCGATTTTTTGAAATTTTAATTTTCTTCTTTAATTAAGCTTTATATTCAAGAAAACAACTAGAAAACATGTTCCCAACAGATTTTGTAACTTCTATGTCATAGAAAACCAGGGTTATCACAGCAGAAAGAAACTTGCTGAAAATGGCAAAATCTGATGGGTCCGCGTACACGAGAATTGTCGATTTTTTGAAATTTTAATTTTCTTCTTTAATTAAGTTTTATATTCAAGAAAACAACTAGAAAACATGTTCCCAACAGATTTTGTAACTTCTATGTCATAGAAAACCAGGGTTATCACAGCAGAAAAAAACTTGCTGAAAATGGCAAAATCTGATGGGTCCGCGTACACGAGAATTGTCGATTTTTTGAAATTTTAATTTTCTTCTTTAATTAAGGTTTATATTCAAGAAAACAACTAGAAAACATGTTCCCAACAGATTTTGTAACTTCTATGTCATAGAAAACCAGGGTTATCACAGCAGAAAGAAACTTGCTGAAAATGGCAAAATCTGATGGGTCCGCGTACACGAGAATTGTCGATTTTTTGAAATTTTAATTTTCTTCTTTAATTAAGGTTTATATTCAAGAAAACAACTAGAAAACATGTTCCCAACAGATTTTGTAACTTCTATGTCATAGAAAACCAGGGTTATCACAGCAGAAAGAAACTTGCTGAAAATGGCAAAATCTGATGGGTCCGCGTACACGAGAATTGTCGATTTTTTGAAATTTTAATTTTCTTCTTTAATTAAGGTTTATATTCAAGAAAACAACTAGAAAACATGTTCCCAACAGATTTTGTAACTTCTATGTCATAGAAAACCAGGGTTATCACAGCAGAAAGAAACTTGCTGAAAATGGCAAAATCTGATGGGTCCGCGTACACGAGAATTGTCGATTTTTTGAAATTTTAATTTTCTTCTTTAATTAAGGTTTATATTCAAGAAAACAACTAGAAAACATGTTCCCAACAGATTTTGTAACTTCTATGTCATAGAAAACCAGGGTTATCACAGCAGAAAGAAACTTGCTGAAAATGGCAAAATCTGATGGGTCCGCGTACACGAGAATTGTCGATTTTTTGAAATTTTAATTTTCTTCTTTAATTAAGGTTTATATTCAAGAAAACAACTAGAAAACATGTTCCCAACAGATTTTGTAACTTCTATGTCATAGAAAACCAGGGTTATCACAGCAGAAAGAAACTTGCTGAAAATGGCAAAATCTGATGGGTCCGCGTACACGAGAATTGTCGATTTTTTGAAATTTTAATTTTCTTCTTTAATTAAGGTTTATATTCAAGAAAACAACTAGAAAACATGTTCCCAACAGATTTTGTAACTTCTATGTCATAGAAAACCAGGGTTATCACAGCAGAAAGAAACTTGCTGAAAATGGCAAAATCTGATGGGTCCGCGTACACGAGAATTGTCGATTTTTTGAAATTTTAATTTTCTTCTTTAATTAAGGTTTATATTCAAGAAAACAACTAGAAAACATGTTCCCAACAGATTTTGTAACTTCTATGTCATAGAAAACCAGGGTTATCACAGCAGAAAGAAACTTGCTGAAAATTGCAAAATCTGATGGGTCCGCGTACACGAGAATTGTCGATTTTTTGAAATTTTTATTTTCTTCTTTAATTAAGGTTTATATTCAAGAAAACAACTTGAAAACATGTTCCCAACAGATTTTGTAACTTCTATGTCATAGAAAACCAGGGTTATCACAGCAGAAAGAAACTTGCTGAAAATGGCAAAATCTGATGGGTCCGCGTACACGAGAATTGTCGATTTTTTTAAATTTTAATTTTCTTCTTTAATTAAGCTTTATATTCAAGAAAACAACTAGAAAACATGTTCCCAACAGATTTTGTAACTTCTATGTCATAGAAAACCAGGGTTATCACAGCAGAAAGAAACTTGCTGAAAATGGCAAAATCTGATGGGTCCGCGTACACGAGAATTGTCGATTTTTTGAAATTTTAATTTTCTTCTTTAATTAAGTTTTATATTCAAGAAAACAACTAGAAAACATGTTCCCAACAGATTTTGTAACTTCTATGTCATAGAAAACCAGGGTTATCACAGCAGAAAAAAACTTGCTGAAAATGGCAAAATCTGATGGGTCCGCGTACACGAGAATTGTCGATTTTTTGAAATTTTAATTTTCTTCTTTAATTAAGGTTTATATTCAAGAAAACAACTAGAAAACATGTTCCCAACAGATTTTGTAACTTCTATGTCATAGAAAACCAGGGTTATCACAGCAGAAAGAAACTTGCTGAAAATGGCAAAATCTGATGGGTCCGCGTACACGAGAATTGTCGATTTTTTGAAATTTTAATTTTCTTCTTTAATTAAGGTTTATATTCAAGAAAACAACTAGAAAACATGTTCCCAACAGATTTTGTAACTTCTATGTCATAGAAAACCAGGGTTATCACAGCAGAAAGAAACTTGCTGAAAATGGCAAAATCTGATGGGTCCGCGTACACGAGAATTGTCGATTTTTTGAAATTTTAATTTTCTTCTTTAATTAAGGTTTATATTCAAGAAAACAACTAGAAAACATGTTCCCAACAGATTTTGTAACTTCTATGTCATAGAAAACCAGGGTTATCACAGCAGAAAGAAACTTGCTGAAAATGGCAAAATCTGATGGGTCCGCGTACACGAGAATTGTCGATTTTTTGAAATTTTAATTTTCTTCTTTAATTAAGGTTTATATTCAAGAAAACAACTAGAAAACATGTTCCCAACAGATTTTGTAACTTCTATGTCATAGAAAACCAGGGTTATCACAGCAGAAAGAAACTTGCTGAAAATGGCAAAATCTGATGGGTCCGCGTACACGAGAATTGTCGATTCTTTGAAATTTTAATTTTCTTCTTTAATTAAGCTTTATATTCAAGAAAACAACTAGAAAACATGTTCCCAACAGATTTTGTAACTTCTATGTCATAGAAAACCAGGGTTATCACAGCAGAAAGAAACTTGCTGAAAATGGCAAAATCTGATGGGTCCGCGTACACGAGAATTGTCGATTTTTTGAAATTTTAATTTTCTTCTTTAATTAAGGTTTATATTCAAGAAAACAACTAGAAAACATGTTCCCAACAGATTTTGTAACTTCTATGTCATAGAAAACCAGGGTTATCACAGCAGAAAGAAACTTGCTGAAAATGGCAAAATCTGATGGGTCCGCGTACACGAGAATTGTCGATTTTTTTAAATTTTAATTTTCTTCTTTAATTAAGCTTTATATTCAAGAAAACAACTAGACAACATGTTCCCAACAGATTTTGTAACTTCTATGTCATAGAAAACCAGGGTTATCACAGCAGAAAGAAACTTGCTGAAAATGGCAAAATCTGATGGGTCCGCGTACACGAGAATTGTCGATTTTTTGAAATTTTAATTTTCTTCTTTAATTAAGGTTTATATTCAAGAAAACAACTAGAAAACATGTTCCCAACAGATTTTGTAACTTCTATGTCATAGAAAACCAGGGTTATCACAGCAGAAAGAAACTTGCTGAAAATGGCAAAATCTGATGGGTCCGCGTACACGAGAATTGTCGATTTTTTGAAATTTTAATTTTCTTCTTTAATTAAGGTTTATATTCAAGAAAACAACTAGAAAACATGTTCCCAACAGATTTTGTAACTTCTATGTCATAGAAAACCAGGGTTATCACAGCAGAAAGAAACTTGCTGAAAATGGCAAAATCTGATGGGTCCGCGTACACGAGAATTGTCGATTTTTTTAAATTTTAATTTTCTTCTTTAATTAAGGTTTATATTCAAGAAAACAACTAGAAAACATGTTCCCAACAGATTTTGTAACTTCTATGTCATAGAAAACCAGGGTTATCACAGCAGAAAGAAACTTGCTGAAAATGGCAAAATCTGATGGGTCCGCGTACACGAGAATTGTCGATTCTTTGAAATTTTAATTTTCTTCTTTAATTAAGCTTTATATTCAAGAAAACAACTAGAAAACATGTTCCCAACAGATTTTGTAACTTCTATGTCATAGAAAACCAGGGTTATCACAGCAGAAAGAAACTTGCTGAAAATGGCAAAATCTGATGGGTCCGCGTACACGAGAATTGTCGATTTTTTGAAATTTTAATTTTCTTCTTTAATTAAGGTTTATATTCAAGAAAACAACTAGAAAACATGTTCCCAACAGATTTTGTAACTTCTATGTCATAGAAAACCAGGGTTATCACAGCAGAAAGAAACTTGCTGAAAATGGCAAAATCTGATGGGTCCGCGTACACGAGAATTGTCGATTTTTTGAAATTTTAATTTTCTTCTTTAATTAAGCTTTATATTCAAGAAAACAACTAGAAAACATGTTCCCAACAGATTTTGTAACTTCTATGTCATAGAAAACCAGGGTTATCACAGCAGAAAGAAACTTGCTGAAAATGGCAAAATCTGATGGGTCCGCGTACACGAGAATTGTCGATTTTTTGAAATTTTAATTTTCTTCTTTAATTAAGCTTTATATTCAAGAAAACAACTAGAAAACATGTTCCTAACAGATTTTGTAACTTCTATGTCATAGAAAACCAGGGTTATCACAGCAGAAAGAAACTTGCTGAAAATGGCAAAATCTGATGGGTCCGCGTACACGAGAATTGTCGATTTTTTGAAATTTTAATTTTCTTCTTTAATTAAGGTTTATATTCAAGAAAACAACTAGAAAACATGTTCCCAACAGATTTTGTAACTTCTATGTCATAGAAAACCAGGGTTATCACAGCAGAAAGAAACTTGCTGAAAATGGCAAAATCTGATGGGTCCGCGTACACGAGAATTGTCGATTCTTTGAAATTTTAATTTTCTTCTTTAATTAAGCTTTATATTCAAGAAAACAACTAGAAAACATGTTCCCAACAGATTTTGTAACTTCTATGTCATAGAAAACCAGGGTTATCACAGCAGAAAGAAACTTGCTGAAAATGGCAAAATCTGATGGGTCCGCGTACACGAGAATTGTCGATTTTTTGAAATTTTAATTTTCTTCTTTAATTAAGTTTTATATTCAAGAAAACAACTAGAAAACATGTTCCCAACAGATTTTGTAACTTCTATGTCATAGAAAACCAGGGTTATCACAGCAGAAAAAAACTTGCTGAAAATGGCAAAATCTGATGGGTCCGCGTACACGAGAATTGTCGATTTTTTGAAATTTTAATTTTCTTCTTTAATTAAGGTTTATATTCAAGAAAACAACTAGAAAACATGTTCCCAACAGATTTTGTAACTTCTATGTCATAGAAAACCAGGGTTATCACAGCAGAAAGAAACTTGCTGAAAATGGCAAAATCTGATGGGTCCGCGTACACGAGAATTGTCGATTTTTTGAAATTTTAATTTTCTTCTTTAATTAAGGTTTATATTCAAGAAAACAACTAGAAAACATGTTCCCAACAGATTTTGTAACTTCTATGTCATAGAAAACCAGGGTTATCACAGCAGAAAGAAACTTGCTGAAAATGGCAAAATCTGATGGGTCCGCGTACACGAGAATTGTCGATTCTTTGAAATTTTAATTTTCTTCTTTAATTAAGCTTTATATTCAAGAAAACAACTAGAAAACATGTTCCCAACAGATTTTGTAACTTCTATGTCATAGAAAACCAGGGTTATCACAGCAGAAAGAAACTTGCTGAAAATGGCAAAATCTGATGGGTCCGCGTACACGAGAATTGTCGATTTTTTGAAATTTTAATTTTCTTCTTTAATTAAGGTTTATATTCAAGAAAACAACTAGAAAACATGTTCCCAACAGATTTTGTAACTTCTATGTCATAGAAAACCAGGGTTATCACAGCAGAAAGAAACTTGCTGAAAATGGCAAAATCTGATGGGTCCGCGTACACGAGAATTGTCGATTTTTTTAAATTTTAATTTTCTTCTTTAATTAAGCTTTATATTCAAGAAAACAACTAGAAAACATGTTCCCAACAGATTTTGTAACTTCTATGTCATAGAAAACCAGGGTTATCACAGCAGAAAGAAACTTGCTGAAAATGGCAAAATCTGATGGGTCCGCGTACACGAGAATTGTCGATTTTTTGAAATTTTAATTTTCTTCTTTAATTACGGTTTATATCTAAGAAAACACCTAGAAAACATGTTCCCAACAGATTTTGTAACTTGTATGTCATAGAAAACCAGGGTTATCACAGCAGAAAGAAACTTGCTGAAAATGGCAAAATCTGATGGGTCCGCGTACACGAGAATTGTCGATTTTTTGAAATTTTAATTTTCTTCTTTAATTAAGGTTTATATTCAAGAAAACAACTAGAAAACATGTTCCCAACAGATTTTGTAACTTCTATGTCATAGAAAACCAGGGTTATCACAGCAGAAAGAAACTTGCTGAAAATGGCAAAATCTGATGGGTCCGCGTACACGAGAATTGTCGATTTTTTGAAATTTTAATTTTCTTCTTTAATTAAGCTTTATATTCAAGAAAACAACTAGAAAACATGTTCCCAACAGATTTTGTAACTTCTATGTCATAGAAAACCAGGGTTATCACAGCAGAAAGAAACTTGCTGAAAATGGCAAAATCGCGTACACGAGAATTGTCGATTTTTTGAAATTTTAATTTTCTTCTTTAATTAAGCTTTATATTCAAGAAAACAACTAGAAAACATGTTCCTAACAGATTTTGTAACTTCTATGTCATAGAAAACCAGGGTTATCACAGCAGAAAGAAACTTGCTGAAAATGGCAAAATCTGATGGGTCCGCGTACACGAGAATTGTCGATTTTTTGAAATTTTAATTTTCTTCTTTAATTAAGGTTTATATTCAAGAAAACAACTAGAAAACATGTTCCCAACAGATTTTGTAACTTCTATGTCATAGAAAACCAGGGTTATCACAGCAGAAAGAAACTTGCTGAAAATGGCAAAATCTGATGGGTCCGCGTACACGAGAATTGTCGATTCTTTGAAATTTTAATTTTCTTCTTTAATTAAGCTTTATATTCAAGAAAACAACTAGAAAACATGTTCCCAACAGATTTTGTAACTTCTATGTCATAGAAAACCAGGGTTATCACAGCAGAAAGAAACTTGCTGAAAATGGCAAAATCTGATGGGTCCGCGTACACGAGAATTGTCGACTTTTTGAAATTTTAATTTTCTTCTTTAATTAAGTTTTATATTCAAGAAAACAACTAGAAAACATGTTCCCAACAGATTTTGTAACTTCTATGTCATAGAAAACCAGGGTTATCACAGCAGAAAAAAACTTGCTGAAAATGGCAAAATCTGATGGGTCCGCGTACACGAGAATTGTCGATTTTTTGAAATTTTAATTTTCTTCTTTAATTAAGGTTTATATTCAAGAAAACAACTAGAAAACATGTTCGCAACAGATTTTGTAACTTCTATGTCATAGAAAACCAGGGTTATCACAGCAGAAAGAAACTTGCTGAAAATGGCAAAATCTGATGGGTCCGCGTACACGAGAATTGTCGATTTTTTGAAATTTTAATTTTCTTCTTTAATTAAGGTTTATATTCAAGAAAACAACTAGAAAACATGTTCCCAACAGATTTTGTAACTTCTATGTCATAGAAAACCAGGGTTATCACAGCAGAAAGAAACTTGCTGAAAATGGCAAAATCTGATGGGTCCGCGTACACGAGAATTGTCGATTTTTTGAAATTTTAATTTTCTTCTTTAATTAAGGTTTATATTCAAGAAAACAACTAGAAAACATGTTCCCAACAGATTTTGTAACTTCTATGTCATAGAAAACCAGGGTTATCACAGCAGAAAGAAACTTGCTGAAAATGGCAAAATCTGATGGGTCCGCGTACACGAGAATTGTCGATTTTTTGAAATTTTAATTTTCTTCTTTAATTAAGGTTTATATTCAAGAAAACAACTAGAAAACATGTTCCCAACAGATTTTGTAACTTCTATGTCATAGAAAACCAGGGTTATCACAGCAGAAAGAAACTTGCTGAAAATGGCAAAATCTGATGGGTCCGCGTACACGAGAATTGTCGATTCTTTGAAATTTTAATTTTCTTCTTTAATTAAGCTTTATATTCAAGAAAACAACTAGAAAACTTGTTCCCAACAGATTTTGTAACTTCTATGTCATAGAAAACCAGGGTTATCACAGCAGAAAGAAACTTGCTGAAAATGGCAAAATCTGATGGGTCCGCGTACACGAGAATTGTCGATTTTTTGAAATTTTAATTTTCTTCTTTAATTAAGGTTTATATTCAAGAAAACAACTAGAAAACATGTTCCCAACAGATTTTGTAACTTCTATGTCATAGAAAACCAGGGTTATCACAGCAGAAAGAAACTTGCTGAAAATGGCAAAATCTGATGGGTCCGCGTACACGAGAATTGTCGATTTTTTTAAATTTTAATTTTCTTCTTTAATTAAGCTTTATATTCAAGAAAACA
This sequence comes from Sepiola atlantica, assembly GCA_963556195.1. Lineage (NCBI taxonomy): Eukaryota > Metazoa > Mollusca > Cephalopoda > Sepiida > Sepiolidae > Sepiola > Sepiola atlantica. Next base: position 79,056,046 of record OY744533.1, read on the forward strand.
ACTAGAAAACATGTTCCCAACAGATTTTGTAACTTCTATGTCATAGAAAACCAGGGTTATCACAGCAGAAAGAAACTTGCTGAAAATGGCAAAATCTGATGGGTCCGCGTACACGAGAATTGTCGATTTTTTGAAATTTTAATTTTCTTCTTTAATTACGGTTTATATCTAAGAAAACACCTAGAAAACATGTTCCCAACAGATTTTGTAACTTGTATGTCATAGAAAACCAGGGTTATCACAGCAGAAAGAAACTTGCTGAAAATGGCAAAATCTGATGGGTCCGCGTACACGAGAATTGTCGATTTTTTGAAATTTTAATTTTCTTCTTTAATTAAGGTTTATATTCAAGAAAACAACTAGAAAACATGTTCCCAACAGATTTTGTAACTTCTATGTCATAGAAAACCAGGGTTATCACAGCAGAAAGAAACTTGCTGAAAATGGCAAAATCTGATGGGTCCGCGTACACGAGAATTGTCGATTTTTTGAAATTTTAATTTTCTTCTTTAATTAAGCTTTATATTCAAGAAAACAACTAGAAAACATGTTCCCAACAGATTTTGTAACTTCTATGTCATAGAAAACCAGGGTTATCACAGCAGAAAGAAACTTGCTGAAAATGGCAAAATCTGATGGGTCCGCGTACACGAGAATTGTCGATTTTTTTAAATTTTAATTTTCTTCTTTAATTAAGCTTTATATTCAAGAAAACAACTAGAAAACATGTTCCTAACAGATTTTGTAACTTCTATGTCATAGAAAACCAGGGTTATCACAGCAGAAAGAAACTTGCTGAAAATGGCAAAATCTGATGGGTCCGCGTACACGAGAATTGTCGATTTTTTGAAATTTTAATTTTCTTCTTTAATTACGGTTTATATCTAAGAAAACACCTAGAAAACATGTTCCCAACAGATTTTGTAACTTGTATGTCATAGAAAACCAGGGTTATCACAGCAGAAAGAAACTTGCTGAAAATGGCAAAATCTGATGGGTCCGCGTACACGAGAATTGTCGATTTTTTGAAATTTTAATTTTCTTCTTTAATTAAGGTTTATATTCAAGAAAACAACTAGAAAACATGTTCCCAACAGATTTTGTAACTTCTATGTCATAGAAAACCAGGGTTATCACAGCAGAAAGAAACTTGCTGAAAATGGCAAAATCTGATGGGTCCGCGTACACGAGAATTGTCGATTTTTTGAAATTTTAATTTTCTTCTTTAATTAAGGTTTATATTCAAGAAAACAACTAGAAAACATGTTCCCAACAGATTTTGTAACTTCTATGTCATAGAAAACCAGGGTTATCACAGCAGAAAGAAACTTGCTGAAAATGGCAAAATCTGATGGGTCCGCGTACACGAGAATTGTCGATTTTTTGAAATTTTAATTTTCTTCTTTAATTAAGGTTTATATTCAAGAAAACAACTAGAAAACATGTTCCCAACAGATTTTGTAACTTCTATGTCATAGAAAACCAGGGTTATCACAGCAGAAAGAAACTTGCTGAAAATGGCAAAATCTGATGGGTCCGCGTACACGAGAATTGTCGATTTTTTGAAATTTTAATTTTCTTCTTTAATTAAGGTTTATATTCAAGAAAACAACTAGAAAACATGTTCCCAACAGATTTTGTAACTTCTATGTCATAGAAAACCAGGGTTATCACAGCAGAAAGAAACTTGCTGAAAATGGCAAAATCTGATGGGTCCGCGTACACGAGAATTGTCGATTTTTTGAAATTTTAATTTTCTTCTTTAATTAAGGTTTATATTCAAGAAAACAACTAGAAAACATGTTCCCAACAGATTTTGTAACTTCTATGTCATAGAAAACCAGGGTTATCACAGCAGAAAGAAACTTGCTGAAAATGGCAAAATCTGATGGGTCCGCGTACACGAGAATTGTCGATTCTTTGAAATTTTAATTTTCTTCTTTAATTAAGCTTTATATTCAAGAAAACAACTAGAAAACTTGTTCCCAACAGATTTTGTAACTTCTATGTCATAGAAAACCAGGGTTATCACAGCAGAAAGAAACTTGCTGAAAATGGCAAAATCTGATGGGTCCGCGTACACGAGAATTGTCGATTTTTTGAAATTTTAATTTTCTTCTTTAATTAAGGTTTATATTCAAGAAAACAACTAGAAAACATGTTCCCAACAGATTTTGTAACTTCTATGTCATAGAAAACCAGGGTTATCACAGCAGAAAGAAACTTGCTGAAAATGGCAAAATCTGATGGGTCCGCGTACACGAGAATTGTCGATTTTTTTAAATTTTAATTTTCTTCTTTAATTAAGCTTTATATTCAAGAAAACAACTAGAAAACATGTTCCCAACAGATTTTGTAACTTCTATGTCATAGAAAACCAGGGTTATCACAGCAGAAAGAAACTTGCTGAAAATGGCAAAATCTGATGGGTCCGCGTACACGAGAATTGTCGATTTTTTGAAATTTTAATTTTCTTCTTTAATTACGGTTTATATCTAAGAAAACACCTAGAAAACATGTTCCCAACAGATTTTGTAACTTGTATGTCATAGAAAACCAGGGTTATCACAGCAGAAAGAAACTTGCTGAAAATGGCAAAATCTGATGGGTCCGCGTACACGAGAATTGTCGATTTTTTGAAATTTTAATTTTCTTCTTTAATTAAGGTTTATATTCAAGAAAACAACTAGAAAACATGTTCCCAACAGATTTTGTAACTTCTATGTCATAGAAAACCAGGGTTATCACAGCAGAAAGAAACTTGCTGAAAATGGCAAAATCTGATGGGTCCGCGTACACGAGAATTGTCGATTTTTTGAAATTTTAATTTTCTTCTTTAATTAAGCTTTATATTCAAGAAAACAACTAGAAAACATGTTCCCAACAGATTTTGTAACTTCTATGTCATAGAAAACCAGGGTTATCACAGCAGAAAGAAACTTGCTGAAAATGGCAAAATCTGATGGGTCCGCGTACACGAGAATTGTCGATTTTTTGAAATTTTAATTTTCTTCTTTAATTAAGCTTTATATTCAAGAAAACAACTAGAAAACATGTTCCTAACAGATTTTGTAACTTCTATGTCATAGAAAACCAGGGTTATCACAGCAGAAAGAAACTTGCTGAAAATGGCAAAATCTGATGGGTCCGCGTACACGAGAATTGTCGATTTTTTGAAATTTTAATTTTCTTCTTTAATTACGGTTTATATCTAAGAAAACACCTAGAAAACATGTTCCCAACAGATTTTGTAACTTGTATGTCATAGAAAACCAGGGTTATCACAGCAGAAAGAAACTTGCTGAAAATGGCAAAATCTGATGGGTCCGCGTACACGAGAATTGTCGATTTTTTGAAATTTTAATTTTCTTCTTTAATTAAGGTTTATATTCAAGAAAACAACTAGAAAACATGTTCCCAACAGATTTTGTAACTTCTATGTCATAGAAAACCAGGGTTATCACAGCAGAAAGAAACTTGCTGAAAATGGCAAAATCTGATGGGTCCGCGTACACGAGAATTGTCGATTTTTTGAAATTTTAATTTTCTTCTTTAATTAAGCTTTATATTCAAGAAAACAACTAGAAAACATGTTCCCAACAGATTTTGTAACTTCTATGTCATAGAAAACCAGGGTTATCACAGCAGAAAGAAACTTGCTGAAAATGGCAAAATCTGATGGGTCCGCGTACACGAGAATTGTCGATTTTTTGAAATTTTAATTTTCTTCTTTAATTAAGCTTTATATTCAAGAAAACAACTAGAAAACATGTTCCTAACAGATTTTGTAACTTCTATGTCATAGAAAACCAGGGTTATCACAGCAGAAAGAAACTTGCTGAAAATGGCAAAATCTGATGGGTCCGCGTACACGAGAATTGTCGATTTTTTGAAATTTTAATTTTCTTCTTTAATTAAGGTTTATATTCAAGAAAACAACTAGAAAACATGTTCCCAACAGATTTTGTAACTTCTATGTCATAGAAAACCAGGGTTATCACAGCAGAAAGAAACTTGCTGAAAATGGCAAAATCTGATGGGTCCGCGTACACGAGAATTGTCGATTCTTTGAAATTGTAATTTTCTTCTTTAATTAAGCTTTATATTCAAGAAAACAACTAGAAAACATGTTCCCAACAGATTTTGTAACTTCTATGTCATAGAAAACCAGGGTTATCACAGCAGAAAGAAACTTGCTGAAAATGGCAAAATCTGATGGGTCCGCGTACACGAGAATTGTCGATTTTTTGAAATTTTAATTTTCTTCTTTAATTAAGTTTTATATTCAAGAAAACAACTAGAAAACATGTTCCCAACAGATTTTGTAACTTCTATGTCATAGAAAACCAGGGTTATCACAGCAGAAAAAAACTTGCTGAAAATGGCAAAATCTGATGGGTCCGCGTACACGAGAATTGTCGATTTTTTGAAATTTTAATTTTCTTCTTTAATTAAGGTTTATATTCAAGAAAACAACTAGAAAACATGTTCCCAACAGATTTTGTAACTTCTATGTCATAGAAAACCAGGGTTATCACAGCAGAAAGAAACTTGCTGAAAATGGCAAAATCTGATGGGTCCGCGTACACGAGAATTGTCGATTTTTTGAAATTTTAATTTTCTTCTTTAATTAAGGTTTATATTCAAGAAAACAACTAGAAAACATGTTCCCAACAGATTTTGTAACTTCTATGTCATAGAAAACCAGGGTTATCACAGCAGAAAGAAACTTGCTGAAAATGGCAAAATCTGATGGGTCCGCGTACACGAGAATTGTCGATTTTTTGAAATTTTAATTTTCTTCTTTAATTAAGGTTTATATTCAAGAAAACAACTAGAAAACATGTTCCCAACAGATTTTGTAACTTCTATGTCATAGAAAACCAGGGTTATCACAGCAGAAAGAAACTTGCTGAAAATGGCAAAATCTGATGGGTCCGCGTACACGAGAATTGTCGATTTTTTAAAATTTTAATTTTCTTCTTTAATTAAGGTTTATATTCAAGAAAACAACTAGAAAACATGTTCCCAACAGATTTTGTAACTTCTATGTCATAGAAAACCAGGGTTATCACAGCAGAAAGAAACTTGCTGAAAATGGCAAAATCTGATGGGTCCGCGTACACGAGAATTGTCGATTCTTTGAAATTTTAATTTTCTTCTTTAATTAAGCTTTATATTCAAGAAAACAACTAGAAAACATGTTCCCAATAGATTTTGTAACTTCTATGTCATAGAAAACCAGGGTTATCACAGCAGAAAGAAATTTGCTGAAAATGGCAAAATCTGATGGGTCCGCGTACACGAGAATTGTCGATTTTTTTAAATTTTAATTTTCTTCTTTAATTAAGCTTTATATTCAAGAAAACAACTAGAAAACATGTTCCCAACAGATTTTGTAACTTCTATGTCATAGAAAACCAGGGTTATCACAGCAGAAAGAAACTTGCTGAAAATGGCAAAATCTGATGGGTCCGCGTACACGAGAATTGTCGATTTTTTGAAATTTTAATTTTCTTCTTTAATTACGGTTTATATCTAAGAAAACACCTAGAAAACATGTTCCCAACAGATTTTGTAACTTGTATGTCATAGAAAACCAGGGTTATCACAGCAGAAAGAAACTTGCTGAAAATGGCAAAATCTGATGGGTCCGCGTACACGAGAATTGTCGATTTTTTGAAATTTTAATTTTCTTCTTTAATTAAGGTTTATATTCAAGAAAACAACTAGAAAACATGTTCCCAACAGATTTTGTAACTTCTATGTCATAGAAAACCAGGGTTATCACAGCAGAAAGAAACTTGCTGAAAATGGCAAAATCTGATGGGTCCGCGTACACGAGAATTGTCGATTTTTTGAAATTTTAATTTTCTTCTTTAATTAAGGTTTATATTCAAGAAAACAACTAGAAAACATGTTCCCAACAGATTTTGTAACTTCTATGTCATAGAAAACCAGGGTTATCACAGCAGAAAGAAACTTGCTGAAAATGGCAAAATCTGATGGGTCCGCGTACACGAGAATTGTCGATTTTTTGAAATTTTAATTTTCTTCTTTAATTAAGCTTTATATTCAAGAAAACAACTAGAAAACATGTTCCTAACAGATTTTGTAACTTCTATGTCATAGAAAACCAGGGTTATCACAGCAGAAAGAAACTTGCTGAAAATGGCAAAATCTGATGGGTCCGCGTACACGAGAATTGTCGATTTTTTGAAATTTTAATTTTCTTCTTTAATTAAGGTTTATATTCAAGAAAACAACTAGAAAACATGTTCCCAACAGATTTTGTAACTTCTATGTCATAGAAAACCAGGGTTATCACAGCAGAAAGAAACTTGCTGAAAATGGCAAAATCTGATGGGTCCGCGTACACGAGAATTGTCGATTCTTTGAAATTGTAATTTTCTTCTTTAATTAAGCTTTATATTCAAGAAAACAACTAGAAAACATGTTCCCAACAGATTTTGTAACTTCTATGTCATAGAAAACCAGGGTTATCACAGCAGAAAGAAACTTGCTGAAAATGGCAAAATCTGATGGGTCCGCGTACACGAGAATTGTCGATTTTTTGAAATTTTAATTTTCTTCTTTAATTAAGTTTTATATTCAAGAAAACAACTAGAAAACATGTTCCCAACAGATTTTGTAACTTCTATGTCATAGAAAACCAGGGTTATCACAGCAGAAAAAAACTTGCTGAAAATGGCAAAATCTGATGGGTCCGCGTACACGAGAATTGTCGATTTTTTGAAATTTTAATTTTCTTCTTTAATTAAGGTTTATATTCAAGAAAACAACTAGAAAACATGTTCCCAACAGATTTTGTAACTTCTATGTCATAGAAAACCAGGGTTATCACAGCAGAAAGAAACTTGCTGAAAATGGCAAAATCTGATGGGTCCGCGTACACGAGAATTGTCGATTTTTTGAAATTTTAATTTTCTTCTTTAATTAAGGTTTATATTCAAGAAAACAACTAGAAAACATGTTCCCAACAGATTTTGTAACTTCTATGTCATAGAAAACCAGGGTTATCACAGCAGAAAGAAACTTGCTGAAAATGGCAAAATCTGATGGGTCCGCGTACACGAGAATTGTCGATTTTTTGAAATTTTAATTTTCTTCTTTAATTAAGGTTTATATTCAAGAAAACAACTAGAAAACATGTTCCCAACAGATTTTGTAACTTCTATGTCATAGAAAACCAGGGTTATCACAGCAGAAAGAAACTTGCTGAAAATGGCAAAATCTGATGGGTCCGCGTACACGAGAATTGTCGATTTTTTAAAATTTTAATTTTCTTCTTTAATTAAGGTTTATATTCAAGAAAACAACTAGAAAACATGTTCCCAACAGATTTTGTAACTTCTATGTCATAGAAAACCAGGGTTATCACAGCAGAAAGAAACTTGCTGAAAATGGCAAAATCTGATGGGTCCGCGTACACGAGAATTGTCGATTCTTTGAAATTTTAATTTTCTTCTTTAATTAAGCTTTATATTCAAGAAAACAACTAGAAAACATGTTCCCAACAGATTTTGTAACTTCTATGTCATAGAAAACCAGGGTTATCACAGCAGAAAGAAACTTGCTGAAAATGGCAAAATCTGATGGGTCCGCGTACACGAGAATTGTCGATTTTTTGAAATTTTAATTTTCTTCTTTAATTAAGGTTTATATTCAAGAAAACAACTAGAAAACATGTTCCCAACAGATTTTGTAACTTCTATGTCATAGAAAACCAGGGTTATCACAGCAGAAAGAAACTTGCTGAAAATGGCAAAATCTGATGGGTCCGCGTACACGAGAATTGTCGATTTTTTTAAATTTTAATTTTCTTCTTTAATTAAGCTTTATATTCAAGAAAACAACTAGAAAACATGTTCCCAACAGATTTTGTAACTTCTATGTCATAGAAAACCAGGGTTATCACAGCAGAAAGAAACTTGCTGAAAATGGCAAAATCTGATGGGTCCGCGTACACGAGAATTGTCGATTTTTTGAAATTTTAATTTTCTTCTTTAATTACGGTTTATATCTAAGAAAACACCTAGAAAACATGTTCCCAACAGATTTTGTAACTTCTATGTCATAGAAAACCAGGGTTATCACAGCAGAAAGAAACTTGCTGAAAATGGCAAAATCTGATGGGTCCGCGTACACGAGAATTGTCGATTTTTTGAAATTTTAATTTTCTTCTTTAATTAAGGTTTATATTCAAGAAAACAACTAGAAAACATGTTCCCAACAGATTTTGTAACTTCTATGTCATAGAAAACCAGGGTTATCACAGCAGAAAGAAACTTGCTGAAAATGGCAAAATCTGATGGGTCCGCGTACACGAGAATTGTCGATTTTTTGAAATTTTAATTTTCTTCTTTAATTAAGCTTTATATTCAAGAAAACAACTAGAAAACATGTTCCCAACAGATTTTGTAACTTCTATGTCATAGAAAACCAGGGTTATCACAGCAGAAAGAAACTTGCTGAAAATGGCAAAATCTGATGGGTCCGCGTACACGAGAATTGTCGATTTTTTGAAATTTTAATTTTCTTCTTTAATTAAGCTTTATATTCAAGAAAACAACTAGAAAACATGTTCCTAACAGATTTTGTAACTTCTATGTCATAGAAAACCAGGGTTATCACAGCAGAAAGAAACTTGCTGAAAATGGCAAAATCTGATGGGTCCGCGTACACGAGAATTGTCGATTTTTTGAAATTTTAATTTTCTTCTTTAATTAAGGTTTATATTCAAGAAAACAACTAGAAAACATGTTCCCAACAGATTTTGTAACTTCTATGTCATAGAAAACCAGGGTTATCACAGCAGAAAGAAACTTGCTGAAAATGGCAAAATCTGATGGGTCCGCGTACACGAGAATTGTCGATTCTTTGAAATTTTAATTTTCTTCTTTAATTAAGCTTTATATTCAAGAAAACAACTAGAAAACATGTTCCCAACAGATTTTGTAACTTCTATGTCATAGAAAACCAGGGTTATCACAGCAGAAAGAAACTTGCTGAAAATGGCAAAATCTGATGGGTCCGCGTACACGAGAATTGTCGATTTTTTGAAATTTTAATTTTCTTCTTTAATTAAGGTTTATATTCAAGAAAACAACTAGAAAACATGTTCCCAACAGATTTTGTAACTTCTATGTCATAGAAAACCAGGGTTATCACAGCAGAAAGAAACTTGCTGAAAATGGCAAAATCTGATGGGTCCGCGTACACGAGAATTGTCGATTTTTTTAAATTTTAATTTTCTTCTTTAATTAAGCTTTATATTCAAGAAAACAACTAGAAAACATGTTCCCAACAGATTTTGTAACTTCTATGTCATAGAAAACCAGGGTTATCACAGCAGAAAGAAACTTGCTGAAAATGGCAAAATCTGATGGGTCCGCGTACACGAGAATTGTCGATTTTTTGAAATTTTAATTTTCTTCTTTAATTACGGTTTATATCTAAGAAAACACCTAGAAAACATGTTCCCAACAGATTTTGTAACTTGTATGTCATAGAAAACCCGGGTTATCACAGCAGAAAGAAACTTGCTGAAAATGGCAAAATCTGATGGGTCCGCGTACACGAGAATTGTCGATTTTTTTAAATTTTAATTTTCTTCTTTAATTAAGGTTTATATTCAAGAAAACAACTAGAAAACATGTTCCCAACAGATTTTGTAACTTCTATGTCATAGAAAACCAGGGTTATCACAGCAGAAAGAAACTTGCTGAAAATGGCAAAATCTGATGGGTCCGCGTACACGAGAATTGTCGATTTTTTGAAATTTTAATTTTCTTCTTTAATTAAGCTTTATATTCAAGAAAACAACTAGAAAACATGTTCCCAACAGATTTTGTAACTTCTATGTCATAGAAAACCAGGGTTATCACAGCAGAAAGAAACTTGCTGAAAATGGCAAAATCTGATGGGTCCGCGTACACGAGGATTGTCGATTTTTTGAAATTTTAATTTTCTTCTTTAATTAAGCTTTATATTCAAGAAAACAACTAGAAAACATGTTCCTAACAGATTTTGTAACTTCTATGTCATAGAAAACCAGGGTTATCACAGCAGAAAGAAACTTGCTGAAAATGGCAAAATCAGATGGGTCCGCGTACACGAGAATTGTCGATTTTTTGAAATTTTAATTTTCTTCTTTAATTAAGGTTTATATTCAAGAAAACAACTAGAAAACATGTTCCCAACAGATTTTGTAACTTCTATGTCATAGAAAACCAGGGTTATCAAAGCAGAAAGAAACTTGCTGAAAATGGCAAAATCTGATGGGTCCGCGTACACGAGAATTGTCGATTTTTTGAAATTTTAATTTTCTTCTTTAATTAAGTTTTATATTCAAGAAAACAACTAGAAAACATGTTCCCAACAGATTTTGTAACTTCTATGTCATAGAAAACCAGGGTTATCACAGCAGAAAAAAACTTGCTGAAAATGGCAAAATCTGATGGGTCCGCGTACACGAGAATTGTCGATTTTTTGAAATTTTAATTTTCTTCTTTAATTAAGGTTTATATTCAAGAAAACAACTAGAAAACATGTTCCCAACAGATTTTGTAACTTCTATGTCATAGAAAACCAGGGTTATCACAGCAGAAAGAAACTTGCTGAAAATGGCAAAATCTGATGGGTCCGCGTACACGAGAATTGTCGATTTTTTGAAATTTTAATTTTCTTCTTTAATTAAGGTTTATATTCAAGAAAACAACTAGAAAACATGTTCCCAACAGATTTTGTAACTTCTATGTCATAGAAAACCAGGGTTATCACAGCAGAAAGAAACTTGCTGAAAATGGCAAAATCTGATGGGTCCGCGTACACGAGAATTGTCGATTTTTTGAAATTTTAATTTTCTTCTTTAATTAAGGTTTATATTCAAGAAAACAACTAGAAAACATGTTCCCAACAGATTTTGTAACTTCTATGTCATAGAAAACCAGGGTTATCACAGCAGAAAGAAACTTGCTGAAAATGGCAAAATCTGATGGGTCCGCGTACACGAGAATTGTCGATTTTTTGAAATTTTAATTTTCTTCTTTAATTAAGGTTTATATTCAAGAAAACAACTAGAAAACATGTTCCCAACAGATTTTGTAACTTCTATGTCATAGAAAACCAGGGTTATCACAGCACAAAGAAACTTGCTGAAAATGGCAAAATCTGATGGGTCCGCGTACACGAGAATTGTCGATTTTTTGAAATTTTAATTTTCTTCTTTAATTAAGCTTTATATTCAAGAAAACAACTAGAAAACATGTTCCCAACAGATTTTGTAACTTCTATGTCATAGAAAACCAGGGTTATCACAGCAGAAAGAAACTTGCTGAAAATGGCAAAATCTGATGGGTCCGCGTACACGAGAATTGTCGATTTTTTGAAATTTTAATTTTCTTCTTTAATTAAGCTTTATATTCAAGAAAACAACTAGAAAACATGTTCCCAACAGATTTTGTAACTTCTATGTCATAGAAAACCAGGGTTATCACAGCAGAAAGAAACTTGCTGAAAATGGCAAAATCTGATGGGTCCGCGTACACGAGAATTGTCGATTTTTTTAAATTTTAATTTTCTTCTTTAATTAAGCTTTATATTCAAGAAAACAACTAGAAAACATGTTCCCAACAGATTTTGTAACTTCTATGTCATAGAAAACCAGGGTTATCACAGCAGAAAGAAACTTGCTGAAAATGGCAAAATCTGATGGGTCCGCGTACACGAGAATTGTCGATTTTTTGAAATTTTAATTTTCTTCTTTAATTACGGTTTATATCTAAGAAAACACCTAGAAAACATGTTCCCAACAGATTTTGTAACTTGTATGTCATAGAAAACCAGGGTTATCACAGCAGAAAGAAACTTGCTGAAAATGGCAAAATCTGATGGGTCCGCGTACACGAGAATTGTCGATTTTTTTTAATTTTAATTTTCTTCTTTAATTAAGGTTTATATTCAAGAAAACAACTAGAAAACATGTTCCCAACAGATTTTGTAACTTCTATGTCATAGAAAACCAGGGTTATCACAGCAGAAAGAAACTTGCTGAAAATGGCAAAATCTGATGGGTCCGCGTACACGAGAATTGTCGATTTTTTGAAATTTTAATTTTCTTCTTTAATTAAGGTTTATATTCAAGAAAACAACTAGAAAACATGTTCCCAACAGATTTTGTAACTTCTATGTCATAGAAAACCAGGGTTATCACAGCAGAAAGAAACTTGCTGAAAATGGCAAAATCTGATGGGTCCGCGTACACGAGAATTGTCGATTTTTTGAAATTTTAATTTTCTTCTTTAATTAAGCTTTATATTCAAGAAAACAACTAGAAAACATGTTCCTAACAGATTTTGTAACTTCTATGTCATAGAAAACCAGGGTTATCACAGCAGAAAGAAACTTGCTGAAAATGGCAAAATCTGATGGGTCCGCGTACACGAGAATTGTCGATTTTTTGAAATTTTAATTTTCTTCTTTAATTAAGGTTTATATTCAAGAAAACAACTAGAAAACATGTTCCCAACAGATTTTGTAACTTCTATGTCATAGAAAACCAGGGTTATCACAGCAGAAAGAAACTTGCTGAAAATGGCAAAATCTGATGGGTCCGCGTACACGAGAATTGTCGATTTTTTGAAATTTTAATTTTCTTCTTTAATTAAGGTTTATATTCAAGAAAACAACTAGAAAACATGTTCCCAACAGATTTTGTAACTTCTATGTCATAGAAAACCAGGGTTATCACAGCAGAAAGAAACTTGCTGAAAATGGCAAAATCTGATGGGTCCGCGTACACGAGAATTGTCGATTTTTTGAAATTTTAATTTTCTTCTTTAATTAAGGTTTATATTCAAGAAAACAACTAGAAAACATGTTCCCAACAGATTTTGTAACTTCTATGTCATAGAAAACCAGGGTTATCACAGCACAAAGAAACTTGCTGAAAATGGCAAAATCTGATGGGTCCGCGTACACGAGAATTGTCGATTTTTTGAAATTTTAATTTTCTTCTTTAATTAAGCTTTATATTCAAGAAAACAACTAGAAAACATGTTCCCAACAGATTTTGTAACTTCTATGTCATAGAAAACCAGGGTTATCACAGCAGAAAGAAACTTGCTGAAAATGGCAAAATCTGATGGGTCCGCGTACACGAGAATTGTCGATTTTTTGAAATTTTAATTTTCTTCTTTAATTAAGCTTTATATTCAAGAAAACAACTAGAAAACATGTTCCCAACAGATTTTGTAACTTCTATGTCATAGAAAACCAGGGTTATCACAGCAGAAAGAAACTTGCTGAAAATGGCAAAATCTGATGGGTCCGCGTACACGAGAATTGTCGATTTTTTTAAATTTTAATTTTCTTCTTTAATTAAGCTTTATATTCAAGAAAACAACTAGAAAACATGTTCCCAACAGATTTTGTAACTTCTATGTCATAGAAAACCAGGGTTATCACAGCAGAAAGAAACTTGCTGAAAATGGCAAAATCTGATGGGTCCGCGTACACGAGAATTGTCGATTTTTTGAAATTTTAATTTTCTTCTTTAATTACGGTTTATATCTAAGAAAACACCTAGAAAACATGTTCCCAACAGATTTTGTAACTTGTATGTCATAGAAAACCAGGGTTATCACAGCAGAAAGAAACTTGCTGAAAATGGCAAAATCTGATGGGTCCGCGTACACGAGAATTGTCGATTTTTTTTAATTTTAATTTTCTTCTTTAATTAAGGTTTATATTCAAGAAAACAACTAGAAAACATGTTCCCAACAGATTTTGTAACTTCTATGTCATAGAAAACCAGGGTTATCACAGCAGAAAGAAACTTGCTGAAAATGGCAAAATCTGATGGGTCCGCGTACACGAGAATTGTCGATTTTTTGAAATTTTAATTTTCTTCTTTAATTAAGGTTTATATTCAAGAAAACAACTAGAAAACATGTTCCCAACAGATTTTGTAACTTCTATGTCATAGAAAACCAGGGTTATCACAGCAGAAAGAAACTTGCTGAAAATGGCAAAATCTGATGGGTCCGCGTACACGAGAATTGTCGATTTTTTGAAATTTTAATTTTCTTCTTTAATTAAGCTTTATATTCAAGAAAACAACTAGAAAACATGTTCCTAACAGATTTTGTAACTTCTATGTCATAGAAAACCAGGGTTATCACAGCAGAAAGAAACTTGCTGAAAATGGCAAAATCTGATGGGTCCGCGTACACGAGAATTGTCGATTTTTTGAAATTTTAATTTTCTTCTTTAATTAAGGTTTATATTCAAGAAAACAACTAGAAAACATGTTCCCAACAGATTTTGTAACTTCTATGTCATAGAAAACCAGGGTTATCACAGCAGAAAGAAACTTGCTGAAAATGGCAAAATCTGATGGGTCCGCGTACACGAGAATTGTCGATTTTTTGAAATTTTAATTTTCTTCTTTAATTAAGGTTTATATTCAAGAAAACAACTAGAAAACATGTTCCCAACAGATTTTGTAACTTCTATGTCATAGAAAACCAGGGTTATCACAGCACAAAGAAACTTGCTGAAAATGGCAAAATCTGATGGGTCCGCGTACACGAGAATTGTCGATTTTTTGAAATTTTAATTTTCTTCTTTAATTAAGCTTTATATTCAAGAAAACAACTAGAAAACATGTTCCCAACAGATTTTGTAACTTCTATGTCATAGAAAACCAGGGTTATCACAGCAGAAAGAAACTTGCTGAAAATGGCAAAATCTGATGGGTCCGCGTACACGAGAATTGTCGATTTTTTGAAATTTTAATTTTCTTCTTTAATTAAGGTTTATATTCAAGAAAACAACTAGAAAACATGTTCCCAACAGATTTTGTAACTTCTATGTCATAGAAAACCAGGGTTATCACAGCAGAAAGAAACTTGCTGAAAATGGCAAAATCTGATGGGTCCGCGTACACGAGAATTGTCGATTTTTTTAAATTTTAATTTTCTTCTTTAATTAAGCTTTATATTCAAGAAAACAACTAGAAAACATGTTCCCAACAGATTTTGTAACTTCTATGTCATAGAAAACCAGGGTTATCACAGCAGAAAGAAACTTGCTGAAAATGGCAAAATCTGATGGGTCCGCGTACACGAGAATTGTCGATTTTTTGAAATTTTAATTTTCTTCTTTAATTACGGTTTATATCTAAGAAAACACCTAGAAAACATGTTCCCAACAGATTTTGTAACTTGTATGTCATAGAAAACCAGGGTTATCACAGCAGAAAGAAACTTGCTGAAAATGGCAAAATCTGATGGGTCCGCGTACACGAGAATTGTCGATTTTTTGAAATTTTAATTTTCTTCTTTAATTAAGGTTTATATTCAAGAAAACAACTAGAAAACATGTTCCTAACAGATTTTGTAACTTCTATGTCATAGAAAACCAGGGTTATCACAGCAGAAAGAAACTTGCTGAAAATGGCAAAATCAGATGGGTCCGCGTACACGAGAATTGTCGATTTTTTGAAATTTTAATTTTCTTCTTTAATTAAGGTTTATATTCAAGAAAACAACTAGAAAACATGTTCCCAACAGATTTTGTAACTTCTATGTCATAGAAAACCAGGGTTATCAAAGCAGAAAGAAACTTGCTGAAAATGGCAAAATCTGATGGGTCCGCGTACACGAGAATTGTCGATTTTTTGAAATTTTAATTTTCTTCTTTAATTAAGTTTTATATTCAAGAAAACAACTAGAAAACATGTTCCCAACAGATTTTGTAACTTCTATGTCATAGAAAACCAGGGTTATCACAGCAGAAAAAAACTTGCTGAAAATGGCAAAATCTGATGGGTCCGCGTACACGAGAATTGTCGATTTTTTGAAATTTTAATTTTCTTCTTTAATTAAGGTTTATATTCAAGAAAACAACTAGAAAACATGTTCCCAACAGATTTTGTAACTTCTATGTCATAGAAAACCAGGGTTATCACAGCAGAAAGAAACTTGCTGAAAATGGCAAAATCTGATGGGTCCGCGTACACGAGAATTGTCGATTTTTTGAAATTTTAATTTTCTTCTTTAATTAAGGTTTATATTCAAGAAAACAACTAGAAAACATGTTCCCAACAGATTTTGTAACTTCTATGTCATAGAAAACCAGGGTTATCACAGCAGAAAGAAACTTGCTGAAAATGGCAAAATCTGATGGGTCCGCGTACACGAGAATTGTCGATTTTTTGAAATTTTAATTTTCTTCTTTAATTAAGGTTTATATTCAAGAAAACAACTAGAAAACATGTTCCCAACAGATTTTGTAACTTCTATGTCATAGAAAACCAGGGTTATCACAGCAGAAAGAAACTTGCTGAAAATGGCAAAATCTGATGGGTCCGCGTACACGAGAATTGTCGATTTTTTTAAATTTTAATTTTCTTCTTTAATTAAGGTTTATATTCAAGAAAACAACTAGAAAACATGTTCCCAACAGATTTTGTAACTTCTATGTCATAGAAAACCAGGGTTATCACAGCACAAAGAAACTTGCTGAAAATGGCAAAATCTGATGGGTCCGCGTACACGAGAATTGTCGATTTTTTGAAATTTTAATTTTCTTCTTTAATTAAGCTTTATATTCAAGAAAACAACTAGAAAACATGTTCCCAACAGATTTTGTAACTTCTATGTCATAGAAAACCAGGGTTATCACAGCAGAAAGAAACTTGCTGAAAATGGCAAAATCTGATGGGTCCGCGTACACGAGAATTGTCGATTTTTTGAAATTTTAATTTTCTTCTTTAATTAAGCTTTATATTCAAGAAAACAACTAGAAAACATGTTCCCAACAGATTTTGTAACTTCTATGTCATAGAAAACCAGGGTTATCACAGCAGAAAGAAACTTGCTGAAAATGGCAAAATCTGATGGGTCCGCGTACACGAGAATTGTCGATTTTTTGAAATTTTAATTTTCTTCTTTAATTAAGGTTTATATTCAAGAAAACAACTAGAAAACATGTTCCCAACAGATTTTGTAACTTCTATGTCATAGAAAACCAGGGTTATCACAGCAGAAAGAAACTTGCTGAAAATGGCAAAATCTGATGGGTCCGCGTACACGAGAATTGTCGATTTTTTGAAATTTTAATTTTCTTCTTTAATTACGGTTTATATCTAAGAAAACACCTAGAAAACATGTTCCCAACAGATTTTGTAACTTGTATGTCATAGAAAACCAGGGTTATCACAGCAGAAAGAAACTTGCTGAAAATGGCAAAATCTGATGGGTCCGCGTACACGAGAATTGTCGATTTTTTGAAATTTTAATTTTCTTCTTTAATTAAGGTTTATATTCAAGTACACAACTAGAAAACATGTTCCCAACAGATTTTGTAACTTCTATGTCATAGAAAACCAGGGTTATCACAGCAGAAAGAAACTTGCTGAAAATGGCAAAATCTGATGGGTCCGCGTACACGAGAATTGTCGATTTTTTTAAATTTTAATTTTCTTCTTTAATTAAGGTTTATATTCAAGAAAACAACTAGAAAACATGTTCCCAACAGATTTTGTAACTTCTATGTCATAGAAAACCAGGGTTATCACAGCAGAAAGAAACTTGCTGAAAATGGCAAAATCTGATGGGTCCGCGTACACGAGAATTGTCGATTTTTTGAAATTTTAATTTTCTTCTTTAATTAAGCTTTATATTCAAGAAAACAACTAGAAAACATGTTCCCAACAGATTTTGTAACTTGTATGTCATAGAAAACCAGGGTTATCACAGCAGAAAGAAACTTGCTGAAAATGGCAAAATCTGATGGGTCCGCGTACACGAGAATTGTCGATTTTTTTAAATTTTAATTTTCTTCTTTAATTAAGGTTTATATTCAAGAAAACAACTAGAAAACATGTTCCCAACAGATTTTGTAACTTCTATGTCATAGAAAACCAGGGTTATCACAGCAGAAAGAAACTTGCTGAAAATGGCAAAATCTGATGGGTCCGCGTACACGAGAATTGTCGATTTTTTGAAATTTTAATTTTCTTCTTTAATTAAGCTTTATATTCAAGAAAACAACTAGAAAACATGTTCCCAACAGATTTTGTAACTTCTATGTCATAGAAAACCAGGGTTATCACAGCAGAAAGAAACTTGCTGAAAATGGCAAAATCTGATGGGTCCGCGTACACAGGAATTGTCGATTTTTTGAAATTTTAATTTTCTTCTTTAATTACGGTTTATATCTAAGAAAACACCTAGAAAACATGTTCCCAACAGATTTTGTAACTTGTATGTCATAGAAAACCAGGGTTATCACAGCAGAAAGAAACTTGCTGAAAATGGCAAAATCTGATGGGTCCGCGTACACGAGAATTGTCGATTTTTTGAAATTTTAATTTTCTTCTTTAATTAAGGTTTATATTCAAGAAAACAACTAGAAAACATGTTCCTAACAGATTTTGTAACTTCTATGTCATAGAAAACCAGGGTTATCACAGCAGAAAGAAACTTGCTGAAAATGGCAAAATCAGATGGGTCCGCGTACACGAGAATTGTCGATTTTTTGAAATTTTAATTTTCTTCTTTAATTAAGGTTTATATTCAAGAAAACAACTAGAAAACATGTTCCCAACAGATTTTGTAACTTCTATGTCATAGAAAACCAGGGTTATCAAAGCAGAAAGAAACTTGCTGAAAATGGCAAAATCTGATGGGTCCGCGTACACGAGAATTGTCGATTTTTTGAAATTTTAATTTTCTTCTTTAATTAAGTTTTATATTCAAGAAAACAACTAGAAAACATGTTCCCAACAGATTTTGTAACTTCTATGTCATAGAAAACCAGGGTTATCACAGCAGAAAAAAACTTGCTGAAAATGGCAAAATCTGATGGGTCCGCGTACACGAGAATTGTCGATTTTTTGAAATTTTAATTTTCTTCTTTAATTAAGGTTTATATTCAAGAAAACAACTAGAAAACATGTTCCCAACAGATTTTGTAACTTCTATGTCATAGAAAACCAGGGTTATCACAGCAGAAAGAAACTTGCTGAAAATGGCAAAATCTGATGGGTCCGCGTACACGAGAATTGTCGATTTTTTGAAATTTTAATTTTCTTCTTTAATTAAGGTTTATATTCAAGAAAACAACTAGAAAACATGTTCCCAACAGATTTTGTAACTTCTATGTCATAGAAAACCAGGGTTATCACAGCAGAAAGAAACTTGCTGAAAATGGCAAAATCTGATGGGTCCGCGTACACGAGAATTGTCGATTTTTTGAAATTTTAATTTTCTTCTTTAATTAAGGTTTATATTCAAGAAAACAACTAGAAAACATGTTCCCAACAGATTTTGTAACTTCTATGTCATAGAAAACCAGGGTTATCACAGCAGAAAGAAACTTGCTGAAAATGGCAAAATCTGATGGGTCCGCGTACACGAGAATTGTCGATTTTTTGAAATTTTAATTTTCTTCTTTAATTAAGGTTTATATTCAAGAAAACAACTAGAAAACATGTTCCCAACAGATTTTGTAACTTCTATGTCATAGAAAACCAGGGTTATCACAGCAGAAAGAAACTTGCTGAAAATGGCAAAATCTGATGGGTCCGCGTACACGAGAATTGTCGATTTTTTGAAATTTTAATTTTCTTCTTTAATTAAGCTTTATATTCAAGAAAACAACTAGAAAACATGTTCCCAACAGATTTTGTAACTTCTATGTCATAGAAAACCAGGGTTATCACAGCAGAAAGAAACTTGCTGAAAATGGCAAAATCTGATGGGTCCGCGTACACGAGAATTGTCGATTTTTTGAAATTTTAATTTTCTTCTTTAATTAAGCTTTATATTCAAGAAAACAACTAGAAAACATGTTCCCAACAGATTTTGTAACTTCTATGTCATAGAAAACCAGGGTTATCACAGCAGAAAGAAACTTGCTGAAAATGGCAAAATCTGATGGGTCCGCGTACACGAGAATTGTCGATTTTTTGAAATTTTAATTTTCTTCTTTAATTAAGGTTTATATTCAAGAAAACAACTAGAAAACATGTTCCCAACAGATTTTGTAACTTCTATGTCATAGAAAACCAGGGTTATCACAGCAGAAAGAAACTTGCTGAAAATGGCAAAATCTGATGGGTCCGCGTACACGAGAATTGTCGATTTTTTGAAATTTTAATTTTCTTCTTTAATTACGGTTTATATCTAAGAAAACACCTAGAAAACATGTTCCCAACAGATTTTGTAACTTGTATGTCATAGAAAACCAGGGTTATCACAGCAGAAAGAAACTTGCTGAAAATGGCAAAATCTGATGGGTCCGCGTACACGAGAATTGTCGATTTTTTGAAATTTTAATTTTCTTCTTTAATTAAGGTTTATATTCAAGTACACAACTAGAAAACATGTTCCCAACAGATTTTGTAACTTCTATGTCATAGAAAACCAGGGTTATCACAGCAGAAAGAAACTTGCTGAAAATGGCAAAATCTGATGGGTCCGCGTACACGAGAATTGTCGATTTTTTTAAATTTTAATTTTCTTCTTTAATTAAGGTTTATATTCAAGAAAACAACTAGAAAACATGTTCCCAACAGATTTTGTAACTTCTATGTCATAGAAAACCAGGGTTATCACAGCAGAAAGAAACTTGCTGAAAATGGCAAAATCTGATGGGTCCGCGTACACGAGAATTGTCGATTTTTTGAAATTTTAATTTTCTTCTTTAATTAAGCTTTATATTCAAGAAAACAACTAGAAAACATGTTCCCAACAGATTTTGTAACTTGTATGTCATAGAAAACCAGGGTTATCACAGCAGAAAGAAACTTGCTGAAAATGGCAAAATCTGATGGGTCCGCGTACACGAGAATTGTCGATTTTTTGAAATTTTAATTTTCTTCTTTAATTAAGGTTTATATTCAAGAAAACAACTAGAAAACATGTTCCCAACAGATTTTGTAACTTCTATGTCATAGAAAACCAGGGTTATCACAGCAGAAAGAAACTTGCTGAAAATGGCAAAATCTGATGGGTCCGCGTACACGAGAATTGTCGATTTTTTGAAATTTTAATTTTCTTCTTTAATTAAGCTTTATATTCAAGAAAACAACTAGAAAACATGTTCCCAACAGATTTTGTAACTTCTATGTCATAGAAAACCAGGGTTATCACAGCAGAAAGAAACTTGCTGAAAATGGCAAAATCTGATGGGTCCGCGTACACGAGAATTGTCGATTTTTTGAAATTTTAATTTTCTTCTTTAATTACGGTTTATATCTAAGAAAACACCTAGAAAACATGTTCTTAACAGATTTTGTAACTTCTATGTCATAGAAAACCAGGGTTATCACAGCAGAAAGAAACTTGCTGAAAATTGCAAAATCTGATGGGTCCGCGTACACGAGAATTGTCGATTTTTTGAAATTTTTATTTTCTTCTTTAATTAAGGTTTATATTCAAGAAAACAACTTGAAAACATGTTCCCAACAGATTTTGTAACTTCTATGTCATAGAAAACCAGGGTTATCACAGCAGAAAGAAACTTGCTGAAAATGGCAAAATCTGATGGGTCCGCGTACACGAGAATTGTCGATTTTTTTAAATTTTAATTTTCTTCTTTAATTAAGGTTTATATTCAAGAAAACAACTAGAAAACATGTTCCCAACAGATTTTGTAACTTCTATGTCATAGAAAACCAGGGTTATCACAGCACAAAGAAACTTGCTGAAAATGGCAAAATCTGATGGGTCCGCGTACACGAGAATTGTCGATTTTTTGAAATTTTAATTTTCTTCTTTAATTAAGCTTTATATTCAAGAAAACAACTAGAAAACATGTTCCCAACAGATTTTGTAACTTCTATGTCATAGAAAACCAGGGTTATCACAGCAGAAAGAAACTTGCTGAAAATGGCAAAATCTGATGGGTCCGCGTACACGAGAATTGTCGATTTTTTGAAATTTTAATTTTCTTCTTTAATTAAGGTTTATATTCAAGAAAACAACTAGAAAACATGTTCCCAACAGATTTTGTAACTTCTATGTCATAGAAAACCAGGGTTATCACAGCAGAAAGAAACTTGCTGAAAATGGCAAAATCTGATGGGTCCGCGTACACGAGAATTGTCGATTTTTTTAAATTTTAATTTTCTTCTTTAATTAAGCTTTATATTCAAGAAAACAACTAGAAAACATGTTCCCAACAGATTTTGTAACTTCTATGTCATAGAAAACCAGGGTTATCACAGCAGAAAGAAACTTGCTGAAAATGGCAAAATCTGATGGGTCCGCGTACACGAGAATTGTCGATTTTTTGAAATTTTAATTTTCTTCTTTAATTACGGTTTATATCTAAGAAAACACCTAGAAAACATGTTCCCAACAGATTTTGTAACTTGTATGTCATAGAAAACCAGGGTTATCACAGCAGAAAGAAACTTGCTGAAAATGGCAAAATCTGATGGGTCCGCGTACACGAGAATTGTCGATTTTTTGAAATTTTAATTTTCTTCTTTAATTAAGGTTTATATTCAAGAAAACAACTAGAAAACATGTTCCTAACAGATTTTGTAACTTCTATGTCATAGAAAACCAGGGTTATCACAGCAGAAAGAAACTTGCTGAAAATGGCAAAATCAGATGGGTCCGCGTACACGAGAATTGTCGATTTTTTGAAATTTTAATTTTCTTCTTTAATTAAGGTTTATATTCAAGAAAACAACTAGAAAACATGTTCCCAACAGATTTTGTAACTTCTATGTCATAGAAAACCAGGGTTATCAAAGCAGAAAGAAACTTGCTGAAAATGGCAAAATCTGATGGGTCCGCGTACACGAGAATTGTCGATTTTTTTAAATTTTAATTTTCTTCTTTAATTAAGTTTTATATTCAAGAAAACAACTAGAAAACATGTTCCCAACAGATTTTGTAACTTCTATGTCATAGAAAACCAGGGTTATCACAGCAGAAAAAAACTTGCTGAAAATGGCAAAATCTGATGGGTCCGCGTACACGAGAATTGTCGATTTTTTGAAATTTTAATTTTCTTCTTTAATTAAGGTTTATATTCAAGAAAACAACTAGAAAACATGTTCCCAACAGATTTTGTAACTTCTATGTCATAGAAAACCAGGGTTATCACAGCAGAAAGAAACTTGCTGAAAATGGCAAAATCTGATGGGTCCGCGTACACGAGAATTGTCGATTTTTTGAAATTTTAATTTTCTTCTTTAATTAAGGTTTATATTCAAGAAAACAACTAGAAAACATGTTCCCAACAGATTTTGTAACTTCTATGTCATAGAAAACCAGGGTTATCACAGCAGAAAGAAACTTGCTGAAAATGGCAAAATCTGATGGGTCCGCGTACACGAGAATTGTCGATTTTTTGAAATTTTAATTTTCTTCTTTAATTAAGGTTTATATTCAAGAAAACAACTAGAAAACATGTTCCCAACAGATTTTGTAACTTCTATGTCATAGAAAACCAGGGTTATCACAGCAGAAAGAAACTTGCTGAAAATGGCAAAATCTGATGGGTCCGCGTACACGAGAATTGTCGATTTTTTGAAATTTTAATTTTCTTCTTTAATTAAGGTTTATATTCAAGAAAACAACTAGAAAACATGTTCCCAACAGATTTTGTAACTTCTATGTCATAGAAAACCAGGGTTATCACAGCACAAAGAAACTTGCTGAAAATGGCAAAATCTGATGGGTCCGCGTACACGAGAATTGTCGATTTTTTGAAATTTTAATTTTCTTCTTTAATTAAGCTTTATATTCAAGAAAACAACTAGAAAACATGTTCCCAACAGATTTTGTAACTTCTATGTCATAGAAAACCAGGGTTATCACAGCAGAAAGAAACTTGCTGAAAATGGCAAAATCTGATGGGTCCGCGTACACGAGAATTGTCGATTTTTTGAAATTTTAATTTTCTTCTTTAATTAAGCTTTATATTCAAGAAAACAACTAGAAAACATGTTCCCAACAGATTTTGTAACTTCTATGTCATAGAAAACCAGGGTTATCACAGCAGAAAGAAACTTGCTGAAAATGGCAAAATCTGATGGGTCCGCGTACACGAGAATTGTCGATTTTTTGAAATTTTAATTTTCTTCTTTAATTAAGCTTTATATTCAAGAAAACAACTAGAAAACATGTTCCCAACAGATTTTGTAACTTCTATGTCATAGAAAACCAGGGTTATCACAGCAGAAAGAAACTTGCTGAAAATGGCAAAATCTGATGGGTCCGCGTACACGAGAATTGTCGATTTTTTGAAATTTTAATTTTCTTCTTTAATTACGGTTTATATCTAAGAAAACACCTAGAAAACATGTTCCCAACAGATTTTGTAACTTGTATGTCATAGAAAACCAGGGTTATCACAGCAGAAAGAAACTTGCTGAAAATGGCAAAATCTGATGGGTCCGTGTACACGAGAATTGTCGATTTTTTGAAATTTTAATTTTCTTCTTTAATTAAGGTTTATATTCAAGTACACAACTAGAAAACATGTTCCCAACAGATTTTGTAACTTCTATGTCATAGAAAACCAGGGTTATCACAGCAGAAAGAAACTTGCTGAAAATGGCAAAATCTGATGGGTCCGCGTACACGAGAATTGTCGATTTTTTTAAATTTTAATTTTCTTCTTTAATTAAGGTTTATATTCAAGAAAACAACTAGAAAACATGTTCCCAACAGATTTTGTAACTTCTATGTCATAGAAAACCAGGGTTATCACAGCAGAAAGAAACTTGCTGAAAATAGCAAAATCTGATGGGTCCGCGTACACGAGAATTGTCGATTTTTTGAAATTTTAATTTTCTTCTTTAATTAAGCTTTATATTCAAGAAAACAACTAGAAAACATGTTCCCAACAGATTTTGTAACTTGTATGTCATAGAAAACCAGGGTTATCACAGCAGAAAGAAACTTGCTGAAAATGGCAAAATCTGATGGGTCCGCGTACACGAGAATTGTCGATTTTTTGAAATTTTAATTTTCTTCTTTAATTAAGGTTTATATTCAAGAAAACAACTAGAAAACATGTTCCCAACAGATTTTGTAACTTCTATGTCATAGAAAACCAGGGTTATCACAGCAGAAAGAAACTTGCTGAAAATGGCAAAATCTGATGGGTCCGCGTACACGAGAATTGTCGATTTTTTGAAATTTTAATTTTCTTCTTTAATTAAGCTTTATATTCAAGAAAACAACTAGAAAACATGTTCCCAACAGATTTTGTAACTTCTATGTCATAGAAAACCAGGGTTATCACAGCAGAAAGAAACTTGCTGAAAATGGCAAAATCTGATGGGTCCGCGTACACGAGAATTGTCGATTTTTTGAAATTTTAATTTTCTTCTTTAATTACGGTTTATATCTAAGAAAACACCTAGAAAACATGTTCTTAACAGATTTTGTAACTTCTATGTCATAGAAAACCAGGGTTATCACAGCAGAAAGAAACTTGCTGAAAATTGCAAAATCTGATGGGTCCGCGTACACGAGAATTGTCGATTTTTTGAAATTTTTATTTTCTTCTTTAATTAAGGTTTATATTCAAGAAAACAACTTGAAAACATGTTCCCAACAGATTTTGTAACTTCTATGTCATAGAAAACCAGGGTTATCACAGCAGAAAGAAACTTGCTGAAAATGGCAAAATCTGATGGGTCCGCGTACACGAGAATTGTCGATTTTTTTAAATTTTAATTTTCTTCTTTAATTAAGGTTTATATTCAAGAAAACAACTAGAAAACATGTTCCCAACAGATTTTGTAACTTCTATGTCATAGAAAACCAGGGTTATCACAGCAGAAAGAAACTTGCTGAAAATGGCAAAATCTGATGGGTCCGCGTACACGAGAATTGTCGATTTTTTGAAATTTTAATTTTCTTCTTTAATTAAGTTTTATATTCAAGAAAACAACTAGAAAACATGTTCCCAACAGATTTTGTAACTTCTATGTCATAGAAAACCAGGGTTATCACAGCAGAAAAAAACTTGCTGAAAATGGCAAAATCTGATGGGTCCGCGTACACGAGAATTGTCGATTTTTTTAAATTTTAATTTTCTTCTTTAATTAAGGTTTATATTCAAGAAAACAACTAGAAAACATGTTCCCAACAGATTTTGTAACTTCTATGTCATAGAAAACCAGGGTTATCACAGCAGAAAGAAACTTGCTGAAAATGGCAAAATCTGATGGGTCCGCGTACACGAGAATTGTCGATTTTTTGAAATTTTAATTTTCTTCTTTAATTAAGTTTTATATTCAAGAAAACAACTAGAAAACATGTTCCCAACAGATTTTGTAACTTCTATGTCATAGAAAACCAGGGTTATCACAGCAGAAAGAAACTTGCTGAAAATGGCAAAATCTGATGGGTCCGCGTACACGAGAATTGTCGATTTTTTGAAATTTTAATTTTCTTCTTTAATTAAGTTTTATATTCAAGAAAACAACTAGAAAACATGTTCCCAACAGATTTTGTAACTTCTATGTCATAGAAAACCAGGGTTATCACAGCAGAAAGAAACTTGCTGAAAATGGCAAAATCTGATGGGTCCGCGTACACGAGAATTGTCGATTTTTTGAAATTTTAATTTTCTTCTTTAATTAAGGTTTATATTCAAGAAAACAACTAGAAAACATGTTCCCAACAGATTTTGTAACTTCTATGTCATAGAAAACCAGGGTTATCACAGCAGAAAGAAACTTGCTGAAAATGGCAAAATCTGATGGGTCCGCGTACACGAGAATTGTCGATTTTTTGAAATTTTAATTTTCTTCTTTAATTAAGGTTTATATTCAAGAAAACAACTAGAAAACATGTTCCCAACAGATTTTGTAACTTCTATGTCATAGAAAACCAGGGTTATCACAGCACAAAGAAACTTGCTGAAAATGGCAAAATCTGATGGGTCCGCGTACACGAGAATTGTCGATTTTTTGAAATTTTAATTTTCTTCTTTAATTAAGCTTTATATTCAAGAAAACAACTAGAAAACATGTTCCCAACAGATTTTGTAACTTCTATGTCATAGAAAACCAGGGTTATCACAGCAGAAAGAAACTTGCTGAAAATGGCAAAATCTGATGGGTCCGCGTACACGAGAATTGTCGATTTTTTTAAATTTTAATTTTCTTCTTTAATTAAGCTTTATATTCAAGAAAACAACTAGAAAACATGTTCCCAACAGATTTTGTAACTTGTATGTCATAGAAAACCAGGGTTATCACAGCAGAAAGAAACTTGCTGAAAATGGCAAAATCTGATGGGTCCGCGTACACGAGAATTGTCGATTTTTTGAAATTTTAATTTTCTTCTTTAATTAAGGTTTATATTCAAGAAAACAACTAGAAAACATGTTCCCAACAGATTTTGTAACTTCTATGTCATAGAAAACCAGGGTTATCACAGCAGAAAGAAACTTGCTGAAAATGGCAAAATCTGATGGGTCCGCGTACACGAGAATTGTCGATTTTTTGAAATTTTAATTTTCTTCTTTAATTAAGCTTTATATTCAAGAAAACAACTAGAAAACATGTTCCCAACAGATTTTGTAACTTCTATGTCATAGAAAACCAGGGTTATCACAGCAGAAAGAAACTTGCTGAAAATGGCAAAATCTGATGGGTCCGCGTACACGAGAATTGTCGATTTTTTGAAATTTTAATTTTCTTCTTTAATTACGGTTTATATCTAAGAAAACACCTAGAAAACATGTTCTTAACAGATTTTGTAACTTCTATGTCATAGAAAACCAGGGTTATCACAGCAGAAAGAAACTTGCTGAAAATGGCAAAATCTGATGGGTCCGCGTACACGAGAATTGTCGATTTTTTGAAATTTTAATTTTCTTCTTTAATTAAGGTTTATATTCAAGAAAACAACTAGAAAACATGTTCCCAACAGATTTTGTAACTTCTATGTCATAGAAAACCAGGGTTATCACAGCAGAAAGAAACTTGCTGAAAATGGCAAAATCTGATGGGTCCGCGTACACGAGAATTGTCGATTTTTTGAAATTTTAATTTTCTTCTTTAATTAAGTTTTATATTCAAGAAAACAACTAGAAAACATGTTCCCAACAGATTTTGTAACTTCTATGTCATAGAAAACCAGGGTTATCACAGCAGAAAAAAACTTGCTGAAAATGGCAAAATCTGATGGGTCCGCGTACACGAGAATTGTCGATTTTTTGAAATTTTAATTTTCTTCTTTAATTAAGGTTTATATTCAAGAAAACAACTAGAAAACATGTTCCCAACAGATTTTGTAACTTCTATGTCATAGAAAACCAGGGTTATCACAGCAGAAAGAAACTTGCTGAAAATGGCAAAATCTGATGGGTCCGCGTACACGAGAATTGTCGATTTTTTGAAATTTTAATTTTCTTCTTTAATTAAAGGTTTATATTCAAGAAAACAACTAGAAAACATGTTCCCAACAGATTTTGTAACTTCTATGTCATAGAAAACCAGGGTTATCACAGCAGAAAGAAACTTGCTGAAAATGGCAAAATCTGATGGGTCCGCGTACACGAGAATTGTCGATTTTTTGAAATTTTAATTTTCTTCTTTAATTAAGCTTTATATTCAAGAAAACAACTAGAAAACATGTTCCCAACAGATTTTGTAACTTGTATGTCATAGAAAACCAGGGTTATCACAGCAGAAAGAAACTTGCTGAAAATGGCAAAATCTGATGGGTCCGCGTACACGAGAATTGTCGATTTTTTGAAATTTTAATTTTCTTCTTTAATTAAGGTTTATATTCAAGAAAACAACTAGAAAACATGTTCCCAACAGATTTTGTAACTTCTATGTCATAGAAAACCAGGGTTATCACAGCAGAAAGAAACTTGCTGAAAATGGCAAAATCTGATGGGTCCGCGTACACGAGAATTGTCGATTTTTTGAAATTTTAATTTTCTTCTTTAATTAAGCTTTATATTCAAGAAAACAACTAGAAAACATGTTCCCAACAGATTTTGTAACTTCTATGTCATAGAAAACCAGGGTTATCACAGCAGAAAGAAACTTGCTGAAAATGGCAAAATCTGATGGGTCCGCGTACACGAGAATTATCGATTTTTTGAAATTTTAATTTTCTTCTTTAATTAAGTTTTATATTCAAGAAAACAACTAGAAAACATGTTCCCAACAGATTTTGTAACTTCTATGTCATAGAAAACCAGGGTTATCACAGCAGAAAAAAACTTGCTGAAAATGGCAAAATCTGATGGGTCCGCGTACACGAGAATTGTCGATTTTTTGAAATTTTAATTTTCTTCTTTAATTAAGGTTTATATTCAAGAAAACAACTAGAAAACATGTTCCCAACAGATTTTGTAACTTCTATGTCATAGAAAACCAGGGTTATCACAGCAGAAAGAAACTTGCTGAAAATGGCAAAATCTGATGGGTCCGCGTACACGAGAATTGTCGATTTTTTGAAATTTTAATTTTCTTCTTTAATTAAGGTTTATATTCAAGAAAACAACTAGAAAACATGTTCCCAACAGATTTTGTAACTTCTATGTCATAGAAAACCAGGGTTATCACAGCAGAAAGAAACTTGCTGAAAATGGCAAAATCTGATGGGTCCGCGTACACGAGAATTGTCGATTTTTTGAAATTTTAATTTTCTTCTTTAATTAAGCTTTATATTCAAGAAAACAACTAGAAAACATGTTCCCAACAGATTTTGTAACTTCTATGTCATAGAAAACCAGGGTTATCACAGCAGAAAGAAACTTGCTGAAAATGGCAAAATCTGATGGGTCCGCGTACACGAGAATTGTCGATTTTTTGAAATTTTAATTTTCTTCTTTAATTAAGGTTTATATTCAAGTAAACAACTAGAAAACATGTTCCCAACAGATTTTGTAACTTCTATGTCATAGAAAACCAGGGTTATCACAGCAGAAAGAAACTTGCTGAAAATGGCAAAATCTGATGGGTCCGCGTACACGAGAATTGTCGATTTTTTGAAATTTTAATTTTCTTCTTTAATTAAGCTTTATATTCAAGAAAACAACTAGAAAACATGTTCCCAACAGATTTTGTAACTTCTATGTCATAGAAAACCAGGGTTATCACAGCAGAAAGAAACTTGCTGAAAATGGCAAAATCTGATGGGTCCGCGTACACGAGAATTGTCGATTTTTTGAAATTTTAATTTTCTTCTTTAATTAAGGTTTATATTCAAGAAAACAACTAGAAAACATGTTCCCAACAGATTTTGTAACTTCTATGTCATAGAAAACCAGGGTTATCACAGCAGAAAGAAACTTGCTGAAAATGGCAAAATCTGATGGGTCCGCGTACACGAGAATTGTCGATTTTTTGAAATTTTAATTTTCTTCTTTAATTAAGCTTTATATTCAAGAAAACAACTAGAAAACATGTTCCCAACAGATTTTGTAACTTCTATGTCATAGAAAACCAGGGTTATCACAGCAGAAAGAAATTTGCTGAAAATGGCAAAATCTGATGGGTATGCGTACACGAGAATTGTCGATTTTTTGAAATTTTAATTTTCTTCTTTAATTAAGGTTTATATTCAAGAAAACAACTAGAAAACATGTTCCCAACCGATTTTGTAACTTCTATGTCATAGAAAACCAGGGTTATCACAGCAGAAAGAAACTTGCTGAAAATGGCAAAATCTGATGGGTCCGCGTACACGAGAATTGTCGATTTTTTGAAATTTTAATTTTCTTCTTTAATTAAGGTTTATATTCAAGAAAACAACTAGAAAACATGTTCCCAACAGATTTTGTAACTTCTATGTCATAGAAAACCAGGGTTATCACAGCAGAAAGAAACTTGCTGAAAATGGCAAAATCTGATGGGTCCGCGTACACGAGAATTGTCGATTTTTTGAAATTTTAATTTTCTTCTTTAATTAAGGTTTATATTCAAGAAAACAACTAGAAAACATGTTCCCAACAGATTTTGTAACTTGTATGTCATAGAAAACCAGGGTTATCACAGCAGAAAGAAACTTGCTGAAAATGGCAAAATCTGATGGGTCCGCGTACACGAGAATTGTCGATTTTTTGAAATTTTAATTTTCTTCTTTAATTAAGCTTTATATTCAAGAAAACAACTAGAAAACATGTTCCCAACAGATTTTGTAACTTCTATGTCATAGAAAACCAGGGTTATCACAGCAGAAAGAAACTTGCTGAAAATGGCAAAATCTGATGGGTCCGCGTACACGAGAATTGTCGATTTTTTGAAATTTCAATTTTCTTCTTTAATTAAGCTTTATATTCAAGAAAACAACTAGAAAACATGTTCCCAACAGATTTTGTAACTTCTATGTCATAGAAAACCAGGGTTATCACAGCAGAAAGAAAATTGCTGAAAATGGCAAAATCTGATGGGTCCGCGTACACGAGAATTGTCGATTTTTTGAAATTTTAATTTTCTTCTTTAATTAAGGTTTATATTCAAGAAAACAACTAGAAAACATGTTCCCAACACATTTTGTAACTTCTATGTCATAGAAAACCAGGGTTATCACAGCAGAAAGAAACTTGCTGAAAATGGCAAAATCAGATGGGTCCGCGTACACGAGAATTGTCGATTTTTTGAAATTTTAATTGTCTTCTTTAATTAAGGTTTATATTCAAGAAAACAACTAGAAAACATGTTCCCAACAGATTTTGTAACTTCTATGTCATAGAAAACCAGGGTTATCACAGCA
This sequence comes from Sepiola atlantica, assembly GCA_963556195.1. NCBI lineage: Eukaryota > Metazoa > Mollusca > Cephalopoda > Sepiida > Sepiolidae > Sepiola > Sepiola atlantica. The sequence goes on from OY744533.1 coordinate 79,087,797, forward strand.
GAAAGAAACTTGCTGAAAATGGCAAAATCTGATGGGTCCGCGTACACGAGAATTGTCGATTTTTTGAAATTTTAATTTTCTTCTTTAATTAAGCTTTATATTCAAGAAAACAACTAGAAAACATGTTCCCAACAGATTTTGTAACTTCTATGTCATAGAAAACCAGGGTTATCACAGCAGAAAGAAACTTGCTGAAAATGGCAAAATCTGATGGGTCCGCGTACACGAGAATTGTCGATTTTTTGAAATTTTAATTTTCTTCTTTAATTAAGGTTTATATTCAAGAAAACAACTAGAAAACATGTTCCCAACAGATTTTGTAACTTCTATGTCATAGAAAACCAGGGTTATCACAGCAGAAAGAAACTTGCTGAAAATGGCAAAATCTGATGGGTCCGCGTACACGAGAATTGTCGATTTTTTGAAATTTTAATTTTCTTCTTTAATTAAGCTTTATATTCAAGAAAACAACTAGAAAACATGTTCCCAACAGATTTTGTAACTTCTATGTCATAGAAAACCAGGGTTATCACAGCAGAAAGAAATTTGCTGAAAATGGCAAAATCTGATGGGTATGCGTACACGAGAATTGTCGATTTTTTGAAATTTTAATTTTCTTCTTTAATTAAGGTTTATATTCAAGAAAACAACTAGAAAACATGTTCCCAACCGATTTTGTAACTTCTATGTCATAGAAAACCAGGGTTATCACAGCAGAAAGAAACTTGCTGAAAATGGCAAAATCTGATGGGTCCGCGTACACGAGAATTGTCGATTTTTTGAAATTTTAATTTTCTTCTTTAATTAAGGTTTATATTCAAGAAAACAACTAGAAAACATGTTCCCAACAGATTTTGTAACTTCTATGTCATAGAAAACCAGGGTTATCACAGCAGAAAGAAACTTGCTGAAAATGGCAAAATCTGATGGGTCCGCGTACACGAGAATTGTCGATTTTTTGAAATTTTAATTTTCTTCTTTAATTAAGGTTTATATTCAAGAAAACAACTAGAAAACATGTTCCCAACAGATTTTGTAACTTGTATGTCATAGAAAACCAGGGTTATCACAGCAGAAAGAAACTTGCTGAAAATGGCAAAATCTGATGGGTCCGCGTACACGAGAATTGTCGATTTTTTGAAATTTTAATTTTCTTCTTTAATTAAGCTTTATATTCAAGAAAACAACTAGAAAACATGTTCCCAACAGATTTTGTAACTTCTATGTCATAGAAAACCAGGGTTATCACAGCAGAAAGAAACTTGCTGAAAATGGCAAAATCTGATGGGTCCGCGTACACGAGAATTGTCGATTTTTTGAAATTTCAATTTTCTTCTTTAATTAAGCTTTATATTCAAGAAAACAACTAGAAAACATGTTCCCAACAGATTTTGTAACTTCTATGTCATAGAAAACCAGGGTTATCACAGCAGAAAGAAAATTGCTGAAAATGGCAAAATCTGATGGGTCCGCGTACACGAGAATTGTCGATTTTTTGAAATTTTAATTTTCTTCTTTAATTAAGGTTTATATTCAAGAAAACAACTAGAAAACATGTTCCCAACACATTTTGTAACTTCTATGTCATAGAAAACCAGGGTTATCACAGCAGAAAGAAACTTGCTGAAAATGGCAAAATCAGATGGGTCCGCGTACACGAGAATTGTCGATTTTTTGAAATTTTAATTGTCTTCTTTAATTAAGGTTTATATTCAAGAAAACAACTAGAAAACATGTTCCCAACAGATTTTGTAACTTCTATGTCATAGAAAACCAGGGTTATCACAGCAGAAAGAAACTTGCTGAAAATGGCAAAATCTGATGGGTCCGCGTACACGAGAATTGTCGATTTTTTGAAATTTTAATTTTCTTCTTTAATTAAGGTTTATATTCAAGAAAACAACTAGAAAACATGTTCCCAACAGATTTTGTAACTTCTATGTCATAGAAAACCAGGGTTATCACAGCAGAAAGAAACTTGCTGAAAATGGCAAAATCTGATGGGTCCGCGTACACGAGAATTGTCGATTTTTTGAAATTTTAATTTTCTTCTTTAATTAAGCTTTATATTCAAGAAAACAACTAGAAAACATGTTCCCAACAGATTTTGTAACTTCTATGTCATAGAAAACCAGGGTTATCACAGCAGAAAGAAACTTGCTGAAAATGGCAAAATCTGATGGGTCCGCGTACACGAGAATTGTCGATTTTTTGAAATTTTAATTTTCTTCTTTAATTACGGTTTATATCTAAGAAAACACCTAGAAAACATGTTCTTAACAGATTTTGTAACTTCTATGTCATAGAAAACCAGGGTTATCACAGCAGAAAGAAACTTGCTGAAAATTGCAAAATCTGATGGGTCCGCGTACACGAGAATTGTCGATTTTTTGAAATTTTAATTTTCTTCTTTAATTAAGGTTTATATTCAAGAAAACAACTAGAAAACATGTTCCCAACAGATTTTGTAACTTCTATGTCATAGAAAACCAGGGTTATCACAGCAGAAAGAAACTTGCTGAAAATGGCAAAATCTGATGGGTCCGCGTACACGAGAATTGTCGATTTTTTGAAATTTTAATTTTCTTCTTTAATTAAGGTTTATATCTAAGAAAACAACTAGAAAACATGTTCCCAACAGATTTTGTAACTTCTATGTCATAGAAAACCAGGGTTATCACAGCAGAAAGAAACTTGCTGAAAATGGCAAAATCTGATGGGTCCGCGTACACGAGAATTGTCGATTTTTTGAAATTTTAATTTTCTTCTTTAATTAAGCTTTATATTCAAGAAAACAACTAGAAAACATGTTCCCAACAGATTTTGTAACTTCTATGTCATAGAAAACCAGGGTTATCACAGCAGAAAGAAACTTGCTGAAAATGGCAAAATCTGATGGGTCCGCGTACACGAGAATTGTCGATTTTTTGAAATTTTAATTTTCTTCTTTAATTACGGTTTATATCTAAGAAAACACCTAGAAAACATGTTCTTAACAGATTTTGTAACTTCTATGTCATAGAAAACCAGGGTTATCACAGCAGAAAGAAACTTGCTGAAAATGGCAAAATCTGATGGGTCCGCGTACACGAGAATTGTCGATTTTTTGAAATTTTAATTTTCTTCTTTAATTAAGTTTTATATTCAAGAAAACAACTAGAAAACATGTTCCCAACAGATTTTGTAACTTCTATGTCATAGAAAACCAGGGTTATCACAGCAGAAAGAAACTTGCTGAAAATGGCAAAATCTGATGGGTCCGCGTACACGAGAATTGTCGATTTTTTTAAATTTTAATTTTCTTCTTTAATTAAGGTTTATATTCAAGAAAACAACTAGAAAACATGTTCCCAACAGATTTTGTAACTTCTATGTCATAGAAAACCAGGGTTATCACAGCAGAAAGAAACTTGCTGAAAATGGCAAAATCTGATGGGTCCGCGTACACGAGAATTGTCGATTTTTTGAAATTTTAATTTTCTTCTTTAATTAAGTTTTATATTCAAGAAAACAACTAGAAAACATGTTCCCAACAGATTTTGTAACTTCTATGTCATAGAAAACCAGGGTTATCACAGCAGAAAAAAACTTGCTGAAAATGGCAAAATCTGATGGGTCCGCGTACACGAGAATTGTCGATTTTTTGAAATTTTAATTTTCTTCTTTAATTAAGGTTTATATTCAAGAAAACAACTAGAAAACATGTTCCCAACAGATTTTGTAACTTCTATGTCATAGAAAACCAGGGTTATCACAGCAGAAAGAAACTTGCTGAAAATGGCAAAATCTGATGGGTCCGCGTACACGAGAATTGTCGATTTTTTGAAATTTTAATTTTCTTCTTTAATTAAGGTTTATATTCAAGAAAACAACTAGAAAACATGTTCCCAACAGATTTTGTAACTTCTATGTCATAGAAAACCAGGGTTATCACAGCAGAAAGAAACTTGCTGAAAATGGCAAAATCTGATGGGTCCGCGTACACGAGAATTGTCGATTTTTTGAAATTTTAATTTTCTTCTTTAATTAAGCTTTATATTCAAGAAAACAACTAGAAAACATGTTCCCAACAGATTTTGTAACTTCTATGTCATAGAAAACCAGGGTTATCACAGCAGAAAGAAACTTGCTGAAAATGGCAAAATCTGATGGGTCCGCGTACACGAGAATTGTCGATTTTTTGAAATTTTAATTTTCTTCTTTAATTAAGGTTTATATTCAAGAAAACAACTAGAAAACATGTTCCCAACAGATTTTGTAACTTCTATGTCATAGAAAACCAGGGTTATCACAGCAGAAAGAAATTTGCTGAAAATGGCAAAATCTGATGGGTATGCGTACACGAGAATTGTCGATTTTTTGAAATTTTAATTTTCTTCTTTAATTAAGGTTTATATTCAAGAAAACAACTAGAAAACATGTTCCCAACCGATTTTGTAACTTCTATGTCATAGAAAACCAGGGTTATCACAGCAGAAAGAAACTTGCTGAAAATGGCAAAATCTGATGGGTCCGCGTACACGAGAATTGTCGATTTTTTGAAATTTTAATTTTCTTCTTTAATTAAGGTTTATATTCAAGAAAACAACTAGAAAACATGTTCCCAACAGATTTTGTAACTTCTATGTCATAGAAAACCAGGGTTATCACAGCAGAAAGAAACTTGCTGAAAATGGCAAAATCTGATGGGTCCGCGTACACGAGAATTGTCGATTTTTTGAAATTTTAATTTTCTTCTTTAATTAAGGTTTATATTCAAGAAAACAACTAGAAAACATGTTCCCAACAGATTTTGTAACTTGTATGTCATAGAAAACCAGGGTTATCACAGCAGAAAGAAACTTGCTGAAAATGGCAAAATCTGATGGGTCCGCGTACACGAGAATTGTCGATTTTTTGAAATTTTAATTTTCTTCTTTAATTAAGCTTTATATTCAAGAAAACAACTAGAAAACATGTTCCCAACAGATTTTGTAACTTCTATGTCATAGAAAACCAGGGTTATCACAGCAGAAAGAAACTTGCTGAAAATGGCAAAATCTGATGGGTCCGCGTACACGAGAATTGTCGATTTTTTGAAATTTCAATTTTCTTCTTTAATTAAGCTTTATATTCAAGAAAACAACTAGAAAACATGTTCCCAACAGATTTTGTAACTTCTATGTCATAGAAAACCAGGGTTATCACAGCAGAAAGAAAATTGCTGAAAATGGCAAAATCTGATGGGTCCGCGTACACGAGAATTGTCGATTTTTTGAAATTTTAATTTTCTTCTTTAATTAAGGTTTATATTCAAGAAAACAACTAGAAAACATGTTCCCAACACATTTTGTAACTTCTATGTCATAGAAAACCAGGGTTATCACAGCAGAAAGAAACTTGCTGAAAATGGCAAAATCAGATGGGTCCGCGTACACGAGAATTGTCGATTTTTTGAAATTTTAATTTTCTTCTTTAATTAAGGTTTATATTCAAGAAAACAACTAGAAAACATGTTCCCAACAGATTTTGTAACTTCTATGTCATAGAAAACCAGGGTTATCACAGCAGAAAGAAACTTGCTGAAAATGGCAAAATCTGATGGGTCCGCGTACACGAGAATTGTCGATTTTTTGAAATTTTAATTTTCTTCTTTAATTAAGGTTTATATTCAAGAAAACAACTAGAAAACATGTTCCCAACAGATTTTGTAACTTCTATGTCATAGAAAACCAGGGTTATCACAGCAGAAAGAAACTTGCTGAAAATGGCAAAATCTGATGGGTCCGCGTACACGAGAATTGTCGATTTTTTGAAATTTTAATTTTCTTCTTTAATTAAGCTTTATATTCAAGAAAACAACTAGAAAACATGTTCCCAACAGATTTTGTAACTTCTATGTCATAGAAAACCAGGGTTATCACAGCAGAAAGAAACTTGCTGAAAATGGCAAAATCTGATGGGTCCGCGTACACGAGAATTGTCGATTTTTTGAAATTTTAATTTTCTTCTTTAATTACGGTTTATATCTAAGAAAACACCTAGAAAACATGTTCTTAACAGATTTTGTAACTTCTATGTCATAGAAAACCAGGGTTATCACAGCAGAAAGAAACTTGCTGAAAATTGCAAAATCTGATGGGTCCGCGTACACGAGAATTGTCGATTTTTTGAAATTTTAATTTTCTTCTTTAATTAAGGTTTATATTCAAGAAAACAACTAGAAAACATGTTCCCAACAGATTTTGTAACTTCTATGTCATAGAAAACCAGGGTTATCACAGCAGAAAGAAACTTGCTGAAAATGGCAAAATCTGATGGGTCCGCGTACACGAGAATTGTCGATTTTTTGAAATTTTAATTTTCTTCTTTAATTAAGGTTTATATCTAAGAAAACAACTAGAAAACATGTTCCCAACAGATTTTGTAACTTCTATGTCATAGAAAACCAGGGTTATCACAGCAGAAAGAAACTTGCTGAAAATGGCAAAATCTGATGGGTCCGCGTACACGAGAATTGTCGATTTTTTGAAATTTTAATTTTCTTATTTAATTAAGCTTTATATTCAAGAAAACAACTAGAAAACATGTTCCCAACAGATTTTGTAACTTCTATGTCATAGAAAACCAGGGTTATCACAGCAGAAAGAAACTTGCTGAAAATGGCAAAATCTGATGGGTCCGCGTACACGAGAATTGTCGATTTTTTGAAATTTTAATTTTCTTCTTTAATTACGGTTTATATCTAAGAAAACACCTAGAAAACATGTTCTTAACAGATTTTGTAACTTCTATGTCATAGAAAACCAGGGTTATCACAGCAGAAAGAAACTTGCTGAAAATGGCAAAATCTGATGGGTCCGCGTACACGAGAATTGTCGATTTTTTGAAATTTTAATTTTCTTCTTTAATTAAGTTTTATATTCAAGAAAACAACTAGAAAACATGTTCCCAACAGATTTTGTAACTTCTATGTCATAGAAAACCAGGGTTATCACAGCAGAAAGAAACTTGCTGAAAATGGCAAAATCTGATGGGTCCGCGTACACGAGAATTGTCGATTTTTTTAAATTTTAATTTTCTTCTTTAATTAAGGTTTATATTCAAGAAAACAACTAGAAAACATGTTCCCAACAGATTTTGTAACTTCTATGTCATAGAAAACCAGGGTTATCACAGCAGAAAGAAACTTGCTGAAAATGGCAAAATCTGATGGGTCCGCGTACACGAGAATTGTCGATTTTTTGAAATTTTAATTTTCTTCTTTAATTAAGTTTTATATTCAAGAAAACAACTAGAAAACATGTTCCCAACAGATTTTGTAACTTCTATGTCATAGAAAACCAGGGTTATCACAGCAGAAAAAAACTTGCTGAAAATGGCAAAATCTGATGGGTCCGCGTACACGAGAATTGTCGATTTTTTGAAATTTTAATTTTCTTCTTTAATTAAGGTTTATATTCAAGAAAACAACTAGAAAACATGTTCCCAACAGATTTTGTAACTTCTATGTCATAGAAAACCAGGGTTATCACAGCAGAAAGAAACTTGCTGAAAATGGCAAAATCTGATGGGTCCGCGTACACGAGAATTGTCGATTTTTTGAAATTTTAATTTTCTTCTTTAATTAAAGGTTTATATTCAAGAAAACAACTAGAAAACATGTTCCCAACAGATTTTGTAACTTCTATGTCATAGAAAACCAGGGTTATCACAGCAGAAAGAAACTTGCTGAAAATGGCAAAATCTGATGGGTCCGCGTACACGAGAATTGTCGATTTTTTGAAATTTTAATTTTCTTCTTTAATTAAGGTTTATATTCAAGAAAACAACTAGAAAACATGTTCCCAACAGATTTTGTAACTTCTATGTCATAGAAAACCAGGGTTATCACAGCAGAAAGAAACTTGCTGAAAATGGCAAAATCTGATGGGTCCGCGTACACGAGAATTGTCGATTTTTTGAAATTTTAATTTTCTTCTTTAATTAAGGTTTATATTCAAGAAAACAACTAGAAAACATGTTCCCAACAGATTTTGTAACTTCTATGTCATAGAAAACCAGGGTTATCACAGCAGAAAGAAACTTGCTGAAAATGGCAAAATCTGATGGGTCCGCGTACACGAGAATTGTCGATTTTTTGAAATTTTAATTTTCTTCTTTAATTAAGTTTTATATTCAAGAAAACAACTAGAAAACATGTTCCCAACAGATTTTGTAACTTCTATGTCATAGAAAACCAGGGTTATCACAGCAGAAAAAAACTTGCTGAAAATGGCAAAATCTGATGGGTCCGCGTACACGAGAATTGTCGATTTTTTGAAATTTTTATTTTCTTCTTTAATTAAGGTTTATATTCAAGAAAACAACTTGAAAACATGTTCCCAACAGATTTTGTAACTTCTATGTCATAGAAAACCAGGGTTATCACAGCAGAAAGAAACTTGCTGAAAATGGCAAAATCTGATGGGTCCGCGTACACGAGAATTGTCGATTTTTTGAAATTTTTATTTTCTTCTTTAATTAAGGTTTATATTCAAGAAAACAACTTGAAAACATGTTCCCAACAGATTTTGTAACTTCTATGTCATAGAAAACCAGGGTTATCACAGCAGAAAGAAACTTGCTGAAAATGGCAAAATCTGATGGGTCCGCGTACACGAGAATTGTCGATTTTTTGAAATTTTAATTGTCTTCTTTAATTAAGGTTTATATTCAAGAAAACAACTAGAAAACATGTTCCCAACAGATTTTGTAACTTCTATGTCATAGAAAACCAGGGTTATCACAGCAGAAAGAAACTTGCTGAAAATGGCAAAATCTGATGGGTCCGCGTACACGAGAATTGTCGATTTTTTGAAATTTTAATTTTCTTCTTTAATTAAGGTTTATATTCAAGAAAACAACTAGAAAACATGTTCCCAACAGATTTTGTAACTTCTATGTCATAGAAAACCAGGGTTATCACAGCAGAAAGAAACTTGCTGAAAATGGCAAAATCTGATGGGTCCGCGTACACGAGAATTGTCGATTTTTTGAAATTTTAATTTTCTTCTTTAATTAAGGTTTATATTCAAGAAAACAACTAGAAAACATGTTCCCAACAGATTTTGTAACTTCTATGTCATAGAAAACCAGGGTTATCACAGCAGAAAGAAACTTGCTGAAAATGGCAAAATCTGATGGGTCCGCGTACACGAGAATTGTCGATTTTTTGAAATTTTAATTTTCTTCTTTAATTAAGCTTTATATTCAAGAAAACAACTAGAAAACATGTTCCCAACAGATTTTGTAACTTCTATGTCATAGAAAACCAGGGTTATCACAGCAGAAAGAAACTTGCTGAAAATGGCAAAATCTGATGGGTCCGCGTACACGAGAATTGTCGATTTTTTGAAATTTTAATTTTCTTCTTTAATTAAGGTTTATATTCAAGTAAACAACTAGAAAACATGTTCCCAACAGATTTTGTAACTTCTATGTCATAGAAAACCAGGGTTATCACAGCAGAAAGAAACTTGCTGAAAATGGCAAAATCTGATGGGTCCGCGTACACGAGAATTGTCGATTTTTTGAAATTTTAATTTTCTTCTTTAATTAAGCTTTATATTCAAGAAAACAACTAGAAAACATGTTCCCAACAGATTTTGTAACTTCTATGTCATAGAAAACCAGGGTTATCACAGCAGAAAGAAACTTGCTGAAAATGGCAAAATCTGATGGGTCCGCGTACACGAGAATTGTCGATTTTTTGAAATTTTAATTTTCTTCTTTAATTAAGGTTTATATTCAAGAAAACAACTAGAAAACATGTTCCCAACAGATTTTGTAACTTCTATGTCATAGAAAACCAGGGTTATCACAGCAGAAAGAAACTTGCTGAAAATGGCAAAATCTGATGGGTCCGCGTACACGAGAATTGTCGATTTTTTGAAATTTTAATTTTCTTCTTTAATTAAGCTTTATATTCAAGAAAACAACTAGAAAACATGTTCCCAACAGATTTTGTAACTTCTATGTCATAGAAAACCAGGGTTATCACAGCAGAAAGAAACTTGCTGAAAATGGCAAAATCTGATGGGTCCGCGTACACGAGAATTGTCGATTTTTTGAAATTTTAATTTTCTTCTTTAATTACGGTTTATATCTAAGAAATCACCTAGAAAACATGTTCCCAACAGATTTTGTAACTTGTATGTCATAGAAAACCAGGGTTATCACAGCAGAAAGAAACTTGCTGAAAATGGCAAAATCTGATGGGTCCGCGTACACGAGAATTGTCGATTTTTTGAAATTTTAATTTTCTTCTTTAATTAAGGTTTATATTCAAGAAAACAACTAGAAAACATGTTCCCAACAGATTTTGTAACTTCTATGTCATAGAAAACCAGGGTTATCACAGCAGAAAGAAACTTGCTGAAAATGGCAAAATCTGATGGGTCCGCGTACACGAGAATTGTCGATTTTTTTAAATTTTAATTTTCTTCTTTAATTAAGCTTTATATTCAAGAAAACAACTAGAAAACATGTTCCCAACAGATTTTGTAACTTCTATGTCATAGAAAACCAGGGTTATCACAGCAGAAAGAAACTTGCTGAAAATGGCAAAATCTGATGGGTCCGCGTACACGAGAATTGTCGATTTTTTGAAATTTTAATTTTCTTCTTTAATTAAGCTTTATATTCAAGAAAACAACTAGAAAACATGTTCCTAACAGATTTTGTAACTTCTATGTCATAGAAAACCAGGGTTATCACAGCAGAAAGAAACTTGCTGAAAATGGCAAAATCAGATGGGTCCGCGTACACGAGAATTGTCGATTTTTTGAAATTTTAATTTTCTTCTTTAATTAAGGTTTATATTAAAGAAAACAACTAGAAAACATGTTCCCAACAGATTTTGTAACTTCTATGTCATAGAAAACCAGGGTTATCACAGCAGAAAGAAACTTGCTGAAAATGGCAAAATCTGATGGGTCCGCGTACACGAGAATTGTCGATTTTTTGAAATTTTAATTTTCTTCTTTAATTAAGTTTTATATTCAAGAAAACAACTAGAAAACATGTTCCCAACAGATTTTGTAACTTCTATGTCATAGAAAACCAGGGTTATCACAGCAGAAAAAAACTTGCTGAAAATGGCAAAATCTGATGGGTCCGCGTACACGAGAATTGTCGATTTTTTGAAATTTTAATTTTCTTCTTTAATTAAGGTTTATATTCAAGAAAACAACTAGAAAACATGTTCCCAACAGATTTTGTAACTTCTATGTCATAGAAAACCAGGGTTATCACAGCAGAAAGAAATTTGCTGAAAATGGCAAAATCTGATGGGTCCGCGTACACGAGAATTGTCGATTTTTTGAAATTTTAATTTTCTTCTTTAATTAAGCTTTATATTCAAGAAAACAACTAGAAAACATGTTCCCAACAGATTTTGTAACTTCTATGTCATAGAAAACCAGGGTTATCACAGCAGAAAGAAACTTGCTGAAAATGGCAAAATCTGATGGGTCCGCGTACACGAGAATTGTCGATTTTTTGAAATTTTAATTTTCTTCTTTAATTAAGGTTTATATTCAAGAAAACAACTAGAAAACATGTTCCCAACAGATTTTGTAACTTCTATGTCATAGAAAACCAGGGTTATCACAGCAGAAAGAAACTTGCTGAAAATGGCAAAATCTGATGGGTCCGCGTACACGAGAATTGTCGATTTTTTTAAATTTTAATTTTCTTCTTTAATTAAGCTTTATATTCAAGAAAACAACTAGAAAACATGTTCCCAACAGATTTTGTAACTTGTATGTCATAGAAAACCAGGGTTATCACAGCAGAAAGAAACTTGCTGAAAATGGCAAAATCTGATGGGTCCGCGTACACGAGAATTGTCGATTTTTTGAAATTTTAATTTTCTTCTTTAATTAAGCTTTATATTAAAGAAAACAACTAGAAAACATGTTCCCAACAGATTTTGTAACTTCTATGTCATAGAAAACCAGGGTTATCACAGCAGAAAGAAACTTGCTGAAAATGGCAAAATCTGATGGGTCCGCGTACACGAGAATTGTCGATTTTTTGAAATTTTAATTTTCTTCTTTAATTAAGCTTTATATTCAAGAAAACAACTAGAAAACATGTTCCCAACAGATTTTGTAACTTCTATGTCATAGAAAACCAGGGTTATCACAGCAGAAAGAAAATTGCTGAAAATGGCAAAATCTGATGGGTCCGCGTACACGAGAATTGTCGATTTTTTGAAATTTTAATTTTCTTCTTTAATTAAGGTTTATATTCAAGAAAACAACTAGAAAACATGTTCCCAACAGATTTTGTAACTTCTATGTCATAGAAAACCAGGGTTATCACAGCAGAAAGAAACTTGCTGAAAATGGCAAAATCTGATGGGTCCGCGTACACGAGAATTGTCGATTTTTTGAAATTTTAATTTTCTTCTTTAATTAAGGTTTATATTCAAGAAAACAACTAGAAAACATGTTCCCAACAGATTTTGTAACTTCTATGTCATAGAAAACCAGGGTTATCACAGCAGCAAGAAACTTGCTGAAAATGGCAAAATCTGATGGGTCCGCGTACACGAGAATTGTCGATTTTTTGAAATTTTAATTTTCTTCTTTAATTAAGCTTTATATTCAAGAAAACAACTAGAAAACATGTTCCCAACAGATTTTGTAACTTCTATGTCATAGAAAACCAGGGTTATCACAGCAGAAAGAAACTTGCTGAAAATGGCAAAATCTGATGGGTCCGCGTACACGAGAATTGTCGATTTTTTGAAATTTTAATTTTCTTCTTTAATTACGGTTTATACCTAAGAAAACACCTAGAAAACATGTTCCCAACAGATTTTGTAACTTCTATGTCATAGAAAACCAGGGTTATCACAGCAGAAAGAAACTTGCTGAAAATTGCAAAATCTGATGGGTCCGCGTACACGAGAATTGTCGATTTTTTGAAATTTTTATTTTCTTCTTTAATTAAGGTTTATATTCAAGAAAACAACTTGAAAACATGTTCCCAACAGATTTTGTAACTTCTATGTCATAGAAAACCAGGGTTATCACAGCAGAAAGAAACTTGCTGAAAATGGCAAAATCTGATGGGTCCGCGTACACGAGAATTGTCGATTTTTTTAAATTTTAATTTTCTTCTTTAATTAAGGTTTATATTCAAGAAAACAACTAGAAAACATGTTCCCAACAGATTTTGTAACTTCTATGTCATAGAAAACCAGGGTTATCACAGCAGAAAGAAACTTGCTGAAAATGGCAAAATCTGATGGGTCCGCGTACACGAGAATTGTCGATTTTTTGAAATTTTAATTTTCTTCTTTAATTAAGTTTTATATTCAAGAAAACAACTAGAAAACATGTTCCCAACAGATTTTGTAACTTCTATGTCATAGAAAACCAGGGTTATCACAGCAGAAAAAAACTTGCTGAAAATGGCAAAATCTGATGGGTCCGCGTACACGAGAATTGTCGATTTTTTGAAATTTTAATTTTCTTCTTTAATTAAGGTTTATATTCAAGAAAACAACTAGAAAACATGTTCCCAACAGATTTTGTAACTTCTATGTCATAGAAAACCAGGGTTATCACAGCAGAAAGAAACTTGCTGAAAATGGCAAAATCTGATGGGTCCGCGTACACGAGAATTGTATTTTTTGAAATTTTAATTTTCTTCTTTAATTAAGGTTTATATTCAAGAAAACAACTAGAAAACATGTTCCCAACAGATTTTGTAACTTCTATGTCATAGAAAACCAGGGTTATCACAGCAGAAAGAAACTTGCTGAAAATGGCAAAATCTGATGGGTCCGCGTACACGAGAATTGTCGATTTTTTGAAATTTTAATTTTCTTCTTTAATTAAGGTTTATATTCAAGAAAACAACTAGAAAACATGTTCCCAACAGATTTTGTAACTTCTATGTCATAGAAAACCAGGGTTATCACAGCAGAAAGAAACTTGCTGAAAATGGCAAAATCTGATGGGTCCGCGTACACGAGAATTGTCGATTTTTTGAAATTTTAATTTTCTTCTTTAATTAAGGTTTATATTCAAGAAAACAACTAGAAAACATGTTCCCAACAGATTTTGTAACTTCTATGTCATAGAAAACCAGGGTTATCACAGCAGCAAGAAACTTGCTGAAAATGGCAAAATCTGATGGGTCCGCGTACACGAGAATTGTCGATTTTTTGAAATTTTAATTTTCTTCTTTAATTAAGCTTTATATTCAAGAAAACAACTAGAAAACATGTTCCCAACAGATTTTGTAACTTCTATGTCATAGAAAACCAGGGTTATCACAGCAGAAAGAAACTTGCTGAAAATGGCAAAATCTGATGGGTCCGCGTACACGAGAATTGTCGATTTTTTGAAATTTTAATTTTCTTCTTTAATTACGGTTTATACCTAAGAAAACACCTAGAAAACATGTTCCCAACAGATTTTGTAACTTCTATGTCATAGAAAACCAGGGTTATCACAGCAGAAAGAAACTTGCTGAAAATTGCAAAATCTGATGGGTCCGCGTACACGAGAATTGTCGATTTTTTGAAATTTTTATTTTCTTCTTTAATTAAGGTTTATATTCAAGAAAACAACTTGAAAACATGTTCCCAACAGATTTTGTAACTTCTATGTCATAGAAAACCAGGGTTATCACAGCAGAAAGAAACTTGCTGAAAATGGCAAAATCTGATGGGTCCGCGTACACGAGAATTGTCGATTTTTTTAAATTTTAATTTTCTTCTTTAATTAAGGTTTATATTCAAGAAAACAACTAGAAAACATGTTCCCAACAGATTTTGTAACTTCTATGTCATAGAAAACCAGGGTTATCACAGCAGAAAGAAACTTGCTGAAAATGGCAAAATCTGATGGGTCCGCGTACACGAGAATTGTCGATTTTTTGAAATTTTAATTTTCTTCTTTAATTAAGTTTTATATTCAAGAAAACAACTAGAAAACATGTTCCCAACAGATTTTGTAACTTCTATGTCATAGAAAACCAGGGTTATCACAGCAGAAAAAAACTTGCTGAAAATGGCAAAATCTGATGGGTCCGCGTACACGAGAATTGTCGATTTTTTGAAATTTTAATTTTCTTCTTTAATTAAGGTTTATATTCAAGAAAACAACTAGAAAACATGTTCCCAACAGATTTTGTAACTTCTATGTCATAGAAAACCAGGGTTATCACAGCAGAAAGAAACTTGCTGAAAATGGCAAAATCTGATGGGTCCGCGTACACGAGAATTGTATTTTTTGAAATTTTAATTTTCTTCTTTAATTAAGGTTTATATTCAAGAAAACAACTAGAAAACATGTTCCCAACAGATTTTGTAACTTCTATGTCATAGAAAACCAGGGTTATCACAGCAGAAAGAAACTTGCTGAAAATGGCAAAATCTGATGGGTCCGCGTACACGAGAATTGTCGATTTTTTGAAATTTTAATTTTCTTCTTTAATTAAGGTTTATATTCAAGAAAACAACTAGAAAACATGTTCCCAACAGATTTTGTAACTTCTATGTCATAGAAAACCAGGGTTATCACAGCAGAAAGAAACTTGCTGAAAATGGCAAAATCTGATGGGTCCGCGTACACGAGAATTGTCGATTTTTTGAAATTTTAATTTTCTTCTTTAATTAAGCTTTATATTCAAGAAAACAACTAGAAAACATGTTCCCAACAGATTTTGTAACTTGTATGTCATAGAAAACCAGGGTTATCACAGCAGAAAGAAACTTGCTGAAAATGGCAAAATCTGATGGGTCCGCGTACACGAGAATTGTCGATTTTTTGAAATTTTAATTTTCTTCTTTAATTAAGGTTTATATTCAAGAAAACAACTAGAAAACATGTTCCCAACAGATTTTGTAACTTCTATGTCATAGAAAACCAGGGTTATCACAGCAGAAAGAAACTTGCTGAAAATGGCAAAATCTGATGGGTCCGCGTACACGAGAATTGTCGATTTTTTGAAATTTTAATTTTCTTCTTTAATTACGGTTTATATCTAAGAAAACACCTAGAAAACATGTTCCCAACAGATTTTGTAACTTGTATGTCATAGAAAACCAGGGTTATCACAGCAGAAAGAAACTTGCTGAAAATGGCAAAATCTGATGGGTCCGCGTACACGAGAATTGTCGATTTTTTGAAATTTTAATTTTCTTCTTTAATTAAGGTTTATATTAAAGAAAACAACTAGAAAACATGTTCCCAACAGATTTTGTAACTTCTATGTCATAGAAAACCAGGGTTATCACAGCAGAAAGAAACTTGCTGAAAATGGCAAAATCTGATGGGTCCGCGTACACGAGAATTGTCGATTTTTTGAAATTTTAATTTTCTTCTTTAATTAAGGTTTATATTCAAGAAAACAACTAGAAAACATGTTCCCAACAGATTTTGTAACTTCTATGTCATAGAAAACCAGGGTTATCACAGCAGAAAGAAACTTGCTGAAAATGGCAAAATCTGATGGGTCCGCGTACACGAGAATTGTCGATTTTTTGAAATTTTAATTTTCTTCTTTAATTAAGCTTTATATTCAAGAAAACAACTAGAAAACATGTTCCTAACAGATTTTGTAACTTCTATGTCATAGAAAACCAGGGTTATCACAGCAGAAAGAAACTTGCTGAAAATGGCAAAATCTGATGGGTCCGCGTACACGAGAATTGTCGATTTTTTGAAATTTTAATTTTCTTCTTTAATTAAGGTTTATATTCAAGAAAACAACTAGAAAACATGTTCCCAACAGATTTTGTAACTTCTATGTCATAGAAAACCAGGGTTATCACAGCAGAAAAAAACTTGCTGAAAATGGCAAAATCTGATGGGTCCGCGTACACGAGAATTGTCGATTTTTTGAAATTTTAATTTTCTTCTTTAATTACGGTTTATATCTAAGAAATCACCTAGAAAACATGTTCCCAACAGATTTTGTAACTTGTATGTCATAGAAAACCAGGGTTATCACAGCAGAAAGAAACTTGCTGAAAATGGCAAAATCTGATGGGTCCGCGTACACGAGAATTGTCGATTTTTTGAAATTTTAATTTTCTTCTTTAATTAAGGTTTATATTCAAGAAAACAACTAGAAAACATGTTCCCAACAGATTTTGTAACTTCTATGTCATAGAAAACCAGGGTTATCACAGTAGAAAGAAACTTGCTGAAAATGGCAAAATCTGATGGGTCCGCGTACACGAGAATTGTCGATTTTTTTAAATTTTAATTTTCTTCTTTAATTAAGCTTTATATTCAAGAAAACAACTAGAAAACATGTTCCCAACAGATTTTGTAACTTCTATGTCATAGAAAACCAGGGTTATCACAGCAGAAAGAAACTTGCTGAAAATGGCAAAATCTGATGGGTCCGCGTACACGAGAATTGTCGATTTTTTGAAATTTTAATTTTCTTCTTTAATTAAGCTTTATATTCAAGAAAACAACTAGAAAACATGTTCCTAACAGATTTTGTAACTTCTATGTCATAGAAAACCAGGGTTATCACAGCAGAAAGAAACTTGCTGAAAATGGCAAAATCAGATGGGTCCGCGTACACGAGAATTGTCGATTTTTTGAAATTTTAATTTTCTTCTTTAATTAAGGTTTATATTAAAGAAAACAACTAGAAAACATGTTCCCAACAGATTTTGTAACTTCTATGTCATAGAAAACCAGGGTTATCACAGCAGAAAGAAACTTGCTGAAAATGGCAAAATCTGATGGGTCCGCGTACACGAGAATTGTCGATTTTTTGAAATTTTAATTTTCTTCTTTAATTAAGTTTTATATTCAAGAAAACAACTAGAAAACATGTTCCCAACAGATTTTGTAACTTCTATGTCATAGAAAACCAGGGTTATCACAGCAGAAAGAAACTTGCTGAAAATGGCAAAATCTGATGGGTCCGCGTACACGAGAATTGTCGATTTTTTGAAATTTTAATTTTCTTCTTTAATTACGGTTTATACCTAAGAAAACACCTAGAAAACATGTTCCCAACAGATTTTGTAACTTCTATGTCATAGAAAACCAGGGTTATCACAGCAGAAAGAAACTTGCTGAAAATTGCAAAATCTGATGGGTCCGCGTACACGAGAATTGTCGATTTTTTGAAATTTTTATTTTCTTCTTTAATTAAGGTTTATATTCAAGAAAACAACTTGAAAACATGTTCCCAACAGATTTTGTAACTTCTATGTCATAGAAAACCAGGGTTATCACAGCAGAAAGAAACTTGCTGAAAATGGCAAAATCTGATGGGTCCGCGTACACGAGAATTGTCGATTTTTTTAAATTTTAATTTTCTTCTTTAATTAAGGTTTATATTCAAGAAAACAACTAGAAAACAAGTTCCCAACAGATTTTGTAACTTCTATGTCATAGAAAACCAGGGTTATCACAGCAGAAAGAAACTTGCTGAAAATGGCAAAATCTGATGGGTCCGCGTACACGAGAATTGTCGATTTTTTGAAATTTTAATTTTCTTCTTTAATTAAGTTTTATATTCAAGAAAACAACTAGAAAACATGTTCCCAACAGATTTTGTAACTTCTATGTCATAGAAAACCAGGGTTATCACAGCAGAAAAAAACTTGCTGAAAATGGCAAAATCTGATGGGTCCGCGTACACGAGAATTGTCGATTTTTTGAAATTTTAATTTTCTTCTTTAATTAAGGTTTATATTCAAGAAAACAACTAGAAAACATGTTCCCAACAGATTTTGTAACTTCTATGTCATAGAAAACCAGGGTTATCACAGCAGAAAGAAACTTGCTGAAAATGGCAAAATCTGATGGGTCCGCGTACACGAGAATTGTCGATTTTTTGAAATTTTAATTTTCTTCTTTAATTAAGGTTTATATTCAAGAAAACAACTAGAAAACATGTTCCCAACAGATTTTGTAACTTCTATGTCATAGAAAACCAGGGTTATCACAGCAGAAAGAAACTTGCTGAAAATGGCAAAATCTGATGGGTCCGCGTACACGAGAATTGTCGATTTTTTGAAATTTTAATTTTCTTCTTTAATTAAGGTTTATATTCAAGAAAACAACTAGAAAACATGTTCCCAACAGATTTTGTAACTTCTATGTCATAGAAAACCAGGGTTATCACAGCAGAAAGAAACTTGCTGAAAATGGCAAAATCTGATGGGTCCGCGTACACGAGAATTGTCGATTTTTTTAAATTTTAATTTTCTTCTTTAATTAAGCTTTATATTCAAGAAAACAACTAGAAAACATGTTCCCAACAGATTTTGTAACTTCTATGTCATAGAAAACCAGGGTTATCACAGCAGAAAGAAACTTGCTGAAAATGGCAAAATCTGATGGGTCCGCGTACACGAGAATTGTCGATTTTTTGAAATTTTAATTTTCTTCTTTAATTAAGGTTTATATTCAAGAAAACAACTAGAAAACATGTTCCCAACAGATTTTGTAACTTCTATGTCATAGAAAACCAGGGTTATCACAGCAGAAAGAAACTTGCTGAAAATGGCAAAATCTGATGGGTCCGCGTACACGAGAATTGTCGATTTTTTGAAATTTTAATTTTCTTCTTTAATTACGGTTTATATCTAAGAAAACACCTAGAAAACATGTTCCCAACAGATTTTGTAACTTGTATGTCATAGAAAACCAGGGTTATCACAGCAGAAAGAAACTTGCTGAAAATGGCAAAATCTGATGGGTCCGCGTACACGAGAATTGTCGATTTTTTGAAATTTTAATTTTCTTCTTTAATTAAGGTTTATATTCAAGAAAACAACTAGAAAACATGTTCCCAACAGATTTTGTAACTTCTATGTCATAGAAAACCAGGGTTATCACAGCAGAAAGAAACTTGCTGAAAATGGCAAAATCTGATGGGTCCGCGTACACGAGAATTGTCGATTTTTTGAAATTTTAATTTTCTTCTTTAATTAAGGTTTATATTCAAGAAAACAACTAGAAAACATGTTCCCAACAGATTTTGTAACTTCTATGTCATAGAAAACCAGGGTTATCACAGCAGAAAGAAACTTGCTGAAAATGGCAAAATCTGATGGGTCCGCGTACACGAGAATTGTCGATTTTTTGAAATTTTAATTTTCTTCTTTAATTAAGGTTTATATTCAAGAAAACAACTAGAAAACATGTTCCCAACAGATTTTGTAACTTCTATGTCATAGAAAACCAGGGTTATCACAGCAGAAAGAAACTTGCTGAAAATGGCAAAATCTGATGGGTCCGCGTACACGAGAATTGTCGATTTTTTGAAATTTTAATTTTCTTCTTTAATTAAGCTTTATATTCAAGAAAACAACTAGAAAACATGTTCCCAACAGATTTTGTAACTTCTATGTCATAGAAAACCAGGGTTATCACAGCAGAAAGAAACTTGCTGAAAATGGCAAAATCTGATGGGTCCGCGTACACGAGAATTGTCGATTTTTTGAAATTTTAATTTTCTTCTTTAATTAAGCTTTATATTCAAGAAAACAACTAGAAAACATGTTCCTAACAGATTTTGTAACTTCTATGTCATAGAAAACCAGGGTTATCACAGCAGAAAGAAACTTGCTGAAAATGGCAAAATCTGATGGGTCCGCGTACACGAGAATTGTCGATTTTTTGAAATTTTAATTTTCTTCTTTAATTAAGGTTTATATTCAAGAAAACAACTAGAAAACATGTTCCCAACAGATTTTGTAACTTCTATGTCATAGAAAACCAGGGTTATCACAGCAGAAAAAAACTTGCTGAAAATGGCAAAATCTGATGGGTCCGCGTACACGAGAATTGTCGATTTTTTGAAATTTTAATTTTCTTCTTTAATTACGGTTTATATCTAAGAAATCACCTAGAAAACATGTTCCCAACAGATTTTGTAACTTGTATGTCATAGAAAACCAGGGTTATCACAGCAGAAAGAAACTTGCTGAAAATGGCAAAATCTGATGGGTCCGCGTACACGAGAATTGTCGATTTTTTGAAATTTTAATTTTCTTCTTTAATTAAGGTTTATATTCAAGAAAACAACTAGAAAACATGTTCCCAACAGATTTTGTAACTTCTATGTCATAGAAAACCAGGGTTATCACAGTAGAAAGAAACTTGCTGAAAATGGCAAAATCTGATGGGTCCGCGTACACGAGAATTGTCGATTTTTTTAAATTTTAATTTTCTTCTTTAATTAAGCTTTATATTCAAGAAAACAACTAGAAAACATGTTCCCAACAGATTTTGTAACTTCTATGTCATAGAAAACCAGGGTTATCACAGCAGAAAGAAACTTGCTGAAAATGGCAAAATCTGATGGGTCCGCGTACACGAGAATTGTCGATTTTTTGAAATTTTAATTTTCTTCTTTAATTAAGCTTTATATTCAAGAAAACAACTAGAAAACATGTTCCTAACAGATTTTGTAACTTCTATGTCATAGAAAACCAGGGTTATCACAGCAGAAAGAAACTTGCTGAAAATGGCAAAATCAGATGGGTCCGCGTACACGAGAATTGTCGATTTTTTGAAATTTTAATTTTCTTCTTTAATTAAGGTTTATATTAAAGAAAACAACTAGAAAACATGTTCCCAACAGATTTTGTAACTTCTATGTCATAGAAAACCAGGGTTATCACAGCAGAAAGAAACTTGCTGAAAATGGCAAAATCTGATGGGTCCGCGTACACGAGAATTGTCGATTTTTTGAAATTTTAATTTTCTTCTTTAATTAAGTTTTATATTCAAGAAAACAACTAGAAAACATGTTCCCAACAGATTTTGTAACTTCTATGTCATAGAAAACCAGGGTTATCACAGCAGAAAAAAACTTGCTGAAAATGGCAAAATCTGATGGGTCCGCGTACACGAGAATTGTCGATTTTTTGAAATTTTAATTTTCTTCTTTAATTAAGGTTTATATTCAAGAAAACAACTAGAAAACATGTTCCCAACAGATTTTGTAACTTCTATGTCATAGAAAACCAGGGTTATCACAGCAGAAAGAAATTTGCTGAAAATGGCAAAATCTGATGGGTCCGCGTACACGAGAATTGTCGATTTTTTGAAATTTTAATTTTCTTCTTTAATTAAGGTTTATATTCAAGAAAACAACTAGAAAACATGTTCCCAACAGATTTTGTAACTTCTATGTCATAGAAAACCAGGGTTATCACAGCAGAAAGAAACTTGCTGAAAATGGCAAAATCTGATGGGTCCGCGTACACGAGAATTGTCGATTTTTTGAAATTTTAATTTTCTTCTTTAATTAAGGTTTATATTCAAGAAAACAACTAGAAAACATGTTCCCAACAGATTTTGTAACTTCTATGTCATAGAAAACCAGGGTTATCACAGCAGAAAGAAACTTGCTGAAAATGGCAAAATCTGATGGGTCCGCGTACACGAGAATTGTCGATTTTTTGAAATTTTAATTTTCTTCTTTAATTAAGGTTTATATTCAAGAAAACAACTAGAAAACATGTTCCCAACAGATTTTGTAACTTGTATGTCATAGAAAACCAGGGTTATCACAGCAGAAAGAAACTTGCTGAAAATGGCAAAATCTGATGGGTCCGCGTACACGAGAATTGTCGATTTTTTGAAATTTTAATTTTCTTCTTTAATTAAGCTTTATATTCAAGAAAACAACTAGAAAACATGTTCCCAACAGATTTTGTAACTTCTATGTCATAGAAAACCAGGGTTATCACAGCAGAAAGAAACTTGCTGAAAATGGCAAAATCTGATGGGTCCGCGTACACGAGAATTGTCGATTTTTTGAAATTTTAATTTTCTTCTTTAATTAAGCTTTATATTCAAGAAAACAACTAGAAAACATGTTCCCAACAGATTTTGTAACTTCTATGTCATAGAAAACCAGGGTTATCACAGCAGAAAGAAAATTGCTGAAAATGGCAAAATCTGATGGGTCCGCGTACACGAGAATTGTCGATTTTTTGAAATTTTAATTTTCTTCTTTAATTAAGGTTTATATTCAAGAAAACAACTAGAAAACATGTTCCCAACAGATTTTGTAACTTCTATGTCATAGAAAACCAGGGTTATCACAGCAGAAAGAAACTTGCTGAAAATGGCAAAATCAGATGGGTCCGCGTACACGAGAATTGTCGATTTTTTGAAATTTTAATTTTCTTCTTTAATTAAGGTTTATATTCAAGAAAACAACTAGAAAACATGTTCCCAACAGATTTTGTAACTTCTATGTCATAGAAAACCAGGGTTATCACAGCAGAAAGAAACTTGCTGAAAATGGCAAAATCTGATGGGTCCGCGTACACGAGAATTGTCGATTTTTTGAAATTTTAATTTTCTTCTTTAATTAAGGTTTATATTCAAGAAAACAACTAGAAAACATGTTCCCAACAGATTTTGTAACTTCTATGTCATAGAAAACCAGGGTTATCACAGCAGAAAGAAACTTGCTGAAAATGGCAAAATCTGATGGGTCCGCGTACACGAGAATTGTCGATTTTTTTAAATTTTAATTTTCTTCTTTAATTAAGCTTTATATTCAAGAAAACAACTAGAAAACATGTTCCCAACAGATTTTGTAACTTCTATGTCATAGAAAACCAGGGTTATCACAGCAGAAAGAAACTTGCTGAAAATGGCAAAATCTGATGGGTCCGCGTACACGAGAATTGTCGATTTTTTGAAATTTTAATTTTCTTCTTTAATTACGGTTTATATCTAAGAAAACACCTAGAAAACATGTTCCCAACAGATTTTGTAACTTCTATGTCATAGAAAACCAGGGTTATCACAGCAGAAAGAAACTTGCTGAAAATTGCAAAATCTGATGGGTCCGCGTACACGAGAATTGTCGATTTTTTGAAATTTTTATTTTCTTCTTTAATTAAGGTTTATATTCAAGAAAACAACTTGAAAACATGTTCCCAACAGATTTTGTAACTTCTATGTCATAGAAAACCAGGGTTATCACAGCAGAAAGAAACTTGCTGAAAATGGCAAAATCTGATGGGTCCGCGTACACGAGAATTGTCGATTTTTTGAAATTTTAATTTTCTTCTTTAATTAAGGTTTATATTCAAGAAAACAACTAGAAAACATGTTCCCAACAGATTTTGTAACTTCTATGTCATAGAAAACCAGGGTTATCACAGCAGAAAGAAACTTGCTGAAAATGGCAAAATCTGATGGGTCCGCGTACACGAGAATTGTCGATTTTTTGAAATTTTAATTTTCTTCTTTAATTAAGTTTTATATTCAAGAAAACAACTAGAAAACATGTTCCCAACAGATTTTGTAACTTCTATGTCATAGAAAACCAGGGTTATCACAGCAGAAAAAAACTTGCTGAAAATGGCAAAATCTGATGGGTCCGCGTACACGAGAATTGTCGATTTTTTGAAATTTTAATTTTCTTCTTTAATTAAGGTTTATATTCAAGAAAACAACTAGAAAACATGTTCCCAACAGATTTTGTAACTTCTATGTCATAGAAAACCAGGGTTATCACAGCAGAAAGAAACTTGCTGAAAATGGCAAAATCTGATGGGTCCGCGTACACGAGAATTGTCGATTTTTTGAAATTTTAATTTTCTTCTTTAATTAAGGTTTATATTCAAGAAAACAACTAGAAAACATGTTCCCAACAGATTTTGTAACTTCTATGTCATAGAAAACCAGGGTTATCACAGCAGAAAGAAACTTGCTGAAAATGGCAAAATCTGATGGGTCCGCGTACACGAGAATTGTCGATTTTTTGAAATTTTAATTTTCTTCTTTAATTAAGCTTTATATTCAAGAAAACAACTAGAAAACATGTTCCCAACAGATTTTGTAACTTCTATGTCATAGAAAACCAGGGTTATCACAGCAGAAAGAAACTTGCTGAAAATGGCAAAATCTGATGGGTCCGCGTACACGAGAATTGTCGATTTTTTGAAATTTTAATTTTCTTCTTTAATTACGGTTTATATCTAAGAAAACACCTAGAAAACATGTTCCCAACAGATTTTGTAACTTCTATGTCATAGAAAACCAGGGTTATCACAGCAGAAAGAAACTTGCTGAAAATTGCAAAATCTGATGGGTCCGCGTACACGAGAATTGTCGATTTTTTGAAATTTTTATTTTCTTCTTTAATTAAGGTTTATATTCAAGAAAACAACTTGAAAACATGTTCCCAACAGATTTTGTAACTTCTATGTCATAGAAAACCAGGGTTATCACAGCAGAAAGAAACTTGCTGAAAATGGCAAAATCTGATGGGTCCGCGTACACGAGAATTGTCGATTTTTTGAAATTTTAATTTTCTTCTTTAATTAAGGTTTATATTCAAGAAAACAACTAGAAAACATGTTCCCAACAGATTTTGTAACTTCTATGTCATAGAAAACCAGGGTTATCACAGCAGAAAGAAACTTGCTGAAAATGGCAAAATCTGATGGGTCCGCGTACACGAGAATTGTCGATTTTTTGAAATTTTAATTTTCTTCTTTAATTAAGTTTTATATTCAAGAAAACAACTAGAAAACATGTTCCCAACAGATTTTGTAACTTCTATGTCATAGAAAACCAGGGTTATCACAGCAGAAAAAAACTTGCTGAAAATGGCAAAATCTGATGGGTCCGCGTACACGAGAATTGTCGATTTTTTGAAATTTTAATTTTCTTCTTTAATTAAGGTTTATATTCAAGAAAACAACTAGAAAACATGTTCCCAACAGATTTTGTAACTTCTATGTCATAGAAAACCAGGGTTATCACAGCAGAAAGAAACTTGCTGAAAATGGCAAAATCTGATGGGTCCGCGTACACGAGAATTGTCGATTTTTTGAAATTTTAATTTTCTTCTTTAATTAAGGTTTATATTCAAGAAAACAACTAGAAAACATGTTCCCAACAGATTTTGTAACTTCTATGTCATAGAAAACCAGGGTTATCACAGCAGAAAGAAACTTGCTGAAAATGGCAAAATCTGATGGGTCCGCGTACACGAGAATTGTCGATTTTTTGAAATTTTAATTTTCTTCTTTAATTAAGCTTTATATTCAAGAAAACAACTAGAAAACATGTTCCCAACAGATTTTGTAACTTCTATGTCATAGAAAACCAGGGTTATCACAGCAGAAAGAAACTTGCTGAAAATGGCAAAATCTGATGGGTCCGCGTACACGAGAATTGTCGATTTTTTGAAATTTTAATTTTCTTCTTTAATTAAGCTTTATATTCAAGAAAACAACTAGAAAACATGTTCCCAACAGATTTTGTAACTTCTATGTCATAGAAAACCAGGGTTATCACAGCAGAAAGAAACTTGCTGAAAATGGCAAAATCTGATGGGTCCGCGTACACGAGAATTGTCGATTTTTTGAAATTTTAATTTTCTTCTTTAATTAAGGTTTATATTCAAGAAAACAACTAGAAAACATGTTCCCAACAGATTTTGTAACTTCTATGTCATAGAAAACCAGGGTTATCACAGCAGAAAGAAACTTGCTGAAAATGGCAAAATCTGATGGGTCCGCGTACACGAGAATTGTCGATTTTTTGAAATTTTAATTTTCTTCTTTAATTACGGTTTATATCTAAGAAAACACCTAGAAAACATGTTCCCAACAGATTTTGTAACTTGTATGTCATAGAAAACCAGGGTTATCACAGCAGAAAGAAACTTGCTGAAAATGGCAAAATCTGATGGGTCCGCGTACACGAGAATTGTCGATTTTTTGAAATTTTAATTTTCTTCTTTAATTAAGGTTTATATTCAAGAAAACAACTAGAAAACATGTTCCCAACAGATTTTGTAACTTCTATGTCATAGAAAACCAGGGTTATCACAGCAGAAAGAAACTTGCTGAAAATGGCAAAATCTGATGGGTCCGCGTACACGAGAATTGTCGATTTTTTGAAATTTTAATTTTCTTCTTTAATTAAGCTTTATATTCAAGAAAACAACTAGAAAACATGTTCCCAACAGATTTTGTAACTTCTATGTCATAGAAAACCAGGGTTATCACAGCAGAAAGAAACTTGCTGAAAATGGCAAAATCTGATGGGTCCGCGTACACGAGAATTGTCGATTTTTTGAAATTTTAATTTTCTTCTTTAATTAAGCTTTATATTCAAGAAAACAACTAGAAAACATGTTCCCAACAGATTTTGTAACTTCTATGTCATAGAAAACCAGGGTTATCACAGCAGAAAGAAACTTGCTGAAAATGGCAAAATCTGATGGGTCCGCGTACACGAGAATTGTCGATTTTTTGAAATTTTAATTTTCTTCTTTAATTAAGGTTTATATTCAAGAAAACAACTAGAAAACATGTTCCCAACAGATTTTGTAACTTCTATGTCATAGAAAACCAGGGTTATCACAGCAGAAAAAAACTTGCTGAAAATGGCAAAATCTGATGGGTCCGCGTACACGAGAATTGTCGATTTTTTGAAATTTTAATTTTCTTCTTTAATTAAGGTTTATATTCAAGAAAACAACTAGAAAACATGTTCCCAACAGATTTTGTAACTTCTATGTCATAGAAAACCAGGGTTATCACAGCAGAAAGAAACTTGCTGAAAATGGCAAAATCTGATGGGTCCGCGTACACGAGAATTGTCGATTTTTTGAAATTTTAATTTTCTTCTTTAATTAAGGTTTATATTCAAGAAAACAACTAGAAAACATGTTCCCAACAGATTTTGTAACTTGTATGTCATAGAAAACCAGGGTTATCACAGCAGAAAGAAACTTGCTGAAAATGGCAAAATCTGATGGGTCCGCGTACACGAGAATTGTCGATTTTTTGAAATTTTAATTTTCTTCTTTAATTAAGCTTTATATTCAAGAAAACAACTAGAAAACATGTTCCCAACAGATTTTGTAACTTCTATGTCATAGAAAACCAGGGTTATCACAGCAGAAAGAAACTTGCTGAAAATGGCAAAATCTGATGGGTCCGCGTACACGAGAATTGTCGATTTTTTTAAATTTTAATTTTCTTCTTTAATTAAGCTTTATATTCAAGAAAACAACTAGAAAACATGTTCCCAACAGATTTTGTAACTTCTATGTCATAGAAAACCAGGGTTATCACAGCAGAAAGAAACTTGCTGAAAATGGCAAAATCTGATGGGTCCGCGTACACGAGAATTGTCGATTTTTTGAAATTTTAATTTTCTTCTTTAATTAAGCTTTATATTCAAGAAAACAACTAGAAAACATGTTCCCAACAGATTTTGTAACTTCTATGTCATAGAAAACCAGGGTTATCACAGCAGAAAGAAACTTGCTGAAAATGGCAAAATCTGATGGGTCCGCGTACACGAGAATTGTCGATTTTTTGAAATTTTAATTTTCTTCTTTAATTAAGCTTTATATTCAAGAAAACAACTAGAAAACATGTTCCCAACAGATTTTGTAACTTCTATGTCATAGAAAACCAGGGTTATCACAGCAGAAAGAAACTTGCTGAAAATGGCAAAATCTGATGGGTCCGCGTACACGAGAATTGTCGATTTTTTGAAATTTTAATTTTCTTCTTTAATTACGGTTTATATCTAAGAAAACACCTAGAAAACATGTTCCCAACAGATTTTGTAACTTGTATGTCATAGAAAACCAGGGTTATCACAGCAGAAAGAAACTTGCTGAAAATGGCAAAATCTGATGGGTCCGCGTACACGAGAATTGTCGATTTTTTGAAATTTTAATTTTCTTCTTTAATTAAGGTTTATATTCAAGAAAACAACTAGAAAACATGTTCCCAACAGATTTTGTAACTTCTATGTCATAGAAAACCAGGGTTATCACAGCAGAAAGAAACTTGCTGAAAATGGCAAAATCTGATGGGTCCGCGTACACGAGAATTGTCGATTTTTTGAAATTTTAATTTTCTTCTTTAATTAAGCTTTATATT
This sequence comes from Sepiola atlantica, assembly GCA_963556195.1. Taxonomy (NCBI): domain Eukaryota; kingdom Metazoa; phylum Mollusca; class Cephalopoda; order Sepiida; family Sepiolidae; genus Sepiola; species Sepiola atlantica. The sequence continues at coordinate 79,116,715 of OY744533.1, forward strand.
CAAGAAAACAACTAGAAAACATGTTCCCAACAGATTTTGTAACTTCTATGTCATAGAAAACCAGGGTTATCACAGCAGAAAGAAACTTGCTGAAAATGGCAAAATCTGATGGGTCCGCGTACACGAGAATTGTCGATTTTTTGAAATTTTAATTTTCTTCTTTAATTAAGCTTTATATTCAAGAAAACAACTAGAAAACATGTTCCTAACAGATTTTGTAACTTCTATGTCATAGAAAACCAGGGTTATCACAGCAGAAAGAAACTTGCTGAAAATGGCAAAATCAGATGGGTCCGCGTACACGAGAATTGTCGATTTTTTGAAATTTTAATTTTCTTCTTTAATTAAGGTTTATATTCAAGAAAACAACTAGAAAACATGTTCCCAACAGATTTTGTAACTTCTATGTCATAGAAAACCAGGGTTATCACAGCAGAAAGAAACTTGCTGAAAATGGCAAAATCTGATGGGTCCGCGTACACGAGAATTGTCGATTTTTTGAAATTTTAATTTTCTTCTTTAATTAAGTTTTATATTCAAGAAAACAACTAGAAAACATGTTCCCAACAGATTTTGTAACTTCTATGTCATAGAAAACCAGGGTTATCACAGCAGAAAAAAACTTGCTGAAAATGGCAAAATCTGATGGGTCCGCGTACACGAGAATTGTCGATTTTTTGAAATTTTAATTTTCTTCTTTAATTAAGGTTTATATTCAAGAAAACAACTAGAAAACATGTTCCCAACAGATTTTGTAACTTCTATGTCATAGAAAACCAGGGTTATCACAGCAGAAAGAAACTTGCTGAAAATGGCAAAATCTGATGGGTCCGCGTACACGAGAATTGTCGATTTTTTGAAATTTTAATTTTCTTCTTTAATTAAGGTTTATATTCAAGAAAACAACTAGAAAACATGTTCCCAACAGATTTTGTAACTTGTATGTCATAGAAAACCAGGGTTATCACAGCAGAAAGAAACTTGCTGAAAATGGCAAAATCTGATGGGTCCGCGTACACGAGAATTGTCGATTTTTTGAAATTTTAATTTTCTTCTTTAATTAAGCTTTATATTCAAGAAAACAACTAGAAAACATGTTCCCAACAGATTTTGTAACTTCTATGTCATAGAAAACCAGGGTTATCACAGCAGAAAGAAACTTGCTGAAAATGGCAAAATCTGATGGGTCCGCGTACACGAGAATTGTCGATTTTTTTAAATTTTAATTTTCTTCTTTAATTAAGCTTTATATTCAAGAAAACAACTAGAAAACATGTTCCCAACAGATTTTGTAACTTGTATGTCATAGAAAACCAGGGTTATCACAGCAGAAAGAAACTTGCTGAAAATGGCAAAATCTGATGGGTCCGCGTACACGAGAATTGTCGATTTTTTGAAATTTTAATTTTCTTCTTTAATTAAGCTTTATATTCAAGAAAACAACTAGAAAACATGTTCCCAACAGATTTTGTAACTTCTATGTCATAGAAAACCAGGGTTATCACAGCAGAAAGAAACTTGCTGAAAATGGCAAAATCTGATGGGTCCGCGTACACGAGAATTGTCGATTTTTTGAAATTTTAATTTTCTTCTTTAATTACGGTTTATATCTAAGAAAACACCTAGAAAACATGTTCCCAACAGATTTTGTAACTTGTATGTCATAGAAAACCAGGGTTATCACAGCAGAAAGAAACTTGCTGAAAATGGCAAAATCTGATGGGTCCGCGTACACGAGAATTGTCGATTTTTTGAAATTTTAATTTTCTTCTTTAATTAAGCTTTATATTCAAGAAAACAACTAGAAAACATGTTCCTAACAGATTTTGTAACTTCTATGTCATAGAAAACCAGGGTTATCACAGCAGAAAGAAACTTGCTGAAAATGGCAAAATCAGATGGGTCCGCGTACACGAGAATTGTCGATTTTTTGAAATTTTAATTTTCTTCTTTAATTAAGGTTTATATTCAAGAAAACAACTAGAAAACATGTTCCCAACAGATTTTGTAACTTGTATGTCATAGAAAACCAGGGTTATCACAGCAGAAAGAAACTTGCTGAAAATGGCAAAATCTGATGGGTCCGCGTACACGAGAATTGTCGATTTTTTGAAATTTTAATTTTCTTCTTTAATTAAGGTTTATATTCAAGAAAACAACTAGAAAACATGTTCCCAACAGATTTTGTACCTTCTATGTCATAGAAAACCAGGGTTATCACAGCAGAAAGAAACTTGCTGAAAATGGCAAAATCAGATGGGTCCGCGTACACGAGAATTGTCGATTTTTTGAAATTTTAATTTTCTTCTTTAATTAAGGTTTATATTCAAGAAAACAACTAGAAAACATGTTCCCAACAGATTTTGTAACTTCTATGTCATAGAAAACCAGGGTTATCACAGCAGAAAGAAACTTGCTGAAAATGGCAAAATCTGATGGGTCCGCGTACACGAGAATTGTCGATTTTTTGAAATTTTAATTTTCTTCTTTAATTAAGGTTTATATTCAAGAAAACAACTAGAAAACATGTTCCCAACAGATTTTGTAACTTCTATGTCATAGAAAACCAGGGTTATCACAGCAGAAAGAAACTTGCTGAAAATGGCAAAATCTGATGGGTCCGCGTACACGAGAATTGTCGATTTTTTGAAATTTTAATTTTCTTCTTTAATTAAGGTTTATATTCAAGAAAACAACTAGAAAACATGTTCCCAACAGATTTTGTAACTTCTATGTCATAGAAAACCAGGGTTATCACAGCAGAAAGAAACTTGCTGAAAATGGCAAAATCTGATGGGTCCGCGTACACGAGAATTGTCGATTTTTTGAAATTTTAATTTTCTTCTTTAATTAAGCTTTATATTCAAGAAAACAACTAGAAAACATGTTCCCAACAGATTTTGTAACTTCTATGTCATAGAAAACCAGGGTTATCACAGCAGAAAGAAACTTGCTGAAAATGGCAAAATCTGATGGGTCCGCGTACACGAGAATTGTCGATTTTTTGAAATTTTAATTTTCTTCTTTAATTAAGCTTTATATTCAAGAAAACAACTAGAAAACATGTTCCCAACAGATTTTGTAACTTCTATGTCATAGAAAACCAGGGTTATCACAGCAGAAAGAAACTTGCTGAAAATGGCAAAATCTGATGGGATTTTTTGAAATTTTAATTTTCTTCTTTAATTAAGGTTTATATTCAAGAAAACAACTAGAAAACATGTTCCCAACGTACACGAGAATTGTCGATTTTTTGAAATTTTAATTTTCTTCTTTAATTACGGTTTATATCTAAGAAAACACCTAGAAAACATGTTCCCAACAGATTTTGTAACTTGTATGTCATAGAAAACCAGGGTTATCACAGCAGAAAGAAACTTGCTGAAAATGGCAAAATCTGATGGGTCCGCGTACACGAGAATTGTCGATTTTTTGAAATTTTAATTTTCTTCTTTAATTAAGGTTTATATTCAAGAAAACAACTAGAAAACATGTTCCCAACAGATTTTGTAACTTCTATGTCATAGAAAACCAGGGTTATCACAGCAGAAAGAAACTTGCTGAAAATGGCAAAATCTGATGGGTCCGCGTACACGAGAATTGTCGATTTTTTGAAATTTTAATTTTCTTCTTTAATTAAGCTTTATATTCAAGAAAACAACTAGAAAACATGTTCCCAACAGATTTTGTAACTTCTATGTCATAGAAAACCAGGGTTATCACAGCAGAAAGAAACTTGCTGAAAATGGCAAAATCTGATGGGTCCGCGTACACGAGAATTGTCGATTTTTTGAAATTTTAATTTTCTTCTTTAATTACGGTTTATATCTAAGAAAACACCTAGAAAACATGTTCCCAACAGATTTTGTAACTTGTATGTCATAGAAAACCAGGGTTATCACAGCAGAAAGAAACTTGCTGAAAATGGCAAAATCTGATGGGTCCGCGTACACGAGAATTGTCGATTTTTTGAAATTTTAATTTTCTTCTTTAATTAAGGTTTATATTCAAGAAAACAACTAGAAAACATGTTCCCAACAGATTTTGTAACTTCTATGTCATAGAAAACCAGGGTTATCACAGCAGAAAGAAACTTGCTGAAAATGGCAAAATCTGATGGGTCCGCGTACACGAGAATTGTCGATTTTTTGAAATTTTAATTTTCTTCTTTAATTAAGCTTTATATTCAAGAAAACAACTAGAAAACATGTTCCCAACAGATTTTGTAACTTCTATGTCATAGAAAACCAGGGTTATCACAGCAGAAAGAAACTTGCTGAAAATGGCAAAATCTGATGGGTCCGCGTACACGAGAATTGTCGATTTTTTGAAATTTTAATTTTCTTCTTTAATTAAGCTTTATATTCAAGAAAACAACTAGAAAACATGTTCCTAACAGATTTTGTAACTTCTATGTCATAGAAAACCAGGGTTATCACAGCAGAAAGAAACTTGCTGAAAATGGCAAAATCAGATGGGTCCGCGTACACGAGAATTGTCGATTTTTTGAAATTTTAATTTTCTTCTTTAATTAAGGTTTATATTCAAGAAAACAACTAGAAAACATGTTCCCAACAGATTTTGTAACTTCTATGTCATAGAAAACCAGGGTTATCACAGCAGAAAGAAACTTGCTGAAAATGGCAAAATCTGATGGGTCCGCGTACACGAGAATTGTCGATTTTTTGAAATTTTAATTTTCTTCTTTAATTAAGTTTTATATTCAAGAAAACAACTAGAAAACATGTTCCCAACAGATTTTGTAACTTCTATGTCATAGAAAACCAGGGTTATCACAGCAGAAAAAAACTTGCTGAAAATGGCAAAATCTGATGGGTCCGCGTACACGAGAATTGTCGATTTTTTGAAATTTTAATTTTCTTCTTTAATTAAGGTTTATATTCAAGAAAACAACTAGAAAACATGTTCCCAACAGATTTTGTAACTTCTATGTCATAGAAAACCAGGGTTATCACAGCAGAAAGAAACTTGCTGAAAATGGCAAAATCTGATGGGTCCGCGTACACGAGAATTGTCGATTTTTTGAAATTTTAATTTTCTTCTTTAATTAAGCTTTATATTCAAGAAAACAACTAGAAAACATGTTCCCAACAGATTTTGTAACTTCTATGTCATAGAAAACCAGGGTTATCACAGCAGAAAGAAACTTGCTGAAAATGGCAAAATCTGATGGGTCCGCGTACACGAGAATTGTCGATTTTTTGAAATTTTAATTTTCTTCTTTAATTAAGGTTTATATTCAAGAAAACAACTAGAAAACATGTTCCCAACAGATTTTGTAACTTCTATGTCATAGAAAACCAGGGTTATCACAGCAGAAAGAAACTTGCTGAAAATGGCAAAATCTGATGGGTCCGCGTACACGAGAATTGTCGATTTTTTGAAATTTTAATTTTCTTCTTTAATTAAGGTTTATATTCAAGAAAACAACTAGAAAACATGTTCCCAACAGATTTTGTAACTTGTATGTCATAGAAAACCAGGGTTATCACAGCAGAAAGAAACTTGCTGAAAATGGCAAAATCTGATGGGTCCGCGTACACGAGAATTGTCGATTTTTTGAAATTTTAATTTTCTTCTTTAATTAAGCTTTATATTCAAGAAAACAACTAGAAAACATGTTCCCAACAGATTTTGTAACTTCTATGTCATAGAAAACCAGGGTTATCACAGCAGAAAGAAACTTGCTGAAAATGGCAAAATCTGATGGGTCCGCGTACACGAGAATTGTCGATTTTTTGAAATTTTAATTTTCTTCTTTAATTAAGCTTTATATTCAAGAAAACAACTAGAAAACATGTTCCCAACAGATTTTGTAACTTCTATGTCATAGAAAACCAGGGTTATCACAGCAGAAAGAAACTTGCTGAAAATGGCAAAATCTGATGGGTCCGCGTACACGAGAATTGTCGATTTTTTTAAATTTTAATTTTCTTCTTTAATTAAGCTTTATATTCAAGAAAACAACTAGAAAACATGTTCCCAACAGATTTTGTAACTTCTATGTCATAGAAAACCAGGGTTATCACAGCAGAAAGAAACTTGCTGAAAATGGCAAAATCTGATGGGTCCGCGTACACAGGAATTGTCGATTTTTTGAAATTTTAATTTTCTTCTTTAATTACGGTTTATATCTAAGAAAACAACTAGAAAACATGTTCCCAACAGATTTTGTAACTTGTATGTCATAGAAAACCAGGGTTATCACAGCAGAAAGAAACTTGCTGAAAATGGCAAAATCTGATGGGTCCGCGTACACGAGAATTGTCGATTTTTTGAAATTTTAATTTTCTTCTTTAATTAAGGTTTATATTCAAGAAAACAACTAGAAAACATGTTCCCAACAGATTTTGTAACTTCTATGTCATAGAAAACCAGGGTTATCACAGCAGAAAGAAACTTGCTGAAAATGGCAAAATCTGATGGGTCCGCGTACACGAGAATTGTCGATTTTTTGAAATTTTAATTTTCTTCTTTAATTAAGCTTTATATTCAAGAAAACAACTAGAAAACATGTTCCCAACAGATTTTGTAACTTCTATGTCATAGAAAACCAGGGTTATCACAGCAGAAAAAAACTTGCTGAAAATGGCAAAATCTGATGGGTCCGCGTACACGAGAATTGTCGATTTTTTGAAATTTTAATTTTCTTCTTTAATTAAGGTTTATATTCAAGAAAACAACTAGAAAACATGTTCCCAACAGATTTTGTAACTTCTATGTCATAGAAAACCAGGGTTATCACAGCAGAAAGAAACTTGCTGAAAATGGCAAAATCTGATGGGTCCGCGTACACGAGAATTGTCGATTTTTTGAAATTTTAATTTTCTTCTTTAATTAAGCTTTATATTCAAGAAAACAACTAGAAAACATGTTCCCAACAGATTTTGTAACTTCTATGTCATAGAAAACCAGGGTTATCACAGCAGAAAGAAACTTGCTGAAAATGGCAAAATCTGATGGGTCCGCGTACACGAGAATTGTCGATTTTTTGAAATTTTAATTTTCTTCTTTAATTAAGGTTTATATTCAAGAAAACAACTAGAAAACATGTTCCCAACAGATTTTGTAACTTCTATGTCATAGAAAACCAGGGTTATCACAGCAGAAAGAAACTTGCTGAAAATGGCAAAATCTGATGGGTCCGCGTACACGAGAATTGTCGATTTTTTGAAATTTTAATTTTCTTCTTTAATTAAGCTTTATATTCAAGAAAACAACTAGAAAACATGTTCCCAACAGATTTTGTAACTTCTATGTCATAGAAAACCAGGGTTATCACAGCAGAAAGAAACTTGCTGAAAATGGCAAAATCTGATGGGTCCGCGTACACGAGAATTGTCGATTTTTTGAAATTTTAATTTTCTTCTTTAATTAAGCTTTATATTCAAGAAAACAACTAGAAAACATGTTCCCAACAGATTTTGTAACTTCTATGTCATAGAAAACCAGGGTTATCACAGCAGAAAGAAACTTGCTGAAAATGGCAAAATCTGATGGGTCCGCGTACACGAGAATTGTCGATTTTTTGAAATTTTAATTTTCTTCTTTAATTAAGCTTTATATTCAAGAAAACAACTAGAAAACATGTTCCCAACAGATTTTGTAACTTCTATGTCATAGAAAACCAGGGTTATCACAGCAGAAAGAAACTTGCTGAAAATGGCAAAATCTGATGGGTCCGCGTACACGAGAATTGTCGATTTTTTTAAATTTTAATTTTCTTCTTTAATTAAGCTTTATATTCAAGAAAACAACTAGAAAACATGTTCCCAACAGATTTTGTAACTTCTATGTCATAGAAAACCAGGGTTATCACAGCAGAAAGAAACTTGCTGAAAATGGCAAAATCTGATGGGTCCGCGTACACGAGAATTGTCGATTTTTTGAAATTTTAATTTTCTTCTTTAATTAAGCTTTATATTCAAGAAAACAACTAGAAAACATGTTCCCAACAGATTTTGTAACTTCTATGTCATAGAAAACCAGGGTTATCACAGCAGAAAGAAACTTGCTGAAAATGGCAAAATCTGATGGGTCCGCGTACACGAGAATTGTCGATTTTTTGAAATTTTAATTTTCTTCTTTAATTAAGGTTTATATTCAAGAAAACAACTAGAAAACATGTTCCCAACAGATTTTGTAACTTCTATGTCATAGAAAACCAGGGTTATCACAGCAGAAAGAAACTTGCTGAAAATGGCAAAATCTGATGGGTCCGCGTACACGAGAATTGTCGATTTTTTGAAATTTTAATTTTCTTCTTTAATTAAGCTTTATATTCAAGAAAACAACTAGAAAACATGTTCCCAACAGATTTTGTAACTTCTATGTCATAGAAAACCAGGGTTATCACAGCAGAAAGAAACTTGCTGAAAATGGCAAAATCTGATGGGTCCGCGTACACGAGAATTGTCGATTTTTTGAAATTTTAATTTTCTTCTTTAATTAAGCTTTATATTCAAGAAAACAACTAGAAAACATGTTCCCAACAGATTTTGTAACTTCTATGTCATAGAAAACCAGGGTTATCACAGCAGAAAGAAACTTGCTGAAAATGGCAAAATCTGATGGGTCCGCGTACACGAGAATTGTCGATTTTTTTGAAATTTTAATTTTTCTTCTTTTAATTAAGCTTTATATTCAAGAAAACAACTAGAAAACATGTTCCCAACAGATTTTGTAACTTCTATGTCATAGAAAACCAGGGTTATCACAGCAGAAAGAAACTTGCTGAAAATGGCAAAATCTGATGGGTCCGCGTACACGAGAATTGTCGATTTTTTGAAATTTTAATTTTCTTCTTTAATTAAGGTTTATATTCAAGAAAACAACTAGAAAACATGTTCCCAACAGATTTTGTAACTTCTATGTCATAGAAAACCAGGGTTATCACAGCAGAAAGAAACTTGCTGAAAATGGCAAAATCTGATGGGTCCGCGTACACGAGAATTGTCGATTTTTTGAAATTTTAATTTTCTTCTTTAATTAAGCTTTATATTCAAGAAAACAACTAGAAAACATGTTCCCAACAGATTTTGTAACTTCTATGTCATAGAAAACCAGGGTTATCACAGCAGAAAGAAACTTGCTGAAAATGGCAAAATCTGATGGGTCCGCGTACACGAGAATTGTCGATTTTTTGAAATTTTAATTTTCTTCTTTAATTAAGCTTTATATTCAAGAAAACAACTAGAAAACATGTTCCCAACAGATTTTGTAACTTCTATGTCATAGAAAACCAGGGTTATCACAGCAGAAAGAAACTTGCTGAAAATGGCAAAATCTGATGGGTCCGCGTACACGAGAATTGTCGATTTTTTGAAATTTTAATTTTCTTCTTTAATTAAGCTTTATATTCAAGAAAACAACTAGAAAACATGTTCCCAACAGATTTTGTAACTTCTATGTCATAGAAAACCAGGGTTATCACAGCAGAAAGAAACTTGCTGAAAATGGCAAAATCTGATGGGTCCGCGTACACGAGAATTGTCGATTTTTTGAAATTTTAATTTTCTTCTTTAATTAAGCTTTATATTCAAGAAAACAACTAGAAAACATGTTCCCAACAGATTTTGTAACTTCTATGTCATAGAAAACCAGGGTTATCACAGCAGAAAGAAACTTGCTGAAAATGGCAAAATCTGATGGGTCCGCGTACAGAGAATTGTCGATTTTTTTAAATTTTAATTTTCTTCTTTAATTAAGCTTTATATTCAAGAAAACAACTAGAAAACATGTTCCAACAGATTTTGTAACTTCTATGTCATAGAAAACCAGGGTTATCACAGCAGAAAGAAACTTGCTGAAAATGGCAAAATCTGATGGGTCCGCGTACACGAGAATTGTCGATTTTTTGAAATTTTAATTTTCTTCTTTAATTAAGGTTTATATTCAAGAAAACAACTAGAAAACATGTTCCCAACAGATTTTGTAACTTCTATGTCATAGAAAACCAGGGTTATCACAGCAGAAAGAAACTTGCTGAAAATGGCAAAATCTGATGGGTCCGCGTACACGAGAATTGTCGATTTTTTGAAATTTTAATTTTCTTCTTTAATTAAGCTTTATATTCAAGAAAACAACTAGAAAACATGTTCCCAACAGATTTTGTAACTTCTATGTCATAGAAAACCAGGGTTATCACAGCAGAAAGAAACTTGCTGAAAATGGCAAAATCTGATGGGTCCGCGTACACGAGAATTGTCGATTTTTTGAAATTTTAATTTTCTTCTTTAATTAAGCTTTATATTCAAGAAAACAACTAGAAAACATGTTCCCAACAGATTTTGTAACTTCTATGTCATAGAAAACCAGGGTTATCACAGCAGAAAGAAACTTGCTGAAAATGGCAAAATCTGATGGGTCCGCGTACACGAGAATTGTCGATTTTTTGAAATTTTAATTTTCTTCTTTAATTAAGCTTTATATTCAAGAAAACAACTAGAAAACATGTTCCCAACAGATTTTGTAACTTCTATGTCATAGAAAACCAGGGTTATCACAGCAGAAAGAAACTTGCTGAAAATGGCAAAATCTGATGGGTCCGCGTACACGAGAATTGTCGATTTTTTGAAATTTTAATTTTCTTCTTTAATTAAGGTTTATATTCAAGAAAACAACTAGAAAACATGTTCCCAACAGATTTTGTAACTTCTATGTCATAGAAAACCAGGGTTATCACAGCAGAAAGAAACTTGCTGAAAATGGCAAAATCTGATGGGTCCGCGTACACGAGAATTGTCGATTTTTTGAAATTTTAATTTTCTTCTTTAATTAAGCTTTATATTCAAGAAAACAACTAGAAAACATGTTCCCAACAGATTTTGTAACTTCTATGTCATAGAAAACCAGGGTTATCACAGCAGAAAGAAACTTGCTGAAAATGGCAAAATCTGATGGGTCCGCGTACACGAGAATTGTCGATTTTTTGAAATTTTAATTTTCTTCTTTAATTAAGCTTTATATTCAAGAAAACAACTAGAAAACATGTTCCCAACAGATTTTGTAACTTCTATGTCATAGAAAACCAGGGTTATCACAGCAGAAAGAAACTTGCTGAAAATGGCAAAATCTGATGGGTCCGCGTACACGAGAATTGTCGATTTTTTTAAATTTTAATTTTCTTCTTTAATTAAGCTTTATATTCAAGAAAACAACTAGAAAACATGTTCCCAACAGATTTTGTAACTTCTATGTCATAGAAAACCAGGGTTATCACAGCAGAAAGAAACTTGCTGAAAATGGCAAAATCTGATGGGTCCGCGTACACGAGAATTGTCGATTTTTTGAAATTTTAATTTTCTTCTTTAATTAAGCTTTATATTCAAGAAAACAACTAGAAAACATGTTCCCAACAGATTTTGTAACTTCTATGTCATAGAAAACCAGGGTTATCACAGCAGAAAGAAACTTGCTGAAAATGGCAAAATCTGATGGGTCCGCGTACACGAGAATTGTCGATTTTTTGAAATTTTAATTTTCTTCTTTAATTAAGGTTTATATTCAAGAAAACAACTAGAAAACATGTTCCCAACAGATTTTGTAACTTCTATGTCATAGAAAACCAGGGTTATCACAGCAGAAAGAAACTTGCTGAAAATGGCAAAATCTGATGGGTCCGCGTACACGAGAATTGTCGATTTTTTGAAATTTTAATTTTCTTCTTTAATTAAGGTTTATATTCAAGAAAACAACTAGAAAACATGTTCCCAACAGATTTTGTAACTTCTATGTCATAGAAAACCAGGGTTATCACAGCAGAAAGAAACTTGCTGAAAATGGCAAAATCTGATGGGTCCGCGTACACGAGAATTGTCGATTTTTTGAAATTTTAATTTTCTTCTTTAATTAAGCTTTATATTCAAGAAAACAACTAGAAAACATGTTCCCAACAGATTTTGTAACTTCTATGTCATAGAAAACCAGGGTTATCACAGCAGAAAGAAACTTGCTGAAAATGGCAAAATCTGATGGGTCCGCGTACACGAGAATTGTCGATTTTTTTAAATTTTAATTTTCTTCTTTAATTAAGCTTTATATTCAAGAAAACAACTAGAAAACATGTTCCCAACAGATTTTGTAACTTGTATGTCATAGAAAACCAGGGTTATCACAGCAGAAAGAAACTTGCTGAAAATGGCAAAATCTGATTGGTCCGCGTACACGAGAATTGTCGATTTTTTGAAATTTTAATTTTCTTCTTTAATTACGGTTTATATCTAAGAAAACACCTAGAAAACATGTTCCCAACAGATTTTGTAACTTGTATGTCATAGAAAACCAGGGTTATCACAGCAGAAAGAAACTTGCTGAAAATGGCAAAATCTGATGGGTCCGCGTACACGAGAATTGTCGATTTTTTGAAATTTTAATTTTCTTCTTTAATTAAGGTTTATATTCAAGAAAACAACTAGAAAACATGTTCCCAACAGATTTTGTAACTTCTATGTCATAGAAAACCAGGGTTATCACAGCAGAAAGAAACTTGCTGAAAATGGCAAAATCTGATGGGTCCGCGTACACGAGAATTGTCGATTTTTTGAAATTTTAATTTTCTTCTTTAATTAAGGTTTATATTCAAGAAAACAACTAGAAAACATGTTCCCAACAGATTTTGTAACTTCTATGTCATAGAAAACCAGGGTTATCACAGCAGAAAGAAACTTGCTGAAAATGGCAAAATCTGATGGGTCCGCGTACACGAGAATTGTCGATTTTTTGAAATTTTAATTTTCTTCTTTAATTAAGCTTTATATTCAAGAAAACAACTAGAAAACATGTTCCCAACAGATTTTGTAACTTCTATGTCATAGAAAACCAGGGTTATCACAGCAGAAAGAAACTTGCTGAAAATGGCAAAATCTGATGGGTCCGCGTACACGAGAATTGTCGATTTTTTGAAATTTTAATTTTCTTCTTTAATTAAGGTTTATATTCAAGAAAACAACTAGAAAACATGTTCCCAACAGATTTTGTAACTTCTATGTCATAGAAAACCAGGGTTATCACAGCAGAAAGAAACTTGCTGAAAATGGCAAAATCTGATGGGTCCGCGTACACGAGAATTGTCGATTTTTTGAAATTTTAATTTTCTTCTTTAATTAAGGTTTATATTCAAGAAAACAACTAGAAAACATGTTCCCAACAGATTTTGTAACTTCTATGTCATAGAAAACCAGGGTTATCACAGCAGAAAGAAACTTGCTGAAAATGGCAAAATCTGATGGGTCCGCGTACACGAGAATTGTCGATTTTTTGAAATTTTAATTTTCTTCTTTAATTAAGCTTTATATTCAAGAAAACAACTAGAAAACATGTTCCCAACAGATTTTGTAACTTCTATGTCATAGAAAACCAGGGTTATCACAGCAGAAAGAAACTTGCTGAAAATGGCAAAATCTGATGGGTCCGCGTACACGAGAATTGTCGATTTTTTTAAATTTTAATTTTCTTCTTTAATTAAGCTTTATATTCAAGAAAACAACTAGAAAACATGTTCCCAACAGATTTTGTAACTTCTATGTCATAGAAAACCAGGGTTATCACAGCAGAAAGAAACTTGCTGAAAATGGCAAAATCTGATGGGTCCGCGTACACGAGAATTGTCGATTTTTTGAAATTTTAATTTTCTTCTTTAATTAAGGTTTATATTCAAGAAAACAACTAGAAAACATGTTCCCAACAGATTTTGTAACTTCTATGTCATAGAAAACCAGGGTTATCACAGCAGAAAGAAACTTGCTGAAAATGGCAAAATCTGATGGGTCCGCGTACACGAGAATTGTCGATTTTTTGAAATTTTAATTTTCTTCTTTAATTAAGCTTTATATTCAAGAAAACAACTAGAAAACATGTTCCCAACAGATTTTGTAACTTCTATGTCATAGAAAACCAGGGTTATCACAGCAGAAAGAAACTTGCTGAAAATGGCAAAATCTGATGGGTCCGCGTACACGAGAATTGTCGATTTTTTGAAATTTTAATTTTCTTCTTTAATTAAGGTTTATATTCAAGAAAACAACTAGAAAACATGTTCCCAACAGATTTTGTAACTTGTATGTCATAGAAAACCAGGGTTATCACAGCAGAAAGAAACTTGCTGAAAATGGCAAAATCTGATGGGTCCGCGTACACGAGAATTGTCGATTTTTTGAAATTTTAATTTTCTTCTTTAATTAAGCTTTATATTCAAGAAAACAACTAGAAAACATGTTCCCAACAGATTTTGTAACTTCTATGTCATAGAAAACCAGGGTTATCACAGCAGAAAGAAACTTGCTGAAAATGGCAAAATCTGATGGGTCCGCGTACACGAGAATTGTCGATTTTTTGAAATTTTAATTTTCTTCTTTAATTAAGCTTTATATTCAAGAAAACAACTAGAAAACATGTTCCCAACAGATTTTGTAACTTCTATGTCATAGAAAACCAGGGTTATCACAGCAGAAAGAAACTTGCTGAAAATGGCAAAATCTGATGGGTCCGCGTACACGAGAATTGTCGATTTTTTGAAATTTTAATTTTCTTCTTTAATTAAGCTTTATATTCAAGAAAACAACTAGAAAACATGTTCCCAACAGATTTTGTAACTTCTATGTCATAGAAAACCAGGGTTATCACAGCAGAAAGAAACTTGCTGAAAATGGCAAAATCTGATGGGTCCGCGTACACGAGAATTGTCGATTTTTTGAAATTTTAATTTTCTTCTTTAATTAAGCTTTATATTCAAGAAAACAACTAGAAAACATGTTCCCAACAGATTTTGTAACTTCTATGTCATAGAAAACCAGGGTTATCACAGCAGAAAGAAACTTGCTGAAAATGGCAAAATCTGATGGGTCCGCGTACACGAGAATTGTCGATTTTTTGAAATTTTAATTTTCTTCTTTAATTAAGGTTTATATTCAAGAAAACAACTAGAAAACATGTTCCCAACAGATTTTGTAACTTCTATGTCATAGAAAACCAGGGTTATCACAGCAGAAAGAAACTTGCTGAAAATGGCAAAATCTGATGGGTCCGCGTACACGAGAATTGTCGATTTTTTTAAATTTTAATTTTCTTCTTTAATTAAGCTTTATATTCAAGAAAACAACTAGAAAACATGTTCCCAACAGATTTTGTAACTTCTATGTCATAGAAAACCAGGGTTATCACAGCAGAAAGAAACTTGCTGAAAATGGCAAAATCTGATGGGTCCGCGTACACGAGAATTGTCGATTTTTTGAAATTTTAATTTTCTTCTTTAATTACGGTTTATATCTAAGAAAACACCTAGAAAACATGTTCCCAACAGATTTTGTAACTTGTATGTCATAGAAAACCAGGGTTATCACAGCAGAAAGAAACTTGCTGAAAATGGCAAAATCTGATGGGTCCGCGTACACGAGAATTGTCGATTTTTTGAAATTTTAATTTTCTTCTTTAATTAAGGTTTATATTCAAGAAAACAACTAGAAAACATGTTCCCAACAGATTTTGTAACTTCTATGTCATAGAAAACCAGGGTTATCACAGCAGAAAGAAACTTGCTGAAAATGGCAAAATCTGATGGGTCCGCGTACACGAGAATTGTCGATTTTTTGAAATTTTAATTTTCTTCTTTAATTAAGGTTTATATTCAAGAAAACAACTAGAAAACATGTTCCCAACAGATTTTGTAACTTGTATGTCATAGAAAACCAGGGTTATCACAGCAGAAAGAAACTTGCTGAAAATGGCAAAATCTGATGGGTCCGCGTACACAAGAATTGTCGATTTTTTGAAATTTTAATTTTCTTCTTTAATTAAGGTTTATATTCAAGAAAACAACTAGAAAACATGTTCCCAACAGATTTTGTAACTTCTATGTCATAGAAAACCAGGGTTATCACAGCAGAAAGAAAATTGCTGAAAATGGCAAAATCTGATGGGTCCGCGTACACGAGAATTGTCGATTTTTTGAAATTTTAATTTTCTTCTTTAATTAAGGTTTATATTCAAGAAAACAACTAGAAAACATGTTCCCAACAGATTTTGTAACTTCTATGTCATAGAAAACCAGGGTTATCACAGCAGAAAGAAACTTGCTGAAAATGGCAAAATCAGATGGGTCCGCGTACACGAGAATTGTCGATTTTTTGAAATTTTAATTTTCTTCTTTAATTAAGGTTTATATTCAAGAAAACAACTAGAAAACATGTTCCCAACAGATTTTGTAACTTCTATGTCATAGAAAACCAGGGTTATCACAGCAGAAAGAAACTTGCTGAAAATGGCAAAATCTGATGGGTCCGCGTACACGAGAATTGTCGATTTTTTGAAATTTTAATTTTCTTCTTTAATTAAGGTTTATATTCAAGAAAACAACTAGAAAACATGTTCCCAACAGATTTTGTAACTTGTATGTCATAGAAAACCAGGGTTATCACAGCAGAAAGAAACTTGCTGAAAATGGCAAAATCTGATGGGTCCGCGTACACAAGAATTGTCGATTTTTTGAAATTTTAATTTTCTTCTTTAATTAAGGTTTATATTCAAGAAAACAACTAGAAAACATGTTCCCAACAGATTTTGTAACTTCTATGTCATAGAAAACCAGGGTTATCACAGCAGAAAGAAAATTGCTGAAAATGGCAAAATCTGATGGGTCCGCGTACACGAGAATTGTCGATTTTTTGAAATTTTAATTTTCTTCTTTAATTAAGGTTTATATTCAAGAAAACAACTAGAAAACATGTTCCCAACAGATTTTGTAACTTCTATGTCATAGAAAACCAGGGTTATCACAGCAGAAAGAAACTTGCTGAAAATGGCAAAATCAGATGGGTCCGCGTACACGAGAATTGTCGATTTTTTGAAATTTTAATTTTCTTCTTTAATTAAGGTTTATATTCAAGAAAACAACTAGAAAACATGTTCCCAACAGATTTTGTAACTTCTATGTCATAGAAAACCAGGGTTATCACAGCAGAAAGAAACTTGCTGAAAATGGCAAAATCTGATGGGTCCGCGTACACGAGAATTGTCGATTTTTTGAAATTTTAATTTTCTTCTTTAATTAAGGTTTATATTCAAGAAAACAACTAGAAAACATGTTCCCAACAGATTTTGTAACTTCTATGTCATAGAAAACCAGGGTTATCACAGCAGAAAGAAACTTGCTGAAAATGGCAAAATCTGATGGGTCCGCGTACACGAGAATTGTCGATTTTTTGAAATTTTAATTTTCTTCTTTAATTAAGCTTTATATTCAAGAAAACAACTAGAAAACATGTTCCCAACAGATTTTGTAACTTCTATGTCATAGAAAACCAGGGTTATCACAGCAGAAAGAAACTTGCTGAAAATGGCAAAATCTGATGGGTCCGCGTACACGAGAATTGTCGATTTTTGAAATTTTAATTTTCTTCTTTAATTACGGTTTATATCTAAGAAAACACCTAGAAAACATGTTCCCAACAGATTTTGTAACTTGTATGTCATAGAAAACCAGGGTTATCACAGCAGAAAGAAACTTGCTGAAAATGGCAAAATCTGATGGGTCCGCGTACACGAGAATTGTCGATTTTTTTAAATTTTAATTTTCTTCTTTAATTAAGCTTTATATTCAAGAAAACAACTAGAAAACATGTTCCCAACAGATTTTGTAACTTCTATGTCATAGAAAACCAGGGTTATCACAGCAGAAAGAAACTTGCTGAAAATGGCAAAATCTGATGGGTCCGCGTACACGAGAATTGTCGATTTTTTGAAATTTTAATTTTCTTCTTTAATTACGGTTTATATCTAAGAAAACACCTAGAAAACATGTTCCCAACAGATTTTGTAACTTGTATGTCATAGAAAACCAGGGTTATCACAGCAGAAAGAAACATGCTGAAAATGGCAAAATCTGATGGGTCCGCGTACACGAGAATTGTCGATTTTTTGAAATTTTAATTTTCTTCTTTAATTAAGGTTTATATTCAAGAAAACAACTAGAAAACATGTTCCCAACAGATTTTGTAACTTCTATGTCATAGAAAACCAGGGTTATCACAGCAGAAAGAAACTTGCTGAAAATGGCAAAATCTGATGGGTCCGCGTACACGAGAATTGTCGATTTTTTGAAATTTTAATTTTCTTCTTTAATTAAGGTTTATATTCAAGAAAACAACTAGAAAACATGTTCCCAACAGATTTTGTAACTTGTATGTCATAGAAAACCAGGGTTATCACAGCAGAAAGAAACTTGCTGAAAATGGCAAAATCTGATGGGTCCGCGTACACGAGAATTGTCGATTTTTTTAAATTTTAATTTTCTTCTTTAATTAAGGTTTATATTCAAGAAAACAACTAGAAAACATGTTCCCAACAGATTTTGTAACTTCTATGTCATAGAAAACCAGGGTTATCACAGCAGAAAGAAACTTGCTGAAAATGGCAAAATCTGATGGGTCCGCGTACACGAGAATTGTCGATTTTTTGTAAATTTTAATTTTCTTCTTTAATTAAGCTTTATATTCAAGAAAACAACTAGAAAACATGTTCCCAACAGATTTTGTAACTTCTATGTCATAGAAAACCAGGGTTATCACAGCAGAAAGAAACTTGCTGAAAATGGCAAAATCTGATGGGTCCGCGTACACGAGAATTGTCGATTTTTTGAAATTTTAATTTTCTTCTTTAATTACGGTTTATATCTAAGAAAACACCTAGAAAACATGTTCCCAACAGATTTTGTAACTTGTATGTCATAGAAAACCAGGGTTATCACAGCAGAAAGAAACTTGCTGAAAATGGCAAAATCTGATGGGTCCGCGTACACGAGAATTGTCGATTTTTTGAAATTTTAATTTTCTTCTTTAATTAAGGTTTATATTCAAGAAAACAACTAGAAAACATGTTCCCAACAGATTTTGTAACTTCTATGTCATAGAAAACCAGGGTTATCACAGCAGAAAGAAACTTGCTGAAAATGGCAAAATCTGATGGGTCCGCGTACACGAGAATTGTCGATTTTTTGAAATTTTAATTTTCTTCTTTAATTAAGGTTTATATTCAAGAAAACAACTAGAAAACATGTTCCCAACAGATTTTGTAACTTCTATGTCATAGAAAACCAGGGTTATCACAGCAGAAAGAAACTTGCTGAAAATGGCAAAATCTGATGGGTCCGCGTACACGAGAATTGTCGATTTTTTGAAATTTTAATTTTCTTCTTTAATTAAGCTTTATATTCAAGAAAAACACTAGAAAACATGTTCCTAACAGATTTTGTAACTTCTATGTCATAGAAAACCAGGGTTATCACAGCAGAAAGAAACTTGCTGAAAATGGCAAAATCTGATGGGTCCGCGTACACGAGAATTGTCGATTTTTTTAAATTTTAATTTTCTTCTTTAATTAAGGTTTATATTCAAGAAAACAACTAGAAAACATGTTCCCAACAGATTTTGTAACTTCTATGTCATAGAAAACCAGGGTTATCACAGCAGAAAGAAACTTGCTGAAAATGGCAAAATCTGATGGGTCCGCGTACACGAGAATTGTCGATTTTTTGAAATTTTAATTTTCTTCTTTAATTACGGTTTATATCTAAGAAAACACCTAGAAAACATGTTCCCAACAGATTTTGTAACTTGTATGTCATAGAAAACCAGGGTTATCACAGCAGAAAGAAACATGCTGAAAATGGCAAAATCTGATGGGTCCGCGTACACGAGAATTGTCGATTTTTTGAAATTTTAATTTTCTTCTTTAATTAAGGTTTATATTCAAGAAAACAACTAGAAAACATGTTCCCAACAGATTTTGTAACTTCTATGTCATAGAAAACCAGGGTTATCACAGCAGAAAGAAACTTGCTGAAAATGGCAAAATCTGATGGGTCCGCGTACACGAGAATTGTCGATTTTTTGAAATTTTAATTTTCTTCTTTAATTAAGGTTTATATTCAAGAAAACAACTAGAAAACATGTTCCCAACAGATTTTGTAACTTCTATGTCATAGAAAACCAGGGTTATCACAGCAGAAAGAAACTTGCTGAAAATGGCAAAATCTGATGGGTCCGCGTACACGAGAATTGTCGATTTTTTGAAATTTTAATTTTCTTCTTTAATTAAGGTTTATATTCAAGAAAACAACTAGAAAACATGTTCCCAACAGATTTTGTAACTTCTATGTCATAGAAAACCAGGGTTATCACAGCAGAAAGAAACTTGCTGAAAATGGCAAAATCTGATGGGTCCGCGTACACGAGAATTGTCGATTTTTTGTAAATTTTAATTTTCTTCTTTAATTAAGCTTTATATTCAAGAAAACAACTAGAAAACATGTTCCCAACAGATTTTGTAACTTCTATGTCATAGAAAACCAGGGTTATCACAGCAGAAAGAAACTTGCTGAAAATGGCAAAATCTGATGGGTCCGCGTACACGAGAATTGTCGATTTTTTGAAATTTTAATTTTCTTCTTTAATTACGGTTTATATCTAAGAAAACACCTAGAAAACATGTTCCCAACAGATTTTGTAACTTGTATGTCATAGAAAACCAGGGTTATCACAGCAGAAAGAAACTTGCTGAAAATGGCAAAATCTGATGGGTCCGCGTACACGAGAATTGTCGATTTTTTGAAATTTTAATTTTCTTCTTTAATTAAGGTTTATATTCAAGAAAACAACTAGAAAACATGTTCCCAACAGATTTTGTAACTTCTATGTCATAGAAAACCAGGGTTATCACAGCAGAAAGAAACTTGCTGAAAATGGCAAAATCTGATGGGTCCGCGTACACGAGAATTGTCGATTTTTTGAAATTTTAATTTTCTTCTTTAATTAAGCTTTATATTCAAGAAAACAACTAGAAAACATGTTCCCAACAGATTTTGTAACTTCTATGTCATAGAAAACCAGGGTTATCACAGCAGAAAGAAACTTGCTGAAAATGGCAAAATCTGATGGGTCCGCGTACACGAGAATTGTCGATTTTTTGAAATTTTAATTTTCTTCTTTAATTAAGGTTTATATTCAAGAAAACAACTAGAAAACATGTTCCCAACAGATTTTGTAACTTCTATGTCATAGAAAACCAGGGTTATCACAGCAGAAAGAAACTTGCTGAAAATGGCAAAATCTGATGGGTCCGCGTACACGAGAATTGTCGATTTTTTGAAATTTTAATTTTCTTCTTTAATTAAGGTTTATATTCAAGAAAACAACTAGAAAACATGTTCCCAACAGATTTTGTAACTTCTATGTCATAGAAAACCAGGGTTATCACAGCAGAAAGAAACTTGCTGAAAATGGCAAAATCTGATGGGTCCGCGTACACGAGAATTGTCGATTTTTTGAAATTTTAATTTTCTTCTTTAATTAAGCTTTATATTCAAGAAAACAACTAGAAAACATGTTCCTAACAGATTTTGTAACTTCTATGTCATAGAAAACCAGGGTTATCACAGCAGAAAGAAACTTGCTGAAAATGGCAAAATCTGATGGGTCCGCGTACACGAGAATTGTCGATTTTTTTAAATTTTAATTTTCTTCTTTAATTAAGGTTTATATTCAAGAAAACAACTAGAAAACATGTTCCCAACAGATTTTGTAACTTCTATGTCATAGAAAACCAGGGTTATCACAGCAGAAAGAAACTTGCTGAAAATGGCAAAATCTGATGGGTCCGCGTACACGAGAATTGTCGATTTTTTGAAATTTTAATTTTCTTCTTTAATTACGGTTTATATCTAAGAAAACACCTAGAAAACATGTTCCCAACAGATTTTGTAACTTGTATGTCATAGAAAACCAGGGTTATCACAGCAGAAAGAAACATGCTGAAAATGGCAAAATCTGATGGGTCCGCGTACACGAGAATTGTCGATTTTTTGAAATTTTAATTTTCTTCTTTAATTAAGGTTTATATTCAAGAAAACAACTAGAAAACATGTTCCCAACAGATTTTGTAACTTCTATGTCATAGAAAACCAGGGTTATCACAGCAGAAAGAAACTTGCTGAAAATGGCAAAATCTGATGGGTCCGCGTACACGAGAATTGTCGATTTTTTTAAATTTTAATTTTCTTCTTTAATTAAGGTTTATATTCAAGAAAACAACTAGAAAACATGTTCCCAACAGATTTTGTAACTTCTATGTCATAGAAAACCAGGGTTATCACAGCAGAAAGAAACTTGCTGAAAATGGCAAAATCTGATGGGTCCGCGTACACGAGAATTGTCGATTTTTTGAAATTTTAATTTTCTTCTTTAATTAAGGTTTATATTCAAGAAAACAACTAGAAAACATGTTCCCAACAGATTTTGTAACTTCTATGTCATAGAAAACCAGGGTTATCACAGCAGAAAGAAACTTGCTGAAAATGGCAAAATCTGATGGGTCCGCGTACACGAGAATTGTCGATTTTTTGTAAATTTTAATTTTCTTCTTTAATTAAGCTTTATATTCAAGAAAACAACTAGAAAACATGTTCCCAACAGATTTTGTAACTTCTATGTCATAGAAAACCAGGGTTATCACAGCAGAAAGAAACTTGCTGAAAATGGCAAAATCTGATGGGTCCGCGTACACGAGAATTGTCGATTTTTTGAAATTTTAATTTTCTTCTTTAATTACGGTTTATATCTAAGAAAACACCTAGAAAACATGTTCCCAACAGATTTTGTAACTTGTATGTCATAGAAAACCAGGGTTATCACAGCAGAAAGAAACTTGCTGAAAATGGCAAAATCTGATGGGTCCGCGTACACGAGAATTGTCGATTTTTTGAAATTTTAATTTTCTTCTTTAATTAAGGTTTATATTCAAGAAAACAACTAGAAAACATGTTCCCAACAGATTTTGTAACTTCTATGTCATAGAAAACCAGGGTTATCACAGCAGAAAGAAACTTGCTGAAAATGGCAAAATCTGATGGGTCCGCGTACACGAGAATTGTCGATTTTTTGAAATTTTAATTTTCTTCTTTAATTAAGCTTTATATTCAAGAAAACAACTAGAAAACATGTTCCCAACAGATTTTGTAACTTCTATGTCATAGAAAACCAGGGTTATCACAGCAGAAAGAAACTTGCTGAAAATGGCAAAATCTGATGGGTCCGCGTACACGAGAATTGTCGATTTTTTGAAATTTTAATTTTCTTCTTTAATTAAGCTTTATATTCAAGAAAACAACTAGAAAACATGTTCCTAACAGATTTTGTAACTTCTATGTCATAGAAAACCAGGGTTATCACAGCAGAAAGAAACTTGCTGAAAATGGCAAAATCTGATGGGTCCGCGTACACGAGAATTGTCGATTTTTTGAAATTTTAATTTTCTTCTTTAATTAAGGTTTATATTCAAGAAAACAACTAGAAAACATGTTCCCAACAGATTTTGTAACTTCTATGTCATAGAAAACCAGGGTTATCACAGCAGAAAGAAACTTGCTGAAAATGGCAAAATCTGATGGGTCCGCGTACACGAGAATTGTCGATTTTTTGAAATTTTAATTTTCTTCTTTAATTAAGTTTTATATTCAAGAAAACAACTAGAAAACATGTTCCCAACAGATTTTGTAACTTCTATGTCATAGAAAACCAGGGTTATCACAGCAGAAAAAAACTTGCTGAAAATGGCAAAATCTGATGGGTCCGCGTACACGAGAATTGTCGATTTTTTGAAATTTTAATTTTCTTCTTTAATTAAGGTTTATATTCAAGAAAACAACTAGAAAACATGTTCCCAACAGATTTTGTAACTTCTATGTCATAGAAAACCAGGGTTATCACAGCAGAAAGAAACTTGCTGAAAATGGCAAAATCTGATGGGTCCGCGTACACGAGAATTGTCGATTTTTTGAAATTTTAATTTTCTTCTTTAATTAAGGTTTGTATTCAAGAAAACAACTAGAAAACATGTTCCCAACAGATTTTGTAACTTCTATGTCATAGAAAACCAGGGTTATCACAGCAGAAAGAAACTTGCTGAAAATGGCAAAATCTGATGGGTCCGCGTACACGAGAATTGTCGATTTTTTGAAATTTTAATTTTCTTCTTTAATTAAGGTTTATATTCAAGAAAACAACTAGAAAACATGTTCCCAACAGATTTTGTAACTTGTATGTCATAGAAAACCAGGGTTATCACAGCAGAAAGAAACTTGCTGAAAATGGCAAAATCTGATGGGTCCGCGTACACGAGAATTGTCGATTTTTTGAAATTTTAATTTTCTTCTTTAATTAAGCTTTATATTCAAGAAAACAACTAGAAAACATGTTCCCAACAGATTTTGTAACTTCTATGTCATAGAAAACCAGGGTTATCACAGCAGAAAGAAACTTGCTGAAAATGGCAAAATCTGATGGGTCCGCGTACACGAGAATTGTCGATTTTTTGAAATTTTAATTTTCTTCTTTAATTAAGCTTTATATTCAAGAAAACAACTAGAAAACATGTTCCCAACAGATTTTGTAACTTCTATGTCATAGAAAACCAGGGTTATCACAGCAGAAAGAAACTTGCTGAAAATGGCAAAATCTGATGGGTCCGCGTACACGAGAATTGTCGATTTTTTGAAATTTTAATTTTCTTCTTTAATTACGGTTTATATCTAAGAAAACACCTAGAAAACATGTTCCCAACAGATTTTGTAACTTGTATGTCATAGAAAACCAGGGTTATCACAGCAGAAAGAAACTTGCTGAAAATGGCAAAATCTGATGGGTCCGCGTACACGAGAATTGTCGATTTTTTGAAATTTTAATTTTCTTCTTTAATTAAGGTTTATATTCAAGAAAACAACTAGAAAACATGTTCCCAACAGATTTTGTAACTTCTATGTCATAGAAAACCAGGGTTATCACAGCAGAAAGAAACTTGCTGAAAATGGCAAAATCTGATGGGTCCGCGTACACGAGAATTGTCGATTTTTTGAAATTTTAATTTTCTTCTTTAATTACGGTTTATATCTAAGAAAACACCTAGAAAACATGTTCCCAACAGATTTTGTAACTTGTATGTCATAGAAAACCAGGGTTATCACAGCAGAAAGAAACTTGCTGAAAATGGCAAAATCTGATGGGTCCGCGTACACGAGAATTGTCGATTTTTTGAAATTTTAATTTTCTTCTTTAATTAAGGTTTATATTCAAGAAAACAACTAGAAAACATGTTCCCAACAGATTTTGTAACTTCTATGTCATAGAAAACCAGGGTTATCACAGCAGAAAGAAACTTGCTGAAAATGGCAAAATCTGATGGGTCCGCGTACACGAGAATTGTCGATTTTTTGAAATTTTAATTTTCTTCTTTAATTAAGCTTTATATTCAAGAAAACAACTAGAAAACATGTTCCCAACAGATTTTGTAACTTCTATGTCATAGAAAACCAGGGTTATCACAGCAGAAAGAAACTTGCTGAAAATGGCAAAATCTGATGGGTCCGCGTACACGAGAATTGTCGATTTTTTGAAATTTTAATTTTCTTCTTTAATTAAGCTTTATATTCAAGAAAACAACTAGAAAACATGTTCCTAACAGATTTTGTAACTTCTATGTCATAGAAAACCAGGGTTATCACAGCAGAAAGAAACTTGCTGAAAATGGCAAAATCTGATGGGTCCGCGTACACGAGAATTGTCGATTTTTTGAAATTTTAATTTTCTTCTTTAATTAAGGTTTATATTCAAGAAAACAACTAGAAAACATGTTCCCAACAGATTTTGTAACTTCTATGTCATAGAAAACCAGGGTTATCACAGCAGAAAGAAACTTGCTGAAAATGGCAAAATCTGATGGGTCCGCGTACACGAGAATTGTCGATTTTTTGAAATTTTAATTTTCTTCTTTAATTAAGTTTTATATTCAAGAAAACAACTAGAAAACATGTTCCCAACAGATTTTGTAACTTCTATGTCATAGAAAACCAGGGTTATCACAGCAGAAAAAAACTTGCTGAAAATGGCAAAATCTGATGGGTCCGCGTACACGAGAATTGTCGATTTTTTGAAATTTTAATTTTCTTCTTTAATTAAGGTTTATATTCAAGAAAACAACTAGAAAACATGTTCCCAACAGATTTTGTAACTTCTATGTCATAGAAAACCAGGGTTATCACAGCAGAAAGAAACTTGCTGAAAATGGCAAAATCTGATGGGTCCGCGTACACGAGAATTGTCGATTTTTTGAAATTTTAATTTTCTTCTTTAATTAAGGTTTGTATTCAAGAAAACAACTAGAAAACATGTTCCCAACAGATTTTGTAACTTGTATGTCATAGAAAACCAGGGTTATCACAGCAGAAAGAAACTTGCTGAAAATGGCAAAATCTGATGGGTCCGCGTACACGAGAATTGTCGATTTTTTGAAATTTTAATTTTCTTCTTTAATTAAGGTTTATATTCAAGAAAACAACTAGAAAACATGTTCCCAACAGATTTTGTAACTTGTATGTCATAGAAAACCAGGGTTATCACAGCAGAAAGAAACTTGCTGAAAATGGCAAAATCTGATGGGTCCGCGTACACGAGAATTGTCGATTTTTTGAAATTTTAATTTTCTTCTTTAATTAAGCTTTATATTCAAGAAAACAACTAGAAAACATGTTCCCAACAGATTTTGTAACTTCTATGTCATAGAAAACCAGGGTTATCACAGCAGAAAGAAACTTGCTGAAAATGGCAAAATCTGATGGGTCCGCGTACACGAGAATTGTCGATTTTTTGAAATTTTAATTTTCTTCTTTAATTAAGCTTTATATTCAAGAAAACAACTAGAAAACATGTTCCCAACAGATTTTGTAACTTCTATGTCATAGAAAACCAGGGTTATCACAGCAGAAAGAAACTTGCTGAAAATGGCAAAATCTGATGGGTCCGCGTACACGAGAATTGTCGATTTTTTGAAATTTTAATTTTCTTCTTTAATTACGGTTTATATCTAAGAAAACACCTAGAAAACATGTTCCCAACAGATTTTGTAACTTGTATGTCATAGAAAACCAGGGTTATCACAGCAGAAAGAAACTTGCTGAAAATGGCAAAATCTGATGGGTCCGCGTACACGAGAATTGTCGATTTTTTGAAATTTTAATTTTCTTCTTTAATTAAGGTTTATATTCAAGAAAACAACTAGAAAACATGTTCCCAACAGATTTTGTAACTTCTATGTCATAGAAAACCAGGGTTATCACAGCAGAAAGAAACTTGCTGAAAATGGCAAAATCTGATGGGTCCGCGTACACGAGAATTGTCGATTTTTTGAAATTTTAATTTTCTTCTTTAATTAAGCTTTATATTCAAGAAAACAACTAGAAAACATGTTCCCAACAGATTTTGTAACTTCTATGTCATAGAAAACCAGGGTTATCACAGCAGAAAGAAACTTGCTGAAAATGGCAAAATCTGATGGGTCCGCGTACACGAGAATTGTCGATTTTTTGAAATTTTAATTTTCTTCTTTAATTAAGCTTTATATTCAAGAAAACAACTAGAAAACATGTTCCTAACAGATTTTGTAACTTCTATGTCATAGAAAACCAGGGTTATCACAGCAGAAAGAAACTTGCTGAAAATGGCAAAATCAGATGGGTCCGCGTACACGAGAATTGTCGATTTTTTGAAATTTTAATTTTTTTCTTTAATTAAGGTTTATATTCAAGAAAACAACTAGAAAACATGTTCCCAACAGATTTTGTAACTTGTATGTCATAGAAAACCAGGGTTATCACAGCAGAAAGAAACTTGCTGAAAATGGCAAAATCTGATGGGTCCGCGTACACGAGAATTGTCGATTTTTTGAAATTTTAATTTTCTTCTTTAATTAAGGTTTATATTCAAGAAAACAACTAGAAAACATGTTCCCAACAGATTTTGTAACTTCTATGTCATAGAAAACCAGGGTTATCACAGCAGAAAGAAAATTGCTGAAAATGGCAAAATCTGATGGGTCCGCGTACACGAGAATTGTCGATTTTTTGAAATTTTAATTTTCTTCTTTAATTAAGGTTTATATTCAAGAAAACAACTAGAAAACATGTTCCCAACAGATTTTGTAACTTCTATGTCATAGAAAACCAGGGTTATCACAGCAGAAAGAAACTTGCTGAAAATGGCAAAATCAGATGGGTCCGCGTACACGAGAATTGTCGATTTTTTGAAATTTTAATTTTCTTCTTTAATTAAGGTTTATATTCAAGAAAACAACTAGAAAACATGTTCCCAACAGATTTTGTAACTTCTATGTCATAGAAAACCAGGGTTATCACAGCAGAAAGAAACTTGCTGAAAATGGCAAAATCTGATGGGTCCGCGTACACGAGAATTGTCGATTTTTTGAAATTTTAATTTTCTTCTTTAATTAAGGTTTATATTCAAGAAAACAACTAGAAAACATGTTCCCAACAGATTTTGTAACTTCTATGTCATAGAAAACCAGGGTTATCACAGCAGAAAGAAACTTGCTGAAAATGGCAAAATCTGATGGGTCCGCGTACACGAGAATTGTCGATTTTTTGAAATTTTAATTTTCTTCTTTAATTAAGCTTTATATTCAAGAAAACAACTAGAAAACATGTTCCCAACAGATTTTGTAACTTCTATGTCATAGAAAACCAGGGTTATCACAGCAGAAAGAAACTTGCTGAAAATGGCAAAATCTGATGGGTCCGCGTACACGAGAATTGTCGATTTTTTGAAATTTTAATTTTCTTCTTTAATTACGGTTTATATCTAAGAAAACACCTAGAAAACATGTTCCCAACAGATTTTGTAACTTGTATGTCATAGAAAACCAGGGTTATCACAGCAGAAAGAAACTTGCTGAAAATGGCAAAATCTGATGGGTCCGCGTACACGAGAATTGTCGATTTTTTGAAATTTTAATTTTCTTCTTTAATTAAGCTTTATATTCAAGAAAACAACTAGAAAACATGTTCCCAACAGATTTTGTAACTTCTATGTCATAGAAAACCAGGGTTATCACAGCAGAAAGAAACTTGCTGAAAATGGCAAAATCTGATGGGTCTGCGTACACGAGAATTGTCGATTTTTTGAAATTTTAATTTTCTTCTTTAATTACGGTTTATATCTAAGAAAACACCTAGAAAACATGTTCCCAACAGATTTTGTAACTTGTATGTCATAGAAAACCAGGGTTATCACAGCAGAAAGAAACATGCTGAAAATGGCAAAATCTGATGGGTCCGCGTACACGAGAATTGTCGATTTTTTGAAATTTTAATTTTCTTCTTTAATTAAGGTTTATATTCAAGAAAACAACTAGAAAACATGTTCCCAACAGATTTTGTAACTTCTATGTCATAGAAAACCAGGGTTATCACAGCAGAAAGAAACTTGCTGAAAATGGCAAAATCTGATGGGTCCGCGTACACGAGAATTGTCGATTTTTTTAAATTTTAATTTTCTTCTTTAATTAAGCTTTATATTCAAGAAAACAACTAGAAAACATGTTCCCAACAGATTTTGTAACTTCTATGTCATAGAAAACCAGGGTTATCACAGCAGAAAGAAACTTGCTGAAAATGGCAAAATCTGATGGGTCCGCGTACACGAGAATTGTCGATTTTTTGAAATTTTAATTTTCTTCTTTAATTACGGTTTATATCTAAGAAAACACCTAGAAAACATGTTCCCAACAGATTTTGTAACTTGTATGTCATAGAAAACCAGGGTTATCACAGCAGAAAGAAACTTGCTGAAAATGGCAAAATCTGATGGGTCCGCGTACACGAGAATTGTCGATTTTTTGAAATTTTAATTTTCTTCTTTAATTAAGGTTTATATTCAAGAAAACAACTAGAAAACATGTTCCCAACAGATTTTGTAACTTCTATGTCATAGAAAACCAGGGTTATCACAGCAGAAAGAAACTTGCTGAAAATGGCAAAATCTGATGGGTCCGCGTACACGAGAATTGTCGATTTTTTGAAATTTTAATTTTCTTCTTTAATTAAGCTTTATATTCAAGAAAACAACTAGAAAACATGTTCCCAACAGATTTTGTAACTTCTATGTCATAGAAAACCAGGGTTATCACAGCAGAAAGAAACTTGCTGAAAATGGCAAAATCTGATGGGTCCGCGTACACGAGAATTGTCGATTTTTTGAAATTTTAATTTTCTTCTTTAATTAAGCTTTATATTCAAGAAAACAACTAGAAAACATGTTCCTAACAGATTTTGTAACTTCTATGTCATAGAAAACCAGGGTTATCACAGCAGAAAGAAACTTGCTGAAAATGGCAAAATCAGATGGGTCCGCGTACACGAGAATTGTCGATTTTTTGAAATTTTAATTTTCTTCTTTAATTAAGGTTTATATTCAAGAAAACAACTAGAAAACATGTTCCCAACAGATTTTGTAACTTGTATGTCATAGAAAACCAGGGTTATCACAGCAGAAAGAAACTTGCTGAAAATGGCAAAATCTGATGGGTCCGCGTACACGAGAATTGTCGATTTTTTGAAATTTTAATTTTCTTCTTTAATTAAGGTTTATATTCAAGAAAACAACTAGAAAACATGTTCCCAACAGATTTTGTAACTTGTATGTCATAGAAAACCAGGGTTATCACAGCAGAAAGAAACTTGCTGAAAATGGCAAAATCTGATGGGTCCGCGTACACGAGAATTGTCGATTTTTTGAAATTTTAATTTTCTTCTTTAATTACGGTTTATATCTAAGAAAACACCTAGAAAACATGTTCCCAACAGATTTTGTAACTTGTATGTCATAGAAAACCAGGGTTATCACAGCAGAAAGAAACATGCTGAAAATGGCAAAATCTGATGGGTCCGCGTACACGAGAATTGTCGATTTTTTGAAATTTTAATTTTCTTCTTTAATTAAGGTTTATATTCAAGAAAACAACTAGAAAACATGTTCCCAACAGATTTTGTAACTTCTATGTCATAGAAAACCAGGGTTATCACAGCAGAAAGAAACTTGCTGAAAATGGCAAAATCTGATGGGTCCGCGTACACGAGAATTGTCGATTTGTTGAAATTTTAATTTTCTTCTTTAATTAAGGTTTATATTCAAGAAAACAACTAGAAAACATGTTCCCAACAGATTTTGTAACTTCTATGTCATAGAAAACCAGGGTTATCACAGCAGAAAGAAACTTGCTGAAAATGGCAAAATCTGATGGGTCCGCGTACACGAGAATTGTCGATTTTTTGAAATTTTAATTTTCTTCTTTAATTAAGGTTTATATTCAAGAAAACAACTAGAAAACATGTTCCCAACAGATTTTGTAACTTCTATGTCATAGAAAACCAGGGTTATCACAGCAGAAAGAAACTTGCTGAAAATGGCAAAATCTGATGGGTCCGCGTACACGAGAATTGTCGATTTTTTGAAATTTTAATTTTCTTCTTTAATTAAGCTTTATATTCAAGAAAACAACTAGAAAACATGTTCCCAACAGATTTTGTAACTTCTATGTCATAGAAAACCAGGGTTATCACAGCAGAAAGAAACTTGCTGAAAATGGCAAAATCTGATGGATCCGCGTACACGAGAATTGTCGATTTTTTGAAATTTTAATTTTCTTCTTTAATTACGGTTTATATCTAAGAAAACACCTAGAAAACATGTTCCCAACAGATTTTGTAACTTGTATGTCATAGAAAACCAGGGTTATCACAGCAGAAAGAAACTTGCTGAAAATGGCAAAATCTGATGGGTCCGCGTACACGAGAATTGTCGATTTTTTGAAATTTTAATTTTCTTCTTTAATTAAGGTTTATATTCAAGAAAACAACTAGAAAACATGTTCCCAACAGATTTTGTAACTTCTATGTCATAGAAAACCAGGGTTATCACAGCAGAAAGAAACTTGCTGAAAATGGCAAAATCTGATGGGTCCGCGTACACGAGAATTGTCGATTTTTTGAAATTTTAATTTTCTTCTTTAATTAAGCTTTATATTCAAGAAAACAACTAGAAAACATGTTCCCAACAGATTTTGTAACTTCTATGTCATAGAAAACCAGGGTTATCACAGCAGAAAGAAACTTGCTGAAAATGGCAAAATCTGATGGGTCCGCGTACACGAGAATTGTCGATTTTTTGAAATTTTAATTTTCTTCTTTAATTAAGCTTTATATTCAAGAAAACAACTAGAAAACATGTTCCTAACAGATTTTGTAACTTCTATGTCATAGAAAACCAGGGTTATCACAGCAGAAAGAAACTTGCTGAAAATGGCAAAATCAGATGGGTCCGCGTACACGAGAATTGTCGATTTTTTGAAATTTTAATTTTCTTCTTTAATTAAGGTTTATATTCAAGAAAACAACTAGAAAACATGTTCCCAACAGATTTTGTAACTTCTATGTCATAGAAAACCAGGGTTATCACAGCAGAAAGAAACTTGCTGAAAATGGCAAAATCTGATGGGTCCGCGTACACGAGAATTGTCGATTTTTTTAAATTTTAATTTTCTTCTTTAATTAAGCTTTATATTCAAGAAAACAACTAGAAAACATGTTCCCAACAGATTTTGTAACTTCTATGTCATAGAAAACCAGGGTTATCACAGCAGAAAGAAACTTGCTGAAAATGGCAAAATCTGATGGGTCCGCGTACACGAGAATTGTCGATTTTTTGAAATTTTAATTTTCTTCTTTAATTACGGTTTATATTCAAGAAAACACCTAGAAAACATGTTCCCAACAGATTTTGTAACTTGTATGTCATAGAAAACCAGGGTTATCACAGCAGAAAGAAACTTGCTGAAAATGGCAAAATCTGATGGGTCCGCGTACACGAGAATTGTCGATTTTTTGAAATTTTAATTTTCTTCTTTAATTAAGGTTTATATTCAAGAAAACAACTAGAAAACATGTTCCCAACAGATTTTGTAACTTCTATGTCATAGAAAACCAGGGTTATCACAGCAGAAAGAAACTTGCTGAAAATGGCAAAATCTGATGGGTCCGCGTACACGAGAATTGTCGATTTTTTGAAATTTTAATTTTCTTCTTTAATTACGGTTTATATCTAAGAAAACACCTAGAAAACATGTTCCCAACAGATTTTGTAACTTGTATGTCATAGAAAACCAGGGTTATCACAGCAGAAAGAAACTTGCTGAAAATGGCAAAATCTGATGGGTCCGCGTACACGAGAATTGTCGATTTTTTTAAATTTTAATTTTCTTCTTTAATTAAGCTTTATATTCAAGAAAACAACTAGAAAACATGTTCCCAACAGATTTTGTAACTTCTATGTCATAGAAAACCAGGGTTATCACAGCAGAAAGAAACTTGCTGAAAATGGCAAAATCTGATGGGTCCGCGTACACGAGAATTGTCGATTTTTTGAAATTTTAATTTTCTTCTTTAATTACGGTTTATATCTAAGAAAACACCTAGAAAACATGTTCCCAACAGATTTTGTAACTTGTATGTCATAGAAAACCAGGGTTATCACAGCAGAAAGAAACATGCTGAAAATGGCAAAATCTGATGGGTCCGCGTACACGAGAATTGTCGATTTTTTGAAATTTTAATTTTCTTCTTTAATTAAGGTTTATATTCAAGAAAACAACTAGAAAACATGTTCCCAACAGATTTTGTAACTTCTATGTCATAGAAAACCAGGGTTATCACAGCAGAAAGAAACTTGCTGAAAATGGCAAAATCTGATGGGTCCGCGTACACGAGAATTGTCGATTTGTTGAAATTTTAATTTTCTTCTTTAATTAAGGTTTATATTCAAGAAAACAACTAGAAAACATGTTCCCAACAGATTTTGTAACTTCTATGTCATAGAAAACCAGGGTTATCACAGCAGAAAGAAACTTGCTGAAAATGGCAAAATCTGATGGGTCCGCGTACACGAGAATTGTCGATTTTTTGAAATTTTAATTTTCTTCTTTAATTAAGGTTTATATTCAAGAAAACAACTAGAAAACATGTTCCCAACAGATTTTGTAACTTCTATGTCATAGAAAACCAGGGTTATCACAGCAGAAAGAAACTTGCTGAAAATGGCAAAATCTGATGGGTCCGCGTACACGAGAATTGTCGATTTTTTGAAATTTTAATTTTCTTCTTTAATTAAGCTTTATATTCAAGAAAACAACTAGAAAACATGTTCCCAACAGATTTTGTAACTTCTATGTCATAGAAAACCAGGGTTATCACAGCAGAAAGAAACTTGCTGAAAATGGCAAAATCTGATGGATCCGCGTACACGAGAATTGTCGATTTTTTGAAATTTTAATTTTCTTCTTTAATTACGGTTTATATCTAAGAAAACACCTAGAAAACATGTTCCCAACAGATTTTGTAACTTGTATGTCATAGAAAACCAGGGTTATCACAGCAGAAAGAAACTTGCTGAAAATGGCAAAATCTGATGGGTCCGCGTACACGAGAATTGTCGATTTTTTGAAATTTTAATTTTCTTCTTTAATTAAGGTTTATATTCAAGAAAACAACTAGAAAACATGTTCCCAACAGATTTTGTAACTTCTATGTCATAGAAAACCAGGGTTATCACAGCAGAAAGAAACTTGCTGAAAATGGCAAAATCTGATGGGTCCGCGTACACGAGAATTGTCGATTTTTTGAAATTTTAATTTTCTTCTTTAATTAAGCTTTATATTCAAGAAAACAACTAGAAAACATGTTCCCAACAGATTTTGTAACTTCTATGTCATAGAAAACCAGGGTTATCACAGCAGAAAGAAACTTGCTGAAAATGGCAAAATCTGATGGGTCCGCGTACACGAGAATTGTCGATTTTTTGAAATTTTAATTTTCTTCTTTAATTAAGCTTTATATTCAAGAAAACAACTAGAAAACATGTTCCTAACAGATTTTGTAACTTCTATGTCATAGAAAACCAGGGTTATCACAGCAGAAAGAAACTTGCTGAAAATGGCAAAATCAGATGGGTCCGCGTACACGAGAATTGTCGATTTTTTGAAATTTTAATTTTCTTCTTTAATTAAGGTTTATATTCAAGAAAACAACTAGAAAACATGTTCCCAACAGATTTTGTAACTTCTATGTCATAGAAAACCAGGGTTATCACAGCAGAAAGAAACTTGCTGAAAATGGCAAAATCTGATGGGTCCGCGTACACGAGAATTGTCGATTTTTTTAAATTTTAATTTTCTTCTTTAATTAAGCTTTATATTCAAGAAAACAACTAGAAAACATGTTCCCAACAGATTTTGTAACTTCTATGTCATAGAAAACCAGGGTTATCACAGCAGAAAGAAACTTGCTGAAAATGGCAAAATCTGATGGGTCCGCGTACACGAGAATTGTCGATTTTTTGAAATTTTAATTTTCTTCTTTAATTACGGTTTATATTCAAGAAAACACCTAGAAAACATGTTCCCAACAGATTTTGTAACTTGTATGTCATAGAAAACCAGGGTTATCACAGCAGAAAGAAACTTGCTGAAAATGGCAAAATCTGATGGGTCCGCGTACACGAGAATTGTCGATTTTTTTAAATTTTAATTTTCTTCTTTAATTAAGGTTTATATTCAAGAAAACAACTAGAAAACATGTTCCCAACAGATTTTGTAACTTCTATGTCATAGAAAACCAGGGTTATCACAGCAGAAAGAAACTTGCTGAAAATGGCAAAATCTGATGGGTCCGCGTACACGAGAATTGTCGATTTTTTGAAATTTTAATTTTCTTCTTTAATTAAGCTTTATATTCAAGAAAACAACTAGAAAACATGTTCCTAACAGATTTTGTAACTTCTATGTCATAGAAAACCAGGGTTATCACAGCAGAAAGAAACTTGCTGAAAATGGCAAAATCAGATGGGTCCGCGTACACGAGAATTGTCGATTTTTTGAAATTTTAATTTTCTTCTTTAATTAAGGTTTATATTCAAGAAAACAACTAGAAAACATGTTCCCAACAGATTTTGTAACTTGTATGTCATAGAAAACCAGGGTTATCACAGCAGAAAGAAACTTGCTGAAAATGGCAAAATCTGATGGGTCCGCGTACACGAGAATTGTCGATTTTTTGAAATTTTAATTTTCTTCTTTAATTAAGGTTTATATTCAAGAAAACAACTAGAAAACATGTTCCCAACAGATTTTGTAACTTCTATGTCATAGAAAACCAGGGTTATCACAGCAGAAAGAAAATTGCTGAAAATGGCAAAATCTGATGGGTCCGCGTACACGAGAATTGTCGATTTTTTGAAATTTTAATTTTCTTCTTTAATTAAGGTTTATATTCAAGAAAACAACTAGAAAACATGTTCCCAACAGATTTTGTAACTTCTATGTCATAGAAAACCAGGGTTATCACAGCAGAAAGAAACTTGCTGAAAATGGCAAAATCAGATGGGTCCGCGTACAGGAGAATTGTCGATTTTTTGAAATTTTAATTTTCTTCTTTAATTAAGGTTTATATTCAAGAAAACAACTAGAAAACATGTTCCCAACAGATTTTGTAACTTCTATGTCATAGAAAACCAGGGTTATCACAGCAGAAAGAAACTTGCTGAAAATGGCAAAATCTGATGGGTCCGCGTACACGAGAATTGTCGATTTTTCGAAATTTTAATTTTCTTCCTTAATTAAGCTTTATATTCAAGAAAACAACTAGAAAACATGTT
Organism: Sepiola atlantica; assembly: GCA_963556195.1. Taxonomy (NCBI): domain Eukaryota; kingdom Metazoa; phylum Mollusca; class Cephalopoda; order Sepiida; family Sepiolidae; genus Sepiola; species Sepiola atlantica. Next base: position 79,153,329 of record OY744533.1, read on the forward strand.
CCCAACAGATTTTGTAACTTCTATGTCATAGAAAACCAGGGTTATCACAGCAGAAAGAAACTTGCTGAAAATGGCAAAATCTGATGGGTCCGCGTACACGAGAATTGTCGATTTTTTGAAATTTTAATTTTCTTCTTTAATTACGGTTTATATCTAAGAAAACACCTAGAAAACATGTTCCCAACAGATTTTGTAACTTCTATGTCATAGAAAACCAGGGTTATCACAGCAGAAAGAAACTTGCTGAAAATGGCAAAATCTGATGGGTCCGCGTACACGAGAATTGTCGATTTTTTGAAATTTTAATTTTCTTCTTTAATTACGGTTTATATCTAAGAAAACACCTAGAAAACATGTTCCCAACAGATTTTGTAACTTGTATGTCATAGAAAACCAGGGTTATCACAGCAGAAAGAAACATGCTGAAAATGGCAAAATCTGATGGGTCCGCGTACACGAGAATTGTCGATTTTTTGAAATTTTAATTTTCTTCTTTAATTAAGGTTTATATTCAAGAAAACAACTAGAAAACATGTTCCCAACAGATTTTGTAACTTCTATGTCATAGAAAACCAGGGTTATCACAGCAGAAAGAAACTTGCTGAAAATGGCAAAATCTGATGGGTCCGCGTACACGAGAATTGTCGATTTTTTGAAATTTTAATTTTCTTCTTTAATTAAGGTTTATATTCAAGAAAACAACTAGAAAACATGTTCCCAACAGATTTTGTAACTTCTATGTCATAGAAAACCAGGGTTATCACAGCAGAAAGAAACTTGCTGAAAATGGCAAAATCTGATGGGTCCGCGTACACGAGAATTGTCGATTTTTTGAAATTTTAATTTTCTTCTTTAATTAAGCTTTATATTCAAGAAAACAACTAGAAAACATGTTCCTAACAGATTTTGTAACTTCTATGTCATAGAAAACCAGGGTTATCACAGCAGAAAGAAACTTGCTGAAAATGGCAAAATCAGATGGGTCCGCGTACACGAGAATTGTCGATTTTTTGAAATTTTAATTTTCTTCTTTAATTAAGGTTTATATTCAAGAAAACAACTAGAAAACATGTTCCCAACAGATTTTGTAACTTGTATGTCATAGAAAACCAGGGTTATCACAGCAGAAAGAAACTTGCTGAAAATGGCAAAATCTGATGGGTCCGCGTACACGAGAATTGTCGATTTTTTGAAATTTTAATTTTCTTCTTTAATTAAGGTTTATATTCAAGAAAACAACTAGAAAACATGTTCCCAACAGATTTTGTAACTTCTATGTCATAGAAAACCAGGGTTATCACAGCAGAAAGAAAATTGCTGAAAATGGCAAAATCTGATGGGTCAGCGTACACGAGAATTGTCGATTTTTTGAAATTTTAATTTTCTTCTTTAATTAAGGTTTATATTCAAGAAAACAACTAGAAAACATGTTCCCAACAGATTTTGTAACTTCTATGTCATAGAAAACCAGGGTTATCACAGCAGAAAGAAACTTGCTGAAAATGGCAAAATCAGATGGGTCCGCGTACACGAGAATTGTCGATTTTTTGAAATTTTAATTTTCTTCTTTAATTAAGGTTTATATTCAAGAAAACAACTAGAAAACATGTTCCCAACAGATTTTGTAACTTCTATGTCATAGAAAACCAGGGTTATCACAGCAGAAAGAAACTTGCTGAAAATGGCAAAATCTGATGGGTCCGCGTACACGAGAATTGTCGATTTTTTGAAATTTTAATTTTCTTCTTTAATTAAGGTTTATATTCAAGAAAACAACTAGAAAACATGTTCCCAACAGATTTTGTAACTTCTATGTCATAGAAAACCAGGGTTATCACAGCAGAAAGAAACTTGCTGAAAATGGCAAAATCTGATGGGTCCGCGTACACGAGAATTGTCGATTTTTTTAAATTTTAATTTTCTTCTTTAATTAAGCTTCATATTCAAGAAAACAACTAGAAAACATGTTCCCAACAGATTTTGTAACTTCTATGTCATAGAAAACCAGGGTTATCACAGCAGAAAGAAACTTGCTGAAAATGGCAAAATCTGATGGGTCCGCGTACACGAGAATTGTCGATTTTTTGAAATTTTAATTTTCTTCTTTAATTACGGTTTATATCTAAGAAAACACCTAGAAAACATGTTCCCAACAGATTTTGTAACTTGTATGTCATAGAAAACCAGGGTTATCACAGCAGAAAGAAACTTGCTGAAAATGGCAAAATCTGATGGGTCCGCGTACACGAGAATTGTCGATTTTTTGAAATTTTAATTTTCTTCTTTAATTAAGGTTTATATTCAAGAAAACAACTAGAAAACATGTTCCCAACAGATTTTGTAACTTCTATGTCATAGAAAACCAGGGTTATCACAGCAGAAAGAAACTTGCTGAAAATGGCAAAATCTGATGGGTCCGCGTACACGAGAATTGTCGATTTTTTGAAATTTTAATTTTCTTCTTTAATTAAGCTTTATATTCAAGAAAACAACTAGAAAACATGTTCCTAACAGATTTTGTAACTTCTATGTCATAGAAAACCAGGGTTATCACAGCAGAAAGAAACTTGCTGAAAATGGCAAAATCAGATGGGTCCGCGTACACGAGAATTGTCGATTTTTTGAAATTTTAATTTTCTTCTTTAATTAAGGTTTATATTCAAGAAAACAACTAGAAAACATGTTCCCAACAGATTTTGTAACTTGTATGTCATAGAAAACCAGGGTTATCACAGCAGAAAGAAACTTGCTGAAAATGGCAAAATCTGATGGGTCCGCGTACACGAGAATTGTCGATTTTTTTAAATTTTAATTTTCTTCTTTAATTAAGGTTTATATTCAAGAAAACAACTAGAAAACATGTTCCCAACAGATTTTGTAACTTCTATGTCATAGAAAACCAGGGTTATCACAGCAGAAAGAAAATTGCTGAAAATGGCAAAATCTGATGGGTCAGCGTACACGAGAATTGTCGATTTTTTGAAATTTTAATTTTCTTCTTTAATTAAGGTTTATATTCAAGAAAACAACTAGAAAACATGTTCCCAACAGATTTTGTAACTTCTATGTCATAGAAAACCAGGGTTATCACAGCAGAAAGAAACTTGCTGAAAATGGCAAAATCAGATGGGTCCGCGTACACGAGAATTGTCGATTTTTTGAAATTTTAATTTTCTTCTTTGATTAAGGTTTATATTCAAGAAAACAACTAGAAAACATGTTCCCAACAGATTTTGTAACTTCTATGTCATAGAAAACCAGGGTTATCACAGCAGAAAGAAACTTGCTGAAAATGGCAAAATCTGATGGGTCCGCGTACACGAGAATTGTCGATTTTTTGAAATTTTAATTTTCTTCTTTAATTACGGTTTATATCTAAGAAAACACCTAGAAAACATGTTCCCAACAGATTTTGTAACTTCTATGTCATAGAAAACCAGGGTTATCACAGCAGAAAGAAACTTGCTGAAAATGGCAAAATCTGATGGGTCCGCGTACACGAGAATTGTCGATTTTTTGAAATTTTAATTTTCTTCTTTAATTAAGGTTTATATTCAAGAAAACAACTAGAAAACATGTTCCCAACAGATTTTGTAACTTCTATGTCATAGAAAACCAGGGTTATCACAGCAGAAAGAAACTTGCTGAAAATGGCAAAATCTGATGGGTCCGCGTACACGAGAATTGTCGATTTTTTTAAATTTTAATTTTCTTCTTTAATTAAGCTTTATATTCAAGAAAACAACTAGAAAACATGTTCCCAACAGATTTTGTAACTTCTATGTCATAGAAAACCAGGGTTATCACAGCAGAAAGAAACTTGCTGAAAATGGCAAAATCTGATGGGTCCGCGTACACGAGAATTGTCGATTTTTTGAAATTTTAATTTTCTTCTTTGATTAAGGTTTATATTCAAGAAAACAACTAGAAAACATGTTCCCAACAGATTTTGTAACTTCTATGTCATAGAAAACCAGGGTTATCACAGCAGAAAGAAACTTGCTGAAAATGGCAAAATCTGATGGGTCCGCGTACACGAGAATTGTCGATTTTTTGAAATTTTAATTTTCTTCTTTAATTAAGGTTTATATTCAAGAAAACAACTAGAAAACATGTTCCCAACAGATTTTGTAACTTCTATGTCATAGAAAACCAGGGTTATCACAGCAGAAAGAAACTTGCTGAAAATGGCAAAATCTGATGGGTCCGCGTACACGAGAATTGTCGATTTTTTGAAATTTTAATTTTCTTCTTTAATTAAGGTTTATATTCAAGAAAACAACTAGAAAACATGTTCCCAACAGATTTTGTAACTTCTATGTCATAGAAAACCAGGGTTATCACAGCAGAAAGAAACTTGCTGAAAATGGCAAAATCTGATGGGTCCGCGTACACGAGAATTGTCGATTTTTTGAAATTTTAATTTTCTTCTTTAATTAAGGTTTATATTCAAGAAAACAACTAGAAAACATGTTCCCAACAGATTTTGTAACTTGTATGTCATAGAAAACCAGGGTTATCACAGCAGAAAGAAACTTGCTGAAAATGGCAAAATCTGATGGGTCCGCGTACACGAGAATTGTCGATTTTTTGAAATTTTAATTTTCTTCTTTAATTAAGCTTTATATTCAAGAAAACAACTAGAAAACATGTTCCCAACAGATTTTGTAACTTCTATGTCATAGAAAACCAGGGTTATCACAGCAGAAAGAAACTTGCTGAAAATGGCAAAATCAGATGGGTCCGCGTACACGAGAATTGTCGATTTTTTGAAATTTTAATTTTCTTCTTTAATTAAGGTTTATATTCAAGAAAACAACTAGAAAACATGTTCCCAACAGATTTTGTAACTTGTATGTCATAGAAAACCAGGGTTATCACAGCAGAAAGAAACTTGCTGAAAATGGCAAAATCTGATGGGTCCGCGTACACGAGAATTGTCGATTTTTTGAAATTTTAATTTTCTTCTTTAATTAAGGTTTATATTCAAGAAAACAACTAGAAAACATGTTCCCAACAGATTTTGTAACTTCTATGTCATAGAAAACCAGGGTTATCACAGCAGAAAGAAAATTGCTGAAAATGGCAAAATCTGATGGGTCCGCGTACACGAGAATTGTCGATTTTTTGAAATTTTAATTTTCTTCTTTAATTAAGGTTTATATTCAAGAAAACAACTAGAAAACATGTTCCCAACAGATTTTGTAACTTCTATGTCATAGAAAACCAGGGTTATCACAGCAGAAAGAAACTTGCTGAAAATGGCAAAATCAGATGGGTCCGCGTACACGAGAATTGTCGATTTTTTGAAATTTTAATTTTCTTCTTTAATTAAGGTTTATATTCAAGAAAACAACTAGAAAACATGTTCCCAACAGATTTTGTAACTTCTATGTCATAGAAAACCAGGGTTATCACAGCAGAAAGAAACTTGCTGAAAATGGCAAAATCAGATGGGTCCGCGTACACGAGAATTGTCGATTTTTTGAAATTTTAATTTTCTTCTTTAATTAAGCTTTATATTCAAGAAAACAACTAGAAAACATGTTCCCAACAGATTTTGTAACTTCTATGTCATAGAAAACCAGGGTTATCACAGCAGAAAGAAACTTGCTGAAAATGGCAAAATCAGATGGGTCCGCGTACACGAGAATTGTCGATTTTTTGAAATTTTAATTTTCTTCTTTAATTAAGCTTTATATTCAAGAAAACAACTAGAAAACATGTTCCCAACAGATTTTGTAACTTCTATGTCATAGAAAACCAGGGTTATCACAGCAGAAAGAAACTTGCTGAAAATGGCAAAATCAGATGGGTCCGCGTACACGAGAATTGTCGATTTTTTGAAATTTTAATTTTCTTCTTTAATTAAGGTTTATATTCAAGAAAACAACTAGAAAACATGTTCCCAACAGATTTTGTAACTTGTATGTCATAGAAAACCAGGGTTATCACAGCAGAAAGAAACTTGCTGAAAATGGCAAAATCTGATGGGTCCGCGTACACGAGAATTGTCGATTTTTTGAAATTTTAATTTTCTTCTTTAATTAAGGTTTATATTCAAGAAAACAACTAGAAAACATGTTCCCAACAGATTTTGTAACTTCTATGTCATAGAAAACCAGGGTTATCACAGCAGAAAGAAACTTGCTGAAAATGGCAAAATCTGATGGGTCCGCGTACACGAGAATTGTCGATTTTTTGAAATTTTAATTTTCTTCTTTAATTAAGCTTTATATTCAAGAAAACAACTAGAAAACATGTTCCCAACAGATTTTGTAACTTGTATGTCATAGAAAACCAGGGTTATCACAGCAGAAAGAAACTTGCTGAAAATGGCAAAATCTGATGGGTCCGCGTACACGAGAATTGTCGATTTTTTGAAATTTTAATTTTCTTCTTTAATTAAGCTTTATATTCAAGAAAACAACTAGAAAACATGTTCCCAACAGATTTTGTAACTTCTATGTCATAGAAAACCAGGGTTATCACAGCAGAAAGAAACTTGCTGAAAATGGCAAAATCAGATGGGTCCGCGTACACGAGAATTGTCGATTTTTTGAAATTTTAATTTTCTTCTTTAATTAAGGTTTATATTCAAGAAAACAACTAGAAAACATGTTCCCAACAGATTTTGTAACTTCTATGTCATAGAAAACCAGGGTTATCACAGCAGAAAGAAACTTGCTGAAAATGGCAAAATCTGATGGGTCCGCGTACACGAGAATTGTCGATTTTTTGAAATTTTAATTTTCTTCTTTAATTAAGGTTTATATTCAAGAAAACAACTAGAAAACATGTTCCTAACAGATTTTGTAACTTCTATGTCATAGAAAACCAGGGTTATCACAGCAGAAAGAAAATTGCTGAAAATGGCAAAATCTGATGGGTCCGCGTACACGAGATTGTCGATTTTTTGAAATTTTAATTTTCTTCTTTAATTAAGCTTTATATTCAAGAAAACAACTAGAAAACATGTTCCCAACAGATTTTGTAACTTCTATGTCATAGAAAACCAGGGTTATCACAGCAGAAAGAAACTTGCTGAAAATGGCAAAATCTGATGGGTCCGCGTACACGAGAATTGTCGATTTTTTTAAATTTTAATTTTCTTCTTTAATTAAGCTTTATATTCAAGAAAACAACTAGAAAACATGTTCCCAACAGATTTTGTAACTTCTATGTCATAGAACACCAGGGTTATCACAGCAGAAAGAAACTTGCTGAAAATGGCAAAATCTGATGGGTCCGCGTACACGAGAATTGTCGATTTTTTGAAATTTTAATTTTCTTCTTTAATTAAGGTTTATATTCAAGAAAACAACTAGAAAACATGTTCCCAACAGATTTTGTAACTTCTATGTCATAGAAAACCAGGGTTATCACAGCAGAAAGAAACTTGCTGAAAATGGCAAAATCTGATGGGTCCACGTACACGAGAATTGTCGATTTTTTGAAATTTTAATTTTCTTCTTTAATTAAGGTTTATATTCAAGAAAACAACTAGAAAACATGTTCCCAACAGATTTTGTAACTTCTATGTCATAGAAAACCAGGGTTATCACAGCAGAAAAAAACTTGCTGAAAATGGCAAAATCTGATGGGTCCGCGTACACGAGAATTGTCGATTTTTTGAAATTTTAATTTTCTTCTTTAATTAAGGTTTATATTCAAGAAAACAACTAGAAAACATGTTCCCAACAGATTTTGTAACTTCTATGTCATAGAAAACCAGGGTTATCACAGCAGAAAGAAACTGGCCTTGTGCCTAACTCCTGGGGAGGAGTAAATAAAAAGAAAACAGAAAAAATATAACCATGACATCAATCGTCTGCCGAATCTTGTAAGCGTTGATAATTTAATGTGCAAGGATGTACTAAATATATAACAACATTATTAACTGGATGATGAAAACAATAGAAAACATGGAAACTGGAACTAATAGCCGATGGTCAAAACCTGATAGAGATAAAAATAGGAAGAAGTATCTTTTAGGGAGATTTCATCTCTCTATTATGATTTTTCATAGCCAGGAAGCTATACGGTAACTACTTAGGAGATGCTCGACAGAAAACAGATTCATGGAGACAAAGGAACACATAACCTTCATACTTATCAATGATGTTAAATTATTTGTAAAACACGGAAAACGGCTGGACACATTATAAACACGACTAAGATCCTTAGCTAAGATATAGGAATCAAGTTATTGCTACGAAAATGAAATACAAATTTCTGCTGATGACGTGCCATCGTATTATCTTTTTTTGGGACTAGGAAGAATTCATATCATGTTGTAGCAATTCTACGTACGCATTTCGGCATTACCTGTTATTTCACATTTCGTATGCGTATAATTCTTATTACAGACACTTCTCAAACTTGTAATGGTTAGCTAATCCAAATTATTAACTTCAATAACGAGAGCAAAATAATATTCTACAAGTGTCTCGCTTACCAATTTCACAAAGGCGTAGTCGCGTGATTATGTGAGAAGAGTATTGACGTACGAGTATCTTTATTGCCAGATCGCTATTAGATCTTTATCGGATACGGTATTCAAATGCAATTAATGATGCTTTGACTCGCTGGATCCTGGCTTGTTGGCATTGAATTCCTCGGTATATTAAGGTACCCACGTTCTATGTGGCTACGGACCAAACATAACTCGAATACAGAACGTAGAGTTGTGAGTCTGTGCAGTTGGGCACGTCACTAATGGTACCTCGCATGATATGTGGCAAATAACGATGTCGGCTTAAATAGAATGTAAGCGTTTAGTTGAACCATTCAAAAAAGCCTCTCAAAGAAAGTTGCAACTAATCCCATGCACTGCTATTATCAGTAGTGATAGCGCGCAGAAAGGTCATTAAAAACGTGATTTCTTTACGGTATCATTTCAAATAGTTTCTATAAAGAATCAAAACGCAACATTCTGAAATTAGTGCCGTGCTTGTTTATAGTTAAAATTAATATGTTGAAAAAGGAAAGCATTTTCTTCACGATAAAAATCGATGTATTTCTTTTTAGAATAAATACTTCTGCACGAAATCGTATAACAACAGCATTAGCCGAATATACGTTTTAATCCGTTCTACTGATTTAGCTATCCTCCCTCTATACAATAAAAAGAACATTTGAAAAAAGTAAATTACAAACTCAATGACTTTAGAAGTTATAATCACGTTTGTGAATCAGTAAAATTAATAACACTACTACAAATGAATGTAAATAGTATCGTTTCATGCCACGGGCCAGAGTACCAGATTACTACAAGTGTGTGGTCAGGTGATGCTACTCCTTTACAAGCGAGTGTTTCACATTTTTGGTAGTAATATACTGTTGAAGGGAATTGTAGAGACAGTTTTCCAAGTTGGATTATTTATTCGGGATGATTTACAGGGGATAAACTTTGGGTTAACTAGAATTTTAATGGAAAATATAAGCAATTCATCGATTATTATAGATTTTTAGATAGAAGTATGAATTCTAATGGTATCAGAATTCAAGCGTTATTTAAGGTCAGGATAGTAGAGTCGCTAAAACCCACCCGTTTCCCCTAGCAAGACAGACAATAAGCAGTTGAAGATACAGGTTTGGCATCTTGTTTGGCTGATATTTCCAACTGCTAGTATAGGAGGTATAACTCATTGGTAGTGCTGGGGTGGTTGGCCTATAAACAGCTATATAATACCGGGATAACTGTAGTGACATGCCGCGTATGGAAAGGGGCTTGCACTTATGTCCGGTTGGCATTCACGATTTCACAGTTAAATACTTTAAGCTCCTTAGTTAAATAAATATGAATGTAATGTATCGTTGAAATCGTTATCGTCTTTTCTTTTAAGAATATAACAGTCCCTCAAAGTGGATTAATCGTAAAGCATCACCCTTGATTCTGTATACAGACAGAATAATAATTATTTAGGGGCTTTTATAGCCATTCTTGGACCGCAAAAGCCGCCAAACAACACCATAATCCCAAAATCTCGAAGGTATTTAGTTTACATCCTAAACGTAATAAATCGATGAGGGAGGAGACATACACAATCAAGCCACAACGTAAAACGAAGCTCCGCGCAAACTTTCTTTTGTTTTCGAAGTCGGATGGCGACGAAGCGACTACTGACATAAGCAGTCACTCTCACTGTACTTTTAAAGCGTTAAACTATTTGGCTAAATACTGAAAAATGATTTATTTTCATTGTATGCACTAAAAAGTGACAAATCTGCCGTTTTAAAACATGAATGTTCAACGAAATTGGACACATATCTGTGCTGTACAAATTGTATTCAAGCATCGTAAACTTTATATTACACGAGGGATGCCACTATTACTTTCAAATAGATTAGGGATGCAGTAGGCTTTAGCATTCAAGGGACATAATTCAGTATAATTGCAACGAACTGTAGTCACTCAACAGCAGGGAACTAACTTTCGATGTCATAAACCTCACATGAAATATATCCTGTTAAAAAAAACAAAAAACAAATATATGTGCCCTCTAGACGCAAATATTTTAGATGTTTATAAAAGCATTTACAAAGAGTGCATTTGTATTTTAATGTTACTATTCATAAGACATTGTTCAAAGTACTATCGAAAATAAAATGTCTTCTGTGGACTGATGCCCAATTTACCTATGCCTACCTTGGCTAGGTATATTAGTGATATATTCTCACAAACAAATATAATTGTTTGTGCAACAGTCGTGTTTTGCCTCGAATACCCGAGTTTTTTTTCCATCGATCTTGGCGTCTATTCAAAAATATATTTACCTCCCCCTATCACAATAATTATATTATCTATTTATTTAAATGTAGTTGCAGTTTGCACAACGTTTGAAGGAAGTCGCAAAGATTAGACATCCGTGTCAAAACAACACGAACCTATAACAATTCGTCAGGAAAGTTATTACGATCGGATGTTCTGAACCATACATGCGGGTCATCAACCGCTCAACAACGAATAAATATCTGTTCTTGTGCCTCAAATTTGAATGTTGACTTATTCTAATTCTAAGTAACACGGTCTTATTAATCTAAAGATGTAGAAAATATATATATATCAAGTCTGTGTTACCTTCTTATAGTAAGCGAAGAGAATATCTGCTCGGACTTAATGTTATTTCTATTTCATTGAATTTTTTCTCTCCCTTTTCTTTGCTATAATTCTCATAGCATAATTTTTCTCTATTACTCTTAACCTTGATTTAGCTCTTGTTTAGTTGTCTGAAATCAGTGAATATATATTTTCATTCATTTATTATTTAATTTACTATGTTTAAAAATAAATACATTCTGTTTATTATTATGATAATTTTTTTCTATTAAAACATATTTACATACTTTCAGACATGGTAAAAACCTGAATAAATTAGTCGATTAGATTTTTACTACGGATTAAAAGTAAAATAAGAACTTCTTGGAATAAAAAGATCTTCCTTTGTACGTGGTTAAGCAATAAACAATGTCCCTCTTTTATTTCATTTAGAATTAAAAGAGCAAATTTACATCATGGACAAAATAAGTGAATATGCTTTTATCACCAATTTTTTCATTAACACTTTTTTTTTACTTGAACAACTCAATTAAACATACCATGAAAAAATAAACACACGGAATGTATCTACAAGTGAAAATAAAAATGTGGTTCACACCATAGAATTTCTCAGAAATGGGAACTAATTTTATGCGTGAAATTGATCCCCCACTCTAAGATCTTAAATAATTGTTTTTTTTTTCAGAATATTAACAAAAAAAGTAGAATATCATGTTTTAGCTCGGGGTGATGTGATTTAGCGGTGACCGGACAAAAGTTCACCAGACAAAAGCTCACTGATAGTGCAAGAAAGTGTTTGGAGCGATTGAGAGGACCGCCTTACGAAATAATGTTTAAATTTAATTTGATTACGCATTCGATAGCAGCACACAATTATGAGAATAGAAAACCAAACAGTAAACTAACATGAGAAACATGAAGAAGAAACACATTAGAAATGGCGTGGCGTCACTTTCGGATTTTACTGGTATATTCTTTATGATCGCTATTCGTTATAACAATTTCTGCGGCAACAGCAAAACCTAAACAAACTTTTGGAACGCAAAATATATTTGCACCAACAAAACTAAAAACAGGAAAAGGCAAACAGTACATAAAACTGAAAAATAAATTTTATACGGTTTATTAAGAAAGAAATTAATTTCATCAAAAGAAGAAATTTTATGTTCAATTTTAAATGTTATTCTAATTAAAGTTCTGTGATATGAAAAAGGCCGCAAAATATATGAAAATATTTTCAAATAAATTCCACAGTTTGAAAATTAACGGGTTATTAATTACCAGAAAAAAACTTGTCTACTATTTGCAAAATATTAGCGTTGTGGTATTTCCTCTGATTTACCAGAATGTTCCTGGACTATACACCCTGTGATTAAATTTAGCGTCCAGTGCTTAATTGAACCCCAACTTATTTATTTATCTTACTGCAAATAACGTAAGCCTCAGTATTGTATGTATTTATTTATATGCAATTTCCGAAGGCGCTACGGCATCGCTCCAATCAAGTGTAAGCGCAACATAAGAGAATGGCGGATCAGATTGTTTGGAGAATTGCTGAGGCCCGACGATGAAACGATCGATAAACTCGCGTTTAAATTAGAAGTCGTCAGGAAGCGACTGGGTGGAAGGTCGATGATATGACGGGCAAACGCTCGGCTCAATGCTCTTCGTTAAAAGCGGCCTTCACCAGGAGCAAGACTGTGATCGTGTTAAGTGGATACAACAATCCATTATTGCAGACCTCGCCGCAGTTCGAAACTACGGAAAAATAAATAGAAGAAAATTTATTTTAAACATATTTGACACCAAGACAACTTAGGGAATCCGTGCTAGTATCTAAGAAATAGAAACAACAAACAAAAACACAGATTAATAATAATTCATATACTAAATGTCAGTTCATCAGCGTTTGCCTTCTTTCATATATGCTTTAAAAACACAAACTACCTGAAAAAGTTAACCTTAGTTCTGGGATTGAGTTATGTTTTAACGAAAATTATGTTTTGATTGTTCTAATTAGCTGTAATTTATAATTAACTAAACAATTAGCCCCAACTCTATTTTAGATATATATGCAGTTATCTCGCCTCTTCTCACTATATGTTGATGCAACCACTCTTTAATATTTATAAATGTCACTCTGAGAATTTAGAAAACGTGAGACTCTATTTTACTGAGCGTGGCTATCTAATTTACATACGTGTGTCTGTACACAAGACAAGCACGTAAACATGTAAATTAGATGTCAAAATAATAAGTTCCTTAAATGGTATATAAGAATAATAAATAATAAATAATAATAATACTTACATATATATTAGGATTGGGATTTGTTATTTGTCTCTCTGAAGACTAAAAATGTACTATTACTTCTATTAATTGTTCTTGATGTGACCGTGTCTGGTTATTGAATGATGCTTGAGTGGATGTAACTTTGAATGTATAGAATGTGAGTCAGCAAGCAAAAATATGAGAAAGAATATGACTGAGGAAATTAGTATGGTCAGGAATTAATTATTTATTTACTTTTTGCAATTGGAAGAAGAGGATTTGCTAATTAATTGACATTTATAGTAGGAGCTCGAACCATAACGTACTCCCAAAATGTATGTATCCTGTTAGAAGCCCAGGGGACGTAATTCTCCAAATTATCAAGGAGAATAAACTCTAAAAAAGTATCTCCCTTTAATATGTGTGTTTTATTTTCTTAAATAGAAGTGTTTTCTAGCTAATAGTTCTATTGTACTATCCTTTAATGAGCAATTCAGATTACTTCATTATTTCAGACTAATGTAGTATATTTCAATTCTCAACTCAGGGCGATGGTGTAGAGTCTGTTATGTTGTCATTCCCTCCTCCTTTTTGGGGAAAAAGTGTACCTTCTAGTGCCATGAGACCATCCTCTAGGCATTACTTCTACGCCTGGGTGGGGTCGTGTAGTATTTGTTCATTCGTCATGATGCGACTCTCTACAACATTAACTCCTCTTTGGGTTGGGATATTATATCTTAACTCGCCATGATACTAACCTTACAGGCTAGGAGAAATGTGCTACCGGAGAGAGCATATATTTGCTACTACTACTACTACTACTACTACTACTACAAATAATGATGATGATGAGGATAATAATAATAATAATAATAATAATCATAATAATAATAATACTTCTATATAAGAATAGTTATATTAACAATAGTAATAACAATAATAATAATAACAATAATAATAACAATAATAATAATAATAACAACAATAATAATAATTTATAATAATAATAATACTTCTATATAAGTATAGTTATATTAACAATAATAATAATAATCATGATGATGAGGAGGATAATAATAATAATAATAATAATAATAATAATAATAATAATAATAATAATAATAATAATAATAATGATAATAATAATAATAATAATAATAACAATAATAATAATGATAATAAGAAGAAGTGTATAGAAGTAAAGAGACGAATGCAATTTACCAGAGTGATAAGTAAAATACTAACCAGGGTTCGACTATTAGGAAAGCTATAAAGCCACAATTTCCGCCAGCTGTTGATAAAATAGTAACGAGTGTTAAATTATTTATTAATACAATTAGGAAAGGTATGAAACAACTATTTCAGCCATTATAAAATATTAGCTAGGGCAACGCCGGTTTACTTATATATGTTTATGTTCAAATACAAGCATGCGAATGAAAATAAAATAACAACTCAAAAACAAAAAAGTGTCCAAAGACTTTTATAGATCGCGACCACGACTGGCTTCGCAATGAAGTTGTGTCCTTAAGAATGTGTACACAGAGAGTCTGCAAATTATGGGTGTCTGTGTAAATAGAGAAGAAAGGTCTTGCGTACCGTGTACGGGAAGTTTCTAAGGAGCGCACAAGATTGCTTCCCTGAAGACTACAAGATGGTCGTATTCAAATCTAATCTCAATCGACACTTATCATAAACCTTTCACATAAGTCATCACATTTTATTCATTCACTTACTTATTTTCAATACTCTCATAATATTCATCATCATTGAACTTGCAACCTATCATCTAATTAACCCCTATCATTGAGTTGCTTTTAGCCTTGAACAGTTGTAACTCATTAGTACGAAAATACACACACACACTAAAACTACGAAATACAAGGGAATCGATGAAAACAACGAAGCAACACATAGAAATAGGGAATACAATTAAAATAAATGGGATCATTGTATGAGTAACATACATGTGAGAATGAAATATATTTATAAGATCTAGATAATAATAAATAATAATGATAACAACAACAACAATAATAATAATAATAATAATAATAATAATAATAATAATAATAATAATAATAATAATAATAATAATAATAATAATAATAATAATAATAATAAAAAGCCGCGAGTGCGTGGTCCCCCTCTGTATGTGACTCGATGTTGCGAGTTTCTGAAGTCAAGGATGCTCATTTCATATTCAGAAAAATTGAATTGATGGATCAAACGTTATGGGAGAAAAGGGTCATTTTTTGCCATGTTGGTGGCTTTTAATCCCCTGGGGGCGCGAACCAGATTTTTTCCAAGGTCAACGATACTTATTCTCTATTAGGAACAATTGCCTCCACAGTTTGGCCAAGTTTAAGAGAAATTGAATGGATGGATGAAAAGTTATGCGGGTCTAAAAAATGTCATTTTTTTTTTGCCATTTCGGTGCCTTTAGAACCCTGGAGTCTAACCAGATTTTTTTCAAAAATCGGAGAATGTTACTTTCTAACCTGATCAAAGTTACAACTTCATGCAAAATTTCAGAGAAATTCAATGGATGGTTGCGGAGAAAAATCCGGACGGACGGACGGACGGACGGACGGACGGACGGACGGGCATGCCTCAAAACATAAGTCCCCCGATTTTATGAATCGGGGGACCAATAATATATAAGCAAAAATATTTGTTATTTCAGTTATTCAAGAAGAATGTCTAAACATATGTCACAGTTTATGAATTTTTCAATGAAATTAAAGTTGAATAAATAGTGGTCGTTGTTGTGACAGAACAGGCCACGCGTACGTCTACTAACTGCTATTGATATGGGCCTATTCAATCTGAAAAGTTTAAGCGTGACAGACAAACGGATGGAGAAACCGACTGACAACACATTTAATTAGAGCTTCGTATTCGCAGCATAAAATATCTGTGAAAATATAAGTAAGTATCTTCGACAAAGATGACGGTCTCAGTTATAGTCCTACCGCCAATCTCCCTTATAACCAGATGGTAATTCCTGTCAATGTATTTGAATATTCTCCTTATTCAAAGTGCAATACTAATTTCAAAGTACTTAAAAAAACTGTAATTGTTTATTCACTAAAATTGTAAATTCTGGTACATTTTTTGCTGAGTTTCTTATAAATCAAATTTATTTTAGAAATACGAGCCACAAACTCATTTCTTAATCATTAAACTGTGAAAATACATTATTTTCGGTTGGTCTAACAAATATAGTAGTTAGGGCTAGTCAATTTAGGTACACATGTGTCATAGTAAACGATGAAAAATGTGTACTGTGGTTGTAAAGCAACATAACAATTTCTCCAAATGTTGTATGCATACTATAAAATATTTTTAATAAGTTAAAATGATTTCCATCCTTTTCTTGTAAATATTGTCACAATTTATTACCAGATTATAACTAAAATTTGTTCATACAGGTCCAAATACATCTCATTCTAATATGATTCGTTTTAATATTAATGTAAATGTGTCTATGATTTTCCATAAACAATTTTAAAATTCCTCATCGGATCCTGACCAAAGATAGCACATATATTTATAAATATTCCCAAATAGATGTACATCCTATTATAATGAGTTCAAAATCATGTGTCTATCTGAAAACACCGTCATCATTTTGTTATCGGATATTAAACATGAGGTTTTATTGTCCAAAGACAACCCACTGTGATGTCAATCACAGTTCAACAAGGGAACCAATATTTATCTAATCTTGACGATATATATGACAGAGGTCCAGATACATCCCCCAAAAATGTAAAAAGTATTATGATAGGTGCAAAAGGTTATGGGTATAGGTCTACGTAGATTGTGTAAACAAGTAACATTACCCTTCCTTTGATATCTTTCTCTTGTACAACTGTCTGTATATTCGCTTTCTTACCCCTCACTGCCAATAATGTCATTTGTAACGCAACTATTGGTCAAATCTATATCAATTAGCCAATCAAAACGCGTGAAATATGAAATTACCGCTTGTTCGAGAAAATGCATTTTACTGAATTTCTTCAGTTTTTAATTTGTAATGTTTTAGAAGATATTTCTTCTTGAGGAAAACTCCTCCTTCCTTTTTTTCAAAATCACCATGAAAATGAGAATATCGATCCAGAAAAAGATTTGGCAAGAGTTTTCCTTCTTATTGATTATCATCAGTTCCGGTATTTTTGCTTGATGTGTTTTTCTATCTATATTTCCATTTCACATGAAATGTGATGCCTTTCATTTTTCAATACTGACTCCAGTTTGTGCTTGTAATATTTGTTTGTATGTTCAGAGTTTAGTTGCTTCCCAGTGGATTACCTTTCAAAAATATACATGTCTATTTTTTAGTTATTTCGAGCTAGCGTGCTCCGGTCACTTATGATATGAATTAAGCAACCCTCCTAGATTTCTAGCATCTTTCCTCTGTTTCACTAATCTTTATTTTTACTAATGAGGCATCTTTTTTTTCTTTCGCGTTAATCCCGAGCTACGGCGATGTCCGCAATAATGGAGTTTTCTCTACACTTAG
>OY744533.1:79176189-79256189 GCA_963556195.1 Sepiola atlantica
TATTATTATTATTATTATTATTATTATTATTATTATTATTATTATTATTATTATTATTATTATTATTATTATTATTATTATTATTATTATTATTATTATTATTATTATTATTATTATTATTATTATTATTATTATTATTATTATTATTATTATTATTATTATTATTATTATTATTATTATTATTATTATTATTATTATTATATTATTATTATTATTATTATTATTATTATTATTATTATTATTATTATTATTATTATTATTATTATTATTATTATTATTATTATTATTATTATTATTATTATTATTATTATTATTATTATTATTATTATTATTATTATTATTATTATTATTATTATTATTATTATTATTATTATTATTATTATTATTATTATTATTATTATTATTATTATTATTATTATTATTATTATTATTATTATTATTATTATTATTATTATTATTATTATTATTATTATTATTATTATTATTATTATTATTATTATTATATTATTATTATTATTATTATTATTATTATTATTATTATTATTATTATTATTATTATTATTATTATTATTATTATTATTATTATTATTATTATTATTATTATTATATTATTATTATTATTATTATTATTATTATTATTATTATTATTATTATTATTATTATTATTATTATTATTATTATTATTATTATTATTATTATTATTATTATTATTATTATTATTATTATTATTATTATTATTATTATTATTATTATTATTATTATTATTATTATTATTATTATTATTATTATTATTATTATTATTTTTATTATTATTATTATTATTATTATTATTATTATTATTATTATTATTATTATTATTATTATTATTATTATTATTATTATTATTATTATTATTATTATTATTATTATTATTATTATTATTATTATTATTATTATTATTATTATTATTATTATTATTATTATTATATTATTATTATTATTATTATTATTATTATTATTATTATTATTATTATTATTATTATTATTATTATTATTATTATTATTATTATTATTATTATTATTATTATTATTATTATTATTATATTATTATTATTATTATTATTATTATTATTATTATTATTATTATTATTATTATTATTATTATTATTATTATTATTATTATTATTATTATTATTATTATTATTATTATTATTATTATTATTATTATTATTATTATTATTATTATTATTATTATTATTATTATTATTATTATTATTATTATTATTATATTATTATTATTATATTATTATTATTATTATTATTATTATTATTATTATTATTATTATTATTATTATTATTATTATTATTATTATTATTATTATTATTATTATTATTATTATTATTATTATTATTATTATTATTATTATTATTATTATTATTATTATTATTATTATTATTATTATTATTATTATTATTATTATTATTATTATTATTATTATTATTATTATTATTATTATTATTATTATTATTATTATTATTATTATTATTATTATTATTATTATTATTATTATTATTATTATTATTATTATTATTATTATTATTATTATTATTATTATTATTATTATTATTATTATTATTATTATTATTATTATTATTATTATTATTATTATTATTATTATTATTATTATTATTATTATTATTATTATTATTATTATTATTATTATTATTATTATTATTATTATTATTATTATTATTATTATTATTATTATTATTATTATTATTATTATTATTATTATTATTATTATTATTATTATTATTATTATTATTATTATTATTATTATTATTATTATTATTATTATTATTATTATTATTATTATTATTATTATTATTATTATTATTATTATTATTATTATTATTATTATTATTATTATTATTATTATTATTATTATTATTATTATTATTATTATTATTATTATTATTATTATTATTATTATTATTATTATTATTATTATTATTATTATTATTATTATTATTATTATTATTATTATTATTATTATTATTATTATTATTATTATTATTATTATTATTATTATTATTATTATTATTATTATTATTATTATTATTATTATTATTATTATTATTATTATTATTATTATTATTATTATTATTATTATTATTATTATTATTATTCACTCGCTCACACTAGCGATTGTTCCCATGGAGTCCGAGTGACAACAAATCTCACCAGATTTCCAGGACTCTC
Source organism: Sepiola atlantica (assembly GCA_963556195.1). NCBI lineage: Eukaryota > Metazoa > Mollusca > Cephalopoda > Sepiida > Sepiolidae > Sepiola > Sepiola atlantica. Next base: position 79,178,432 of record OY744533.1, read on the forward strand.
CACCTCTTTCGATAATCATTGGAAATGATTTTGCTTTATCGCAACAGTCGCTTACAATCAATTTCTCGCGCTGGCATCTTCTTTTGTAGATACATCCTCTCGGTTTTTGTGTTAGATTTCATGTAGGGTATTTACTTTTTAAAACCAGTTTGCATGTATTCCATCGTGGTCTGCGGCTTTCCACTTTGCCATTTTTCTTTAAGGTTGTCTTGAGCGTTTCTTCATTGAATTATGTTTTTGTTCCTTCTTCAATTTCCGAAGTTCTTCTTTCATGTTTTTCAGACATTTGCCATTCATGTTGTGGTCTTGCGACTATCCTAAAATCTGTCTCCAAAAGTGTTTTATGTTTCTGTCGGGTCCGGTTGTCTGTTCATTTCTTTTCTCCGTTTACGTTTTGATAAAACTATCTTTCATTGTTTTCAAAGGTCCTGTTTTGTTTGTACTGTTCCGATTTGTATCTGTATTGTATCAGTCTTCTTTCTTTTGCTGCAATCTTCTTCTTCTTCTTCTTATCATTATTATTATTATCATTATGATTATTATTATTATTATTATTATTATTATTATTATTATTATTATTATTATTATTATATTATTATTATTAGTACTCACTAAGAGTTCTCAGACAAGTCATCGTCAGTGATTGCTTACCAACAACAACCGGTGGTATTCACTGGAGTCTAAATGACAACAAGCCTTGCTAGATTTCCAGTATTTTCCACCTCTTTTCGATAACCGCCGCAAATAACCTTGCAGTATCGCAACAGCCGCTCACCATTGATTTATCGCTGGTAAGGACCATTGGTTTTCTCCAAGATTTGGGTGACAATAAGCCTGCCAAATGTCTCAGCACTCTCGGCACTCTTCCAGTGGAGGTCTGATTTGTGTTGTCTCTACTCGGTCTGCTCATTCTCCTTGACCCTCTACAAATATTTGGTGTGGTGTCAGCCGAGGCCGACCACATTTTTTTGTGTGGGGGGGGGTGGAAGGGTTAAAAGGGAAAGAAGGGGAGATTGTGGTGTTTCTTGCAATTTCTGTTCATTGGTTCATGTTTGTGTGGTGTTAGCTGAGGCCGATGTAATTTATTGGAGGGGATGTCATAGTGATTTTTATTGCAGTTTATGTTTCTTGGTTCGTGATGTGGTGTTCTTCGTGTTGTTTTGTTTTATTTCTGTTGTAAATTCCATGTTACTGGTTACCCTTTTTAGCTTATGCGGGTTGGTTTCCGTATTCGAGGATTTTCCTTAAGATTGCAGCTGTTTTGATCATTGCCGTCTTTTGTGTGGTTTCAATGATTCTTTTGATTCCAATTTCTCCCAGTCTTTTCTCCGGGTTTGGCATTGCCCCTAGTGCTCCTACGATTATTTGTATTAAACTGACTTTCTTCATGTTCCATATTCCTCTAAGTTCTCTGGCGAGTTCCGTGTATTTGCTTCATTTTTCCGTTTCTTTGATCCTCACTATGTAGACTGCTGGCACGGCGAAGTCTACGATTTTGCAAGATGTTTTCTTCTTGTCGACTATGATAACATCCGATCTCCTTACTTGTATGACTTTATCTGTTTGTATATCCATATCCCAGAGAATTTTGTGTTTTCCGTTTTCCAGTACTGTTTCGGGTTAATGTTAGTATCATTTGTCTGCGTATTCGAAATTCAATTGTTTGCACAGTTCCCTGTGTACTGCTTTCCTCACACAGTCATGTCTGTTCTTGTATTCTTTTGGGGCTAGCTTTCCACATTCACTTATTATATGATTTACTGTTTCATCTCTTTGTCCACACAGTCTGCATTTACTGTTTTCCTAGGTTTTATCTATTTTAGCTTTAATGTAGTTTGTTCTAATCGCATTGTTCTGTGCACTCACCAGTAAAGATTCCGTATCTCTGTTACAAGTGTCCTTTTCTCAGCCATGCCCAGCTGTTTTCGGTGGTTTCCTCTCTTATCAGTCATCTGTAGTTGTTTTTATTCCCACTGTTCTTTACTTGTCGCTTTGTTTCTGCTTCCGGTGCTTTCCGAGCTGCTTGTAGAACGGTATCTCTCTCGAGCAGCTCGAGAAATTATTATTATTATTATTATCATTATTATCATTATTATTTACTCACTAGGAGTTATCACACTGGTCATCGTCAGTGATCGCCCACTGCCGACAACCTGTGGTATTCCCTGGAGTCTGAGTGACAACAAGTCTCCTCAGACTTCCAGTATGCTCCACCTCTTTTCGTTCATCACCGCTGATGACCTTGCGGTAATCGCAACAGCCACCTAACAACGATTTCCCGCTGATAAGGGCCATTGGTCCGCTCTGGGGCCCGAGTGGCAACAAGCCTTCCCAAGGTCCCAGAGCTGTCCGCGCTCTTCCGGTGGAGGTCTGGTTTGCGCTTTCCCTCCTCGACCCTCTGTCCATAATATTCGTGGCGTCAGCCTATGCTTGCGCCTCTCTCGTGCGGTTGTATTTTCCCCGGTTCTGTTGTTTTGTGCTTCCATGTGTTTGTTCTCCATTCGTTGCTTATGTGGGTTGGTTTCCGCATTCGAGGACATTTCTCAGGATTGTGGCTGTTTTGATCATTACTGTCCTTTGTATGATCTCAGTTATCCCTTTGATTCCTATTTCTCCTAGTCTTTTCTCCATGTTTTTGGGGACTGTTCCTAGTGCTCCTATGATTATTGGTATTATACTGACTTTCTTCATGTTCCATATTCCTTTCAATTCTCTGGCAAGTTCAGTATATTTGCTTCTTTTTTCCGTCTCTTTGATCTTCACTCTGTGGTCTGCTGGAACAGCAAAGTTCACGATTTTGCAGGATTTTTCTTTCTTGTTGATTATTATCATATCCGGTCTCCTTGCTGTTATGGGTTTGTCTGTTTGTACATTCATATCCCATATGATTTTGTGTTTTTCGTTTTCTAGTACAGTTTCTGGTTTGTGTTTGTACCGTTTTTTTGCATTATTATTATTATTATTATTATTATTATTATTATTATTATTATTATTATTATTATTATTATTATTATTATTATTATTATTATTACATGGTAGTCTCCTTTTCTGGATGTTTTTTTTTTAAACATTAATTCCTTTGACTTTAGACATAAAAGCTGTACCTAAACACTTTCGCCGTTCTTAACAGGCAGGCCTTTTGCAGAATTGGAAAAGAAATTGTCTCGTCAATCTGTTTAAGCCTTTTATAGTGTATTTTCGTTATGGTTCAAAGCATTCCAATTACAACGGGAATCACCTTTACTTCTGTAAATTTCCATAGTCTAACTAATTCCCATTTAAAAAATCTTTTTTAGATCTTGATATTTATTAATATTTATTAATTTTTATTCACTTTTTGTGTTCTTGGTCCTGCATTCCGATATCAAAGTGGCAGACTATATCGATGATTAAGTAAGTTCTCTTTTTTGTTTAAAAAGATTGCTCATGATAATAACCGGTGGTGGTCCCTGGAGTATGGGTGACAACAAGCCTGTCCAAATTTCCAGTGCTATCCATCTCTTTCGATAACTACTGCAAATGAATTTACGTTATCACAACAGACACTTTCCATCGATTTCTCGTTGACAACGACTATTGCTGATCTTGGGGATTTGGATGGCAATGAGCCTCCCCAATGTCCTAGCTCTCTCCGCACTCGTTCAACGGAAGTTCATTCAGTGCTCCTCGGTCTTTCCATCTACCTTGACCGTTCACGACTGTTTTGTGTGGTATCAGCCGGGGCTGGTGCGATTTTATTTTTATTTTGCGGGGGGGGGGATAGTTTATGAAATTTCTTGCAGTTTCTGTTCCTTGGGTTCTTTGTGTGATTTTGTTTTCTTCCTATTGCACCTTGCATGCGATTGGTTAGTCTCCGTAGCTTATGTGGGATGGTTGCCGCATTCAAGGATTTTCCTTGAGATGTCAGCTGTTTTTATCATTGCGGTCCGTTGTATGGTCTCAGTTTTCCCTTTGATTCCAATTTCCCCCAGTCTTTTTTCCAGGTTCTCGGAATTGTTCCTAGTACTCTTACGATTATTGGTATTATATTTACTTTCTTCATACTCCATATCCGTTTAATTTCTCTGGCGAATACAGTGTATTTGCTTCGTTTTTTTGTCGCCTTGGTCTTCACCCTGTGGTTGGTCGGGACGGCAATCATCATCATCATCATCATCATCATCATCATCATCATCATCATCATCATCATCATCATCATCATCAAGTTATATGTATTGGGCATTCTTAAAATAAATACCGAAAAACGAAACAAAATATATTGAAGATTTTAAAATATTATATATATATATATATATATTGCACGTATGTGTGTCTTGTACTCTTTTTTGCGTACCGTCAACCACACCCGTTGTATTCTTGCATTTTAAAACTGAAGTTTTTTCTGTTTTTTCTTTTTAATTTTCATTACTTTATTTGATTAATTCTTTTTTGCAACTTTATTTTTGTATTGAAATCTCATACGGCGACCTTGCGCTGTTTTTTTCTTCTTTCTTCTTTCTTCTTCTATTTCCCAACCACTTGTTACCCTAGCTTCGTCGAAAAGGCGAAGGCTACGTATAGATGAAGAAAACCCGGGCACCAGAGAATGGCAGAGATTTGGTTGGGTTTCGGTTTGGGTTGGGGCGTAGGTGGTGGGTAGCTGGTACGGGTGGATTGCCGCGAAGAAACAGAGTCAGTAAACAGAACGCAAGCAGAATAGGGGAAGGGACGAACGGAGTGCTGCTGTGAATAATGGGCCCAAAGAAATGGAAACTGAAGGGCGCGTTTCATCATTCCATAAGAAAAAGCAAGGAGTTTAGTTAGCTAAGTACGTAGATTAGAAGAATGCAGGCCACGAAGCCAACAGGTCAATGTTAGATGCTTCTCTGTCGTTGAGCATTGTTAACAATGCCCGCATTCATGTAGATATAACGTTGGCCAAGATCAAAGTGTAGTATCTGTTCCGATTGATACTGCACCCCATAGACTGGTATGGTATTGATCTTCGGGGCTTTATTTACGCCGGTCTGTGGGTCTGTCCTGTGCAGTTCTTTGGGGTGGAGTAAGTTTATCGCTTACTGCCTGAGGCGCTCTTACCGGGGAATGCCGACGGAGCTGCCCAGGCATTTTTTGTAGGCCAGAGTGCTCACCTTCTCGGGCGCAGGCTTTTCAAATCCCACTTTCCTGACCTTGTGTCACATCTTACCTTGTTGGAGAAAGATAAATAAAATAACGTAATACATCCTTTTGCTCCGTTAACACGTTATATTAATATTGGCCTTTCAGCTAGGAACAAAGTATAGTATCTGTTCTGATGCTACACTTCTGTATTCGATCAGTGAAGGAGAAATGCTTCTAGACTGAAGTAATATTAATGTTTGTACCAATCCAGAGTGATCCTTCTGGGGAGTTGGATTTTCCCTACATTAAAAACCGATCTTGTGTCTAACTTTGCCCTCGTGGGGATGTAAGTAAATAGGAACACGTTATATCTATTAATCAATACCTTTTATATGTATACCTATATCTATGACAATTTCAATATCTATATGGGCATAACGATGATATATCCAATTATCGCCAGCGATGGTCTTCTGTGAATGCCAACATAGGGATGTAGTTCAGTGTGAAGACCGCACAACACCTACGTTAAGCAAGAAGAGGGTTTATATTTATAATACGTGTTGGTCGATGTTTCCCCTCTATCTTCTTTATATCTATAGTTCATTTATGTACGGTTATAATTTGCCGTATTTATACTGATCTGAATGTCATTTTTTTCTAAGAAGGCAAGTGAGTTAAAGACAACACCCCTGCAATTACGGATAGGTAATAACTCAGTGAATGATATCCTAAGCCAATTCTGGATTAAGTATAAAGTTAGAAGACACCCGGAATCAGTATGATTTGGCGTGTCTTGTTTATCAAACAGATTTACACTGAAGACTTGAGAGAAGACGACAACATGGCGCGAATAGCGACGGACCGATCCCGTCTATCCATCCTATTGTTCCAACTAAGTCCATCACTGTCTTAAGCAAGCCGTAAACGCCCGGCTACGAAAGATTTACAAAATAAAATTACTCTGATAAACGTGCAAAGACAGCAAGTAAAGAAATACTTTATATTATTGGAATCATTTCAATCTAGGTTGTTATTTTAACAACGTTTTCGGCCGATATAATCTCCGACCTTCTTCAGGTATATATTTTCGTCAATATATTTCGAAGTCGCCAGAAATATAAAAACCCGCATTTTCGAACATAAACAAGACGTCGAATACAACAATCCTACTAACGCACTAGTCATACACAGAAACACTTTTACCTACAATTTTGTCTTTACCGACTACACCCTCCTTAGACTTGTATCTAATTCATTAAGCAAACATCTGGAAAAGGCCGGACTCCAACAATGCAATATACCTCGCTACTGTATGAAAACTCCGATCCCTGTTAAAGTACTACTCTTTTTACTGCATTTCACCTATGTTCAATTTTTTTCATTTTTTCTTCATCATTTCTTTCTCCCCTATTCCTATTTTAATGTCTTTGTCGGGCGCGCTGCATAATTCTATTTCTTTTTCAAATAGTTACGCACGTTCCTAAAACACCCCGTTGTGCGTCTTCTTTTTTCCTTAGTTTTTGCCGTTATTTCAATAAATGTAAATATCTTTACTTTTTCTGATGACACTCGTTGATCTGAACGAAACTGGGAAAGCTCTCGTTTTTGATGATTTATTTATGTGTATAATTTGTTTTTCTTTTTGTCATTTTTCAAATATATATATGTATATATATATATATATATATATATATATATATATATATATATATATATAAAGAAAATATATATATATATATATATATATTATACTAAAGCTGAGTCAATTAACGTTTGTTTTCCTGAATATGTTCCTATATACTTTAATGACACAAAATAAATGCTAAAATATTGCTTAGTTCTTGGAATGAGTAATGTTTGACCGATTTAATTTTAAGTCTGATAATTAGCTGGAAATTTTAATTTACTGAATAAGTTACTCATTTTTCACTCATCTCTCTCTCTCTCTCTCTCTCTCTCTCTATATATATATATATATATATATATATATATATATATATATATATTTGTGCTTATTACGCCACTCTCTAATAGATTTTTTATGTTCTTTGTAACATGTAGAGAAAGAGTGATTCTATTTTCTCATCGCCACTATTAAATATTTACACATAAACACGTACTTACATTAGATGCTTCTAAACAATATGATTTATGAATACGAAAACTTTAATACAATAATAATAATAATAATAATAATAATAATAATAATAATAATAATAATAATAATAATAATTATTAAGAAAAACGAAGCAAATTCATGGAGCTTGCCAGATAACTAAAAAGAATATGGAACATGCCTAAAATCACTGTAATACCAATAATAGTAAGAGAACTAGGTACAGTCCCGAAAAAAAAACTAGAAAAAAACCTAAAATAAATTGGAATCAAACTGATGATTGTGATCATAATACGAAGTTTCCGTTCGTATTATGATCACAATCATGGTGAAAACAGCGAAATATAAGGGAAAGTCCTTGAATGAGGAAACCATTTTACCAACAAACGCTTACCAGCTACAGAAAAATGAAAGAGGAAATTAAAAAAAAACACAAATGTGGTGTTACCTGGCTTGGCTGATATCTAACAACATTTGAAAGGTCAAAGAAGATGGAAAGACCAACGATACTTCCACTGAAAGACTTATTGTCACTCAAATTCCAGACAAGTCCAACGTAAGAAATCAATGGTAAACGGTTTTTGCGATAACGCACAATAATTTTAAATAGTTATTGGAAGAGGGAGAGAATACTGAAACTTTTTGAAGACTTGTTGTCACTCGGACTCCAGGGGAACAAAACTAGTTATTGCCAGTGAGCATTCACTGATAATAACTTCTATGAAAACTCCTAGTGAGTTAAATACTACTACTACTACTACTACTTATAATAATAATAATAATAATAATAATAATAATAATAATAATAATAATAATAATAATAATAATACTAATAATAATATAGAAGTAAAGAATAAGCTAATTTTTAGGTATGCTAGGGAAAATATGTTTCCATATATATCACAGTTTGTGAAATTTCGAATGGAATCAAAATATAATAAAAAGTGGTTGTGACCCAACGGGTCAGGGGTACGTCTAGTATATATGTATATATCACATATTTGCTAGTGTGAATAAAGTCGCAGTAGTTTTCAACGGATTTCGTGTCTAACGCCTTCGTGTTGGTCGTGCGAATATTATTTCTGCTCACCATTGACTAATTGGTTGGTTGGTAAATTGCGAAATTCAAGACGCGCCCCTCCCCCCACCCACTCGCTGGGTTGCGTTAACTTGATAGGTCGAAAATCCGCCATGCCTCTCTTTCTTTTCCTACCCATACACCCACCACTACCAACCTGCGTCCACCGGCCTCGTTCTTCTATGCAGAATGGACTACGCGTGCCGCAGGCCTTTAATAAGAACGTGGGAAAACTCCACCCACGAAACTGGGATGGTATGCAAAGGTGGCAAATCTCTTCTTTCTTTTGCTTAACTCAAGAATGTAACGCATTTGCGCGCACTTGTGCGCACACACGCACTCACACATATTTAGAGTTTGAATTACCCACTAGACACAATCTTCCAGTGTCTTCGGTCTCTATGTACAATGGTTTGCCAGGACAACCTAACATGAGGATAATTTACCCTACAAGTAAACCATGACCAAATATTCAAAATAACATAGTATTCCAAGCCTAAATAATGTCCCTTCGATACGGCTATACACTGTCTTATGCGAGGAATAGTGCACCTTCTTCACGCAGGTGACAGCACTAAGCTGGATATTCCACCAGACTAGGTTAATTTTTGTCCTGGAATCCTGTAAGAGCAAGAAGCCACAAAAAGATATACTATGACATAGTTTACTGGTCAATTGGGGAGAGGAAAATTGATGTTCTTAACTTCTTTACTGACTCAACGTTTGACAGGTAAAGGGGAACTTTAATGGTATATTCGAATATCTATGTATTTCATAGGAAGAGTTCCTTTGATTTATAGGAACTTCAACTGGAGTAGAATGAAACAAAAATAATTATATACATATACGCAGACACGAAAGGAGTTAATAGACACCTTTATTATTAATAATAATGAACGCTGCTGTCAGATGGTCCAGATGGGCCTACTAAAAGTCATATTGATTATTTTCCTTCGCTGATGAAATTAGACAATCACTCGGTTAAAGGTGGAGAGTGGAATCTCGACTTTTTCGACGATTTGGCGTTGATAAAATCAACCTTTAGATTCACTGAGTAGTCCCTTATGTATCAGTACAATATGCTTTGTTTGGGATGAGCAAAAGTTAAAGAAAAAATAAAAACAACAAACTCATTGAAATTCTGAAAATGCTAATACTTCTTTTTCTTGTGTCATACTTAAATGATTAGTGATAATTAATATATTGATATCTGGACACCATAAAATCTGAATTTGCGTTAAATATCGATGTTTCAAACTTTTGCTGCTGTTTTGTACGGCTCCAAGTGATGGCCGTCGGCGAAGTACACATGACCTTTAAACATGTATTACTTACTTTTAGTGGATGTCTATTTACTTCTGTGTATAAATGTTTAGATTTAGTTTAGTGTGTCTGATTTACGGAAAATCAACTCTTTTGGGGTTATTTAAATCCAAAGCACAATCCATTTATTGTTCACGATTCATTATATCTTATTAACTTAACATAATAAGTTGCTATTTTTCCAATCGATGTGAGGGAACTGAGAGTTCATGACTTTTCACAACGATTTTGATGTGTAAATGACCACACTATTTCCTGTAACAAATGCCCCAATTATCTTCCTTAAAGCAACCACGCTTGTAACGTAACGTAGCTTAACACCCTTGATAGGTAAATAGCGTTACTTCAATTGTTTATGGTGTACCGTTGCTTCATATAGTTATGTGTCACGTAGGTATCACTTTCGTCACGGAATTCGCTTTTAACTGGTAAATTATTAAAAAAACTCGAAAATCTTCACTTACTTGGTTTTATTTGGGTCAGCGGCTCTCATTGCATTTTATGGCGCATTTTTTCCGCAAGTTTGGTTAAAATAAAGCCGCGAACTGAAATAATTTATCTCGTTTACCTTTAATGTTGATTGATGTCGATATCACCTTCTTTTACACACGTCTATCTATCAAGTGATCTCCGGGACGATGCCTCATTGGAGGAGAAAAGTAAATGCCGCATCCAGGCTTGTTGAAATCACATACATAACTCCCAAGTTTTCCCATCAGCTAACCGTATTCATAACTGTTTGTTTTTATTTTAGCATATATTCCAAACACCATGATTCGCATATTTATCTTATTTAACTTATCTACCGCACTTAATAATTCAAAGCCTGTCAAATTGAACCAGATTTGAATTCCAGGTGCGATCAATTTTCTGTATGCACATTCAATTTTCATAACCTTATTTTGTGTCACCTACTTTTGACGCAAGACAAAACGCTATCAGTATCGTCGGCATATGCATTACTTGTTATCACATTAATGACGGTATATACACCGCGATGGTATTCATTTGGCTAATTACTCACCTTTTATGAAAATTTATATATATATATATATATATATATATATATAAATTTAATTTTAAGGAAAGGAAGACAAAAAGCATTCTTTTATTGAATACGCCTTGTCCTCTGTCTTTTTCAAACCTTGTTTATGATTATTTACTTATTGTGGAGGGGGATTATGTTGATAACATGATTAAAGATGAAACTTTCAATTTAAAAAAAAACATACAATTAAAACAGAAAATTCACTTTTATTGGTTTGCAATATAAGTGAAAAACGTATTTAAGACTAGATATGTTTAGAATATTTTAGGAAAAAATGTTGAGGTCTTACAGAGGAAGTGATAGCGCTTTTATTGTAACAGACCTGACCCCCATTGAAAGATATTTCGATTAAATCGATTTTTTAATCTTTTAAATTTTATTTTCGTTCTATTTAAAAAATGCCGAGTCTACTAAACAATAGTTGTTGAGTGTGCCTTCGTCATTTTGTATCGGCCCTGCACATCTCAACGATATTTGACGTTTGACTAGTCCAGAAGAAAATTGTCTCCCTTGAAATAAATATATAAAGTAGAGACGTTTTTTCCCCTGTACCTTCTCGGACTATAGGAAAATAACCATACACAAAACAGGCTACTAAACTCACCGCTATACTACACTTATTCACTCGAGCGTGTTTTAGTAAAGTTGTTATTATTTTTCCCAACCTAACACTCAATATTACATTTGGCCCGTCATCAACGTCTCTCCGAAAAACCAACTCCATATAGGTGGTAGCAAAGACTTTTCCCCTCATCGACACTGGGAAGTAATAACACAGTTTACTTTTCACAAAACAGTCCGTCCTCATTTATTATTTGCCTGGTATTAATTTACTACATAATATAAAACAATACGCAAACAAATAATGACCGCTCCCTTGTCTTGAATAACTGAAGATGAAATAGATTTGCTATTCTTTACATTTTTAAAAATCTCTCTCCTTTCATTTATCTATAATTACTCTATCCCGTATATTGAGCTTTTAACACTTCACGATAGGTTCACATTTCTAAAGAATACATGTATGTATATATATATATATATATATATATATATATATATATATATATATATATGATGTTAAATTCAACTGACAAGCTATCCATCGCATTAACTCTTATGTTTAGGTAACTTTTGATAACTGGTGAATCATAAGTAAAAATAATTATGTGTAGGGAAACATAAATAACTTTTATTTATATAATATTTGGTATTTGTATATGTTTATATCATGTATGCAGTGGATTCATTCCTAAATTAATTAAACTGATTATTATAAATATTTGAACACAGCTGTCAGGCGTAAGTGTCTAATGTGAGATATATTTAGTTTGATTTACTTTCATGTAAGGGTTGTAGAAGAGGATAAGAGAATTTCGTAAAAATGTTGAAACCTCCGATTTCTGTGTAATTTTAAAAATAGATATTATACATCAATTCATAACTATTTCCCAAATTTCAGTTTATTTAATACTTTTAACGGGATTTTAGGAAGAATAATATATACAGAATATCCCATTTAAAAATTGTTTAATAATTCATATTTTTATTGAATTTGATCCATACTCATTAGTCACTAATTACGCAAGATTCTCTAAATTTAAATTACTATTTAAGACCCCTAAAGTTTAAGCCTTAAATCTTAGACATTTTCTTGAATCAAAACCGTTTAATGGATTGTAATCAAAATTGAAATAAAGATTCTAGACATAAGGTTTATTATCATTATAGCCTCGATTTTAGTGTAATTTTAACAATATGTATGTATTCATCAATATCAAGTCGTGATAGTGTCACGGATATTCCTGCCCCTTTAACGCTGTCTCGCTCTGTAATCCTCACACCAGGTAGGTTTTCATATGTGAATTGTGAGTCTTCTGCTAGTTGCTTGACGTAGGCTTTGTGCGGTCTCTCCACTGAACTACATCCTTGGTTTTTGGCATGCATAAAAATCATCGCTGACGATTTCATCTTTAGAACTCCAGCAGTAACTAGAAAATCTGTGTCTTCTCTTTCTCTCTCTCTCTCTCTCTCTCTCTCTCAATCTCTCTTTCTCTCTTTCTCTCTCTCTCTCTCTGATCAGGGCTGTAATCCGAGGAAGCACCCCATATAGTTACTCTCTCGTGGAGTGCTACCGCAGTTCTTAGCATTCTAGTGTAAACATCACCAATTTTCTCCTCAATCGTTTGGTAAAAGTCCAACTGCACTTCCAGATACAAGAACTCATATAACAATAACTTCAAAGAAGTCACGTATCATCTTGGTAGGAAGATTTGACCTTCTATATTGCTTTTATCTTATTCAGTCCAACCCTGGCCTTGCTGATTCGCACATTTAGTTCACTCTCTGTGCAATTTTGCTTTGCAACTTTTCTGCCACGATAGGTGATCTCATCGACATTTTGGAGACCAGTCAGATATAGAGAAGAGATATTTCCATGTTGGTTCAGGAGAATTTAATCTGCTTTGCTTGTGCTAAGAAAAGGCCCAGGGCAATTTGCCATTTCTCGAAAGAAACGGAGAGAACTGAAAATCCGAGGAGACTTTTTGTCACTTCGACTCATGGGAACATCACTATAATGGTTATTTGAAACACCTAAGATAGAAGTATGAAACTAAATTCATAAAAAATAAGCTACACAGAGGCGTCCATATCTCATTCCCGCAAGAAATTGTCAAGCTAAATGCTTTCCTGCGAGAATAAAACATCTTTCTGGCGGTCTTGCAATTGATATATTTCCATACTACTAACAACTTACGTATTGAGCACTATTGAAGTAATTACTGAAAATCTATACACAATATATCATATCACTTCATAATATGTCATGTGTATATGCATGAAATAATAAAATAATAGTAAATAAATCATGTCGTCCAATTTTTAGCATATAAATACTACGCACATGGATGTTCTCGTTTCCGTTTTTTGATCACTCCAGTCATTTGCGGTGAAAAACGCAGGGCGTTTGAGATATTGAATTTTTATAATAATAAATTATTAAAAAAGCAACGACATAGTTGTATTCTTAAAGCACCACTAATTCAGATATCAATATATATCTAAATAGATAAATTCGAAAGGTTTTTCCGCCTATCCTAACTATACATCAAACTATTTTGTAATTCCGTATATATAGTAATCTGCAAACACTCACACACAGCTTCAGATATTCCTAATTTGCATATTTATTTTAAAACATCTTTTAATAAATCAATATTCTGTGATATACATTTGTAATTTGAATTGCCATTTTTTATCAATACACAATAGTTTGGTTGATAGTAAAACGTTTGATGTCAATGCAAGACTGAACACAGGTACTACACTTTGAGCTTAGCAAAAAAGCCAAGGAACTATAAAAAATAAAGTAATGTTTTTATGGCGAGGCATTTTAAAATAAATGAAAAGCATCTGATTTGATCTATTATTAGATTATATTTTAATGGGGATGGCAAGTGTAGTATCTGCTCTGTTGTCATAAGACTGAGCTCCCAGCAATTACTTCCTCTTTTTAAGGGGTTAAAGTTATATTCCCGGTTATTACACCCTTTTTAAAGGAAGGGATAATGTATATGTTCTATTGTCATGAGACAATCTTCACAGGGAGATGGTAGTGTAGTATCTTTTCTGTTGCCATTATTGTATATTTTCAGGCTTTACCTTCTCCTTTTATAGGCAGGTCTTCCCAGGTATTACCTTCTCTATTTCGGTAGAAGTATTCTAGTATCTGTTCTGGTGTCATGATACCATCCTACCAGGTATAACCCCTTGCTTTGATGAGAAGTGTAATCAATGTTCCTGATATCATCTGCTCAATCATTACCTCCTCTTTTGGGGATGAGTGTATGTAGTTCGTTCATCATGATACCATGCTCCCAGTTTTGCAAAAGTAGACGACCGGAAGGGAGCATATATATATATATATATATATATATATATATATATATATATATATATATATATATATATATATATATATATATATTTAGATTTTTCACTTATAAAATAGATCATTCAGTGAAGACCGGGGTTGTTCCAATAAATAAATAAATAAATATATATATATATATATATATATATATATATATATATATATATATATATATATATATATATATATATATCGCTTTCGGGTGTCTTCTGACTAAAATCATCCCCTGATTATTTGGGGGTCTAATAATTCTCTCCGGGGAGCCATGTGCCTCCCACCTGAGAATCCTTGTACCAACGCAAAAGGGATGCGGATGTAAGTTTGATCGTTTTACAAAGAATCAGGAATGTTGATAAAAAATGTTTATGTCCACTCCCTCTTCACACAATTACTTTTGTTTTTCTCCTGTCACAACGATATCCAGGTGTTGATGGCCACCCCCATGTCAACCCAGCAGGTAATTTAGACATACCTTCTCGCGGTCCCTCATAAGCTGCTCGGTACGCATTCGGGCTAAGTACATTGCGCCCTTTGTTTGTGCTTATTCAACTAAGACAATGGATGGACGGCTATTTATACTGTTACTCATCCGAAAAATTGACGTAAAGCCATGAATTCTATTATTTTACATTATCAAAAGAGCCAAGCACTGAATGGGCGCCGCGCAGCGGATGATGTAAAACAATTGCCGAACGAGATTATTACTGCGAACGAGGCTAACATTTCTTGACAGGCATGAACTTTTCCTTTTTTTTATTATTACACTTAGCCCCTTGTCCCGACGAAACTAATCTCTCATTAGTATTCTGTCATTGAAGAATTTAAACTACATAACTGTAGATAGTATTAAGAAACGAAATCAAAGGATATTTGATGAATTCGCAAAGATACCTAATATGTTACTATATAATTTACATAGTGTTTACGGTATTAAAAATACACTACGTAACTTAACTCGATAGAGGAAGTCAATCTTTCTCTAAATTTTCACAGACACATTAAAAACAATCGGCCTTTTGGCTAAGATCAAAGTGTAGTATCTGTTCCGATGGATACTGCACGCCTGTCCTGTGCAGTTCTAGGAGGTCCACCCTCCCAGGCTTCGCCTCCCCTCTTTGGGGAGGAGTAAGTTTATTGCTTACTGTCTGAGGCGCCCCTACCGGGGAATGCCGACGGGGCTGCCCAGGCAATTTTTAAATGGCCAGAGTGCTCACCTCTCGAGCGCTGGCTTTTAACCCCACTTGCTCGATCCGATCTTGGGTCACATCTTACTTGTGGGAGTAAGATAAAACTGGCCTTGTGCCTAACTCCGCGAGGAGTAAATAAACATTAAAAACAATTTGTGAGAGAAAGAAGGAGGAAAAATAGATTTCTTAAGCCAGAGACTAAATAGATCTGTTTCAAATATTCTTAATCACAGAACTAAAACACATTTTTGCGTGTATTTTGCGTCATTAAAGCATATAAACACAGCCTTAGGAAAACAATATAGTCGAATAGAAAATATTAAAATTAGCCAAGACATTCAGATATTTAGACGATCTTTGATTATGTTGAAGCGATAAACTAAACAGTGTTATGGTGCTCAACACTAAGCAAATGGTAGGAGCGAATATTTGGGGATGACTAATAAAAATGAAATTAAAAATGAATAAATCAAACTAACTTACCTAAATAATAAATAGAAAATTATAAATACAAAGATTATAATTGAAAAATAAATCGAAGATGGCGAAACGCGACGGAAGATATGTGGCAGATGAATTGTTTTAATTTCTATTTATCAAAGTAAAGTAAATATTTTTTTTTATTTTAATCATTTCAAAGTATGGAGCGCAAACATTCCTATCAAACAAAAGGTGTAGCACCCATTGGCTGGTGGAAATAAATAAGTAGGTAGGGAAAGGTAATACAACCAATGCCTCTTGATTGTTTGCAGCTCGAGAAAGCAACCACTTATTCGCTTTATGAATTCCACACGGAATAATACATGGATTTTTCTGCGTAGCTTATTTGCTGTAAGTATATTTTCATAATATATATATATATATATATATATATATATATATATAAGTATTTCATGTATCCACTTTTATAAGGAGATATAATTTTTTATGTATCAATTTTCAGTATTTACTTCAACAGTGCTCGATACGTAAGTAGAGCTTGGTAGTAAGCTATGAAAATATATTTATGACAATTAAGCTACACGGAGGCTCCCGCGTTTCATCCCCGGGGGGAATTTTCAGGCTAAAATGCATAGAGTTATTTTTGCCGGGTGTTAGCTAGCCTTGTATATAAAAACACCCGACAAAAATAAGTCCATGCATTTTAGCATACTTGCTTACTATATATATATATATATATATACATATATATATATATATATATATATATATATATATATATATATATATATATATATATAAGGTATGTAGCCATATATCTTCCATACAGCTATAGATTAAATCGTAGAGTAGACTAGACTCTCAAGCCTTGGTTGTGCAACTAATCTAAGAGAAGGAAATCCCTTAAATAACAACAGACTTTCTCTGTTAACCTCTTTTCCACTGGACACAATTCGGTTGGGGATTGCACAAACCTTACTTTACTATCAACTCTTTGCGCAGACATCTTTGTAGTTGGTATCTATTGTCTCTCTCAACATATATATATATATATATATATATATATTCTCAATATGTCCTCTTCTCAATAAGAATCGAAAAGACTAGCAAATATTTTGGTAGGCTTGAAAATCGCGTGTTGTGAGACAGAACCTTTACTAGTATAACAACACTTAGTGTTTACAAGTCATGAGTCATGTCTGTTCTCCTATGCTCTTTAGAGACATGGGCTACGTATCGCAGACACATCAAAATTCTGGAGAGGTTCCACCCGACGTGTCTCAGGAGGATCTTAATTATTAAGTGGCTATCGGCTATACCAGGCACCAATGTTTTACATCAAGCTCGAGTGTCTAGCATAGCAGTGTGTATTATACGGAGTCAGATGCGCCAGAGCGTCAGATGCGTCAGATGCGTCAGATGCGTCAGATGCGCCGGGCAGGGCTCCTAGTTATGATGGGAGATTACACGCTCCCTAAGAGTCTGCCATACAAGTAAACTGCAGCGTGGAAAATGTCTGAGACACAAACCTGAGATACGTTTTTAGAAAGTAGTAAAATACAACCTGAAAACCATTGATATACACGGGGAGAACTGGAAGAGGATTGCTCTAGCGCAAGTGCACCTATGATGGCTGTAGAAGATTTGAAGGTAAGCATCAAAGGTACTCACATTTGGAAATAGTCAGTGTAAAACGTCCCAGACACATTTCAACACCACCATGTGTGTTTTAGGTGTTAGAGCCTGTCTGTCAAAGGCTGGTTTACTTAGTAACATAAGATTCCACGGTGGAAGCCAAATAAGCAAGTTTCAGATTGATATTTTAATATTGTACAAACGGAAACTAGTAGTCTTGTATGTCATATCTGTCGCAAGACTTGTAAAAATAAGTACGGTCTTCTGAGCAAATTACATGCTCACAATCATACATTGCAATTTTGTAGGGATGACTTTCTTCTGTAAAGAAATGTCAATCACGACCACCACTATATATATATATATATATATATATATATATATATATATATATATATATATATATATGTTAGAAAGGGTCCGTAGACCTATTTTCAATCCATTGTTTCGGATAGTGTTATATTTTTTTTGGGGGAAAAAACATAACAATGTGTAATGTTAAAATAAGTAAAATTCATTTTAATCTGTGTTTTCAAGAAATAAAATTCACCTTGTCAAAGCAGTGTATTTCTTTTTTTATCAAAAAGAAATACACTGCTTTGACAAGGAAGATTTTAGATCACGAAAGTTCAGATTTAAATAAATTTGATTTATTTTAACACTAAACATTGTTATGTTTTTTCTATTAAAAAATATAACACTATCCGAAACAATGGTTTAAAAATAGGTCTACACACGCTTTCTAACATATATATATATATATATATATATATATATATATATATATGTGTGTGTGTGTGTGTGTGTGTGTGTTTGTCTATGTGTGAGTGGAGTTTCACTGTTTTTGTTTTGTATTGTTTCCTGACTTTTAGTGAATATGTCAGTTCAGCAGATGTCAACGTGTGCGCTAAGGGGAAGCCAATTTAAACAAGGTAATAGAAGTGGGGCTGTCTTGTTTCATTAATTTTACAGCCGCCCATTGTCTTTCAGGTCACGCGTTTGTGTGTATATATATATATATATATATATATATATATACATATATATATATATATATATATACGCAGTTCATTATATATCAAAACACATACACATGTATTAACACTTGATTTAGGCTTGATAAGAATATGCGTCTATAAGAATTCTTTGCAGAGATGTGATACCCGACTTTTATTTTCAAAAGAGAGATAGAAAGATGGTGTCGTGATTCAGCAATATATACAAACATATAGCCTTTCTGAAGGAAGTAATTTTCAAAATATTTACATTTAATATTTACTTAGCATTTCAAGAAATATTTTCTGTTGCCCCATTGAAGTATATACATTTCCATCTACATATATAGGCACATATATAGACACATGTATGCGTATATACACATGGTTATGTACAGACGACTTTTACACATAAATCCAATCATATATATATATATATATATATATATATATATATATATATATATACATACATTTCTTTATAGCTACTTTTTCTATATACATTTGTTAATACATGTATATATTAACCCATATATAACATCTACACACACTTATATACACGTATATGTACACTAGCATCTACATATATATATACACTATTCCCCACACACATATATATATATATATATATATATATATATATATATATATATAATTAAATCTAAATCTAACATCTAAATGATTTTTTAACATTAGACTTATATATCATTTACGCTGACAAATAAGTATTTAATACAGTGTTTTTTTCGTAGCTCTAGCATGCTTTTTGAGATAAGAGCGTATTCAATTACATAATATAACAGTGAATTTCTATCAGGAAACATTGTCTCTAGTCACCGAGAATGAAAAATAAGCTTTTATATTACATGCTTTACTTCTTGAAATTATTTGCATAGCACAATAGTATTTACAATAATTGATTTCTACAACGTCCTTCCAATGTAGCCTTAGTGATTTGCCATCAGCATATTTGAAAACAATTGTAAATGGCTGCTAGCTTTATTCGTACATTCTCATGATTCTGTTTAATACCTCGTAGTTTTACAAATTAACTAATTGTTCGATAGATACTCTATATATCGATAATAAAAGACATCTATGTTAGTACTCTCGTAGTGTTCCTCGTTTTCGGACATCTATTACCGTCTAATTAACACTTATTATCGAGTGGCTATTGGCCTTGCTATGTGGTGACATCTATAATTAAAAAAGAAATTGTTAAATGTTTCTTATTTACATCGGCTATAAATGTTAAGGTGTCTTTTTAACGCTGTCAGGTTTAATGCGATGTAAACGCGCATGTGGATACACACATTACGTTTGTTTATCACTACGTTTGTCGAGGCATTTGTTAATTTCGTCAAATTAATCCAAATAAACATTATGATTGTGTATAAAGGAAAAAATCGTCGCGAATAACTTCGTATACCAAAAATAGTCATACCACGCACAGCACAACAATATACACTTCTACATTCGCGTATGCTTCAGTTTGTGACTTCTTGTATGTCACTTATCAGAAAACATATTACTTACTTCTGTACACTACGGACATAGAAATTAACTTAGAAGTCATCACACTGTCAGATAAAATGTATTTTCGATCAAAGGTGTATTCGCTGTACAAAGATACGAATTCTGGTACAAAAATGAAGCTCAACGACATGTTCATATAAAAAATGAATCTTCTGGTGGTTTTAATTACGTCATTGATTCCAGACTTAATGTGAAAATTCAAATACATTCAAATTTAGATAAACTACGCAGTTTCTTGTGTTTTTGATACTTTTAACTTACGACAATTACAAAGGACAAAATAAACAAAAATGATTAGTTTAACTAAAAGAAGAAAAGTATGTATTAGCTAATCAACAATATGAAAACATATCGTTTTTGAAATAAAAAAAACTATTGAATACACACAACGCACATTTTTATTTCTAATCACGATTTAAATGAGGCACGTTTTTATTTGCTAAATCAACAATAATACAATAACAGTTAACATATGTATCAATGGGTCTCGTGCCTAACTAATAAAACAACAACTTTTAGGCAGAATTCGACTGAATTCATCAACACAAGCTCCTAATATGGTGATACCCTTATACAAACTTTTCATAACAATTCGATGACATTTTCAGAACGATTTGTCTTTGGCCTCAAAATAAACCCCAGTTTCTGATAGCACTCTTTAACTGGAGTCAAATCTATTTTCCAGGAGCATTCTTTTGAGGTCTGCAAACAGCCAGTATTCGCCGAGGCAAGATCTGGAGAATAAGATGAATGAAAGAACAATTCGACGTGCAGTTTATATATAGTTCTTCCATCATTTCGATCGACTTTTGACACGGTGCATTGTCTTGTAAAAAGGGCACTTTTTTCTTTTTCATTTGATTCCGTTACTTTGTCGATTTCTTTCTTCAGACGCACTATTAATACTATATAATATTTGCTGACGATTATTTGACCAGGCTCAACGTAATCGATGGAAAAAATACCTTGCGTATTACAAAATACGGTAGCCAAAACCTTGCCTGCTGATATTTGCGTCTTTAATCTTTGCAACAGCTTTCACCTATTTCTGTCGACTCAGTTAACTGTCAATTTGATTCCGGAGTGAAGTAGTGGATCAATATTTCTGTCTATAGTGAAAAATTGATGCAACAACTCCTATTACTTGCGTTGAAACAATTGCAAACGCTTGCAAACACTGTTAAACAATTACAAACACTAGTAAACACTTGCAAACACTTGCAAACACTTGCAAACACTTACAAACAACGCTCTGAACTGTCGACACGTTGTTTTTTTAGATTGACTTTGAGCTCACGCGGCAACAACATTGAAGACACTTATTTTCATTGACAAATGTTCATGAAAAATGATGAATACACTGCATGTTCATATATTCACCTCCGTTGCTATCTCATAGAACTTCAGTTTACGAAGAGCTCGAATGAACTTATGGACATATTTGATTTTTTATCAGAACAACTGCCTAATTTAAGGGAATGAGCGTTTAGCAACATGTGTGTCTGTAAAGCCGCCTTTAAAGTCAGCATACCATCTCGTAACCGATGGCAGTGTGGCTGAGTGGTTAACGGGTTCAAATCCAGTCTGTTCCTCCAAAACACTTGATTATGTGTCTTGGGGAGGAGGCAAATAAAATACCCCCTTTAAACGTTGTTTCCTACGGAGCAGGATCGGAATAACGCTTCACAAGTCATTGCGTTGCTTGAACAGTATTTTCCCCATCAGAAAACAATGCTTTATCAAGACGCGACATGCAGATTTGCCTATTGTTTTAAAAAATGACAACAGTAACTTCACTTTAATTACTGTAATTTGTAAAATATTCATTCCATTAGACTCTAATTTTGACACGTGCTATTATAAGGTTAGTATTTCTTTTTATTGATGAATTCTATATGTCACACATGAGACATATTGAGTGATGTGTTATATACATGATAATTCACAGCGAACAACAAATTCAGCAACAACCACATTCAGCTACGAGCTGAGCTCCAATCTATGCCCCCCCTGTAACATATTCACAACAAAAAACTTGTCTAGCTAAAATCATTAGCAATAAATTATTTATCTTACTCTGTGTACCTAAAACTACTCGTCTGTAGAAACACAATACCGCGGGGTTGCTTCCTAGCTTACTACAACATATTCGTTTTCACGTCCAATGTAAACAAATTCTTGTTGAGCTGTCCTCTTAAATAATAAAATTCTTCCCAATTTCAACCATCGTTACGAATGATCACGGTGTTATCTCACTTTCCACCTGACAAACTGATTTGCCTTTCGACTGACCTTTGACCTTGATAAGTGATGACACTTTAGTAAAAAAAATCGCAAATCACTTACACTTACATATTATGCGATTAAGTTTAATATTTTACTAATTTTCTATTTTAGTTTTAACGTGATTAGAATTATTTCTTATGTTTTAAAGCAGTTACATTTATTTCATAGTTTCGTTTGCCAAGCGATTCGCTCTTAATGGGTTCTAATGTAAATGGGTCACGACCATGGCCATCCCTACTACAGGCCAGGCAATCGTGCAACTGGGGTCTTTTACTGGGGGCCATGTGAATTTTCTTAAATATTCGATATAGAAGTTGCAAACAAAGGTAAAATTCCTCTGTGAGATTAGTTTGATGTTTTTATGTGTTTTACATACCAAATAATAAGAACCACAATGAGCTAATTGATAAATTTGACAATTATTGACAAATTCCTATAAATGAAGAGACCGGTAATTTTGAATAAACAAAGGCAAATGCATATTTCAATGAAGAATTTTTATTTCAATGTTGTTTTTTTTTTTTTAGAGAATTTGTACTTATGTCAAAAGATAATTACTTGTATATTGTGGTCAAAAAGAAAAAAAGGATCCGCACCAGTTGATGATATAGTTTGCAACTTCTATATCGAATATTTAAGAAAATTCACATGGCCCCCAGTAAAAGACCCCAGTTGCACGATTGCCTGGCCTGTAGTAGGGATGGCCATGGTCACGACCTAATTCTTTCTTTTTGCACATTTTCTCCTACTATTAAATGGACCACTTTTTCATGTAGAAAAGGAAATGCATTCTTTTGACTTTAGTTACGTAAACACATTGTTTCTGTTTCCATCAGCAGCTTATTTTTATACGTCATTATTTTTCATTAATATTTTTATTACAAGTCAGGCACGTTAATTTCTTTCGTTACACACATTTTTTTCATTCAAGCATGTTTTTAAAAAATGCAATCGATGTTTTAATAGTTTATCTGATCGATGTTGTATTTTGGATTGGTATAATTATAAGAGAAATGGGAGGAGTATCACTCTCACACTGGGAACTACTATTACTGACACTCATTAACAATGAGTGTATATTTAAATAACAATACTTATTGACTCATCCTTCCAAATATGTAAATCGTTAGAATTATTAGGTGGTTTGAACCAGAGGATGCATAAAGAGACTCATCTTTTGTTCTCTATGCGCAACGAATTGACTTCATCATTTTATAAGATAAAATGTTCGCGGGAATTAATAACTCATTGATTTTTTCTCTCTTGTTTTCTAGTTTATTTGATGTTTATTTAATTACCGATACTCGTGCACATACACACACACACACTATCTATCTATCTATCTATCTATCTATCTATCTATCTATCTATCTATCTATCTATCTATCTATCTATCTATCTCTCTCTCTCTCTCTCTCTCTCTCTCTATATATATATATATATATATATATATATATATATATCCATCTATCTTTCGATCTATCGATCTATAGATCTATACGTGTATTGCTGGTTTGTCTTTCGCTTTGAGCTGATCTACTAACCCATGTGTGTTGACGTCTCCGTCTATCTCGGTTTAGCATAACAACAACACCGGTAAACCTAATGACAGCAGATCGATATAGTTTTCTTTCTCACCTACGATAAAACATGTTTCTCTACATGTAACTACTATTCAAGTTATACCCTACTACTTGAGTTTCTCGCTACGTATCAAAATCGCAGTATATATATATATATATATATATATATATATATATATATATATATATATATATATATATATATATATATATATAGAAAGCTATGAAAATATTTTTATGGCATTTAAGCTACACAGAGGCTCCAGCGTTTCATCGCCGGGGGGGGGGATATTCAGGCTAAAATGCATGGAGTTATTTTTGCCGGGTGTTTTTATATACACGGCTAGCTAGTTAACCAATCAGATTCTTTGTTGTTCTCTCAGCCAATCGTTGGGCTTCCCACGAACAAAGGTGTGGTTAGTGTTACTTCCTATATCTTGTTCTAATGTTCTGTTTTCTATAGATTGGTCTCCTCCTGTTTCCTTTGTTGTATTAATATAATGGGTGAATTTATTTTAACACGTGGTTCCTTATATTTCTATTTTAGGTTTTAATTTTTAAATTGTTAAGTGTTTGTTTGTCAAATTGTAAATACTTTTTGTTCGGTACTTTGTTACATTAGGACCCGCGCTAACTTTGACCATGACCCTATACCTAACCCTAACGACGGTGTCAAAGTTAGCTCGCGGGTCTAACAAAGCACCCTTTTATCTTCTGCAGTTTACAGACCCTGCTGAAATAGTAACGTTAACATGGAGGGGGTGTGGACTTTGAACTATTCTGTACTTTCATCTAACAATTTAATTTGGAACTGAATATTACGGAAGTTTAATAACTGCTGCTTATTTTACTTCTAAAGTCTGTTAATATTCCGGTTTGGCATAAATACAATTCGGTAACGTAAAATTAAGGGAGCGGACTAAGCTCACTCCCCCTTAAGTTTTAAATAGGACTAAGCCCCATCCCTCCGTATTTTAAAAATATTACTCTTGTTAGAAGTGCAGAATAGTCATGTCGAAATTGATAAACAAACAAATTACTTTATCTACCGACCTGTATACTTTTAAAAGCGGTCTTTACACGCAAAAAAAAAAAAAAAAATGGTGGTTTGTCGCTTAACTGAGGAGTAGACCGTAATTTTATGAAAACTTGTAAGAACTTATTCTACTCCAAAGTTCGCCCCCCCCCCTTGAACTTAGGGTTAGTGGTAGGGTGATGGTGTATTGAGTAATGCTGAATTTCTGCCCTCAAATCTGACACCCTTATTCCGAATCCGTGGAACGGTTTATTGAAATTATTTGGGTTTTCAGCAAATTGTAATACATTTTAATTATAAAATATTTCAATTGAACTCTTTTACATGTAATCAATACTAAAGATTATTGTCACATCTTTTCCATAAATTTTAAATATTTTGGATACCTTTTTAATTTCCTTTTATCGACTTGGACATCAGCTTTTAATTTTTTACTTGATTAATGAAAAAAAACATCAAATTCGAATAAATCGTCTTACACTAAAAACTTAGATGCCCAAAACTTATGACGGACATTTATAACGACCGCTAACAACGAAAAAGGGGTTAAAAAAACATAGGCAACAAATAAATGTTACGCAAAACAATATAAGGTACTCTTCCAACCTGGATGCGTTTATGTGTTTAACTTATTTTAACGCTTTTTTTTTTTTTTTCAAAACAAACCTGGTGTTCAGTTAAAACGGTAGGGGGTGGGATGTTCATAAACTCAACACGGGGATTCTTTATAATTGAAAAATAAACAATAGTGTTAGAAAGTACCCCCCCCCGGGTCCCTATACTGTACAAGTACCCCCCCCCGGGTCCCAATACTGTACAAGTACCCCCCGGTCCCTATACTGTACAAGTACCCCCCGGGTCCCTATACTGTACAAGTACCCCCCGGGTCCCTATAATGTACAAGTACCCCCCCGGGTCCCTATACTGTACAAGTACCCCCGGGTCCCTATACTGTACAAGTACCCCCCCGGGTCCCTATACTGTACAAGTACCCAACCCCGGGTCCCTATACTGTACAAGTACCCCCCCCCCCGGGTCCGTATACTGTACAAGTACCCCCCCCCCCGGGTCCCTATACTGTACAAGTACCCCCCCGGGTCCCTATACTGTACAAGTACCCCCCCCCGGGTCCCTATACTGTACAAGTACCCCCCTGGGTCCCTATACTGTACAAGTACCCCCCGGGTCCCTATACTGTACAAGTACCCCCCCCGGGTCCCTATACTGTACAAGTACCCCCCCGGGTCCGTATACTGTACAAGTACCCCCCCCCGGGTCCCTATACTGTACAAGTACCCCCCCCCGGGTCCCTATACTGTACAAGTACCCCCCTGGGTCCCTATACTGTACAAGTACCCCCCCCGGGTCCCTATACTGTACAAGTACCCCCCCGGTCCTTATACTGTACAAGTACCCCCCGGGTCCCTATACTGTACAAGTACCCCCCCCCCGGGTCCCTATACTGTACAAGTACCCCCCGGGTCCCTATACTGTACAAGTACCCCCGGTCCTTATACTGTACAAGTACCCCCCCCCCGGGTCCCTATACTGTACAAGTACACCCCACGGGTCCCTATACTGTACAAGTACCACCCCCGGGTCCCTATACTGTACAAGTACCACCCCCCGGGTCCCTATACTGTACAAGTACCCCCCCGGGTCCCTATACTGTACAAGTACCCCCCGGGTCCCTATACTGTACAAGTACCCCCCCGGGTGCCTATACTGTACAAGTACCCCCCTGGGTCCCTATACTGTACAAGTACACCCCCCCGGGTCCCTATACTGTACAAGTACCCCCCCCCCCCACCCCCGGGTCCCTATACTGTACAAGTACCCCCCGGGTCCCTATACTGTACAAGTACCCCCCCGGGTCCCTATACTGTACAAGTAAACCCCCCCCCGGGTCCCTATACTGTACAAGTCCCCCCCCCTCGGGTCCCTATACTGTACAAGTACCCCCCCGGGTCCCTATACTGTACAAGTACCCCCCGGGTCCCTATACTGTACAAGTACCCCCCCCCCCGGGTCCCTATACTGTACAAGTACCCCCCCCCCGGGTCCCTATACTGTACAAGTACCCCCCCGGGTCCGTAAGCTAAGGTATTGTTTAATAATTTCATTCAATGAAATTCCCCTCTACTTTAATGACAGCTTCGATTCGAGACCTAAACCGACTGCAAGCGCGCTTGAGATGGTCCTCATCTATGTTGTCCATCACTCTGACAATGGATGCTTTTAGAGAATATTTAGTGTTGTGGGGGTGTTTATTAACATCTCTCTCCACGACGCCCCACACATAATAATCCAATGGATTCAGGTCTGGAGAGTTTGGAGGCCACAAGTTTGGAGTGATGTGATCATAAAAATGATCCGCCAACCATTCCTGAGTGTTTTGAGCCTTATGTGCTGGTGCAGAGTCTTGTTGAAAGATGTAGGGCCTTCCATTTGTTACTCTACCGATCCAGGGCTTAACAACAGTATCCAAGACTTCAATGTAAGCAGCAGAAGTGACTCTTAGTCCTTGCCGAAAGAAGTGTGGTGGCATCACATGTCCTTCGTTGCTAACAACCCCCAAAACCATAACAGTTGCAGGAAATTTTGTATGCATGACTGTTGGAACTTCGGAAGGGTCATTACACAGCCATCTGTCATTACTTCTGTTTACCTTTTGATCTTGATCAAAGTTTTTCTCATCTGAGAAAAACCAAAGCATGCCTTGCTCAACAGGATGTTTCAGTTTGTTTAACAGTTTCTTGGACCTTATCAAACGATTCTCTTTGGTGGTCTCGGACATAAACTGGCCTCTCCTCATCACATAAGACTTGTAACGAAGATTTTCATGAACAGTCCTTCGAATTGTGGCTTCTGAAACATTCAGGTCTTTTGCGATGGACCTCATTGACTTTTGGGGGCTCTCATCAATAATATTCTGAACTTGATGAATAAATTCAGGTGTTCTAATCGTGTCTGACCGTTGGTCGTGCTTTTTACGTTTAGCAACCTGCTTACAATCACCATCATTTTCTTCTAACTCCCTACGAACTTTATAAACAAAAGAACGGGCGACTTTAAGAAATTGTGCGATTTGTAAATCGCTATGATCTGCCTTTATTGCCTTTGTTCCGTTACATTATTATCTGCCATTTTTCATTATCTGCAAAAAAGAATAAAAATAATTAATATAACGTAACAATAACGACATTACGCGATGTTCTCATATACCTGATGCACCCTGTATATATATATATATATATATATATATATATATATATATATATATATATATATATATATATATATATATATATGGTACAAACTACACATCCCAGTCAGCGCATATATTAGCAATATAGAGCAGTAAAAAAAACCTGAATACCTCACTTGTAGACTCTCTGACTAACGAACACTGTTTCAATTCTAAAAGCTTTTATGAATGATAATAATAAAGAACACACAGCTAAATCATAGAAGATTATACAAAAGGCGAATTACGATTAAACATAAAGCTGTTTCGTATAACACATCACCTTTCGTTATCCAATACATTTTCATACAAAATAGAATCCCGCTAATAACAACATACATCTCTATATAATCTGACTCACAATGTCATCAATTAAGCAACACATAAGCACTATTAACAAAAATATCACCACTTTGACACTGTGCATATAAATATATAGGCATCCACAGATAACTGTTCAGCCGTATCACAGTTCCTCACGTTGGCTAGATAGACAAGTGCTTTGAGCGAAGATTGAATCTCAGTGGTTTGTTTTTCTTTTTAGACAGTACGAGTGTTATCCAGAGTATAGTCGTCACAAACTAGGAGGAAGAGAAATCTTATTGGTTATATAAAAAAATAACAGCCGACTATGAGTGCGCTATTCGTATTTATGAAGAGTTTTAATATATATCATATTTATTCTAGGGGCTATCCTGCTAGAAAATATCCCCAAAGTGTCTAAAATTAAAAAAAAAAAATTCTTTATAAATATAAGTTTTCACAAATACATTGGCGTATTACGTACCCCCCTCCTACGATCGCCATCTTGTATTTTGCGATTTTGATGTGACGAACAATTTAATTTCTAATAAATAGCACTTCGAACGGGTTAAAAATACAAACAAATGCCACAGGTAAGTTTGAAAATAACTTTTATCGCCTACAGTTACTTTTATTTGTTGTATATTTGTTTTTTAGCGTTTTAGTCTACTGAGTAAAGTAAAGTAAAAGAAACCCCAAATATTACAGTTTGAATTATTTATTATCAATATAATAAAAATAAAATACAATATGAAAAATTAGGCTCAAGGTAATCAAAAGTGTTGAATAAAATGGGGTTGTTAGTCATGCCTTGTCTTCTCTAACATATTTACCTATCATATTCTTGGCTAGGATCATTGCAGGCGTTATAGTAGCATATTTATTCTAGGGGACATCCTGCTAGAAAATATCCCCAAAGTGTCTGAAATTAAAAAAAAAAAATTCTTTATAAATATAAGTTTTTACAAATACATTAGCAGCTGGGAGTGGGACAAAAACGATTAGTAAGACACCCCAACCCTTTTTTAAGTATTAGACGTCTCACTGTTTCCGGTTTGTTCAGAACCGAAAGCTAGCATATGAATCTCGAAATAAGAGTGTGATCTAAGCGGAAGAAAAAAGAAGTAAGGATGCAGTTTTCGGAGTGGATGGTTTCCTTCAAAGATAAATACAATTTGGATGATACTACACTTTCATCTTAGGCAAAACGCCAAGAAACAAAACAGATTGATAAAGGAGTCAAAGATTTTAGCGAAGAGCGGGAGTAGATTCATGGATCGATAACTCCGAAAGTCAGTACTATCTCAAATATTCTTGAATACTGGTACCACAGAAGCAATTTTCCAGCTATCAGGGAAGCAAGATTTGCAAGGCATTTATTGTTGAGTTTGGAGAGGACTATACTATATTTACAGTTCGTATGTCTAATAGCCAAAATATAGACCAAAATATTATGTTGGACAATTTTATTCGAATCTGAGCAAATTTAGAAATAAGTACTTAAAATATATGATTTTGTTGAACATTTATTTTATTCAAACCGAAAACTTGGTAGTGCCATGTTCTGATGTTTCCATTTCTTTTCATATTTTAGAATTACGATGCGATGAAATGATATTTGGGAACCGAGAAAAGTAAGTTTTTGTTTAAAAATTATTTAAAAGATGATAGTTTACTATCTATCTATATATCTATCTATTTATCTATTGATTTATCTATATATCTATCGATTAATCTATCGATCTATCTATCTATTTATCTATCTATCTCTCGGTGTATCTATCTATCTATCTATCTATCCAGTCATCTCTCGATTTATCTATCTATCTATCTATCTATCTATCTATCTATCTATCTATCTATCTATCTATCTATCTATCTATCTATCCATCTCTCGATGTATCTATCTATCTATCTATCCATCTATTTATCTATCTATCTATCTATATATCTCTCGATTTATCTATCTATCTAACTATCTATCTCTCGATATATCTATCTATCTATCTATCTATCTATCTATCTATCTATCTATCTATCTATCTATCTATATATATATATATATATATATATATATGATCCCGATTTATCTATCTATCTATTTATTTCCATGTGGCCGTATCTATTTATGGATCGAGCGATCTTTCGCAATGTGTAATCAATATGTTTATCAATCGATCAATTTATATATCTACTCGAATGTGACCTCAATGTAAGTTTGCCTTCATAAAACCCTTTCTATAAATATATATATATATAAAACAGGCAAATAAAGATATAATGTATACTTTTAAATTAGAACCTATCATGAAAGAATTGATGCTCGATATCCGAGATAGAGCCATTATATAGACAAGTAAAAGATGTGTAAAAAATTGTAAAAATAAGCAAAATCTACTACGTCCTCAGTTGTTTAACAATGAGTTTTCAAATAAAAGAGATATATTTTCCTTCCTTAAGCTATGGCCTTTCAAAGAATGAAATCTAATCTTCAGTGGAATACGAAGATGATAGTCATGTGTAGTTATAACTGCAACAGTTTTGGCCAACAATCTGTTGTTTGACTGATGAAATAATATTTATTGAAAGCAAGTTGTCAGCGCAAACATTCAATGTGAAACCTGGAAATTAACAAATACACTTCTGTGAGAATTTCTAAAAAAAAACTAATATTAATTTGAGTTGAATACTTGCATGTTTACCTCTTTTTTGCCTAGTTTTGGCCCGGGTGCAAAAAATATATTCCATCTAGCATGTCTGTCGTCTTGAGAAGTGTGGTGTCCAAGCAGAAATTTCCTCTCGTTAATTAGTACCGGAAGAAGGCGGTGTGGAAGATGACTGTGCTTTTCTTGAATTAATACAGGCCAACACACAAAGGGGAATAACTTGCATGCATTCAGAGTAGTAATAAACAAAAAACTGATTTACTGTATTACAGCTTCGCGGTGTAGCTAGACAAGAAAGTACTTTGAGTTATGGTCCAAACTTGGCTGTTTTTAACAGTCCGACGTCTTATCCATATATCCGTGTTCGATTAAGTTTCAAATAACATTTTAATCTGGCTATCAGGTTTAAATTTGAAAAAAAAGCATTCACTTTGGTCGACCTTGTATGACTTTTAAATAAACTTTGAGGGGCTGCCATGTTTAAGTTTGCAATAGGATGTTCGTTTGTCTATCACCTTTAAATTTGAAACAGCATTTCGGTTGTCCGACACGCCTAATTTGAAAAAAGAGTTTCGTTAGTATATGACGCATACGTTTGAAACATATTTTGAGGGCCTGCGACGCTTAAGTTAAAATAACATTTCATTCTTCTGTAACACAGATTAAAATAACATTTTTATTCTTCTGTAACACAAATTAAAATAACATTTTAATTCTTCTGTAACACAGATTAAAATAACATTTTCATTTTTCTGTAACACAGATTAAAATAACATTTTCATTCTTCTGTAACACAGATTAAAATAACATGTTTATTCTTCTGTAACACAGATTAAAATAACATTTTTATTCTTTTGTAACACAGATTAAAATAACATTTTTATTCTTCTGTAACACAGATTAAAATAATATTTTCATTCTTCTGTAACACAGATTAAAATAACATTTTTATTCTTCTGTAACACAGATTAAAATAACATTTTCATTCTTCTGTAACACAGATTAAAATAACATTTTTATTCTTCTGTAACACAGATTAAAATAACATTTTTATTCTTCTGTAACACAGATTAAAATAACATTTTCATTCTTCTGTAACACAGATTAAAATAACATTTTCATTCTTCTGTAACA
The DNA here is from genome assembly GCA_963556195.1 of Sepiola atlantica. Taxonomy (NCBI): domain Eukaryota; kingdom Metazoa; phylum Mollusca; class Cephalopoda; order Sepiida; family Sepiolidae; genus Sepiola; species Sepiola atlantica. The sequence continues at coordinate 79,211,083 of OY744533.1, forward strand.
CAGATTAAAATAACATTTTTATTCTTCTGTAACACAGATTAAAATAACATTTTCATTCTTCTGTAACACAGATTAAAATAACATTTTTATTCTTCTGTAACACAGATTAAAATAACATTTTTATTCTTCTGTAACACAGATTAAAATAACATTTCATTCTTCTGTAACACAGATTAAAATAAAATTTTTATTCTTTTGTAACACAGATTAAAATAACATTTTTATTCTTCTGTAACACAGATTAAAATAATATTTTCATTCTTCTGTAACACAGATTAAAATAACATTTTTATTCTTCTGTAACACAGATTAAAATAATATTTTCATTCTTCTGTAACACAGATTAAAATAACATTTTGATTTTTCTGTAACACAGATTAAAATAACATTTTCATTCTTCTGTAACACAGATTAAAATAACATGTTTATTCTTCTGTAACACAGATTAAAATAACATTTTCATTCTTCTGTAACACAGATTAAAATAACATTTTCATTCTTCTGTAACACAGATTAAAATAATATTTTTATTTTTCTGTAACACAGATTAAAATAACATTTTTATTCTTCTGTAACACAGATTAAAATAACATTTTCATTCTTCTGTAACACAGATTAAAATAACATTTTCATTCTTTTGTAACACAGATTAAAATAACATTTTTATTCTTCTGTAACACAGATTAAAATTACATTTTCATTCTTCTGTAACACAGATTTAAATAACATTTTTATTCTTCTGTGACACAGATTAAAATAACATTTTCATTCTTCTGTAACACAGATTAAAATAACATTTTCATTCTTCTGTAAAACAGATTAAAATAACATTTTTAATCTTCTCTAAAACAGATTAAAATAACATTTTCATTCTTCTGTAACACAGATTAAAATAACATTTTAATTCTTCTGTAACACAGATTAAAATAACATTTTTAATCTTCTGTAACACAGATTAAAATAACATTTTACATATGTCTGTCACGCACAGATGTAATTGTACCATTTAGGAATACAATTTCTTGTTCCTATTGACGTGATTCCCCCCGAGGGCAAAGTTAGACAACACGTCGGGGTTTCATGTGGGGTATATCCAGTTCCTGACAAAGGGACACTCTATATGAGACACTAATAAAACATGTTCTCAGTGAAAATAATTTCTCCACCTTCGACTGAAGACTGGACAGATGATACACTATGATCTCGTATCAGATAGTATTAACGATCCCTTCCACCTCAAGAAATGCCGAAAGATGGTGATTGAAAGCCTACATACAATCAGTGGTGCACTCATTGTTAATTTAAAAATATTTTCATAATTAAATAACGACTGGTATGTTTTTTTTTATACAGACTATTATCATTTTATAATGACTATTCTGTTATTTCTACATAATAGGGGTTATATTTGAGTTTTAAATACTGTTCTATTTTCTATTACTTTTAATTCTCTTTAAATATCTCTTCTCAGCCGGCCAGCATGTGCGAAATTGCTGCAGATATAAATGTTGCTTGTCAGCTTCTCGCCCATCAATCCACAGCCTATGAATGTTCACAACTAGTGAAGCATGTGTCTGTCACATTTCGTTCATTGGTGTCTTCCGAATATCGCTTTCTCGCGTGTCTCCTGTTTTTTAGACTCAATTTCCGGTCCTGATAAAAATAATTCAGTGTTACCATTCTCAGGCTCTACCCACGCTATTTTAATAAGAAATGCTATATTTGCCAGTTTAGTCTTTGCTCCGATACACGCACAACTTATACATATACTACCGGCACGTACAGACACACACACGCACGTACACACACACACACGCACACACACACACACACATATATATATATGTATTCAACTAAACATGTCACACAACATGCTTACGAACACAGACGGATTCATACATGTGTGTTTTTTTGAAGATTTAAATAATTTTTCAGATCATGTTCAAAATAAAGAATGTATCAAAAACTATTACAGATTTTTACAGCTGTTTCGAAATAAACATTCACCTAAAAGACTAAGTGCAATGCTCCGACTCTGTTAATGAGTACTATCGAATATTTTAATATTTATACTCGCCGCTTTCAGTGTAAATATCACTTATTTCTCCGTTATCACTGGACAATCTCTCCTAGCCTAACACTTATAGATTTAAGGTGTCTCTGTGAAGCGAGTTCGCGCCCTATGACTTTCTGAGATTGTTATTTCCCAGCGCTTATGAGAGCCATAAGCACGAAACGACATCGTACGTAGGTGAAATAGAAAAAAATAATTTAATAATATAATATTTAAGTATTTTGTTTATATATATATATATATATATATATATATATATATACATATATCATTGTGATATTTTCCATCTCCATCAAACACATACATACAGGTATGCACATACACATTTTGTGCAGAAACGCAAATATAAGGGACACCATTCTTTTTTACACATATTTCACCCCAAAAAAGACAGGCCGCCACTGCAACCGTAAAGGGTTACTGAGTATTAAAGTGTAGGTTTTAGGTGTCACCCCAAGTTAGGAGTAATGTAGCGAGATGTCTATTTGCATTAGTTTTAAACCTCCGCATGTCGGTACTGTCGGGGTAACATGGAGCAGGGAGGGAGTTCCAGAGGCCAGCAGCACGAGGAAAGAATCTATTGGAATAAAAGGCTCTCCGACAGCTGGGGACCTTCACAGTGAATGGATGGGATTGAGCTGATTGTCGAGTTGGTCTAGTGAATTTAAGTCGAGGGGGCATCAGAATAGCCAGTTCATCGGAGCACATTCCACTGAAGTATTTGTAAAACAAGCACAATGATGCAACATTGCGGCTATGGGACAGGGGCTGGAGCTTGGTTGATAGTTAAGGACCTATTAAGTCGGCGACTCTTTTTTGGACTTTTTCTAGGAGGTGAGACTAGTGGATAATACACCAGTCCAGATATGGCAACCATACTCTATGCATGGGCGGATGATGACTTTGTAGAGATACAGGATAATGTCAGGTGTGAGGAGTTTACTAGCACGGTAGAGGGAGCCCATCTTCTCTGCTGCAGCCTTCAATGTATTTGTGCCAATTCATGTTACCTGTGAAGGTTAGGCCGATGAGTTTGAATGTTGAACTCTCAGGTAGGGTGTTATTTGCTATGACAATCGATGGTTGGAGAGGTTTCTTGTAGTTATTGAAGGAAAGGAGCCTTGTCTTTGAGACATTTAGTTACTAATCATTTATGACCTCAGTCCACTACAACCTGGAGGTAATTTTCTAAGGATTCAACCATTGCGTCGAATATGATCGCGTCCGTGTTGCTCACATTACGAGAGTAAAGCGGGCAATCGAAATATTTTAACTATAGAATGTATAATATATATATATATATATATATATATATATATATATATATATATATAGAATGCATAATATAATTCAATTCATTTTTTCATATTTTTCATGCGGTTTCGAGAAATATATAAATATTAATTAATTATGTTTTTCTTCAATATTTCAATTTTAACCAGTTTAACGTCTACTGGCATTTCAGGAAATCGGGATATAAGCTTTAAGACAGAACGACACATATTTATTTACAAATATTTCTTAACAACTATTTTTCTTCTATTAACTCGTCATCTTTTGTATCGCACTTATTAGCGAACCGACAGTACGCCGCTCGGAAGGCAACGCATTTTAATTTTCGTAGGGGGGTAGAATATTAAATATTAATATATTGACGTAGCGTACTCAGCATTTAGACATAGGAGTGGTAAAATATGTACAATCATCAATCAGATACAAAAAAGGGGCAGTGACAGTTTTCTATCTTAGACACATATTTCTTTTTTTTTTAAGTATACCACAAATTAAAAATGTGATTAATTGATCTACCATTACCATCGTTATTTAGTATCATTTATCCAGAGAAACCTCTAAACTAGTTAAGCTTTATTTCAACGATCGACTATATTATGTCATTCTTTTTATTATTTAAATAAACAGTTTTCTATTTAAATAGCATAAACACATTTTAAAGCAATAAATGTATTGATTATATTGGTGTTAGGGGTGTGGAGTCGTACGCATAAAAATTCTCGTGAAATAACGTTATAACAAATATGTGCGGAAGTAAAGAAAACAAGATGGCTACCAAACTTCTTCTTTCGTTTGCTTCACAGCATCTCACTGTTAGATCACCAGCTCGGTTAAGAAAAGCCATGATAATGTTTCGTTGTCGAGCACAGCTATGCCGTCTTCGCCGTTGGGTGATCGATATTTAAGGCATGACTCGATGATGTGGTCTACTGTCTGTTCAGAGTGACCACAGTCCCAGACAGCCGAGTCCCTGAGTCCCCATCCTTTCATGGTCGCGGCGAAACGGCCGACACATGTCCTGAAGCGGTTGAGCATTGTCCACTGCCGGCGAGGGAGGTCCATGCCTGGTAGGTTATCCGGGTCCTCCACAAATCTGTGCAACCTTGATTTATCTGCTGCCTGCCATCCCTTCGCCCAGCAACGTTTCAGCTACTTAACTAAATGTGGACAACTCAAAAAGCCAAATAACTACCTAAAAGTACACTCGCAGTAAACAAAAGTCATTTCTTTCGTGCAATGTCTATATTACGGATGTAAATAAATATATTAATAAATAATTATATGATATTTATTAAAAGATAATGCTAATGAAATGAAGTTTTGACATCGATATCATTTTCTGCTGCCTGATAATAATGCATCTCAATACGGTCTTATCAAAATAGAAATATCGATCAGATTAAATATAAAAATCGGTAAAATCGATTGGAATAAAATATTTGTTCACAGATCATAGTCGATAGGAGAACATATATGTTAAATTAATAAGGTGTGACTATCTCGTTTGTGGGAATAAATCTATCGATTGCACTTGGACAATAAACATACCGACTTTACTTTATTATATATATATATATATATATATATATATATATATATATATATATATATATAAAAGATTAATAAAATTAAGCCAAATTTTAAAAGGTTTTAAAACCAAACATTTGTCTATAAGGTTTCTGGCAGGCAGGATGTATTGAAACGGATATAGGCATGACACTTTACATAAATGGGTAATTTAAATTGGAGCATTATTATCCATATAATTAGTATATTTACTTAGTCTTATTTTATTTAGTTGTGTTTGTTTTTTAAATTCGGTAATGTACCTAGAAACCTGTAATCTCACATTCAAGGAAAATCAGCGAAAACACACATATGCATAGATACATAATTATGCGCCTAGACACACGCAAATATACGCTTAGATACACACAGAAAACGTTTATCAATCTATAAACACATAAATACATACGTACTTAGGCGCACATTTTGAGCATAAAAAAAACGCTTATTTCCTGTGAGTTTATTAGAATTTGTAACAAGAATACTTCCGATACGGAACATTAGCCTTCGAATTAACCATACGCTTCGCACTTGTGACACGTCAATTTCCACCAGGCGTTTTAAAGAATGTAATATAGGAAATCATTGTTTCCAAACCTTTGTAGAAACTAATAGGGAAAAATCTTTGTTTAAATTTCTGAGGCGCAAAATTATTAATTACTTCATTCGCATTCGAACGAACTCAGAGGTGTCAAACTGGCTTCACGTGCCCCGGTTAGGAGGAGGTGGGACAGAAATTAATAACGTCTGCCAGATAAGCACACTTATTGCTTTATACCATATACATGTACTAGTGTACACGCTCCATCAAAAATCACGGAATAGACTATGCTTCGCCAGTGTTTGCACTCGATATTTATCTAGAAATATTGCTAAATATACATAGAAAATCATAGGATTACATCAGTAATTACATTTTTCACATACATTTTTTTAATGTCATTTCTGAACACCTACCTAAAAATGCATAGGTTCTATAAGAGAGAGAGAGGATACTTTTTTTCTGAATTCATTTCAGGCGGCGGGGTAAGTCTGGGTGTTTTACTGATTTGCTATATGTTTTCTCACTTCTTCTCACCAATCCAAATGGTATGGTCCGACGTCTAGAGAATAAGGTAAATATTTTGCTCGCTAACTTATTTGTGACGGAATGGAAGTGCGCGCACACACACACACACGCACATACATATATATATATATATATATATATATATATATATATATATATATATATATATACGTACAAGTAAATACGCATTCTTCTTTATTATATAGTGGATGATATATAAATATGTATATATCTATATCTGCTAGAAAAAAAGTGATCTGTTCAATCAGTGATTGACCTAGTTTAATATTTTAAAATGTAAAACGACAAAACCACATATTAGTTACTTTCTTCTCACTATATCTTTACTGCCCCTCTCTCTCTGTCTCTCTCTTTCCTTTTTTCTCTTGCTCTTTCTTTCTCTCTTTCTCTCTCTCTATCTTTCTCTCTCTCTATCTCTCTCTCTCTCTCTCTCTCTTTATCTCTCTGTCTCTCTCTCTCTCTCTCTCTTCCCAGCTCAGGTAATGGTTAAATCGTGCTAATATTTTAAAATGTAAATAGACGAAATCACAAATTAATTGTTTCTACTCACTATATTTTTACTCTCTCTGTCTCTGTCTGTCTCTGTCTGTATATGTCTGTCGCTTTCTCTCTCTCTCTCTCTGTCTATATCTTTACCCCTCCCTCTCTCTCTCTCTCTCTCTCTGTCGTTTCTCTCCTTCCAGCTCAGGTACGGGTTATATCGTACTACTCCTTGTGTTGTTACTCCCTTTTGATTTTAATAGACTATTTTAATCTTTTTATAATTTCCTCTCTTTATTATCTACATAATAAGTGACGGATATGAAAATCAAAGGTAGAACTTACATTCTCTGCCGGTACTCTTAGTAGAAGAAAATCATGTGTTTTAAGCTACAGCCATATTAATACTCTTTGTAGCGATGAGAAACAACGCGATGAGAAACAAAAAAGAAAAATAATATTTGATAAATCATTTCAAATAATAGTTTCACAGTAATTGTGTGATTAGCAGTCATACGGAAACGTCTATTATCTTATGTGTCCAAAAATTGACGTGCGAGTATTGTATACGGAATGCCGCAACATTTCTGGTTTTCCTTATTTCTGCGTGTTGCTTAACACAATGTTTCTGGTTTTCCATTTTTTGCATGTTGCTTAACACAAAATGTATGGTCTTCCATATTTCTGCATGTTGCTTAACACAATGTTTCTGGTTTTCCATATTTCTGCATGTTGCTTAACACAATGTTTCTGGTTTTCCATATTTCTGCATGTTGCTTAACACAATGTTTCTGGTTTTCCATATTTCTGCATGTTGCTTAACACAAAATGTATGGTCTTCCATATTTCTGCATGTTGCTTAACACAGTATTTCTGGTCTTCCATATTTCTGCATGTTGCTTAACACAAAATTTATGGTCTTCCATATTTCTGCGTGTTGCTTAATACAATGTGTCTTGTCTTTCAACGTTGTTTACAAAATATTTCTGGTCTTCCATATTTCTTCATGTTGCTTAACACAATGTTTCTGTTCTTCAATATGTGTGCATGTTACACAACGCAATGTTTCAGGTCTTCCATATTTTTACATGTTGCACAATGCTATGTTTCTAGTCTTTCTCTCTATATGTATCCCTGCATGTTATTTAACACAATTTTTTTGGCCTTCCATACATCTGTATGTGATCTTCCGCAATGTTTATCATCTTCTATATATATATGTATGGTGCACACCCCGTCGGTTTTCTATATTTCTATATTGGTGCCTCACAAGGTTTCTCGTTATCATATTTCTACATTTTGCCTATCGCAAAGATGTTGGTTTTCCATGTTATTGTATGCGGTCTACCGTAATGTTCTAGTCTTCCATATTTTTTGTATATCTATAGCACAAACAAACGATATGATTGACTACGTACTACAATATAAATTAGCGGTAGGCCGTATTTTACAATACAACGGTTGTAGAGCACACATTACAATAGACACACTCCGAGAAACAACACACTACAATAAAACAATGTGGTATACGACCTACTACTACACCATAAATGTGGTATCCTACTACAATACTGGCAATCTAGTGTATGGCCTACAACACAGATAATTGATTGGTTGTTGGGTTCTATGGCATGTTAACAATCATTGGGTAATTTTATGCCGAAATCGTACGTTTTACATACAATACATTTGTAGACTAATTTAAAGAGATTTTTATTACATACATCATCTGGTCTTTTCTAAATAGTCACAAAGTTAGTACTGGGCAGATTGAACGTCACAAAACCCGAATGATCAACAAGTATGTCAGAATTATTGAGCCGTGTCAATAATAATAATATGGAATATGGCATACTATAATTGAAAAAATGTGGTACATATTGAACTAGAAACATAAACAGTGTGCCCGACTATATTCTACAATGGAAACCAATATAGTAGTCCGGATAGTATATTGGAAACATTAAGCTAAAAACGTGTTTCAGAAAAAGCCTGAAATGTGTTAAGCATTTTGAAAATTTTCCTTAATTCAATGAAACTCAGTTATACATACATACACACACACACACACACACACACACATATATATATATATATACAGTTCAGTCTGGGAATTTTTTTTATGAGCACTATCTCTGAGATAAGACGACAGATAAACATCTAGGGAGCTTAATGGCCGGTGAGTGTGAAGCCCATTCAAGATCACACTTCTTATTCATGAGATGATCACTTTTTACATGATTGCTCCAACCCAATCAGTTACCCCCGGACCAAGTGTGAACTGGGAGAGATGAGGAAAAAAACACCCCTTTACTTAGATTGGTTAGCTTATCAACAATAATCTATCACGCCTTTTATCCGACGTCGAAATGTCCCTATTTATCTCCCCAAATATTACAATTACTTTTGCATTAATAATTGAGCACTCTGCTGGGAAACTCTCCCAATTAAGAAACACGGTGTATATATATTTGCTTGCATTCGGGCAGAGTTTTGCTTTGTGTTTTTCCCTACAATTTTTATTTTACTTTTTCAAATTTTAAATCTTGGCCTTTGCCAAGTTATCTATCCCAGCGACTTCCTCTGATGATAAGATTTTGATCTTTGAAAAGCCTAGCTTAAGTAAATATTTAACTTGTAATAAATTGCCTTTTTGCGGAATATACCTTGCTCTGAGCAACTGAATAGAAATACGCTTTGACTTTTGCTTTTCTAATTCCTTTTCATCCTTCTACATATATATATATATATATATATATATATATATATATATATACATATATATTAGTGTATATATATATATATAAATATATATAAATATATCTATTTTCATGTATTTGTATGTATATATATATATTTGAATATACATATTTGTTTGATTAAAAACAAGCGAAACTTTCATGTTTGTTTCTTTATTTATCTAATTTTTCAAATGTTCAATGGGAGAATGTGTCTCTACAAATAATACATATATATGGCATGACTGGTACAAGTATCTCTCACCGACTTACATGCCACCACACCTCACCTTACAGCTCCACCCAGCAAAATTTAATCGCACACGACATTTAAAAAAAAGACTCCCGAAATATATTAACAAAAAACACTACCATCCTCGGTGTCTCAAATTTTAACCTTCGCCTTCCCATAATTGAAGCCGTTACCATTCGAACACGTTAACCCACCATCATCCTAGCTCGATAAGAGGGTGGAGAAGCTATATTAAAATGTTTTAATAACTTTTTTAATCGGCTTACGTAATAAATTCACCAGTTTTAATTTTGTAACCTCATCGCGTGCCTGACGACGACTCATGAGAGTCGGAAACGTTTGCAAATATGGCTATTTCTTATTCACACTGGAGCACAACATTAGATCGTTGGTCCGCAAACTTGGAAAATTAGATCAAAAAAGGAACAAACAGGAACTTTGACTTATTTGTAATCAAATATATTTATATCTCTATCTCTATCTCTATCTCTATCTCTCTCTCTCTATATATATATATATATATATGCATATACATATATATACATATATATATATACATATATATATATATATATATATATATACATACACATATATATATATATATATATATATATATATATATATATATATATTCAAGTGCTCGATCACAAAAAAAGTGAGAGATAATACAAATTATGTATAAAAAAACTATACGTTACGTATTTCAGAGGCGTACCGCGGTTTCATCCAGAGAGCCTGACTTTTAAAACTTTTAAACGTCATCTATAGTCTATAAGGAATCCTCCGCGACTATAGGCTATAGACGAATTTAAAAAGTTTAAAAAGTCAGTACATCTGGATTAAACCGCAGTAGGCCTCTAAAATATGTAACATATAGTTTTTTTTCTAAATAAATCATTTATATATATATATATATATATATATATATATATATATATATATATATATATATGATAATTTTATTTACACAGACATGTATAAAATCTGCGACACTGGCATGTCGATGTTACCGATCAACTGCATTGTCTCCAAATATGATCTGAGGTTAAGATCGGATTCTAACTCTGCCTGATGAGATCTCAGTTTATAGTAACTGTTGATCAATAACATCGACATGCCAGTGTCGCAGATTTTGTACATGTCTGTGTACATAAAATTATCATATATAAAGCTCTATTTTGATATTGAGCACTTTTTATAAACCCGGTTAAAATTCTCTGGATTACCACCCTGTGGATATTTTTTACTTGGATTATTACCATTATATATATATATATATATATATATATATATATATATATATATATATATATATATATATAAATCAATGAATTTAATATGATAACTTGCATCTCACTCTACAATCTTTTCCGATCGAGAAATCAGTTTTTGTATTCATCTTCTGAGCAAATTCCATCGAGTTAGATGCTTTCCGTGTTAACTTTTGTAAAACTTTTGATTAAGTACCATCATGCGTTTAGGCCTTTATCTGGTAGCTTAGGCTTAGGGTTAGGGTTAGGGTTAGGGTTAGGGTTAGGGTTGATCCCATTTGTTACAATTACTCGCAAGGCAAAATATGATCCGGGGATGTAGAACCTGTTAGCTACACATGTTAGTTACACATGTATAGTTGTTTCTGGTGTATTCACATACGTTTACATAACAAATGTCTGGTCAATGTCAATTCAGACAAATTGGCGGGTCGTACAGACATCTAGGCTGGACACTCCGCCAGATCCCATACTACATCATTGGTTGACCATTTATGCTTCCTAATCTTTAATTATCTAAATGATGTAATTTTGAACAGTTAAATGACAACTACTTTCTATTTATGTGGGCGTCACCGACTGCCATGTGTTTTGAATTTTGTGCTAAAGTGTTCTAAAAATCTAGCTGCTGAGTTAAACCATAAAGATATTAAGAACTTGGCGTATAAAACCTTATACCAAGAATACATACAAATAACATTAAACAATTAATGAAAAAAACAAATAAAGGTCTAAATTTAAAAAAACAAAATAGGTTCGAAAACGATTATATTCGGAAGGAGTATGTGCAATATTGTAGATGAGGTTGTTTCCTCTGACCTACACTTGTGTCCTGCTATAAATAGTTTATGAGAACAGGTGTGTTAACGTTATTATAGCTGTATGATAATAATAATAATAATAATAATAATAATAATAATAATAATAATAATAATAATAATAATAATAATATATGGCATACTGTAATAATGTGTGGTGAATTTTAAACTACAATATAAACATTCTGAACGAACGCGTACCACACTAGAGTCTAATATGGTAGTTCCTATATTATATTCGAAACATTATGCTGGACTATGACTTTTATCATCGCCTTAAAATATGTTTTATTCAGTGAAATATATATTTTTAATGGCATTTCACCCCAAACAAGGCAGGACGCCATTGTAGACGTAAGGAGCTACTGAGATTTAGATAGTAGGTTTAGGGTGTCCTTCTTAGCTGTGCAGCGAGATGTTTGTTTACATTAATTTGAAACGTCTTCATGTCGGTACTGTCGGAGAAACAGTGGCAGGGAGGGAGTTCAAGAGGCCAGCAGCACGAGAAAAGAAGCTATTGGAGTAGAAGGCTCTCCGGCATTTGGGAACCTCCACAATGAATGGATGGGATTTAGCTGATTGTCGAGTTGGTCTAGTGAATCTACGTCGAGGGGGCACCAGAGCAGCCAGTTCATGGAGCATAATCTATTGAAGTATTTGTAAAACAAGCACAAGGGTGCTACATAGCGGCTATGGGACAGGGGCTGGAGCTTGGTTGACAGTGAGGGACTTATTAGGTTGGCGACTGTTTTTTGGACCTTGTCAAGGAGGGAGAGACTATTAGATTATCATATATATATATATATATATATATATATAGGAGGAACTAAAGGTATATATATGTATGTGTGTATATATATATATATATATATATATGTATATACATATTTATTTATCTTTTATTTTTTGATGTGTTGATGTTTTTTATATTTATAATATAAAACTAAAAATAATACATGAATCACTTAAATAATAGTGTCATGGATTCGTCCAAACACTTTAAAATGCAGCAACATTTTTGTAAGTAACGGATAAATTTTATTAGACAGACGAACAGCACAGGTAAAGAATTTTTTTTTTGTGTGTCTAATATAAGTAAGCAAAACATTTATATGGAACAAAACGTAGATTTAGTATAAGGAACGTTTATGTTTTTGTCTTTTAAGGGAAGTGGGGTCTGATCAACTCTGCTGGGAACCCATGAAATTAAATACTGTCTTGTTTTTAAATTCCCGAAACAGTTTTTCATGGTAAACAACTGATGATTCCTTAAAATAGTGTTAGAAACTAACTAATATAATAACTGTAAAAAATAAATTGACTTACATGAGTGATTTTCCACTGGAAGACTTGAGACTATAAGTTTTTTTTTTTATATAATTTTTTTTTAATATATAGTTTTAATGGTTGAGAAACTTCCGAGACTATATATATATATATATATATATATATATATATATATATATATATATATATATATATATGAAGGATGTTGTAGTTTCCTTGCAGCGGTGTGCGTAGTATGTAAGATGTTGGCAATTTTATTTGCCTACTTGGCGTGTCGTATCCGTGTTGTTGAGTTCTTTGAATTTTCTAGGTATACCTCATCTTCATAAAGAGAAGAAAAACACATGTTCAAATTTCGGATGATATGTATTTTTCCAAGAAGTTGGAAGTTAATTACATATAGAAAATTATTAAAACCTTTCAATAGTGTCGTCTGTTCTATTTACCTCGCCTCGTATCCACGGGTTGTCTACCAAATTGCATTGTCATAGACTTCAAACACTACATCTGATATATATATATATATATATATATATATATATATATATATATATATGTATATATATATATATATATATATACAATTTTTTCGTTGGAAGTAGAGAATTCTATGATTGCAAGTATAGATAGAAAACATGTGATCGTTCTTTATTAAAAGATGAAAAAAGATAGCCGACCAGTTTCACCCTCATTCACCAGGGATGAATCGTTATATATATATATATATATATATATATATATATATATATATATATATATATATATATATATATATATATATATATATATATATATATATATATATATATATGTGCATTTCCATGATCAAAGGAAAACTCAATCCATAGACATACCTTACGTCTGATCTTATAATTTCTTCATATGTCGTCAAACATCACAACAAAACTTCACCTCTGTTCTTTTCAATATCCGAGATATACCTGTAATTCCCCATCGTCCCACCGATAAATAAAAAAAGATTAATTGAAATATGTTTTAAACTTATTTTTTTTTAATTAAGTTTATTTTATTCCAAATTCAATGCTATTATAATTTACTACGCGCGTTTAGCAACAAAAATTAAAGGGGGATAGCTAGTCTTTTTCCCCACTCTATTACCCATCAGAGAATTGTTCATTTATAATCAACAGAAAAAAATGATAGAAAAGCTAAAAAAAAAATGAGCTCTCGACTAAAGATACGGAAAGTTAGAACATACGGAAAAATGCATGAAAAGAATTCACATGAGCAGTTGTGACAAAAATGCAGCACCCCCTCCCCTAATATATATATATATATATATATATATATATATATATATATATATATATATATATATATATATATATATGGGAAGAGAAGGATGAAAGTAATCCGACGTGATGGGAAAATGAAAAAGGAAAACCAAAAAATGGATGTTTTTTATGTGTACATCAACGTTTCGTCTTTATTTATAAGACTTCATCAGGATGAATATATATATATATATATATATATATATATATATATATATATATATATATATTATTCTTTTTGTTTACATAGCCATGTACAAAATCTGTGACACTGGCATGTCGATCTTATCGATCAACAGCTATTATAAACAGAGATCTCATCAGTCAGAGTTAAAATCCGATCTTTATCTGATATCATATTTGGAAAGATTCTTTCAAAATATCATATAAGGTTAAGATCAGATTTTAACCCTGCCTGGTGAGATCTCAGTTTATAACAGCTGTTGATCGATAAGATCGTCATGCCAGTGTCGCAGATTTTATACATGTCTTTGTAAATAAAGAAAATCTTATATAAAAGCTCGATTTGATATTGAGCACTTTTTACAAACCCGATTTAAATTCTTTGGATTACTATCCTATGGCTGTTTTACTTGGATGATGATGATGATGATGATTATTATTATTATTATTATTATTATTATTATTATTATTATTATTATTATTATTATTATTATTATTATTATTATTTATATATATATATATATATATATATATATATATATATATATATATATATATATATATATATATATATATATATATTAAATTATGGAAATATATTTTTGGCAATTTTTTTAGGTAATCGTCAGGCTAAAATTCGATACTCTACGGGGATTAAACTTGGACGCCTATGTGTAGCTTAATTGCCATGAAAATATTTTCATAACTCACTACCTAGCTCTACTCACGTATTGAACACTGTTGAAGTAAATGCTCAAAATTGATCCATAAAAGAGCGTATCTTTTTATAAGATTTTAAGTGGATAAATGAAATAATATATATATATATATATATATATATATATATATATATATATATATATATATATATATATATAGTGTGTCATATAGATGCTAACTTACGTGTATTTCTACAATGTTTCTTGATCTATAAATCGTTTTTTTTAATAATCTCCTGAACATCTTTTCGGTTTAGATGTAAACGAAAACAGCTTGCATCTGTGTTTACTCCAGTAAAAGTTTTGCTTAAATAAAATCTTAGGGTGATGCCCAAATTTGGGAGGTTGGTGCGTGTGTGATTTACCCATTTGGAAGAATTATTTTCAAGGCCCAATGTGACCTACAGTCGTATAACCTACAGTTTCGCATCTTTGGGTGCAATAGAATGTGCCAATGGTTCGGCATAATATTCAACCCAGATGTATTTACGTACATTTCCATGATGGATAACTGGTAAATATTTTTTCAAAATCTTAATTCAGGCAGATTTGGCCGACGAACAGGCATCTAGTTCGGATACCCCCATCTTCCATCTTACATTATTGATGGATAATTAATCCTTGTAAATTTAATATTACCTAAATAACATGTGTTGTACAGTTGAAGAAAAGGTACCTCCCGTTTATGTGGGTGACACCTGCTGCCATGTGTTTTGCATTCTGTGCTAATGTGTTTTAAAAGGCTGACAGCTAGGTGAAACCATGAAGATATCAAGAAATTGACGCATTTTTTTTTTACCAAATTGAATAAAAATAACTAGGAAACGATTGATGAAAAACGAAAAAAACAAACAAATAAAACTCCATATAAACAAATAAAAAAGGCGAGTGATATTGAGAAGAAGTCAAGAGGCTGCCCAATATGGCAAGTAACGTGGTTTCTTCTAACGAACAATGTTGATCTTATACACAATACGGATGATATAGAGCCGAGGGTTTCCCGTGACCCCCCCCCCAAAAAAAAACAGCACAACTTCCCTAACTAGTGGATGTTATCGAATAATTCGTGTTCACCACTCCGTGTTGTTTCTCATAGGTTTCCTTATTTATTTTAAATTCTCGTTAAAGAAACTAAAAGTTCAAACCGTCCTTTTTAGTTGACCATTTGCTCATTGCCCTCAATTTCTTTTATTGCCAAATGTGATACTATAGACTTCCCCACCCCCACTAACCAGAACCACCGGGAGAGATTAGCTCGGAAATAAATTACTATATAAACGCGGCAGGTCTATTGTGTTATACAGATGAAGTGACGGCACTATCAGTTAGCCGGGGGAGGAGTTCAGATTATAAAGAATTCGGAAATAATTATTTAGTTTACGGTGAAAGTAAGCTGAGGAACAAGCGAGCAAAGCCACGCCTCCCTTTCTCTCTGATACTTTCGCGCTTTGATATTGCGTTTCTTGCATTTTAAATTTTCGACATTGCGTCTGTTTCGTCATTGTAATTAACAATATGACTAATTTGCCTGATGAATCTGATTCCACCCCTTTGGGTTGTTTTTTTTTATTGAAATCGCTCCAGACAAGGCACGGAGCCACTTGATGTAAGGGGCTAAAACACTACTTCAACGTCAAAAACTAGCCAACGATAAGTTTAAGATAGAAAGATTCTTACCCAGAAGACAGCAATTATTACCGCTTTGTCAGAAACATCACTCATGGAATGTAAGGACTGAAGGACAGAATAAGGGAAGCGAGAGTTGCAAGGATGTCGAAAGTAAACCCACGGTTCATTTTCTACTCTCTGAAAATGGATACTATGTATTGGATGGATTGAAAGGTAAGACGACTAGAACTCTCTTGTGTGAGGCCACGTCTTTACATATTGGTGTACGTGGTTCTTGAAACTGTTGATCTATTTCTAATTCACTCCCATCTCAGGTAGTCTATTCACATGCCTTATAGTACGTACACGAAAAAACTGTTCTATAATACCTGTAGTATAGCACGCTGAATAAACAGCTTCAACCTGTGCCGCTTGTTTAATTGTAACAATGATTAATAAGATATTTTCCCAGATCTACTTCCTCATAATCATGCAGAAAGTTGAATGGTTCAATGATGTCGCTCTTTAACCTTATTCTTTTTTTAAGTAATAAAGTTCATCATTGCCAGTCTCTGCTCATATGGCAAGTACCTCGGTTGATGTGCAAGTAGAGACAACAGGATAAACTTAACTGGTTGAGGTTTCGACAAAATGTTTGTTTCAGAACTTAGACCCACACTAAATTGGGAAAGTTGTGAGCCAGTTCGTTTAGGAACGGATCATATATATGGTTGTATAAGGCTAGAAAAATATTAAAATAAGAAAGATGAGAATAGGGAGGATTGCAAGATGTAATTCCTAATAAAGACTGTTGATCCCGTCATGCTCTACACGGTTCATCAGAAGCTTCATATCCTCTTGCGAAGGATGAAACATCAAAATAACAAACATTTCAATAATTGATGCTTTCTAAAAACGGTTAGACGCAAAGGGGGATAAGTCGCGATGACGAGTGACGTCACGTTTTGTGACTTTTAGAAAGCATAGGCTTTTGGACAGTTCTGCGAGGAAGCGAAGATATGCAGACGTGAAAATAATTCAGTTTTTTTTACTTGCTGTACTTGACCCCTTTCATTTTATGATTTTCCTCTTTCTTTTGTAACGTTTTTTTATTTCCCTTTTTTATTGTTTCGTTCTATTTTCCATACTTCTTTAATTTTCCTTTTATCAGTTTTCTCCTATTTTCTTTCTTTCGCTTTTTTTCTTTCTTTCTTTTTTGCCTTCTTTCTTTCTCGTCGTCCGCATCTTTCTTCATATTTTCCTTTCTTTTCTTCGTTATCTCTTTCTTCTTTGTCTTCTTTCTTCCTTTCGTTTTTCCCCTTCTGTACTTTTCTCTCTCCGGAGTCTGAGAGTCTATGATTCTTTCTTTAAGTTTTATTTTTCATTACTTATTGTCTTTCTTTCTTCTCTTCTTACGTATTTTTTGTTCTTTTCTTCTTTTTTATTCCCAAGGCGTGTACTTCTCGTTGGCTTCATTCATTCATCCCTTTCACTCTCAGATTCATCATCTATATGTTATTACAAAAGCTTCGCAGAAATGTGACAATCTGTATTTTATTAAAAAGTCACTCCACATAGTAAACATCTATAAAATATCAATTTAATTCATTTAGAGTTTCTGACCAACAGACGTACCCACTTATTCTGTTTGGAACTATGAAGAATAACACTTACATCCTTCTGGGAGAATATTTAATGTAATATTTGCCTTCATAACTATCATGTTATTTCAAGAAAAATATCCCAAAATCAACAGACCAATTCCCAATGACCCCGATAACTACGACACATTTTAAATGTAATTAATCGTTAATATAATTACCATTCTTCTATATGTCGTTTCTACATGTTACAGTGAGTTTGTTAATGGCGCCTTCATAAAATTCATTGAACTGTAAATAGAAATAAACACTTATTCGACGTTTTCTTTTAAAATAAGTCTTAGGTGACATAAAAATGAATTTTTTTTAACGTCTACATGTGTTGCTGCAAGATTCCAAAATCTGGTAAGTGATACATATTTTTCCATGTATGTCTTGAGATTACATTGACATTTTTTTTGAGGTACGTTATAACATTAACATGATGAAAAGTACGAGATATCGTATAGAACACATGTTTCAAGCCTTTCCAATTCATGCTGATTGGCGGCATAGCTCACATAAAGGTGCGGGCGTTGTTCCCAAACTGTGAAACTCAAGATAGCCTCAACCACAGCTTCTCATGCATTAGGATAAAATCCTCTTGGGCATGTTTCTCTTGATTAACCCCACCGGATAGTAGTTCCCGATTTCGCTAATATAATTGAGGAGGGGGCGTCAGGAATGGGAGTGACACCATGGCCTGAAAAAGGTGAAGGCACTTCCGTTTTCTGTCTTACCTCCCCACCCCCTCTCTCTCTCTCCCTCTCTCTCTCTCTCTCTCTCTCTATCTCTCTCTCTCAGATGTCAGCGGAGATGGGCCCGTTTCCTAATGGTATGAGCCCGTTGGGTGTGTTTTATCTTTCCTGGGGTTCTTTAAGCAATTAAAGTCGACAGCTTTAAGTTCCGAGCTTATAATAAAGGATGTGAATCTTAAAAAAATATTTTTGTTTCTTTGAAAGTGGTGGCCTTAAGATCGACACGCACGTACGTTTGTAAACGAAGATAGCAGTTCGAAAAAAATGGGACTAGACGATAAGGGACGATAAAAATCATACCCCTCATCAGACCAGAAACTAATCACTGATTAGTCACTACGCGATATAATTGTTTAGGGCGTAATTTGTTTATTTATCTGCATTATCCTTTTCTTTTCTATTTAATCAATGACGAATAACATGGAAAATGAGTTATTTATTGAGTTGAACATTAATCCAACAGTTTCAATTACAATTACAAAAGTCATAAAGAAATCAAATGCATTATTGTTTTCAGCATAACTATATAATAAAAGTGAACTACGTGTGTCCGACGTGCTTCGATAATCACGTATGCAAATCTATTTTTATAAGCAGAAAAAGAAAAACTTCATCATAATCGTAATAATATATGTTAATAATATATGAAGGAACGAATAATCACGGACTAAAATATAATGTTCATGGCAAAGAAGAGGAGGCTTAATTTAAGAGCTGATAATTAAAAATAACAGTAAGGACTTCTTTGACTTGTAATAGACACACAAATATAGCATTGTTCTTAATATTTCTTTGACTAAAATAGGAAACAAACGCTCGGCAACGCAGATGCTTTATTTACAGCTTTATGAGAGAAAGCTGGGTTAGTCAATTTTTGGGGGTTATCTTTTTCTACGTATTTATTATAATATTTTTGCAAAACTTTACTCGCGTAGTTGTTCTTAAAGTAAGATTAAACTCGCGTATTTGTCGTGTTATTTTGGTAAGTTTTTACTCAATTGCATTTTACGGTTTTAGCCATAAGATTTACTTCGCGTGTTACAACAGTAGAAAATTAATTGTATTTGATAAAAAGAAGGTTAACAAAACTCTCACGTTTCAATTTAAACTTAAATATCGTCATGCACAGACAGAGAGTTTTGTGGCCCTTCAGGATGGCTAGACGAGCTCGTCATTCTAGCTGGGAATCGGAACCATCGAAATAATATTTATTTATAAATAATTTTTCAAAGCTCCTGTAAAATTGAGCACTTTTGTTAAAAGTTGACAACAAGCCGTCACTCAGCATAGTTCTCTCGACTTCTTGCTGGATAGCCGCCGTATTTGCTATTTATATGTTAATTTACTTTCAATTTCTAGACAATGCGTGGTGAGGCATTTGTACGCGCCCTGGCTACTGAGTCAAACATGACTTTTATATCGGGGTTCGAATCGTGTGACCGACAGGGATTGTCTCCTCCCATACTGATGAGTGCATGTTTGGCATGAAACACATGTGTATATGGGTTTATTTTTAAAATAATATTTATTGGTACATAATTATATACATGTATATAGTATTTAATTAATGATAACATTTAATTGATAATTATGTATAGAGAGAGAGATTACAGAGGTTGAGGGCGATAGAGAAATAAGGGGACGCCGAACAACTATCGGGAGGGATGTGTTCTTCGACGTTCGTTTAAGCCAGGCCTCTAGAGAATAAAACCTCTGATATAATACCTGCAGCGACTGTTTCTATCAACAATGTAGGCTTGCATTTCGTTTTTGTATTAAGTTTCTGAACACTTACAAAGTAGGATTGGTTTATGTGCAGGTGTTTATTTACTTAAAATATCAAGACGCAGGCGTTGTTGGAAAAACTTCAAGCTTTTCTCTGTTTCACAAATAGTCTAGCAATGGAAATGACCGGACATGATGTAAGAACCATCGCCATCACACACACACACACACACACACACACACACACACATATATATATATATATATATATATATATAGAAAAATTTTGTGAAAAATATCTAAATGTTTATATATTTTTATTTCATTTCTATTTGTTGACGCATATGAATACAAAAAACATCGTTTAAAATAGAATTTTCAGCCGCTTGCTGCAACCTTGTTCGGTGAAATAGGACATGTGTGTGAACTAGATGGTAGTATCAGAGAAATAAAGTAGAAGCAACGGGATGGGGATATGCTTACCTATTGCTAGTGTGTACCCATCCACACATCGCTGACCCCATTGAATCCATACACATATGTGTAAAAAGACGTATGGGTTAGTAAATCAGGGGATAACAGTAACATTTTCCACGACTTAAGAGGATAGAGAACCATCAAGTGTTGTCCTGTTCGGGGGTACAGGTAAGGAGAAACACAGAATTTGATTTTTTTTATGAAATACATTATGATCCAGCATTGCTTACTGTAAGATATATATACATATATATACATATATATACGAGGCCTGTCTAAAAAGTATCAGAAAAAATATTTCAAATACGTGACAGAGTTGGGACCTTTATCCCCTTCAAAGTAGGCACATTGTGTTAGCACAGACTTAGCCCAATGATCTATCCACTGCCGGAAACACTTCTGGAAGTGTTCTTTTGGAATGATGTTCATCTCCGCCGTCCTGTTCCGCATTAACTCTTTTTTCGCACCCTCTCAACAACAGCTGCACTCCGAGAAGTTTTGAGCCTGCCAGAAGGCTGGTCACTCTCCGCTAATGTGCGGCCATTTTTGAATTAGTTGAACCACTTCTTAATTTGTGTTACACTCATCGCATCTTCTCCAAACACCTGTCGAATCTAACACGACGGCGGAGATGAACACCATTCCATAAGAAGATTTCCGGAGGTGTTTCCGGCAGTGGATGGATCGGTGGGCTAAGTGTGTGCAATTACAAGGGGACTACTTTGAAGGGGATAGGGTCCCAATCCCTGTCACGTGTTTGAGATATTTTTCTGGCCTAAGGTCGGACACTTTTTAGACAGGGCTCGTATATATATATATATATATATATATATATATATATATATATATATATATATATATATATATATATATATATATATATATAAAGAGAGAGGCAGACAGACATGAGGGATATGCGTTTCTTCCCAACCGAAAAAGTCAAATCATGACGAGCGTTTAGTGGTTCCCTTGTGGCTAATTTGAACGAATCCAGTCGGATCTTATTTTTGTCGCGGAATGTTAAAAAGCGGTTTTCGTTTTTTCTTTTTGTATTTAAACATTTTTTTTATAGATTTGTTACATGTAAGTAATAGTTTTGCGCGTTTAAATTATATTTAGTGGATAAAGTTCAGACCCAAATAACTATTTTTTTTACTTTTCTACTCTACATTCTGTGAGAAAAAAAAGAAAACTTTGTAACACAAACCGGTAATCTTAAGATGCGCTCATCCAATGTACGCGTTTTACAATGAAAATGGTATTTCAACCTGAAGCG
Source organism: Sepiola atlantica (assembly GCA_963556195.1). Taxonomy (NCBI): domain Eukaryota; kingdom Metazoa; phylum Mollusca; class Cephalopoda; order Sepiida; family Sepiolidae; genus Sepiola; species Sepiola atlantica. The sequence continues at coordinate 79,233,637 of OY744533.1, forward strand.
TTAGAGACCAATGAAAATGCTATTCTAAACGTAGGCGTAATAGACAAACGAAAATCTTATTTCCAACCAGGCGTGGCAGACCAAAGAAATGTTTATTTCAAACCTAGGCGTCATAGAGCAACGAAAATGTTATTTCAAACGTAGGCGTTACAGACCAATTAAAATGATATTTTAAACCTAGGCGTGGCAGACCAAAGGAAATGACATTTCAAATAAATGGGCAATAGACCAATGAAAATTATATTTCAAACATATGGGTGATAGACCAACGATAATTCTATTTCAAACCAAGGTGTGATAGACCAACGGAAATTCTATTTCAAACGTAGGCGTTACAGACCAATGAAAATTATATTTTAAACCTAGGCGTGGCAGACCAAAGGAAATTACATTTCAAATAAATGGGTAATAGACCAATGAAAATTATATTTCAAACATATGGGTGATAGACCAACGAGAATTCTATTTCCAACCAAGGTGTGATAGACCAACGAAAATTCTATTTCCAACCAAGGTGTGATAGACCAACGAAAATTCTATTTCCAACCAAGGTGTGATAGACGAACGAGAATTCTATTTCAGACCACGGTGTGATAGACCAACGAAAATTCTATTTCAAACCAAGGTGTGATAGAACTAGGTAAAGTATATTTCAAACCTAGGTGTGATAGACCAACAAAAATGGTATTTCAAACCTAGGCGTTATAAACCATTGAAAATGCTATTTAAAACATAAGTTTGATAGACCAACGAAAATGCTATGTCAAACCATAGACGTGATATACCTACGGAAATGCTAATTCAAACCTATGTGTGATAGACCAACAGAAATGGTTTATCAACCTTAGACGTGATAGAAATAAAGAATAAAAAATTATTTGTATCATAGACGCCAGTGGTGAGTCGTTGAGTGCATGGAATTACGTCAAACCTAGGCGTGGAATTCCAACGAAAATGTTATTTATAACATAAGCCTGGCAGACTAATGGAAATACTATTTAAAACCTAGGAGTGGCAGACTAACGACAATGATATGTTAAACCTACGTGTGGGTGACCAACCACAATATTATTTCAAACCTAGGCGTGGAAGACCAACGAAAATGTTATTTCGAACCTACGTTTAACAGACAAACGAAAATGCTATTTAAAATCTAGATAGACCTACCGCAATACTATTAACACCCTAGGCGCGATAGACCTACCGAAATACTATTTTAAACCTAGGCGTGATAGACCAACGAAAATGCTATTTCAAATCTAGACGTGCTAGACCTACGTAAATGCTATTTCAAACCTAGGCGTGATTGACCAACGAAAATGTTATTTGAACGCTAGGTATGATAGACCTACAGAAATGCTATTTCAAACCATAGGCGTTATAAACCTACTTAAATACCATATTAAACCTAGACGTGATAGACCTACAGAAATACTATTTCAACCCTAGGCGTGATAGACCTACAAAATGCTATTTGAAACATAAGCGTGATACACATACGAAAATGCTATTTCAAACCTAGGCGTGATTGACCAGCAAAAATTATATTTCAAAGCTAGGCGTTAAAAACCATCGAAAGGCTAGTTTAAACCTAGACGTGATAGACCAACAGAAATGGTTTATCAACCGTAGACGTGATTGAAATGAAGAATGAATGATTATTATACAAAAACGCCATGAGTGCAGTCATTGAGTGCTTAGAATTACGTCGCTCTTGACAAGTAACGTAATTGATAAGGACATTGATTAAAAATCTGTACTAACTGACAGTAATCGGGAACGTGAAGGTTCACTCTTTCGTTTAGGCGTTTGTAACTAAAAATAGCGTAACAATTCTTTTTTTAATTTTAAGTATAAGACTTAATTGAGCTTTAATAATAATATTTTCATAAACATTTCTTTTTATTATCAACTAACAATCATTATTATGGCTTATATAACTGTACTACTGGTCGAACGATTTGAACGTATGACCCGAATAACTCTAATTCAATATTTTTAACCATTCGGCTACCGTGACGGTAATATCTAAATGTGAGAGAAATGCACCCTATATATTATAATTATTTATAATAGGATACATTTATATATTGATTCGCGATCTATAATAGTGGTTTCGGGGGTTACCGATAAATAAAACACGTGGTGTGTAATATCAGGTTTATCTGTGTTCACTAGCTAGACAAATTATCATGAGTTCAGCTTATTTGAGCATTGTACTGTTGACTTTTTTTCTAGAATTTTTGAAACGGGAACTTTCAAATACCGCATACCCTAACACGCTGCATACTTCAGATACATAGACGACATCCTCATTTATCTTTATAACTAAGATAAACTCCAAATCCTGGCACAAACTCTTAATTTTATAACATTCCTCGACATATTTATTCACAAAAAGAACAGACAACCATCATAATAAGGTTACCATAAACAAACCACAAAGATCAACTTAATCCACTATTTTTCACACCACCACCAGACCATAAAAACGGGCGTCATAATCGGTATATAGCACAGAACACTCAGAATCTGTAGCACCAAGACCTAATTAACGAGCATAATATAATTGAATCTTCTCATAAATCGTTACAGTAGCCAAAACATTACTTCCTTAACGCAAGAAAGAATCGACTTGTATTCACAACGATACTAAAGCAAAATTCACCACCACATCTCGACCATAGACTCGTCATCAATACTACAAACTCACAGAAGTACCTTTATGTCATGCTATCTACACATTGCTTTAGAATCATACAACACACCTAACTCGACAGAAAAAATATAGTTAACAAACATAAAACAGTAATCCCCAACTCAACCAACATACGCAGGAATCTATACAAACCCATATCACGACTGCAATAGTATCTATATCTACATCTATTAAAAATGATATACGAGGACAACAGGGACATTAAGTTAGAGTACACGATGAGTACATTGGTCACACACATGCTATACAACAATCATAATTTCAACACACAAGTATTTGCTAAGTTAAATCTGCATAGGACACCAAGATTAGACGCTTAATCAAAAGAAGTCTTCTGTCACAATACTCCAATGCCACAAAGACTTGATTTCTTCCAAATATCTATCATTACTGACAAACAAATTCTGACACGAACAAAAGTTCGCTACATTTGATACTAAGTAACCTAACTCCAGTCATCCGTCTGTCCCCTTCTTTGCCTTCGCTTTCGTACCTTTCCTATCTTGTCTATTCTTTATCATTCTTTTTTTATCACGACCTGGTTGATACTAAGACTTATCACGAGGCCCACATACCACCTCCTCCATCGCATCACGTAATCTTTTTGTCTCGTTCTCTGTATAACACACCACTTCACCCGAATAAAGTTTATTGTCATAAAGAACATTAATCATTTATATCGAAATATCAGAGCTTATATACTCTTTTAACATGCTTTTGTGTCCATATTTTAATAAGATTGTTTACTGCTTATCAACTCATTCTTTATACTAAACATTTCATATCATATCCTCTATAATAAAAACTAATGTCAAATTAATATTATATATATGCATGCCCCGTTACGTAAACGTTAGCAAGTAAAAAAGGTAGCCTCCTAACAAAACAATTTCAAGAAAGATTTAATCGAGAAAAAATAGCAAGTCATTTAACCACCGCAGACTAACCCTGCTTGATATGAATTCGGAAATAAATCCTCCATTCTATAATTAAAAGTGAAAGGTGTGAGTTTTATTTTTCTTTAAGCTATTAGAAATGATGATTATAATTTATATATAAAAATCAAATTAATGACGTCATTCTATGATGTTATATGAATATTTTAGCAATATATCAAGACAAATAACGAAGGCGAACAATGGTGAAGCATATTATTTTCTCCATTTTTGACACTAGTAAATATATATATATATATATATATATATATATATATATATATATATATTATTTCATGTATCCACATAAAATGTTATAAAAGGGATATCAATTTTATGTATCAATTTTAAGTATTTACTTCAACAGTGCTCGATACCTGAGTAGAGCTAGGTAGTAAGTGATGAAAATATATTTATGACAATTAAGCTACACAGAGGTTTTCGCGTTTTATCCCCGGAGGGAATCGTCAGCTTATATATATATATATATATATATATACACAATAATTTGTAATCAATATTTTTAATATCCACTTTACCAAGGGTAATCACTGTAGCTATACATAACTGTACCACCGGTCGCAGAATTCGACCACAGGACGAAAAAAAAAACATGTTTCTTACTTTTAAAAATTAATAAAATATTTTAAAAAGTAGTTAATTTAATTTTATTTTTACCGTAAATAAATACCAATTTCTAAATATACTACCCATATAACAGGAAACTTAATAGGGGTACTACAGCCCTGCAGCATTTACGAAAGAGACGACACTGTAATTTATGCAGGGAATTATATACTGTCCCCTGATCAATAATCTTTGTTAGAATTTGCACTTGCACACTGTGATTGCATGCGGTTTTACCATATTGAAGGGGCTATTTAAACACGTGTTTTTGCATTATTTTTTGCCCATGCCAAGTCTGATACAGGGTTCTAGGATTCGAGCGCTTGAATCGGTTCATACATTGCATAAGGTTAAGTATAAGTGAAACTCTTTAAAGAATTAATGTTTTATTTAATTAAATTACTTCTTATGAAATGTTCTCGACGATCTAAAGTGAGTTAATGGCTTGGATTTAATGGATTAGATTTAATGGATTGGATTTCTTAATTTTGATTAATGGGATTTTTGGAACAACATATAATTGGGAGTGGCGTAATGGATACAGGCGCGAACCTGAATCACCTATATCGATTTCAAATCCTATACGATCCATGGCACAGAAATTGCGCACTTCCTATGTCATTCATAGAAGGAGGCTGTATGTATCATATGCCAGGACGCTTGCGCAAGGAGGAGTACATAATGGAGCAAAAGCGCATAATGCTCAAGAATAATTCTTGCTCAACGTCACCAATAAATCTATAAAAATAGGAAACAATATTTCAAAATCAAAAACGGGTGAGAGTTAAGTTTTGGTCGTTTTTAGATTAAAAAAATTAATAATTTGATGTATTCTTACTATTATTTTCATCTTGTTTGCTATTTTTATTACATTTCGGCCGATGTAACCTTCGACCTTCTTCATCTTTTCGAACTTCGGAACCTTATGATAGAACTCGGGAACACATACGAGGGTAGACGTGCTTATTAAGTATTATTATGTTATTGTTTATTATTGTCTGTAGTATGGATCGCGACTCCAGCATTAACAATCACTTCTAGCGATAGTCTTCTGGGGGTTGAAGGTTCAATCCTTACTAAAGGCGTTAATAACTAAGAATAACACAATATATTAATAATTATTTAACACGTTCACCGGTCATGGCTGACGGAAAAAAGATCAAACTCGTACCGTGGATTAAATAAAGTGTTCAGTACAAAATTCTGTATAGGTTCCCGAGTTCAACATGAAGATCCCGAGTTCGAAAGGATGCACCTAAAGAAGGTCGGAGATTGCATCAGCCGATACTTTGTGACAATAAATGAAACATGAAAACACTAGTCCGAATAATCGAAATAATACGGAATCAGTGTTATTTATGAGTTTTTCTTTTTTTCGTTTTTTTAAACTAGTTTCTGTAGTTTAAGGGCCGAGTTTAGCCTATTATTTCATACATAACTAGAAATAGAATATATGTATTCAAACATTTCAGAGTAGAAAGTTATGTTACTCTCCCGACAAAAACTTGAACCTCACTACTTCTGTAACATTTGCAAAAAACTATGACACATTCCCAAACTTATTAGTAAAATAGTAATGAGTGTTAAGCGAAATGTGTATAGTCTATTTTTACAATTGCTATTATTCTTTTTTAGGGGGGGTAGATAACGCATAACCTGTTGACATGGCGTAAAAAATAACTTCCACTCTAATATGTATTGATTTGTATAAATTATGTACTTCCATCCCGTCACGCCAAAATTAGCGAATACAACAGGTATAATTTTCAATCCCCCGGACGAAACCATTTCAAATTGTTATGGGAAGCGTGATAACAAATAGCAAGTCAGACAACCACCCTAGAATTACCCCGCCGCCTGAAATGAATTCGGGGAGAAATTCTCCAGCCTATAATAAAAAGTCAACGATAGGTGTTTTGTTTTTAATTCATCAGAAATTATGATAATTTATGTATAAAATATTAAATTAATGACGGAATTCTTGGATTTTGTATGAATATTTTAGTAATTTAATAACGGGTGCGACCACTGGAGGAGCATCATCCTTTCGTCATTTCGGCGGATGGTTTACACTAGTAAATATATGAAAACTGGCAGGAAATGCAATAAAAAACGTCAGTTAATTTTGAGAACCGGTGATAAACGTGATTGAGTTGTAAACATAATTTCCATGCTAAGAAGTCCTGAATATTACCTTAAAAGGCATCCAGTGATGAGGCCCTCTCCACTTGTGAGCTGTAGGGAATGTGGTGTTGCCACTTAGTTTCCATTACTCCCTTGTCCACTCTGGCCCGGAGTTGTAGTACCTGTAAGGACCCAATGTATGAGTCAAATAGAACCTACTGGCGCTACCAGATGAGGCTGTCTGACTTCCTGACTAAAAATGCACCAAACATTTATATTTTATTGTTTTTTTTTACTTTGCAAAATCCAAAATAAAGAATACCCACCCTTTCCCTCCCTGTCCTCCCTTTCTATCCCTTCCCCCATTTCACTCAACCAAACACAATTAATGAATACCTGAACATGTAAATACTTGAAACATTAGAAATTTCACTAACATTACCGGATTCGGTATTAAATAACCCGAAAAGGGTTGATATGCCGTAAAACAAAACAACTGAACCAAACACCATGAATGAATACCTGAACATGTAAAGAACTTGAAGCATGAGAACTTTAGCAAAAAAGTCTGGAGTCGGCATTGAAAGGGTTGATATGCCGTAGAACGAAGTAACTGAACCAAACACCAAAAAATATTAAAATACATACACATTTTAAAAAAAATGTTATTAAAATACTTAAACATTTAAAAAAATGGTATTAAAATACATAAACATTAAAAACGAATGTTTCAGGTTAAATGACCTACAATAGGTTGATATGCCGTAAAACAAAACAAACCAAAACAAGCCATGCTAGGAATGATATACATACATGTATAAATGATGTGATGTATAATTAATTGCAAGGGTTACTGGATATATTGAGTCAACATATGTTATTATGATACAGATATTTTAGGGGTAGATTTTTTGTCAGCTAGCCTTGTAACGTCTTCTTTTTTATTGGACTCTTCAAGGGCTTGCCTTTCGGCTAGCCTGTTTTTAGTTCGAAGGATTTAACGTTGGTGGTATGGTCTCCTTCATGCTTGGTTTGTTTGATAACAGACGGGAAAAAAAGGTAGGTATGCACGCTTGGTAGAGGGCGAGATCATAGAGTTCTACAGGTCGGCACTTTCCCAGGTAATAGCACCGGAGACCGAATTTAGGGGTAGATCCTTTATAGAGTATTATCAAGTATTTATTTACCTCCTCTCCAGGAGGTTAGGCACAAGGCCAGTTTTATCTTACTCCCACAAGTAAGATGTGACCCTAGGTCGGGTCGGAAAAGTGGGGTTTGAAAAGCCAGCGCCCGAGAAAGTGAGCACTCTGACCATTAAAAATTGCCTGAGCAGCCCCGTCGGTATTCCCCGGTAGCGGCGCCTCAGACAGTAAGCAATAAACTTACTCCTCCCCAAAGAGGGGGGGGCAAAGCCTGGGAGGGTGGACATCCTAGAACTGCACAGGACCGACCCATAGACCGGCGTAAATCAAGCCCCGAAGGCCAAGACAATACCAGTTTATAGGGTGTAGTATCCATCGGAACAGATACTACACTTTGATCTTAGCCAAAAGGCCAAGTGTGTCCTTTGAGGTATTTCCAGTGTAGATGACTGCGCGCGTCACTGCCATGTTATTGTTTCGGCTTTAGGTTCGATTACTTTGCTTCTTAATTTATCACCGTCAGTTAAAGGACCACGTTATGTTGAAGTGATTCTACTTTCCTCTCCCTTTTTGTTATTATGCAAGTTATAATCTTTCGTCTTTTTATCTCCTTACATCAAGTGGTCTCAGGCCTTGTCTACACCGACTTCCATAAGAAAAATATAATATCCATGCTAACAGGAAAATATCTATATATGATATGTATTATTATAATAGATGTGTCACTAATTTACAGTGAGTCATCTTTAACATTTTCACATCGTAACTTTACCGGAAGCAGCCTATTTACAACATTAAAACAACTATAACAGAAATACATTAAGTATAGATCATAAAATAAGTATTAAGTGCATGATTATCCTCCCAGTGCAATATTTACTTTCGTAATTAATCCAATTATATTTTACACTGTAATTGAACTAAATTTACTCATAAAATGTTCTTTTTGCAGTTCTAACTACGTTGTACTGTAGTGTGTCTTTTAAGGAAGTTCAAGATGTTGGCTTTGCTAAATCTCTCAGATAATTCGTCAACTTTGAACTTCTTCTTTGGTTAAATGTCAGATTGGAAAAGTAGCAATGGTTTCTGAAGCGTTTTTTTTGTTGCCTTTAGAACACTTACCCCTTTGATATTTCAACCGAGAAATTCATTCTAGGAAGTTGAGAGCAAATTAGATGACTAATTTCATTCAGTTGATTAACATGAGAACACCATACACACTCTCGCTGTATTACACTCATCCATTTCATTATCCATGTAGTTAGCCGTGTGTGTTACCATGTGTGTGCGTCAAGGTCTGAGAATATGCACGTTTATTCATCTATCTTTTATTATACTTAATGTGAGTTCATCAATTTCTTTTTCACGAAGGCGTTTTCCTATATGCTTTAATAACACAAACTTCAGTTTACATATAGCTTACTTATGGGATTGAGTTATAATTGAGTTATCTCTTTGTTATTTAGTATTATTCTCGACCTCTCTCACTCTATGTTTATTAAATCACTCTCAGATATTCCGTGATGTCTCTGTATGATTTTAAAAAAATAAGGGAACTCTCATTTTTTAAGCGTAATCATCTAATTGACATACTATGTTAATTAAATGGCAAAAATAATCTTTTATTTCTATATGAGAATAATAAATAATAATAATAATAATAATAATACTTTTATATAATAATAATAATAATAATAAATAATAATAATAATACCTCTATATAAGCATAGTTATGAAAATAATAATAATAATAATAATAATAATATTAATTATGATAATAATAATAATAATAATAATAATAATAATAATAATAATAATAATAATAATAATAATAATAATAATAATAATATAGCAGTAAAGAGACACATTATTTTGAGATATGACAAACGAATGTGGTAAAAGAAATGTCACAGTTTATGAATTGACGAATGAAATCAAAGTTAAATAAAAAGTAGTAGTTGTTGTCACGTCTCGTACTGGCAAGAATTAACAATGTTCTACTCGCTTACTATGAATGGCAGCTGATTAAAGATTTATAGAGTTTAAATTCTTTTCATTTTCATGCTAATTGGTGGTGGCCGGTGAGAAGAATATCAGACTGCGAGTACGAGGTGATTTTAAACCGGGTTCGTGCCCTCAGACGGGCAATAATTAATATCTCCTACACTAAAGATAGCATTAGCATGACAAATCAATGCTTGCAGGTCATAGTAATATATATAGTCTCGGAAGTTTCTCAACCATTATAAAAAACTTATAGTCCCAAGTCTTTCAGTGGAAAATCACTCATGTAAGTCAATTCATTTTTACAGTTATTATATTAGTTTGTTTCTAAAACTATTTTAAGGGATCACAAGTTGTTTACTATATATATATATATATATATATATATATATATATATATATATATATATATATATGTATATATATATGTATATATATATATATGTATATATATACATCATATATATATATACATTATATATATATATACATTATATATATATATGTATATATATACATTATATATATATATATATGTATATATATATATACATTATATATATATATATATGTATATATATATACATTATATATATATATATATATATATATATATATATATATATATATGTATATATATATACATTATATATATATATATATATATATATATATATATATATATATATATATATACAATTAAACACTGGTATTAAACGCAGTTCGTAGATTCTGTGTAGAATCACGATCTTAACGTCTATACCCACGCGCCTTCGAGAAATCACCACAGACAGTAGCTGAAATTAACGCACACTTACCCAAGAGGCGGTTTAAATATATTATAGCAATGGAGGCGCGAGAGCGCTCTATCCCTTAATAGACTCCACAAATGGCATATGCTGGAAATATCATTTCTTTGATCAATCATAACACAAAAAACAATAAACCAAATTAGTTAAAACTTTGCACAACATTTTTATTTGATAGGTCCTATAAGTGTGTAGAATTACAACATCATTAGTCAAGGCAACCCAGAGATCCAGAAAGTTATCTGTACGTACGTACGTACGTACGTATGTGCCACTCTGTATCTCATCAACTATTTTATGGATTCAGCTGATTTTTGGCAGATATTGAGGTTCTAGGGTCTAGTTGATGGCATTTTAATTTCAGTTTATTATATACCTTAGTTTTCCAGAAAGTTCCAAAAAACCTTAAAAATGACCATTGTATTGTGGCATAGCCTTTACAAAAGCAGTGACATTCCATGATAAATGCGAGTTAACTGAAATCATATGCCCCTGATAGGGTTAAGATGAAAAATAATATACACTAAATGTATAAAAGCAAGGAAACTCCCAAATTTTTACACGTTTATTGATATTAAGGATATGCGAGCACAACATGGCTATGTATTTTACTGGTAGGAATTTTTTTCAGCGCACCTCACATACTGCATCCACTCATGCATAGAGATTTATACTGTAGTGATGTGATAATGAAATGGTTGGGTGGATATATAGCCATATTAATTAATTAATGACAATAAAAGTGTAATAATTTGAGGATTTCCTTGCTTTTGTACATTTAGTGTATATGAATTTTCATCTTAATCCTATTAAGGGCATATGCTTTCAGTATACTGGCATTTATCATGGAATATATATATATATATATATATATATATATATATATATATATATATGTGTGTGTGTGTATTGGTATCCGTCAGTCGCAAAGACTATGGATCAGCGCCGTATTGGGATGTTGTTTGTGTGCATCTTTTTGTGTGACTGTAAATACCAATTCTTGATTTGCATGGTCTACTACAGCGTTGACATACGAAAGCTGTTGTGCAATGTGTCACCTCTGCTTGTTGGTCTGCCTGTAGGCTCGCTCTTCTCCTAGCTCTCTTTGCAGCGTTTTCATATTGGAGGGTCTTCTCACTGATGATCATTCCCTGACGTATCTGTTTCCTCCAGGCAGGTCTGTTATCTACAGACATCCTTGAAGCGGAGATGGGGACGACCCCTTTTTCTTGAGTCTAAGGCAAGCTCGTCATAGAGAAGGTCTTTAGGGATGCGCCCATCATCCATCCGGCACACATGACCCAGCAAGCGAAGTCATCGTAGGGAATAGATGGATGGAATGCCTGCTCTTTGCAGAACATCATTGTTATTCACTTTGTCCTGCCATGTGATACTAAGTATCCTACGTATATGGAAGACCTGGAGTTTCTTATCCTGTGTTGAGTACGTGGTCCAGGACTCACTCCCATACAGTAGGGCACTGAGAACGCACCCTCTGTAGACGGCCATCTTAGTAGAAGTGGTAAGGTTGCTGTTTTCCCAGACTCTTTTTGTTAGTTTAGAGAGGGTTGTGGATGCCTTACCAATCCTTTTGTTGAGCTCTACGTCCAATGAGAGGATTCTGAAGCAGTGGAGTCTAAGTACTGGAACTGGTGAACAACCTCCAGTGGTGTACTCTTGATTGAAATGCTGGGAGGGAAGGCGGTTGCTTGTCCCATAACTTGGGTTTTCTTCTGGCTGGTGGTGTTTTCCTCTACCTCTTTTTAAATTAACAAACTTAACATATCGACAGTCACATATCTCTTTAAGTAAAAGTCATATATATATATATATATATATATATATATATATATATATATATATATATATATATATATATATATATATATATATAATAAAAATAATTTATATTATATCACTTAATTTCTCAGTTATCACGTGACAATCTCTCGTGGCCTAATAGGACTAGGTGAACACTTACAGATTCAATGTGTCTCTGTGAACCGTGTTCGCGCACTATGGTCGGCTGAGATTGTTACTTCTCTGCGCTGATGAGAGCCATAAGCTCGAAACGACGTCGTGCGTAGGTAAAATATGTAAAAAATAATTTAATAGTGTGTGTTTTTATATATATATATATATATATATATATATATATATAGTATAAATTATTTTATTCATATAAACATTATGTGAACACATTGTTCAGCTTCCATTTCTTTGAGAATAGAGCTTCCTCTACTACAGACGAAATAGTATTACTATCCTGATTTTATTATTTTGTGGGTTTCTCTATTTGATTGGGCTACTAATAAGCACAAATAGAGAGACAGAGAGAGAGACAGAGAGAGAGAGAGACAGAGAGAGAGAGAGAGACAGAAAAGGGAACGGTGAACGGAAAGCGAGAAAGATCAATAATAATAAGAAAGAGTGCTCCTAAGTAGGTAAGATACCAAAATACTTTGCAAATCTATACTATATTTCTAAAGTTATAGACATTTATGTATTTGTTAGCCATTTTTCCTGTTTCTCGCTTAATTTCAGGTTTGTTAAAATACAGTCCATAGGTGATGAAAAAAATTGACTTAGCAGGGTTAATTATTTTAATCATTTAAATCATAAGTAACAACATGAATGAAATGTAAGGAAGAAATCACCTGATATGCACCACAAAATTGAATCATTTATCAACAAATCTCCCATTTCTTTAAATTACCCTTTGCAGTCTCCCATCAACAGATAAAGTGAATCTGTTGATTTGGGAAGGTGTTATGCTACTAGCCACATCAACAATTTTATTCCAGAGGGCATTTTTGGATTAAGTTGTTGTCCTCCTTCATAAACCTTTAAAATTGACCAAAGCTGCTGCATCGGGTTTAAGTCAGGAGAACAAGGCGGCCAAGTCACGACACTCTCTTCCTTGATTCCCAGAGATGCGAGGAGGGTAGTCGTAGCCTTTACAGTATGAGATGGAGCATCGTCGTCCATACAAATCAGTTGACGTAGGCGAAGTAAAGGCAGGTCGTCCAGCGACGGTGACAAATGCTCATCTAAGAACGATATGTATGCTTGGCTTGTGAGTTTCACACCCTCTGGCACTTGGAAAGGTCCAATTAATTTATCACCTATGATACCCGTCCAAAACATAACTCCCCCGCTACATTGTTGGCGACGAACGAGATGTGAGATAGCAGCTCCGGTAGGACTCCAAACTTTAGCCAATCCATCCGGACCATCAAGTGTGGCTCTAGCTTCATCTGTGAATAGAACCTGTTGGAAGTCCGTTTTCATGTATTTTTCTACCCACGCAATGCGTTTTCCCTTATGGGTTTTGTTCAAGGGAGGCCTGGAAATGGGATTCACTTTCCTGCCCATCTCATTTAAGACACTGCATCTGGTTTTCTTGGACATCGGAACAACGTCAGCTTTACCAAAAATGGAGGCGCTAGTGCCATTTGGTTCCCTAATGATCTGTCTGCGTATTTTTCGCATATCGTGAGAGGGAATGCTCCTTCTTGTATCCTTACCTTTCCTTGGTGCAGTGTTGGGATTCTCCCAGTTCCCTGGCTAAATCCAGAAGTGTCAGTCCTTCTGCAAGGCCAGCTACAACCCTTTACCTTTCAGTAGAAGTCAGACGTCGATTTTGGGGCATTTTTACAAAATGCAATTAAGCGAGAAACAGTGAAAGTGGCTAACACATGCATAAATGTCTATAACTTTAGAAATATGGTATAGATTTGCAAAATATTTTGGTATGTTACCTACTTAGGAGCACTCTTTCAGTGTGCAAAATTTTAAACTTGTGCGATTTATATTATTTAAGTTATTAACAATATTATGATCTGCAATAAAGCGAGAAACACAGTTTATATATATATATATATATATATATATATATATATATATATATATAGTGTAATCTCCTAAACTAATTGTGAATTTTGAAATATGCATTCTAGGCAACATGGTGAGTCGTGTGGACACTTAATTTAAAGTTGTTTTATTAACTAAGCGTCATTATTTTTAACATCTATTCTCAGCAACGCGATGAATTACATATGCACATTATTTTGTTATATGTATATATATATATATATATATATATATACATATATATATATATATATATATATGGGAAGAGAAGGATGAAAGTAATCCGACGTGATGGGAAAATGAAAAAGGAAAACCAAAAAATGGATGTTTTTTATGTGTACATCAACGTTTCGTCTTTATTTATAAGACTTCATCAGGATGATAAAATAGAGAAAAAAATTTCATGCAAGTACAGATACATGTAGGGTAGACATATTCCTCCCAATATGTCTACCCTACATGTATCTGTACTTGCATGGCATTTTTTTCTCTATTTTATCATCCTGATGAAGTCTTATAAATAAAGACGAACCGTTGATGTACACATAAAAAACATCCATTTTTTGGTTTTCCTTTTTCATTTTCCCATATATATATATATATATATATATATATATATATATATATATATATATATATATATATATAATTGAGAGAGAGATAGCGTTAAACGATATTTCAAAGATATAAATAATACGTTTAACTAGTAAACTAGCAAGATAAAAACAAAGCTCAATATATTAGATAGAGCATTAATAATAATGGATTGAATGACAGAATAAAATAAGAAATGAATCAGACTTTATTGCATATAAAAGTTAAAGAACAAGGAGTAATATTGAGGCCTTAAACCATGGATTTTCAAATTGATTATTTTCCTCATAGGAGCATTACCGCAATGATATTACTGCGAGTAAAAAAGAAATTCAGCTTTGAAAATATACAAAACAGAAAATATATCGGCCAAAAACACACCGTTATGTTAAAATACCCACACAGAGTACGGACTGTTCTGATGTTCTACATCAACAATATATTTATGTCAAAAAAAGTTTTTAAAAGACAATCCAGGTAGTAAACAGTAATCCAAAATGCAATGAGTAATCTAGGCGGCAAATTTTTGTGCTATTAATGGAGTGGATGACAATGAAAAATGCATTAACTCGAAATCAGAGTGTATGTAAATTAATGATAATTAAACAGTAAAATCATAGAAAATGCAAAAACTCACTCGGTGTTCAGTATGACAATGTCAAATTAAGGGGTCTTACAAACTGATGGTTATATGGTAGGAATGTAGGAAACCATCTCTTCCTGGTCTGTAGTATATCGAGAAAATAATGGAGATATAGAGTAGAAATACACGTTTTATGTTTTGTATATTTTCAAAACTGACTTTTGTTTGTACTCGCAGTTACGCCATTGCGGTAATGGTCCACTGAGGATAAGACTTTCTTTGAAAATCCATGATTTAAGGAATCAATATTACTTCTTGCTCTTGAACTTAGATATGTAATAAAGTCTGATTCATTTCTTATTTAATTCTGTCATTCAATCCATTATATATATATATATATATATATATATATATATATATATATATATATATATATATACATATATATATAAATATATATATATATATATATAAATATATATATATATAAATATATATATATATATATATATATATATACATATATATAAATATATATATATGTACACAGACCTATATATATATATATATAT
This sequence comes from Sepiola atlantica, assembly GCA_963556195.1. Classification (NCBI taxonomy): domain Eukaryota; kingdom Metazoa; phylum Mollusca; class Cephalopoda; order Sepiida; family Sepiolidae; genus Sepiola; species Sepiola atlantica. The sequence goes on from OY744533.1 coordinate 79,249,619, forward strand.
ATATATATATATATATGTACACAGACCTATATATATATATATATATATATATATATATATATATATATGGGAAAATGATATATATATATATAAACATACCTATATATATATATATATATATATATATATATAAACATACCTATATATATATATATATATATATATATATATATAAACATTCCTATATATATATATATATATATATATATATATAAACATACCTATATATATATATATATATATATATATATATATATAAACAAACATACCTATATATATATATATATATATATATATATATATATATATATATATAATCATACGGGAAGAAAAATAGGAGGCGTAAAAATGCTTAGTTATGAAGTTGTACGAGTCAAAAACTCGCATCCAGTTGTTATCCTTTATTTTGTTATTATTGTATTACAGCTCGCATATCCTTAATCCGAAACGCCTAGGACCGGAAGTGTTCTGAATTTTTTTTTTTTTTTTATCAAATCTGGAATTAAGTCTATATGTACATTCATGAAAAGCCGAAGAGACGCTTAATTGCAGGGTATTCGCTTTTCCCAGTTTAATGCTGCTGAACGTTCGAATGTCGGATTTTCGAATTTTCACTTAATCTTCGCGTTGTTTCCGGTCGTCTTGGATTTCTCGCAAAGCCCCTGGACTTATAATATTCGAGGTTTGGAGAAATACGACTGTGCATTGCGCTACACTTTATAAATTCTTCATGACGCATTCAGCATTTCAGAGGGTATCCATTGTCTCCAGGGGCAAGAAACGATATTCATAAGAGGCGTGTATTTAATCTGCGTATTTAGCGTTGAAAATGTTAATTTTTTTAAAAGAGTGGCGGACAGCCAGAGCCAATTACAGAGATGTTTGGACGCATCTATGAATGCTATTTTAAAACTGAAATGTGACAGACCGAGGAAAATACTATGTCAAACTAAAGCTTAACTATCGACGGACAGAGCCTCGTATAGAAATATATGAATTAATCTATGTAAAACAGACACAGCATTATTTAAATGGGACATCCATGATAGAACATGTCTTCTTAGTCACATAAACAAACGTGGTTCTATTCTTTGTAGTAGAAATGATGAACGAAGCCTTTTGGAATTTTTAAATCGTAAATCTGTTTAAAATTATGTTTGCAATTACAAATTATCATCGAACTATACTGTGGTTCAAATGACGATATAAACTTGAAACATTGATTGCCTCTTCAAAACCCAATAACTTGTGGGATATCTCCTCCTAATTAACATTGCACACCTTATGAAGATAGTCAATTTCTTTTTACTTGCTTAGATCGTGCTTTTCCTTTTATAATTCCATTCAGTCATCTGATACGACAGTACAACCAATTGAATTTCACGTCTCACACATCACATGTTAACGTAAGATGCCGAGCCAAAATCTGACATGACGTCACCCAACATGACTATTTTTTCTCTCAAATCGAAACACAGGCAGTACTTTAAACAACAAATACACACACATATTATTATTCAGCTTTGAGATAAGACTTAATCAATTTCAATTTATAATAGAGATTAGGTTGAAGTGGCTTTATCTGGACTCTCTGTGTGTAACGGGTGTGCATAGCAATCTTTCATTTTCTTCTCCGTAAAAGCTGGGCTGCATCTGAGAATTGATGACCACCAACGGCGTAGAACATTTAAACTATTTTTGTTTTACGTGCATTCCGTTAAATCGAGGTCGGGGCAAGATTTCATTATCCAGATACTTTTGATTGTTAGAGTTACACTCTGACCGATGAGTCTAACCGTCTGTTGCCAACTAACCATTATCCTCAGTTGGTGTGTGGATTTCTTCGTAATTAATAAATGCTCTAATTTTCTTTCCTTATCTAGCAGGTGCGACCACGTGTTTGTTATATTTCTATATCTTGAAATGGCGTAGCTAAAATACTAACCGTCAAAGTACTCTCTCTCTCTCTCTTTCTTTCTCTCTCTATCTCTTTTTCTCTAACCACATAATCTAATAAGTAGACACAGCCTGACTTCTTCCTTGGCATTTTGGCTAGGAGAATTGTTATCATATGTTCTGATACTATCCCTTATATATTTTGTCCTGGGTCAATGACGAAAAAATCCCTCAAGACTGAGACAATATTTATTTTTGTCCCAATCTACAGTGTATATATTTGGAGGGATGTGGTATTTTTAGCTTGTCTGAAGCGATTTCCATTATATATATATATATATATATATATATATATATATATATATATATATATATATATATGGTTCTTACAAAAGAAAAAAATATATATATATATATATATGGTTCTTACAAAAATATATATTTTAGCATATACTCTTTATAATATCCGAAAATGTTCCAAATTGCAAGCTGAATTATAGCTGAATTATAGCTGAATTATAGCTGAATTACAGCTGAATTATACTTGTATCACAAGCTTTAGAGCTTGTATATATTATAAGTGCATTCCAATGACTAAAAGAAACAATACATCAATACCTTTCATCTGTTCTTTAAATTTATTAATCTTCATATATTATCGATCGACCAGAACCATACCTTTCCTCTGTTCTTTCAATGCCGTGTTTTTTGCTATTGCTATTGAATGAACAATCTCTTTGATGCGCAACACAGTTAAGATATAGCCTGTGTATTTCTCTTGATTCTGCAGCGAAACGCGCGTAAGATGTGAAAAGGAATTGAATTTGGAAACATAGAAATGAATAAATAAAGAAATACAATATAAACATATTTAACAGAAGTTTGTTTGTCTGTGAGACAAAGAGGAATTACAGGTATTCGCTGATATATGGAAGTAAATAAATTGAAAGAAATCCATGCTTGTGACCCTTCTGAGGATATATGAATATTAAGAAATTGAAAGACAAATAAATGGCATGGTTATCGATTGATGTTTTTTGGGGGGCCATTTGAATATGTATATATATAAATGTAAATATATATATATATATATATATATATATATATATATATATATATATATATATATATATATATATATAGACGATTTAGGACGAACATATGACTCAATATCCTTTCGGATATGGATATATCAATAATCATTCATAGTAAATTAGATTAGCTTAAGTTTTCCTGTCGTTTTCCGAACTTACCTATCATCATGAATTATTTTTATAAGTCTAATATCAGTCTATATCTCTACAATCTGATACATTAGAGATCAATAAGGTATACATATGAGGATCAGTAATTTCATGCAACAGACGTATCAAAAATCATAAACACTAGGAGCAGAAAACTTTTTTTCTAGTAAAAGAATCTTCAACTTTAATAAATCGATATACGAAGATGCACTTTTAAGAAGTGACTACACTGAAAAGTAGTCTCATACCAAACATAATTACAACAGATAGAAAAAGAAAGATAATCTGATTCATCCCCGCGTGTTGTTAACTATCTAACATTAATATTCTCTTAAAACAAACAGATCAAAACTGCCACACATTCAATAGAAATACAGTAAAGATTAGCTATTCATGCACCAAGATACAGGTAGTATAATAAATACACACAACCAAAACGCAAATGCATGAGAATAGTAATAGCCCCAAGCAAGTGCGATTGTTTAAAAAAACGTGACTGTCCGCTGTCGTGAAAATATAGCATACATAACGTTGGATAGAACGCGACCTTTTTCTTGAAAGAAGATATCAATAGATCGACAAAATAATCAGGATTTCTACCAGTAGTTTTTATAATTAAACATTCAGAATTTAAAAAAACAAATGAAATTGTCAAAACTCTTTTGTCACTGAGGGAAAATAAGCTTACGCATTTGGCTACAGGTTAATCCTATGCCGATCAAAAACTGTGGGAAGCAGATATGCAAACTATGCATGGAGAAGAAACTCAGAATTTAAAGGTTAGCCCACAAGAACATATTAAATCAAAGGGGAGATAACTAATAGATAATTTAGGGTACTATGATTAATCTAATTAACATATATCAGTTTAGTAGATGTGTCATAAGAATTCAAGATTACACGTAGCGTAGAGACATTGTTCCATGAATGTGAAAACCTTGTGCGCGTCTTTTCAAAGTTCTCTTCTTTCACAGCTTTTTTCTGCATTTGATTTCGATACCTGATGATAGTTCATAAATTTTATTTTTATTTTAATACAAAAAAGACAATTAGAAAAATTGAAAAAAGCGAATTACAACATCGTGTTATAGATATTAAATAGCCGAATACAGTGTCCTTTAACCTCTACTTTGTTTTATTTACATTGCAACACATCATAACACTTTGATTTGCAAATTGTGTGGAATAATTTGGTTTACGGTTTTATCATTTCGAGGAGTTGATTAATGACGCATTCCGTACCTCTATCTGAGACACCCTTCGGTGTGTGTATATGCAAATATACGTACGACATGCAAAGGTCGGGAATGGAAATGTATATTTATAAAGTGTGAAAAATTTCCAGTTGTAATAATTCACAGGAAACAGACGAGTTTCGATTAAATTAATTAGTAATCATAGATATGTCAGCGGTTCATGGGCAGAACTCCCTGCTTTTGTAATGGTATTTTGGAAATGTATCCACACCCAGTTATACGATCCTTAGCAAAATGTATAGAATAATAAACACACACACATGTACGCACCCCTACACACACATATATATATATATATATATATATATATATATGTGTGTGTGTGTGTGTGTGTGTGTGTGTGTGTGTGTGTGTGTAGCCGAGGCGCCTACCAATATATATATATATATATATATATATATATATATATATATATATATATTGGTAGGCGCCTCGGCTACTGTGTCAAACATGACTTTCGTATCTGGGTTCGAACCGTGTGACCGGCAGAGATTGTCTCCTCCCATACTGACGATTGCAGAGTTGGCATGAAATACATGTGTATATGGGTTTATTTTGAAAAGAATATTGATTATTGAATAATTATTCTAAACTCTCGCCAGATGTAGCACTTTAAGTGAAGTTGACAACATAATGTCATAATAATTAACAAGAGAGAAATAAACCGCCAAGGCGTAGACTTAGCAGTACCAGCAGACCACAAAGTGAAGATCAAAGAGACCGAAAAAGGAAGCAAATACACTGAGCTTGCCAGAAGAACTGAAAAGAATATAGAACATGAAGAAAGTCTATATAATGCTAATAATTGTAGGATTCTAGAAAGATTCCCGAATAAAACTTGGAATCAAGGCGAAGTATGAGGCTATATAACGGACATCAATGAGGGAAACAGTTGAAATCTCAAAGAAAATTCTCCAATGCGAAAACCACCCCACATAATCTATAAACACTAACCAGCCACACGGAAACTGCATCAGATGTAAAACAAAAAGATGGAAAGAACAGCATATGAAACCAAGGGAACTAAAACTGCAAGTAATCTTATAAACTGCGCCTTGCAAAAATGGCATCAGCCCCGGCTGTTACAACACAAAATAGTCGTGAAGGGGCAAAGAGGATGGAAGGACCGAGGAGTAAATGCATTAACTTGACCTCACTTGATTAGTGCCACTAAACTTCCGGTGAATATCAATGGTCGTATCGTTCGAGAAATCAAATGTAAGCAGCTGTTGCGATAACGCAAAGTAATTTGCAAGGGTTATCGAAAGAGGTGGAGAGTAATGGAAATCTCGAGAGACTTGTTGAACGCCGCCGGTTATTATCAGGAAATAATCTGCGATTATGGCCAGTGTTAGAACTCTTAGTGAGTACAAATGATAATAATAATAATAATAATAATAATAATAATAGTAATAATAATAATAATAATTATTATTATTATTATTATTATTAGTATTATTATTATTATTATAATTTATATATGAAAATCAAATTATTGACGTAATTCTATGATTTAATCTGAATATCAGTGCGAACACTAGCAGAGCATCATTTTTTTCGTCATTTTTTTACAGAAGGTGTACAGTAGTATTAAATAACCAATGATGTCAATCCTTTTGAAAATGTATTGATTTTATGAATTCGAAGAATGAATATAAAAAGTAACTGATTATCATATTTGTTATATCCTAAATTACATAGGACATACTAAATTAAGAATACGCCGAGTGGTTTGCGTTTAACAGGGATCCGGTAGGTAGTAAAGACGTTTACTCTTCGCTCATATCCAGATATGACTGCCCGTCTTATATACGTACTTTCGTTCGTATATAGTCAATACCTGATTACTTCCCTTTATGTTAGTTTCGTATTTATGCTAATCATGACCTTTACAACAATATTTAAAGAATATTACTAGTTAATCATTTATTAAAAATATATATAGACAGAGAGAGAGAGATAGAGAGAGAAGGAGAGAGAGAGGGGAAAGAGAGAAAGAGAGAGCGATACATTCGATTTCGAATCTTGATACCATGTAACAAACAAAATGTTGTATGAGTGCCTTCCCCGCATATCTACAGTTTTTAATTGTCGACATTTGGCCGGTGCTGTATATGTGTTCCGACACAACCAACATACTAGAAGTTATCTTCTGGTCTCTGGAGGTCAAGTAAC
>OY744533.1:79261189-79288689 GCA_963556195.1 Sepiola atlantica
TATTATTATTATTATTATTATTATTATTATTATTATTATTGTTGTTGTTGTTGTTGTTGTTGTTGTTGTTGTTGTTGTTGTTGTTGTTGTTGTTGTTGATGATGATGATGATGATGATGATGATGATGATGATGATGATGATGATGATGATGATGATAATAATAATAATAATAATAATACATTAAAACAAGAGAAAGTGCTGAGCTGGTTTAGAAGAAAAAGAGGATTGTGAAGAGAGAGGACGAACGGTGAAGGTGGAAAGAGAGGCAGATACGGAGACAGATGAAGAGAGGTAGAGACATAAGTGTTAATATACATATATTGCACTTTTTAACCTCTTCAATTTTGTTTTCATGGCCTGGCTTTAGGCCCTCCGTTCAGTCTAGAGAGACTATGGATACCCCTATAAGGGGCTGGCTGCGCGTGTAATTATGAAGCAAGGGTGGCGCAATCAGTTTCCTGAGTCGGCACTGCTTGATTCCAATGGCAAGCAGTTCAAGACGACTGGAAACAATGCCGAGATAAACAGAGAGCACATACAGCACCTGGTAGTCCCAAATGGTCACCCATTTTATACTGGCCAGGCTCAACGTCGCTTAACTTCGGGAACCGGTGTGTCAACGTGATTTGTACCGTGTGGCCTGGCTAGTTATATATAAAATAATAAATGCGATAGCTTTTTCCACGTATTATACATATATTAACATCAAAACAGCTTACTCTTATTTTATTCTATGATACAACCAGACATGTTCAAATACCGTATATATAGTATTCTGCAAACGCACACAAACAGAGATGAGTACTCCTAATTTGAATATTTATTTCATAAACAGTTTCTAATAAATTAATATTTTGTAATATAATTTATAATTTGTACTTTCATATTTTCTTATATATACGCAATAGTTTTGTCAATTGCAATATTATTATAATTATTAATAACATTTATAAAATCAATTAATAACAAAATAGGATAACGTTTTAAAAGCTTTTTTAGAATTTCAGTTCCATTATTTTTTGAGGGAGACAATTCACATGAAAAGTTCCGGTTTATTTTTTTAAGACATTAATAAAATGGCTGATGTTGCTGGAATGCTGAGAACAGATACTACACTTTGATATCAGCCTAAAGGCAGCAGAGCGATAAAAAAAATCATGTTTTTATGACTAGGTATTTTTTAATTAATGAAAAAAATTGATTTAATAGGAAATCTGTGTTATTATCTTTACATGGGAGTGGGTAATATAATATCAATTCTGTTGTCATCAGAACGCCATCCCAGAAGTTGACTATTTTCTTTTTTATGGACATTTTCCCAAGTATTATATTCTCTTTTGGGTTAGAGGGTAATGTAGTATCAATTCTGTTGATTTAAAAAAAATTTTTTTACCCCTTTCCCTCGCTATAATTCTCATAGCATTTTTTTTTTAATATTTCTTATACATTACCTCGATATTTTGCTCTGTTGAGCAAGGTACGAAACCGGTCTGCTGCCCTTTCATCTTTTTAATTTCTTAATTTATTATGAGTAATAAATATTGTCTCTTCAATGCCATATATATATATATATATATATATATATATATATATATATATATATATATATATATATATATATTATATATATATATATTATTTAATGTATCCACATAAACTGTTATAGGGAGATATCATTTTTTATGAAGCCATTTTCAATATCCTCGTTTTATATATATATATATATATATGTATTACTATTGTTATAAAGAATTTTATTTGATATGCAAATTACCATATCACACGGTAGTCTGATGGGTAGTATATTATTATTATTAATGTTATTATTATTATTATTTTATTTATTTATGTATATATAAGTAACATTTTAAGCTGAATTATTTCGACACTTGATTATTGGGGAAATGGTAGTTTTATATGTACCATTGGAGAGCCATGCATATAACTGTCCTGTTTTTAAATCTCCGAAACAGTTACATGGTAAACAGCTGAAGATCCCCGTGTTAATATTAGATGCTTACGTTAAGGTCTCCTGTTTTTGTTTCATTGTTAGATACTTAATCCCCCTTTTAATTTTATTTACTTACTATTATATATTATTTATTTATGAATTTTCCAACAAATGTTAAGTCTACACTATTTTGGATTTAGTTAGTTTCTCTGGGAATTTAAACTGCATTTTATTTTTTATATATTTTTTTTTTTTGTCTTTTTTGTTAAAATAACTCAAAGCTTCTTTAGACTATATATATATATATATATATATATATATATATATTATATTTCTCCAACAAGCACGGACGTCCACCCAATAGTGGCCATTATTTCATTTTATTTTTCCTCCCAATATGTCTACCCTACATGTATCTGTACTTGCATGACATTTTTTCTCTATTTTATCATCCTAATGAAGTCTTATAAATAAAGACGAAACGTTGATGTACACATAAAAAACATCCATTTTTTGGTTTTCCTTTTTCATTTTCCCATATATATATATATATATATATATATATATATATATATATATATATATATATATATATACGTAGTGTGTCTAATATGTAACCGAACTAATGTCACAATAAATTGGAATTAAATTCAAAACAGAAACTACCTTATCTCGCGGGAAGGGGGAGAATATAGTGAATTATCTGTTCTGTTGTCATGATACCAATCTCACGGGCATTATCTTCTCTTTATGGGAGGATTCTACCAGGAGAATTTCACCCTCTTTTGGGGAGCTGTCTAGTACATGTTTGTTCGTTCATCAGGATACTATCTTCCCAGCACTACCACCACTTTTTCCTCTAGGGCTTTACGTTCTCTCTCGGGAATATTGTAATATATTTTCAGTCGTCATGATACATTTCCCCCAGGCATTACCATCTCTTTTTAAATGGTAGTATAGTATATGTTCGTTGTTAATGATAGTATCATTCCAGTAGTATCTTATCCCTTTCCCATTTTTGTGTGTGGAGGTGGATAGTTTGGTATCTGTTATCTGTTATCTTGTCATATCTTTCTTCCAGGCATTAACTCCTTATTTTGTGGGAAGTGGTAGTGTTCGTTCGTCATAATATCATCCTCTCAGACCTTGAGAGGGCAATGTTGCACTTGTTCGTTCACCATGGTTCCACCCTCTCAAGCTAGAAGAAATATGCGATCGGGATTGGCATATATATATATATATATATATATATATATATATATATATATATATATATATATATATATATATATATATATATATAGGTAAAGTAAACCTCCACAGGATAGAAATCTAAAGAATTTCAACCAAGCTTATAAAAAGTTCTCAATATCAAATAGAGTGTTTATATATGTGATTATTTGTATTCATACATACATGTATACAAATTATATTTGGTTTTCAGCGGTCTCAAATCTAACTACGTGACTTTCCAAATTTGGAATTTCCTTTTTCCTTTCTTTTCCTTGTTTTTCCTTTTTTTCTTATCTCTCCCATTTCATTTCATTCTTCCCAAATATGATATGAGGTAACGATCGGATTTTAATTCTGCCCGATGATATCTCAGTTTATAAGAGCTGTTGGTCGATAACATCGACATGCTAGTGTCGCAGATTTTTTACATGTCTGAATAAATAAAAATAATCATATATATATATATATATTTATATATAATTTCATTTCGTTTATTATGAGGATCAACATATCAGATTATTTTACGGTTTTTATTTTTTTTTATATGGACCAAGTATTTTACGAGAGCGTGTCATCATCAATGTCCGTATATTTCTGTGTAGGCATGCAGTAATATATAAACCCACTCTGTTTGTCGGTAATGAAAAAGCAAAGACAACACAGGTTTATAAAGATAAAAGCTTTTCTTTATTATCTGTTTTTGCACTTTTAAAACTTAAACTCATTATGTATATTTTCAACGATATCATCGCCGAGCACATTCATTTTAAGACCGAGGAGTTTATTAACGCACGAACCGGGAAGACGCCCTATTTCTTATTTTTATAAACAAAGCTCACCGATGTCGACTGTGATTTCTGATGTTTCCCGTTAACTTCGTAATCCGAATTCCTTATAACGCGTCATCAATTTTTAGAATCAGCTGTTTGTTACTCCACTCATTTGACACCCTCTAAAAATCTAAGATTGGATCTGATTAATCTGGCAAAGGTCATTTAATACGTTACAGGTTTTGCATATACACACGAAGACGGGGAATGAATTGACAATCGGTTGGGGGGATTTCGCATGCGCCTTGCAAGATCTACATCTAAATCTATGACTATCTAAATCTACCGTGCTAGAAAACTTCTCATACCTGACAGTATCCTATACCTCTACAAAGCCACTATCCGCCTGTGGATTGAGTATCGTTTTAACATCTGTGCTTGTGCATCCTCCACTAGTTTCCCCCTCTTAGACAAGGTCAAAAAAAGAGTCGATAATTCAATAGGTCCGTCACTATCCATCAAGCTTTAGCCCCTGTCCAATCGTTGAGATGTTGCAAGCTAGTGCCGGTTTTACAAGTACTTCAATGGAATGTGCTCCAATTAACTTGCTGGACTGGTACCCCATCGACGTAAATTCACTCGACCAACCCGACAATCAGCTAAATCCAATCCATTCACTGTGGGGGCCCTCAGATACCAGAAAGCCTTCTACTACTTCTTTGCTTGGGTTGCTGTTTTTTGGAACTCTTCCCTGCTCCCTGCTTCTCCGATTGTACCGACATGCAGACATTAAAAACTAATGTGAACAAGCATCTCGGTGAACAGCTCCCAAATTAGGATGATCCCAATATTCCACCCTAATTCTCAGTAGCCCCTCACATCTACAGTGGCAGTATGCCTTGTTTTGGTTGAACTTTGTTACAAAAAATGTTTGTATTAAATGAAATCACAGGAAGCTAATATAAATCTATGTTAGAATTTATTTAAATCCATATTTCAAAATACCTTTATGCCCCCCCCCCCTCAGAAGTAAAGTGAGTTGTTGGGAAAATGAAAGGAAATGGTTGTTGTTTACAGAACGTTTGAAAGATACGCCGAAAGAAAACGTACTAAACAAAGCCAACACGACGGAGATAAATAATGTATGTATTTAAATCATAAGACAATAAATGTCTTGCAAACTAAGTGTGTTTGCGGTTTAATTAAACAACTAATGTATTTAATATTTTGGATAGATGGAGGTTCAGTTAACCCCTGTAATGGACGGCTCAGTAGAATTCGCTCAGTTCGCCCGCAGACTATTTAAAAAAAGGAAGAGAACTGCCCTTTTTGGCTCTATCCCGCAAGAATGAGATTTGATCAAATAAAAGTATATTTCCTAACGAAATTGGACTATTTTAGAACACGACTGAGTTAATTTCTAAACACATTAGGCAAGGGGGCTCTAAACACTTTCTCACACCTGAGGTTATTCTCTATCTCTACGCATGTATGGTTAATCTCTGTGCTTTTTAGGGTTGTTGATAAGGTGCAGAAATTCATCTGTAATTTCATTGGCCTCACCCTTTCCTTTTCTCTGCACCCTCTCTCTCAGAGACGTGATGTTGCTAATCGCAATATTTTCTATAAATACTATTATAGCATGTGTCTGATCTTATGGCAAGGCCCGAACGTTGGGGTAAGTATGGTGGCATGTCATCCCAACGCTCAGGGACCATATTTATTTCGAATCCCCACGTGGTCATGTTCGTTTACGATAGAAAGGCCTTGATTAATTAAAGGTTTTAATCTCTATATTATTGGGATAAATATTGCTATTCGAGTCACAAATCTTTTTTTTAAAAATACTATTAAAAATGTATATTTGGAGTTTACTTAGCAATTGTGACATATTTGCGTTACACACAGAATATAAAATATGGAATTATTACTTGACAACGTGGGGACTAAAATGTCTAACAGAGGAAAACAAACAAATGAAAGAAATAACACATTATTATCATAACATTGAATAGAAACGAAGGAAAGGAAAAGATTTCCAAACAAGAATGGCATTCAGTAAAAGTAACGATTAGCGTAAAACATTCATATTAACAACACAATTTATTTAACTACTTTTACATGAATGTAAAGATCAGTTCATGTGAAGAAAGTGTTCATTTTTCGTTTAAGATAACTTGTGATTTTCGTTGAGAAAGTTCGTTGAGTGTACACGAGTTTTTGGAGAAATATCTATATATTTCCTAGTGCGTGTGAGAGCGTGGGAAGTGTCGTTTGCCTATGTGTGGCAGTGTAATGTGTGTGCTTGAAGAAGGATTCGCGTTCTTTGTTCGTGACAGGAATTAACATTGATTTACCTACGTTTGGAATTTCGTTCCCCCCTTCCTGATCAAGCGGGGGGACGACGATCTCCTGTTTGTGCCATTTTCAGGAAAGCGGAAAAAACAAAAAGGGAGCAAATGATAGAATGTTGCTGTTTTTATAATGTCCGACAAATCTCGTGTTGGTCACTGACGTGCGGTGCTTTAATTGGCCGACGTTTTCGGCCAACGTGTTTCAGCGTGATTTCCTCATCTTCTATGTCAGAGACGAAGAAATGGTATCGGTCAACGCCGAGAGAGAGAAAAGGAGTTTCAATGAACGCTATTTGCTTTCTAGCATTGATTTCTTGAGATCGCTACAATCTATTCCCTACTACCCATGTTTATGCTCGTTTGACTCATTGGTCTAGTTGTCTACATCAATTCGCTGTTTTGATACCTCATTGTAATACAGCTTCCTATTCAAGTAGTTTCTTTCGAAGAACTGCAGACTTGTGGAGCTATCCTCTTGCTGACTATTTTCCGCCTACCTATAGCTTTTATCTGTTTAAGACTAATAGGCATGTTATGTATTTGTCGATAATTATCTTTTTTTGTTGTTAGCCCTTACATTACGTGGCTTCATGTATTGTCTGGGGTGATTTTGATAATAAAAAGAGATGGTTACGGCTCCCTTTTATAGTAAGGGATTCAGTAAAAAGAAAATATACTGCTTGACGACTCAAAAGAACGATAGTTATCCCCGACTTTTCTACTATCTCGCTGCTCGTCTGTCACCGTTATTCCGCCCAGTTTATCGTAGAATGATGCCTAATTTCAGAACTGGCGATAAATCTTCGTTATCTCATTCCGACATAACACGCATCCCTTCTTTCTAACCCTGTATTTAAAGGACGCACATTTATTTACGACAGTTCTAAAATGGGTGACCGTGTTACGATGTACTTACATCGTAGATAAAAGTATTCCACGTAAATGTATATTAATAAAATCATAAGACAAATTCACGCATGTGTGTTTCTCGCGTCAACGTAACTTTGTTGCTTGAATTATTTATTCAAATCAAATATGCAATAGCGTAAAATAAAAACGAAATTATTTAAATCATATTTAATAAATATAATTGAATTACGAAATTAAATCCAATACAATGTATTTTAGTGTGTTTGTAAAAACGCTTTTGTTAATAGATAACAAAAATATTTGAAAGGAATTCGGAGGGATTTAAACTGTTGAATAGAAAGTCATTTCTGGCTTTAAAATGTTTAATGAATCCGCATATATCCAAAGATTGAAAGTTCTGGCATCTATTTAGATTGGATAATTTGTTATAATTACAAAATAATTTTTAGTTTTGTGACAATTTTTTGTTTTGTGACAATTAATAATGACATATGATAATGAAATAATTAAATTTAACCATCAAAATCCTACTTACAATGATAATAGTTTGGTCATAAACGGCATAAAGTCGAACAAGACTTAAAGTAAAAAAGTTAAAGTAAAAAGACCCAAAAGGTATAAATATATTATCATGCATAGCTTTTTTTTCGATCAACTGACTAATTGATACTGAATCGATATTTTTAATATTTTTATTGGGGGAGTGTCTATTCTGTTCCGAGAAACAAAGGATACTCTCTTAATGATAACTTCGTGTTGTTTCTATAGTATTCTCTTTTTCTTAAAGCATAATTCACCCCAAACAAGACAGGCCGCCACTGTAGACGTAAGGGGCTACTGAGAAAAAAGAAAAGGAGAACAGGTTGGGGGAGTAAACCTAAATTGGGATCTGCGCAGCGAGATGTCTGTTTACATTCGTTTTAAATTTCTGCATGTCAGTACCGTCGGGGAAACAGGGGGCAAGGAGGGAGTTCCAGAGGCCAGCAACACGAGGAAAGAAGCTATTTAAGTAGAAGGCCCTCCGGCATCTGGGGACCTCAACAGTAAATGAATGTGATTTCGTTGATTGTCGAGTTAGTCTAGTGAATTTACGTCGAGGGGGCACCAGAGTAGCCAATTCATCGGAGCATAATCCATTGAAGTATTTGTAAAACAAGCACAAGGATGATACATTGCGGCGATGGGACAGGGACTGGAGCTTGGTTGACAGTGAGGGACCTGTTATGCTACAGTGATGTTTTATTGTAAACTCATAAGTTGGAGTAATATATTTTTATCAGCTTTTATTTTTACTTTAATTCATCCCAAACAAGGTGCAGTGCCACTAAGACGCAAGAGGCTACTGCGGATTAAGGGGTCACATTTATAGGGGGACTCCTAAGTGAGGAGTCGAGCAGCAAGATGTTTGGTCACATTACATTTAAACTTCTGCATGTTGGTACTGTCATGGAAACAGGGAGCAAGGAGGGAATTCGAAAGGCTAGCAGTATGAGGAAAGAAGCTATTATAGTAAAAAGTCCATCGGCATCTGGGGACTTCGACAGTGAATGGATGAGTTTTAGCTGATTGTCACGTTTGCCGGATATATTTACGTCGGGGGAGCACCAGAGCAATGCGTTTGTCGAAGCACAATTCATTCAAGTATTTGTAAAGAATACAACACATGAACGCAACATTGCGGCACTGGGCATGGACTGGAGCTTGGTAGATAGTGTGGGACAGATTTTATTACATACGTTTTTTTTAGGCCCTGTCTCAGGGGAAGGGACTAGTTGACCGTCAATTTTTTTTCTAGTTCAAGTATGATCCAGAGGAAGATACTTGGATCCAATGAAAAAGTTATATCGGTTACTGTGGTGTATGTTGAGGCCGAAACTAATCGTTCTAAAAAAAAACCATCGAATTGTTAGAGAAGCGTTGGAAGCAGTATATCATTCTATAAAGAGATTGTGTTGATAAATAAAGTTAAATTTTGCCTAAAAGTGGTTGTTTTAGCACTGGTGCCCCATCGATGTAAATACCTCCGACTAACCTGACAAACAGCGAAATCCCACGTCTTCATTATAGAGGCCCCCCGATTCCGATGAGCCTTCCACTTTGATAGTTTCTTCCCTCGAACTGCTAGACTTTGTTATTCCCTGCCTGGTCCCTGCTTTCTCGACTCTACTAACGACAGAAATTTAAATGTAATGTGAACATACATCTCGCTGTTAAACTCCCTACTTAGTGTGGTTACTAATTCGCAGTAGTCCCTTTCTGTCTCAGTTGCAATGTGCTTTGTTTGGGGGTGAATATGGGGTAACAACAAATAAAGGAAAAAGATAGTTGCGCCCGGGTCTTAATGAGTGATGTATTATGCTTTTTTTATTATAGTAATCTATTTTATTATTTATTTTTAGAAAATCAGTTATAAAAAAAATGGAGGATAACATTATATTTACTATCGTCGGAATGAGCGCCGTTTCCACGACTCGAGTACGAATTAAAACAACACTATAGTCACTTGGTATAAGCAAAAGTTGTGTTAACTACTACGATAAAAAGAAAGAAAAAAGAATAAAACAAAAATAAAAAGTTCCGACTCTCGCAACACATTTTTCTAAGAGTTTAAACATCCAGGCTGAAGGTTGAAATCTAATCTGGAAAAAGTTAACAGTAAATCTGTCACCGTTGTCTTTGGTGGAGGAGGAGGCTATGTTAAGAGGGGGAGCAATAGGAGAAGACCAGGATGTCACCCCTACCCCCGAGCTAACTCTGGAAAAGCACCCTTCCGCCAAACAAACCTCTTCAAAAAAAAAAACGCACCTCCTTCATTTCCAAAGACAGATTCACTTGACCAAAGCAATAAATGGAATGAAATAAAAATAAACACGACGAAATTTGCCGATCGAAATGAAAACAAGTTTCGCTTCCTTTCGTTTTTTTTCTTTTTTAGTGTCCTTCATGAATAAACTCAGCAGCTGAAACTACAAAGACAGACAAAAGAAATAAAAGAACTTCAACTTAGAAAAATCTATTAAAAACATCCAAACAAATATACGAAAATAAAAAGGAATATATTCCATGGCAAAAGAAAGTAGTCGTGCGTTTATTATCTGGTCTCGTATTCTGGAAACATTACTCTTATGTATTTTTTGTTACTTTAAAAAAAATATACCTAATTGAATTTTTGACATAATAGCTTTGCGAATAATACGAACAAAAAAATGACCGATTAATTTACTTGTTTGAAAATAGAATCTAAAACTCCAATATCTTTGAAAATCTTTTATCTGCCAGAATCTGAGTAGATAAATCGTTGATTTTATATTAAAAAGTTGAATAATGCCGTATTTTATTTACGTAATTCGAAATAGATAAGCTTTTGGTTTTCACATAACACTATCATGTTCAAAGATAGGTAGATTGAAGTTGTATTCAATATTTACAAAACATTCCACATCGTTTCAATCTTCTTCTAATGGAGATGCTGCATATGTTTGTAACCAAACTTACGTCACATTTCTCAAATACGTTGTCATATAGTTACCCTACCAAGACTTGAGAGTCTAGTCTAGTATATAACCTCACCAATCTATTTTATACTAAGTGGAAGTTGATCAAATTTTCTTTCCCTAAGGCTTCTTTTCTACATGCTTGAATAACACAAAATTCAGCTGAAATATAGCTTATTTCTGGGATTGAGTTATGTTTGAAAAATATGTTTATTGTTCTAATGAGCCGTAATTTATAACACACTAAACAAGTCACACATCTCTTTCTGCCTCTCTCTCTCTTAGCTATCTAGATCTCTCTCGCCCTTTCTCACTCTGTTTTAATTCAATCAATCTCTAATGTTTCTTATATCGCTCTAATAAATCAGCCTATTGTTTTGACAAAACACTGTAATGTTCAAAATGTAGGTAGATTGGAGTTGTATTTAGGACAGTAGAAAGTGGACCTTGGGTTGTCTTTCGGCATCCTCGTAACTCTCGTTTCCCTTATTTTGTCCTTTAGTCTTCACATTCCATCAGCGATGTTTCTAACAAAGGTCGGAATCCATGAATATAACATTTATCGTTGGCTAGTTTTAGATCTTCAAGTAATATTTTTAAGCTCCTTACATCAAGTGGCCTCATGCCTTGTCTGGAGCGATTTCCATTAAAAAAAAAAACTATATATCCCATCCATTCATCCATTCATATCCGATATCGCCAAGGGACGTCGTCGGCGAGTCAGGCAGATACTCTATATTTATTTACTCCTCTGCAGGAGTTAGGCACAAGGCCAGTTTTATCTTACTCCCACAAGTAAGATGTGACCACAGCTTGGGTCGAGTAAGTGGGGTTAAAAGCCAGCGCTCAAGAGGTGAGCACTCTGGCCATTTAAAAATTGCCTGGGCAGCCCCGTCGGCATTCCCCGGTAGGGGCGCCTCAAGCAGTAAGCAATAAACGTACTCCTCCCCAAAGAGGGGAGGCGAAGCCTGGGAGGGTGGACCTCCTAGAACTGCACAGGACAGGGTGCAGTATCCATCGGAACAGATACTACACTTACTTCCTAGCGTTTTCGACTGGCATGATAGAACCCGGTGGACCGCATACCCTCTCCAGGCTACATACATCACCTGGTATCCACAAATGGTCACCCATTTTGTACTGGCCAGGCTCAATGCCGCTTAACTTCGATGATCTAATTGGAACCGGTGTGTCAACGTAATTATGCCGTATATATTTAACATCTTTTTAATCTTCTATGGAGATTTTTATATGTATGTAACCATCTTTTTCTGAAATACGTTAAGTCAAATAGTAACCCTACTAAAACATAAGAGTCTAGTCTAGAATTTCTCCCTATACACGATAATTGTAGAGCAGCGTTATTATATATTTAGCAATTCCATCTATAAAAAGACAAGAACGGATATTCCTAATATGCGTCCATTCAAATTACGCGTTTAGCGATGAAAATACTATTTCAAAATTAATCAAGGCGGATAAACAAACATGCTATTAAAAAAATACGCGTGACAGACCTAACAACGTACTGAACCTCATAAAAAGATGCTTGAATGAAAATATAGTTTGTATTCCTTACTAGTAGAACCTACTTGGCGTTGCCGGTACTTGGTTACGAAGAAACACTTATTAGTTTTGGTTACTTTAAATTCTTTCTTTATAAAATTATTTTTGAAAAACAATAAAATACTAAAACTTCGATTCATACTTGACGTTAATCGATTAAAACTGAAGAACAAATTATACCGTGTAATTAATGTGGAAACTTCCGTTTAATGTTTAAAAATGTAACACGTTTATAGATATTTATTTTTGCAGAAGTCAAGGTGAATAACTCATTACATATAACACGTTTATAGATATTTATTTAATGTTTAAACATGTAACACGTTTATAGATATTTATTTTTTCAGAAGTCAAGGTGAATAACTCATTACATGTAACACGTTTATAGATATTTATTTTTTCAGAAGTAAAGGTGAATAACTCATTACATGTAACACGTTTATAGATATTTATTTTTTCAGAAGTCAAGGTGAATAACTCATTACATGTAACACTTTATAGATATTTATTTAATGTCTAAACATGTAACACGTTTATAGATATTTATTTTTTCAGAAGTCAAGGTGAATAACTCATTACATATAACACGTTTATAGATATTTATTTAATGTTTAAACATGTAACACGTTTATAGATATTTATTTTTTCAGAAGTCAAGGTGAATAACTCATTACATGTAACACGTTTATAGATATTTATTTTTTCAGAAGTAAAGGTGAATAACTCATTACATGTAACACGTTTATAGATATTTATTTTTTCAGAAGTAAAGGTGAATAACTCATTACATGTAACACGTTTATAGATATTTATTTTTTCAGAAGTCAAGGTGAATAACTCATTACATGTAACACTTTATAGATATTTATTTAATGTCTAAACATGTAACACGTTTATAGATATTTATTTTTTCAGAAGTCAAGGTGAATAACTCATTACATATAACACGTTTATAGATATTTATTTAATGTTTAAACATGTAACACGTTTATAGATATTTATTTTTTCAGAAGTCAAGGTGAATAACTCATTACATGTAACACGTTTATAGATATTTATTTAATGTCTAAACATGTAACACGTTTATAGATATTTATTTTTGTAGAAGTCAAGGTGAATAACTCATTACATATAACACGTTTATAGATATTTATTTAATGTTTAAACATGTAACACGTTTATAGATATTTATTTTTTCAGAAGTCAAGGTGAATAACTCATTACATGTAACACGTTTATAGATATTTATTTAATGTTTAAACATGTAACACGTTTATAGATATTTATTTTTCAGAAGTCAAGGTGAATAACTCATTACATGATTATTCCCCTTTAATGTTTAAATATATTCGGTAAGTTACAGATACATGTTTACAGTCTAAGAGCCGGAATATTTTTTTACAGAAATAAACGAAGCGAAATTAATATAATCATGCCAATAACATAGTTGAATGAAAAAACGAAAGAATAGGCTCGTATGAATCTCATAAAAATTGCTATTCAGTTCTGACTGTGAATATCGTGCCAGATAACTTTATACGTTAGATTAAATAGTAATTCATCGGATTGATCAAACTAAATATTGTAAGAATTATTCGTTTAACCACACGTTGATCCGAACGAAAGCGAACAAATCTATCGTTCGTTTTTTTTTATTTCTCCATGTGTTCAATTGTTTTTCCTTCCTGTCTTTCATTTTATTACGAAAAATATCAACGCATGTCGTACAATAGCGTAGTTTCATGTTCCAAAATTCTGTGGACTCTGATTATAAAGTAAGCGTTCGATATAAATCTCTATCCTTATACAGTTATTTTGTCGAATTTCAAAAGTTATAACCAACTTGCATTTAAGCCAATTTTGCTTTGTAATTTGTGTATTGTGTTATACTATATGAATAAATAAATATGTATCTTAACTATATCTCTTCCTATGAGTTTATGACGATTAAGGGGAAATAATCTACGGTGAGATACTGTCTCTATTTTACTCTATTACGAAATATAAACATAAATATGAAATATGTATGCATACATTTGTATATATGTCTTATATTAGTTTAATAACTGCTAAATAATTAATTAAACCCAAAAAATAAAAGATGATTACAAGTAAATTATATGTTTGATCTATTTATACCCACCTCCGTCAACCGAAATAAAACTGAATAAATAAATAGAATATATTTCAGAAAAGTTAATAAAAAATATTAATAATAATTAAATAAAATTATGAAAATTATGATTAAGAAATACATAAAAAGAAATAATTAAACTTAAATGAAATAACGTAATTAGCTTCAGTTTAGCTTAAATCAAACTTTTTTACTTATGTTTACACACAAAAAAAGCACAATGCAACTTATACGTAGAATGGTATGGATAGTGACCATAAAGATGGGCGTATCTGTTGAGGCGGGTTTGACTTGCGTGAATTATTGCGGAGTCACCGCGTGCAACTTTGGTGTGACGAGTTTCTCACGGTTCGGGTGACAGTGACGTGACTTTTGGTTCAGAAGGTTAGGTTACATCTGGCGTGATCACGAGGTTTCGTGACGTTAGAGTTTTTCGCTGTGAGAAAACTAAATTCAGATTTGAACAGTTCTCGATTGGAAGCTGCCGAGAGAACAACGGACAATCATGAAGCTATTATAAAGAAGGGATTCCGAATCCCAAAATAAGAGCCAAGTAGGGCCAAACGATATCCCCCTCTTCCTCCCTCGCAAGTGATTACGTGACTAACTTAGGAAATTAACTAGCGTAGCCTCTCTCTCTCTCTCTCTTTCTCTCACTCTCTCTTCTCCAACGAACTTTTCAATTGTCGGCTAATTAGCTAGTAAATGAATAAACGGCTATGAGTAAAAAAAAATAAAACAGTAAAAGCGTTGTTAAATTTATTGAAGCAAAAGATTCCGCCAGGATTGTGAGAAGAAACGAAGATTATGACGGCAGTGAAGGCTAACAGTGGCAGCGACAGAGGATAGCAGTCGACACAGTATCAAGTTACAGACAACAAGGTAGTACGAATAGTCGCGACAACGAAGCTGCGACAACGACGTAAGGTTAGTATAAATAGCTGCAGGCGGCGACAAATGACGGCGAGAAAGAAACGCACAAGCCAGTACGAATAGTTCCAGGGCTGTTGGAATTCGCCGAATCGAGAAACGACACATCGCTCCATTTTGGATCAACGGACGAGAGCCCTTCTTCGACGATACCGACTTTACAAGTTATGTCAATAACCAGTAAATGTAACAATGGTACTGTGAATTAGGGGAAGTATATGGGGAGTTGCCCACTGAACTGCTTGTTCATATTACATTTAATTAGTTGTTACAACTATTTTAAGATGACGAGATGTCTGATAGATGCCACGCTCTGGTTAGTTGAGCTAGAACACTTGTATGGGAGACGACATTTTTGAAATAGTTAAAATAAAGTAGAAAAGTTGTTGTCCATGTAGACGCAAGTGTGGTGCTCCTTCGAGCGTATATCATTAACACAGACGAGAAATGCAAATGGAAAGTTAAAAGAGTTATATTCTGTAGCAAATAATTTCGTCCAATGAAATTGTTGAAAGTGTGTATGAAATGTGCTTCTGAATATTTGGCCTGTCTGTATTTTCTTACGTGACTCGTGTCATCTTTCGGCTACAAGTAATTAATTTGATTTAGATGTGGCCCCTAATCACAGTAACCCCTTATGTTTCATTGGCAATTAGTGTTAGGACGATTAATCGAAATCGAAAAATCAGTGTCGGAATCGGAAAAAAATAGCCTAATATCCGATTGTATAAAACTATTGTTTGAATTTTGTTTTAAAGTGAATTTCCTATTGCTAGTAGTAATGATAAACTGAAAATGTTAAACTACCAGTAAAACTAAGATTTCTAGATCCTGATGACGAATTCTGGTAAAAATGCCACCTGGAGTAAATGGCCCGGTCAAAAATGGCACAGACAAAAATGGCACGAGTGGATAAATAGGAAAAATAAGAACAAAAGAAAAATATATATGAAAATCTCACAATGAGTTCATCAAAATTTTTGCGAAATAGATAAAGGGAAAATGTGCTCTGATGAGCTTGCTGCTCTGGTGCCCCCACGACGTAAATTCCCAAGACCAACCCGACAATCTTCCAAATCCTATCCATTCACTGTAGAGGTCCCCAGATGTCAGAGAGCTTTCCACTTCAAAAGCTTCTTTCCTCTTTCTGCTGGACTCTGGAACTCCCTCCCTGCTCCCTGTTTTCCTGACGTTACTGATATAAAGAAATGTAAAAACTAATGTAAACAGACATCTGGCTGCGCAGCTCCCGATTGAGGCTGCCCCCCCCCAAAAAAAAACTTTCACCCTTTTTTCTCAGTAGCCCCTTACGTCTACAGTGGCGGCCTGCATTGTTTGGGGTGAACTATGTTAAAAAAAATTAAATTACGAAGTTTGTAAAATTAAAATTAAAATTATATCAACAGTTAAAAGTATATGATAATTCTTTGGAACATCCCTCCTTTTTAAAAAAATGAAATTTTAAGTTTTTCGGCGTTTAGGTTATTTTAGAATCGGAATAGGAATCAATAATTGTATCGGAATCGGGAATTTAGAACCAAATCGGTAATCGTATCAGAATCGGGAAAATATTGAAACTGTCCCCTCACTATTGGCAAAATACCGTATTTTTAGTAAATAAAAGTAAGTAAAAAAAAAGCCAGAAGAAAGAAAGAGAAGCCTGTCCGCACGCTTAAAGTCAAAAAGTCAGTGACCATAATGAATCCCGAGTAGTCGTTTTTCGAGACGCGGTACAAGTGAAGTGGGTTGGGTATTTCGAACAGAAAAACGCGTCATGGTCTTCTGAATGGCTACCTACTTTTAATCTGACAAGACTTAAAACGTTGAACTTCTCATCCCGTCTCTCTGCGTTGGTCAACTCCTGCGTTCTCAAGGGACGTCTTTATTTTGAGGTAAGCGCGAGGCTGGCATATACGGTAGTACCGTTATTGTTTTTACAAGGCAAAGTGCTTTGGCCAGAGCTCAGAAAATTAAGGTCACTTGAAGAGTCAGCGATCCCAGTATCCAATCGGTTGAAAGACATTGACCGATCTATTCACCCAAAACTCGGTGAAGAGCAATGAAATAAAACATAAAAAGAAAGTTGAAAAGCATGTATTTAGAAAGGCCATAAAAAGCTATTGAACTTTTGAAAATAACTATAAAATAAACAAGTTCAACTTCAAATTAAATGAACGTAAACGGAAAATATGAAAAATCGAATATCAAAGTCAAAAAGCTCAACTACAAATAAGAAAAATGAAATTAATAGCAGTTGAACTTCAAAGTAAAATGTTTGAACATCAAATTAATAAAAGGATAACTGCAAATTTAAATAGTTGAAATTACCAGCAGTTCTTCAAATTTAAGTAGTTGACCACCAGATTAATCAAAGGTCAACTGCAAATTTAAAAGTTGCAATTCAAGGTCAAATTGTAACAGTTAAACACCAATTAATCAAAGCTCAACTTAAATTAACAAAATACACCAAATTATTCAAAATTTAATTTCAAATCTAAAAAGTTTAAATTAATAGCAGTTAAACTTCACATTTAAATAGTTTAACATCAAATTACTAAAATCTAAACTTCAAATTTTAAAAGTTTAAATTAATCGCATGTAAACTCCAAATTTCAAATAATTGAATATGTAATTAATAATAGCTCAACTACAACATTTTAAACGTTGAAATTAAACGTGAATTTCGATGGATCACAAATAAGTAATTACGAAAAGGTTAACTATTAGAAATTGAGCTAATTTTTATCTGAAGTATTATGAAGATAATCTTCTAAACAAATTTACTGATCATTGTGATTTTTGGAATATATATTCTAAAAATACCGTAAGTATCATGGGCGCATTCTTTCGTAAATTGTAACATTGGGTGCATATACGAGGGTCGTTCAATAAGTAATGCCTCTGACCCACCTCCAGGTGTCTGATCTAGATGACATTTTGTATGTGTAATGATTTATATCTATCCAGTATACTGAGCTTCAGTTTTTATCCGGATGTTTCACTGATTAAAAGATATTAGTTGCCTCTTATATCTTCTGTTGGATTAATTTATATATATATATATATATACATATTTGTCGCTCCTTAATAATTAGTAGAGCACTTTAGTAGTAGTGCAAATACAGCGTGACGTCATTTGCTTTATAATGCATCATTCCTTAATATAAGTAAAATGCCTGTGTCGCTCATCGCCGCTTATAAATGTATTTAAACTACCACAGTTCATCAGCTGTTCGGATATTGGCCGCGAGGTTTAAGACGTCGGATTGAAGTTGAAAAATACTTATAATCCAGGGTTTCGAACCGAGTGACCGGTAGTGAATAGTCATACTTCTACGCTGAAGAGTCTTGATTGAAAAGAGACGAAACGTATACGTCCGTAGATAATAAACAACAACAAATATTTTTCATATATATATATATATATATATATATATATATATATATATATATATATATATATATGTATATACATATGTATATATATATATTCCCTATATTGCAGCAGTTTTCACAGAATAGATGTTGCCGGCATCTGCCTAGTGTATGGTTATATTCATAACAGATGCTGGACTCAACTCCAATCCCTGCACCTCCCTGTAAAAGATTCACAGCTACGCCTAGCTACAAAAATAAGAAACAACGTTTCTTTCCCTCTCTCTCTCTGTCTTTCTTATTCTCTCTCTTGTTCTCTCTCTCTCATTCTCTTTCTCTTTCTCTTTGTACCCCAAAGCAAACGTAATGTCAATGAACAGAGGTTCTCTCCTAGAATGTACTACCCGTGGCGCAAGATACCGCGAGGCTACTTCCACGCGGACTGCAACATAACCGTCTTCAAGTCTAACGTAAATGAAAACTTGTTGGATGATCAATTCGTTTTAAATGATATAGTGTTTATCCCAGCCGCTGTTTCTGGCGGTGACCATCCTTCAACTGACAACGCTTTTTACCCTTATCCTTTAGTAACACCAAGGCCTTAAGCGTTGACTAACTAGTAAAAAGAAATACGTAAATACTATAATTTAAATAATTGCTCTCTTTGTCATATTATAGTTATGTTTTCAGGTGTGTGAGATGTGTAAAAGACTCATATACGTCGCTGTAGGTAGCTATATATATATATAAATGAAACAACACCCTTTCAAATCGAAAGACATTTCTTCAAATGGATTTACATATCTGATGAGAGCGCACCACGCTTGAAACGCGTTCTATAAAATTATAAAATTATAAAATAATAAAATAATAAATAAATGTTGAAAATAACTTTTTACAAATGTTGGTAGCCTTACTCCTTTATATATATATACTTTTCTCTCGTTGGAACTGCACTAATATTGAACTTCCCTTTTATCTTTCTCTCTTTCTCTCTCTCTCTTTCTCTCTCTCTCTCTCTATATATATATATATATATAGAGAGAGAGATAGATAGATAGATAGATAGATAGATAGATAGATAGATAGATAGATTTATTTAGATTTTTCACTCAGAAGATAGATTATTCAGTGAACACCGGGATTAGGCTAATAAAAACAAGCTCGATGATATTCGATTACAGGGTACAGAGCATTTATATGTGATTTTTTGAAGGCTTACGAAAGCATTCAGTTCAGTAGACCAATCATCACCACAAAATACTTTTTCTTTCAAAGAATCATTTATTCATCATATATATTCAAATTAAAGAGTTTTTTCCTACACGTGTTTCACTACCAAGCAGGTCCTTGCTTGGCAGATCATCAGGGAAATTAAGTATCTGGAATGAGAGTTTCAACAACGGGTAATACACAATGTGGTGTTGTGTTAATTGAGGTCACTTAAGAAGAGAATAAAAAAGTAAAAAGATAAAAAGGAAAAGATAGAAAATGTCTTAGAAAAGCATATATATATATATATATATATATATATATATATATAGAGAGAGAGAGAGAGAGAGATTAAGGGAGAGGGAGAGAGGGAGATAGCGATAGGTAGTCATCCATAGACTGATTGTTTCGCCGATTCGACTCCATTGCTGATGTGTTTGATTAAGAAGGATTAACTCGGAACAAAATTTTCATTCTCTTGACTAAAAGATATTTGTAATAGTTTCTGAAGTATTTATTTACTTCGTATGATATATCCTGGAAGTTTGATAAAATATTCATATACTGATTAGTCGAATTATTTAATAGGAATTTTACGAAAATGTAATTAGATAATCAATAATGTTTTCCATGTTGTCTTAGAAACGATCGTACGCCAACTATTCGTTGTGTTTGAATTCTCGGAACTGATATAAATAATTGTCTTTATTTTATTCATTTCAACTTACCTAATATATATATATATATATATATATATATATATATATATATATATATATATATATATATATATATTTATATATATATATATATATATATATATTTATATGTGTGTGCGGGTGTGTGTGTGTGTTTCAAATCTTATGTTTCAATGGTTTTGCCGTTATAGTGCGGTGTATACATAAATAATACTTACATAAAATATATCCTCTTTATTATATGGATAAATAAACCTAGTTGTCTGTGTAGTGTTTATTTATATTATCACACAGTGCGAGCATTTACCTCTTTCTGCTTTGAGTTTTAATGGCTGATTAGGGGTCTGCTGCCCTTGATCCAAGTCGGGCGCTACTTTTATTCCGAAATCCGAAACACAACTGTCCCCGTGAGATTCGGAAAAAAAGATCATAAACCTGGAGCATCTTTGTCATTATTGCGCGCAATCTCTGGAAAAGCTATAGACGTCAATCACATGCAAACGCAAGAAGATGCAATCTGACCTTCTTACAAACGTACACAGCTGTAGTTTCCCGGGACAACAAATTTAATTTGGCCTAAAAGAAAAAGAAACGAGTAATTTCAATGCTTTTTTATGTCTATTTTATTTTCATTTCTATTTTATTTTAAAAATATTTTTTACTTACTTTTTCATGAAGAACGTAAAAAAAAACTCCGACAACGTTTTACTTCTTATTTACTACGACATGAACATCAGCAAAACATTAAACAGAACCCTCTAATTCCTCTATCTCGAGTAACCTCTCCTCCCCAATGATTGTCAGTAACTCCTCCTTTGCCAATATCCCATAATCCTTTGCGATTCTTCTCAATCGGATAAAGAAATAATTTATGAAAGAATCTTTTATTTTTTACTTTTTCGCTTTTACCATCCAGCCGACCCAGTTTCATCCCCTAACCATCCACAGCAAGATCTGGTTTCTTTTTTCCTGCAAGCCCCACGCTTTCGTTTCGGCTTCCCCTACCCCCACCGTTGCCATTCGTTGGGATGCGGCCACCCGCAACTAGGGCCACGGTCCATATGTAGCCAAACGGGGTTAGGTTACCAGACGTCGCTGTTAGTGTTATCAGAATGGTCACCACCCTTTTAACCCCACGATTTCATCTCCTGACTTGTCGGCTCTTCCAATGACCTGACCCCATAAAGTGGTAAAAAAGGAGATGGGTCCCCCGCCTTTTTTTCCTGGTTCTGTTTAATTCTTTGATTTAGTCTTTCGGTATGTCTGTACTAATTTCTAGGTCGGGTTGTGACAATAAAAGCAAAAAGCATCTCACACTTTTCTTTTAAACCAACAAGATGAAGCTATCTCCCCGGGTATGTGCTGGCTTATAATCTACTCATCTGTTTAAATTAGAACCTTTCCCTAACCCTAACCTTAACCCTAACCTTTCAGAACGCAAACATTTTTACCACAATAAGAATCAATACTTTATATTATTTATTTTATGGAAATTGCTCCAGACAAGCCATGAAGCCACTTGATGTAAGGAGGTAAAAGAAATACTACTTCAAGGTTAAATAACTAGCCAACGATAAGTGTTAGATAGATTCCGACCCAGAAAACAGCAATTCTTCCCCATTTCTCAGAAACATCGCTCATGGAATGTAAAGACTAAAAGACAAAATAAGGGAAGCGAGATTGACAATGATGCCAAAAGTAAATCCAATGTGTACTTTCTACTCTTCTACTGCGCGGTATATGTTGGAATATAACATTCATACCAGATGTTGCCTTTATTCTCTAAAATGTTAAGATTTATTTATAAAGAAAAATTAATATCGAAAATCAGATCGTTTTTTCTCATGTAATGTGTTAATACATTTTTACGAGATAAATAACAAAATAAAAATTTAACACAAATAACAAAGCACGAATAATAATCTGCGCCCTTATTTATGAGTAAATATACGATTCAAACTAAAGTAAAAATTAATTTCGAAATATCAAGATACATTTCCGAGAAAGAAAATAAAGCAGATTTAACAGTAAACGTCAATGAATTATTCTACTCTTTCGTGTTTTCTATGAAATTCACTTCTTTTGTACAAAAGTAGTGAACTTTATTATAATTGAACATTTAGGTCGTATTGTTTAGAGAAGTATTTACTTAAATAAAAGTAACATTTTAAGAAAAAGAATGAAGAAATATCGAATTGTTGGTGCTTAATTTGTAGAAATAAATCTTTTTTTTTATGAAATGGAGATCTTTATTCGATCGGACAGTTATAGATTGAAAATAAAAATAACAAAATTGTCTAGATTCTTCCTATGTATTTTCAGGCTGAAAATATGATATTTCAAATATATAATTTTTAAATCTAGTTCTAATGTCAGTAATTTTCCTTGCAAAGTCATATATATATATATATATATATATATATATATATATATATATATATATATATGTGTGTGTGTGTGTGTAGAATTTGGTATATTCGGACTACTTTTTTCTTCTTGGGTGTTTTTATCACAACGTTTTGGCCGATGTCACCTCCGACCTTCTTCAGGTGAACCTTGTTGAACTCGGGAATCGTTCTGTCGAACTTGAATCTGGGCGGAATTTCGAACGGAACACTTTTATTAAATCCACAGGGGTAGTATGCTCTCATTCCATCTGCCATGAGTGGGAAGAAGTCTTCAGTAATTCGTAATTCTTCGTATCGACCGATTGAACATTCAACTAAATTTTGCTTAGTACTCTAAGTGGTGCAGTGGATATAGTACTAAGTAAAATTCAGTTGTAAGTGACAGTCATCTGAAGGTTGAAGGTTCGATCCTCAGTGCGGGCCATACGAAGATGTCAGATGGAACGAGAGCATGCTACTCTGTGGATTTAATAAAGGGTTCCGTTCGAAATTCCGTCCGACAGAAAGACTCCCGAGTTCGACAAGGTACACCTGAAGAAGGTCGGAGATTAAAACACCTAAGATGAGAACAGAAGTCCTAATATACCAAATTCTACAAACCATCAACACTCATCTAAAAAATTCCGGAATTTATATATATATACATTTATATACTTAAAATTATTAATATGTATATATATATATATAATATTAATTCTAAGTAAATAATATTAAATTATTTTAACTGCATACACTAGCGTTTCAAGCTTTCGCTCTCAGCAGTGTAGGGAGGATAATCGCACGGTTTAAACCCCGTCTACAGAATAAACCTAAACTCCGCAAGCAAGCGTATAACTATTAGTCAACGAGACATTACCACATTCAGGCAGGACATTCAAGTTATATTTTTACGAAGGGCGGCATATTTAGAAAGATTGACCAAAGAATATTCCTGTCAGTCTATTTTTAACTTCTCCGAATTAGGCTCAACTTGATAAGAGAATGCTTAACATTATAATTAGGCCATAATATAACAAACATGAAATGATGAATATATATAAATAAATATATATAAATATATAAAGTTAATACAACAAAAGATATAAGACGCAACTAATATCTTTAATTAGTTAATATAAAATTTGATTCGCACCTTATTTTATTCTTTCACTTTATCTAGTGGTATATATATATATATATATATATATATATATATATATATATATATATATATATATATATATATATATAAAAGAGGGTAGTGCAGTATTAGTGCAGTTCCAACGAGAGAAAAGTATATATGTAAAGGAGTAAGGCTACCAACATTTGTAGAATGTTTTTTTCAACATTTATTTATTATTTTGTTGTTTTACCATTTTATAATTTTATATAACGCGTTTCAAGCGGTGGTCCACTTTCATCAGATATGAAAATCCAAATGGATTTTCATATCTGATGAAAGCCGACCATAAAATTATAAAATTATAAAATGGTAAAACAACAAAATAATAAATAAATGTTGAAAAAAACATTCTACAAATGTTGGTAGCCTTACTCCTTTACATATATATATATATATATATATATATATATATATATATATATATATATATATATATATATATATATATATATATATATTACGCTTAATTTCAGTTACTAAGTCTTTATGGATTTCTATTCCAAAATCAAAACAATTCGTTGGATTTGATGGTCCGTATCGCGCATACATTAACATGTAAATCTAGGGTATCTCATACAGAAAAGGAAACATAAAAACAATAAACAAACAACTTACATTAAACACAATTCCCTTTGAGGAAACGTAGATTTCTTCTATATTTCTAAACACAGTAAAAGTATCATTCTCAACATCATTAAACTTAGCCTCGACTATATAGCTTCTTACAATACTAAACTAATTCATAAAATAAACACTAGTGGTATAAATATCCCTCCAAACTCTATAGTTGAACCCCAATGTAATTGTAGAAATGTAAATGACTGCCCTCTAGAAGGTAAGTGTATAACTTCATATATTTTGTATAAATTAAACATTGTGGAGAGACATAGTACTCGGACATGCATATTATCCAAATATAATTATAGAAACCACATATTCTCTTTCAAAGTAAAGCCTAGCTCGGATTCTAAAAGCATCCTAACACCACTAACTGTGTTAGAAAATTGCGAAAGAATAACGCCAAATTTGAATTTGAATTGTCTATATGAGATAAACAAAATTAATAGACACTTGGTAAGTTGTAAAAATGTAATCTATGCACCCTGGAATTGTATCATATAATAAAGTCTCAGGATTACTTAATTAATAACAAACAGTAAATTCTGCAAAATTGTTTGCACCGATCTAAATACATACTCTCTCATTTTAGGTATGACTATAGTGTAAACGTACATAAGACAAAGGAATATACATATAATTACACCATATAAATAATTGCGCGGATTGATACATATAGATCGATAGTTCAATAAATAATAAAAATAGTTAATATATTTGGTAAACAAATATATCATAAATTAGTCATAGTGTGGTCTATTCTTAATACCTATATATAGACTGATAGTTAACTTGTATCTAAAGAACATTCAGTATGGTAAATTGAGAGTGTCATGCTTTGTTTATCTGATGTTCTAAATAACTGTTCTGCACATAATTGCTGCGGGTCACCTGCGTCATCTGATACGTAATTGATTCAATAAGTAATTTGTTTCCTTCTTAAAACACTCTGCTTGAAAAAGAAAAGAGCATGTATATAAGTGTTACACCGGCTGTTCTAACAGAAGAGAAACTACACCGGTTCTCACTATAAATAGTGCGATTAGACAATCACCAGGAAGAAAAAGGACAGTATTGTAACTGTCTAGCCGAGTGCCAGTCAGTTTCCTTACCTTTGTACCTTTTATGTTAATACACTTTTTATCTTAACCCAACCTCGACTTGACTTCTTCTTTTTACTGTTGGACTACTCCACAATAATAAGTGAGCCGGTTTGCAAAGTCGATGCTCACCATAGAATATTTATCGAAGATCCAAAGACAGCAATCACTCAGGTAATCAATGCAATTCCACGGGTTATGCGTCACGTGTTAAACGTTCGAGAGTTACTTTAAAGCTGCATAG
This sequence comes from Sepiola atlantica, assembly GCA_963556195.1. Taxonomy (NCBI): domain Eukaryota; kingdom Metazoa; phylum Mollusca; class Cephalopoda; order Sepiida; family Sepiolidae; genus Sepiola; species Sepiola atlantica. Next base: position 79,287,310 of record OY744533.1, read on the forward strand.
CTATTGGCGGCCGTGATGCCGGCCAATAGCGATGCAGTATCAAAATCACTCTCGTGCTAAAATGTTCAAACGAATTTCAACCAGAAAAACATGCAATGCACTTTTTATGAATACTTAGTTTTATCGTTTATGATCTTGTATTTTTTATTGAACCTGTCTCACCTGCTACATTCTTTGCTCCTGTGGCGTTCCTAGACCTGCTAGGACTTGTTTCCTTAGAGCAGATGACGTTTAATTAAAGTGAGAACACAACTGACCAATTGTTTTTTCATTAACCGGTACGGGATCATAACGGTCTAGGAAACGTTACGGCGGACTAATCTTTATTAATAAAGATTTTGATCTGTTTAGAAACATTGTTCAATTTGAATATATGAAAGTATAGAAGCCGTTAAAAGGCGTATTTTTTATTGTCATGAAAATTTTCGTAAGTAAATCCCATATCCAGACATATTAAGAATGGTTGCATTTTGCTGCAGTATTTTCTTTTATTATTTTTTAATGGAAATAAAATTAAATAAGGATTATATTACACACAAACTAATTGGGCAACCGCCTGAAGGTTTATCATGTGGAGACCAGACTACAGACGTGTCTCTTAACTTTACATCACACTGGTGAGTACTGACACAACTTTATTTAAATACATATTAGTTTTTCACATATCTCTCAGTATGTCTGCACGCGCACCGAAGCAGTGGTTCCTGGGGGAAAACGAGACTATCTCTTCCTTTGAGACGTAGAGGAGTAAGCTTACATACTGTCTGTCCTTTGCTAGTGTCGGTTGAGTAGTTTGCATTCAGACAAGGAATGACACTAGATGATGGTAGGAGCTAAAATACAAAAAAAGTCGAGGTTGGGTTAAGATAACAAGTGTATTACCATAAAGGTACAAAGGTAAGGAAACTGACTAGCACTCGGCTAGACAGTTACAATGCTGTCCTTTTTCTCCCTGGTGATTGTCTACTCGCACTATTTATAGTGAGAACCGGTGTAGTTTCTCTTCTGTTAGAAGAGCCGGTGTAACACTTATATACATGGCTCTTTTCTTTTTCAAGCAGAGTGTTTTAAGAAGGAAACAAATTACTTATTGAATCAATTACGTATCAGATGACGCAGCTGACCCGCAGCAATTATACATAGCAACGATAAGTCTTAGGTGGATAGATTCTGACCAAGAAAACAGCAATTATTCCCGCTTTGCCAGAAACATCACCCATGGAATGTGAATATTAAAATACAAAATAAGGGTAGCGGGAGTTCGGGCTGCTGAAAGTAAACCCAAGATTCACTTTCTACTCTCCTGTTATGATGCCGTTTAAGGTCGCAATATCTTGTACTAGCATGTTGACCTGACTCAATCTTCAGTTTGCGAACAGA
>OY744533.1:79293689-79301189 GCA_963556195.1 Sepiola atlantica
AGAGACAACAGATAGCCACTATAACAGTACTTGTGCAGGGAGTCTATAGTGTAGACAAGTTGCGCAATAACTGACCGCACCTCTTCTGATCCAACATGTAATGATTTGGCACGGATAACCATTGGAATGCAGAGTATGATATAAGGGATCAGAATGATATTACAATAACAACTACTGCTAATAATATTGCTACTAATGCTACTACTACTACTACTAATGCTACTACCACTATCACAGCTATTAACATTATTACTATCCATAAAAAATATTATTAATAAAAAAATTTCCACCCTCCGAAATAATTCGACAGAATTGCACTAAATTCAGTATGAAGATACCTTAAGATATCACTACCTAAACCATTGTTGGGATTTCTACCAAATTTAGCAAGTTGATAATTGTATTACTGCTATTAAAACATATAGTTAATAACCAGCCGGTCCTACTTGGCTTTGAACGGGTCTGTTTACTTACACTGGGCGTGAATAACAGTCTAAATAATAATTGTAAAACTTGTTTTGTATAGGAAGGGGGTATAGAATAGGTTGCATGTAACAACTGAAATATAAAAAAAAAACTAGCGGGACATCATGGAGATTCTACAGTGATCTCTTACCTCAAACAGTATGTAGGCCCTCCGTTCAGTCTAGAGAGACTATGGATACCCCTATAAGGGGCTGGCTGCGCGTGTAATTATGAAGCAAGGGTTGCGCAATCCGTAACAACACCTCTCCCGAGTCGGCACTGCTTGATTCCAATGGCAAGCAGTTCAAGACGACTGGAAACAATGCCGAGATAAACAGAGAGCACATACAGCACCTGGTAGTCCCAAATGGTCACCCATTTAATACTGGCCAGGCTCAACGTCGCTTAACTTCGGTGATCTAACGGGAACCGGTGTGCCAACGTGATTTGTACCGTATACTTTGCTGTTAAACATCATATTCGTATTGAAATATAAATATATGTCAGTTTCAATTTTATTAGGAATAAATGATTTGCTTTTTTCTGTAAATACAATTGTCAGCTAAATATTATAAAACGATTGTGTCATTCTTTTTAAAACCGTAAATATCCGCCATTTTTTTATCGTAAAATTAATTGACAGCTAAATATAATTTCAAACAATAAAACGAATGCCACTTTTAGAAATAGTATGTTTTAGTTGACGTAATGTCATGAATTTATTTTGGAATAATTAGTTTTAAAATGGGTGAAGTCGTAATTGTTTATCTTAGCGACACCATGGTAATCACGTTTCACTATTTTTGCTGATTGGTCGATCTCATTTTTTTTATACATGTGAACGGTGATAATGTACGTGCTAACATGAGATTTCTTAGCGTATTATTATTTAGATACTACATAAAAGATGCAAAACAGCCATTCAATCAAAATAATATATGTGACTGAATTACGAATTAAAAAAACGTCTTTATTTTCATATTGAACGTGGTTATCAATGCAACGCCATTGAGAATAACACAGAAACGCGATGTTATTTAGTTTTTAAGTCTAATAAAAAAGCTTATTATACAAAATGCGTAATTCGTTATATTTGAAAAGGTCATAAAACGTCTTGAATAACATATTAAACTATTATTTTGATTTTAGATTTTGAGTTATTCTTTAAAGAAAATCTGCTTTACGTGTTTTAATTAGTCATAATCTCCAATTAAATCAACATGTTTTTGTCTATCACATTATTCCTCCCTCTCACTGTATGTTGTTTTACCTTCCGTATTATTGTATACGGTATCTACCTCCCCCTCCCTCTCTCTCTCCCCCTCTCTCTCTCTCTCTCGCTGCTTATTAACATTATTAAAAAAAGATTGAAGCCGTCTATTACAAGAAAAAAAGAAACATCACTATAAGTAAGTAATACAATTAAACCCGTAGTTTGGGAGAGAAAGGCAAATAAACAGAGATGGGAGGGTGATGTTGCAAGCAGAATTATTTTCAAACTCGCTTTTTCCTTATTCAAACAATCTAACCAGAGATCAATTGGTTACCCAGCATGTCACAGTTTTTTTTTCTGATCAAATTGTTAGATACGCTCTCGAATGTTTAAGTGATGCTTCATCTGCTGCTCCATCATCTACGTTTGAATTTGAAACAGCGTTTATTATCGCAATACGCGCAGACTGAATAAACGTGTCTTATTTTGGATGCATTCAAAAATCTCCAAAAGAGACTATATCCGCTGGGAAGTCTGCTTCGTTAATATTCAAACCGTCATTTCCGTAAGTCTGGCACGCTTACGTTATATGCCAACTTTTTGTCTGTTTGTCATTGTAAGTTTAAAACAGCATTTTCATTGGTGCACGCGTTTTATTTGTTTAGATGCGTCTTGTATTTAAAGTCCATGACCTGATAGAAGTTTTACGTGATTCGTAATTCTATTCTTAGTATCTCCCATGCTGAGGCTTGAACCTTCAGCCTCCAGAAAACTGTCACGTTGAGCCACGGGTTATAGCTGAGGCAACGAGAGCAAGCACCCCCCGCAGAACAAATAAAAGGTTCCGTTCGATATTGCCTAGACAGTCCTGTGTTCGACATAAAAATTCCCGAGTTTAACAAGACGCACCTGAAGAAGGCTGGAGGTTAGATCTGCCCAAACGCTGTGACAATAATATCCAAGATTAGGACAGTAGTCCGAATAATCAAAATAATATAAATTGTCGTGTCATGTTTGTCGAAACGATTACAGTAATGATAGTAATAAACACGTGGAGCTTCATCAAGTGCATGGAAGAAGTGTATTACATCTAGTATAAGGACCTCGTGGGAAGCCAGATGTGTTGTAAGATGTCAATAAATACGAACAACAAATACTACTACTACTACTACTACTACTACTACTACTATACAAAAGCAAACACTTGTCTTCTATCACAACAAAAAACTATTTATTTTCTCCCTCCATGTGCCTAGTGCTAGGCGGAATTTTCCATTGACAGGGCCTCTGTGTTAGGGTTTTTCACTTCTAGAACACATTACCACGGGCCTGCTTCCCTGCTAATTACAACTTAATCGTTTTCAAATCCAATGTCAAATTATTGTCACGGACCGCCTCATAAGCAAGCATACGCAGGTAATATCATTGACAGATGTAAGTACTCCCATAGTGTTCCTCATCTTTCGGCTGGCAATCATTCCCGTCTCATTAACCTTTACCATCGAGTGGCTCTGGCCATTGATGAGTTGAGATCCTAATAGTAAAATAAACATTCTAGTATATCATTGGGGCAATCGGATTTTTTTTACTAATGAGTCACCACTTATCAAGGCCCAAACGCCACTCGAGGATAAGGGTTTATTAGTTTGTCAGGTGGACGGTGAGTCTACCCCGTCATGATTAGTAACGATGGTTGAAATATGGCAGAATTGGATTAATTAAGAAGACAGCTCACAAGAATGTGTTTACATTGAACTTGAAAACGACTATGTTGTAGTCAGCTGAGAAGCAGCCCGGCGGTATTTAGAAATGTATAGTTTAGGCTTTACCAATTGACATAATAATCTTATATACAGATCTAAAAATGTATAATTCAAAATAGGTAATTATCATGAGTTGGCAATAAATCCTTTCATGAAGCATTGTTATCAAAGGAAATGTGTGTTCCTTTTTTTCATACATGAGTTGAAATTTACCAGACGGCCTGGCCGATGTCCACTTCAGACGGAATAGGTATTTTCAAGCTGTCATATACTGATGGGGGTGGGATTTTTCGATCCTCCTCCGGTGTGGCCTTGTTGATTTTGGACAAGTTTTTTTAATATGTGTTTGGAACTTTGTAATTTTTTTAGGGGGGATATTTAGGTCCTATCTGGATTTCATTTCGTCCGATACATCTTTTTAGCGATCAAATGTTTTAAGGTTAAAATGCAAATATGTTTATCAGGTGTAATCGGTTGTACGGTATGTTCGACTGGGTATAATAAGAGACAGCGAAAACAGTAGAAAAATATATATCTAATTGGTCGGATCAATAATGTTACATCTTTATGGTTGAAAAGGTTGCTACTTTATTTTGTATTAGCGAGACGGAATATAAAGTTCTGAGACGTGTGGTTATTCTCGTCTGAGAAGCAATCTCTACAGAAATGGAATTCCATTTGCAGAAGTAAATATAATGTGTTTGAAGTTGAAATCGTTGTTGTCGTATTTTCCACCCAAAAGATCTTCTAGTTATCTGTGCAAAGGAAATTATCTTTAAGCATGAATTTGCCCAAGAAGTATAAGAAGTGTAGCATAGAACTCCTTAAGATCGTTTAACACTATGTCGCTTAGGTTTTGTTCATTTATATTAATCGTCAAGATTGGTGTGTGTGTGTGTCAAGAAGTTAGCTTAACGAAATCAAATTCTGAAATGAAATTGTTATAAAAAGTTTCCACAATTTAAAAGTATACAGATCGGTAGAGAATTTAATTCTATTGTGTTTGCTATCAATTATTTGTCGATCTTTATTTGTTTACAACCTTTTATCATTCTGTAATTTAGCTTTTATTAAGAAACACACTGTGTTGTTTGAGAGGAATTATTGTTGTTACTGTTATATATATACATATATAAACATATATTACTGTTTATGCCAATGAGTTATCACTTAACAAGAAAAGAAACACTGAAGGATAAGGTTTAATGGGATTGGCATTTGGATGACACAATGAGAGCACCAGAAACGACGTCTTTAAAGGGAAGATTTGATTACCTAAGAAGATAGTTCTACATGTATTTATTGACATTAAACTTGAAGAAAAACAAGTTGTAGCTTGCAGAGAAGTAGTCCCGTAACATCGTGTTATTTAGATAGATATTTATAAAAATAAACTATGTTTATTGTTCATAGAAAGTTCGTTTACTTTGAGGTATACTAAGGAAAAAAGGAAAATATATTTTTAGTTATTGTAGCTAGTGGAAGTCTTGATGTGAACGTTCAACAGGTGCTCAGTCGAGCAGTTCATTAGCGTTTTTTTTAGATAAGTAGAAAATAATAAATAAGATTGTTGAATTTTTTTGTCGAATTTTTATAACTTCTGCTTTTATCTGGGAGGTGTTGTCATTTTATTTTCTGTTTATAGTTTAGCTATGTTTTCATATGATATTTTATTTCTACCTTTTTGTTTTGATGGTCGAATCGATTAAAAAGTTTGCAATTTAGTTAAATATTTACGAAATAATTTTTGGTGTTTTGTAATTTGTGATCAAGTAAATCCGTTGTATAAATAGTTTAATATTTTTAGAATAGTGATTTTATTTTGACACAAAAAAATATAATTACAAAAAATTTAAAAATAAAAAAGGTATAATCAAGCGGGGAATTGTGTAATGTTCAACCAGGAATGCTATTTTTTTAATTCATATATATTTATTAAATAAATTTGTTTAGAATAGTGATTTTATTTTGACACAAAAAATATAATTCGAAAAATTGAAAAATAAAAAAAGGTATAATCAAGCGGGGAATTATGTTATGTTCAACCAGGAATGCTATTTTTTAAATTCATATATATATATTAAATAAATTAAATTCGTTTAGAATAGTGATTTTATTTTGACACAAAAAATATAATTCGGAAAATTTAAAAAATAAAAAAGGTATAATCAAGCGGGGAATTGTGTTATGTTCAACCAGGAATGCTATTTTTTTAATTAATATATATTTATTAAATAAATTAAATTCGTTTAGAATAGTGATTTTATTTTGACACAAAAAATATAATTAGAAAATTTTTTTAAATTTTAAAAAATAAAAAAGGTATAATCAAGCGGGGAATTATGTTATGTTCAACCAGGAATGCTATTTTTTAAATTCATATATATTTATTAAATAAATTAAATTCGTTTAGAATAGTGATTTTATTTTGACACAAAAAATATAATTCGGAAAATTAAAAAAATAAAAAAGGTATAATCAAGCGGGGAATTGTGTTATGTTCAACCAGGAATGCTATTTTTTAAATTCATATATATTTATTAAATAAATTAAATTCGTTTAGAATAGTGATTTTATTTTGACACAAAAATATAATTCGAAAAATTGAAAAATGAAAAAGGTATAATTGAGCGGGGAATTATGTTATGTTCAACCAGGTAATGTTATTTTTTTCTTCATATATGTTTATTAAATAAATTTTTTTTTTTAGAATAGTGATTTTATTTTGACACCAAAAAAAGATCATTCGAAACATTGAAAAAATAAAAAAGGTATAATCAAGCTGGGTATTGTGTTGTGTTAACCAATAGTGTAAAGAACCATGGAATGTTATTTATATTTTCATTTATATTTATTAAATAAATTTATTTTTTTAAATACACATATGAGACTTTCGGTGTTAAAACACCTTTTTCAAAGTGTAGTTTCTTTTTATTTTGCTGGTATTTATCGCAAGAGGTTGTCTCCTCGTGGATATAGCAAATTGTATGTCCGATTTTGTTGATATTTTTGGGAAAGTGAAAATTCGATGTGTGCAAGCGTGGTTGGCACGAATTTTAATATAAGGGGTAGCAACTTTTTTAGAAAACATTTTTAAGGTTATTTAGAGAATTTAGAAAACCAAACAAAATTTTTTTCTCATATAGTATTTAAATTAATAAAATCATTCTTTTTTTTACAGACATATCTGAGACTTCGGTATTAAAACAACTTTTTCCAATGTGTTCTAAAAAATTATGTAACCTCTTTATATATATATATATATATATATATATATATATATATATATATATATATATATATATATATATATATATATACATACATATATATATACATATATATATATATATATATATATATATATATAAGGAAACTATATATATATATAAGGTAAATTCTTATTAAATAACTGAACAACAAGTCTCTTATCTAATTATCTTCATTTTTTCTTTTCTATTGATACAGTTTTTACAATTATAATCCATCGTCCAGGAAATACTTTTGCGTGTACATTTTCGGTTGGTGTTAATTTCCGTTAACAAAAAAGAAATGTGAGAAGAATCGTTCCTTCTTTCCCACAAGAAGGAAACAAAGGCTTTAGATTTCGTGATAACGTTAATCCTAGATGCGCTGCGTTAATCCAATCTCTGAGATTGAATTTGGGACACGCTTAAGCCGAACCCCCTCTCTGAATTATTCCTTATTTCCTGGCTCTTGGAAAATGATCAACAGTCAATCCTTAAATACCGTCTGTTTTGAATTTCTTTTCATACTAATATTTGTATTGATTTCACTTAAATGTAATGGCTAAAATCTAATTATCATTCCATATATATATATATATATATATATATATATATATATATATATATATATTTATATTTATATTTATATTTATATATATAAATTTATATTTATATATATATATATATTTATATTTATATATATATATATATATTTATATTTATATTTATATATACAAATTTATATTTATATATATATATATATTTATATTTATATATATATATATTTATATTTATATATATATATATATAT
>OY744533.1:79306189-79313689 GCA_963556195.1 Sepiola atlantica
TTAGGCATGGATACTTTGAGGGATTGTATGAAACCGCAATTTCGCTGTGCTATAGGTAAGACACGTATTCAATTGACTGAGCTCAACTCCATGGTTCTGTATAGTAAAACTTCCACAACGGAAAAAAAAACTTTCTTTTGTTCCTTAGTGTGACTAGCGTCAGGCAATATTTCCATAAATACAGCTCCTTTGCAAGAGTTTCCCGTATGTGGGACACATTACGGTGGGATTACTTCTCTGCATGTTACAGCAGAGCCATCTTCAAATCTAATGTCAACAAATATTGACAAACCATATCATAAGTAATAAAGCTTAACTCATTTCATTAATCATTTTTTAAACTCTCATTATATTCTCAAGCTTTCAACTGACAATCATTCTATCCCATTATTACTTATTCTCGAGTTGCTTTTGGGCTTGATAAATTTTAATTAATTAATACAAAACACAATAAATCGTTTACACATTAAAAACACCAACATGTTACACAAATGAACGTTACACTAATAATAATTCTACTAGATAGGCGATAGATATTATTCATAATTTCTCATCAGCTACAGTTGGTACTCTTTGATTTTACTTAGATTTACTTATTTAATAACTAAGAAATACAAAACTAAAACTAAATAAATAACGTGTACTAGCAAGAAATAGTAATTAATAAATAGGATTTAATAAAATATGAATTAAGTTTGTTGTGCTTAAATTAGGATAGATGCGAGGTTAGAAAAACGTAAAGCTCCCGAAAACTCGCAAAAACTTATATTATTGTGTCGTCTGGGCTGTTAATATTTTAATATTTTATTATGAGGTCTTATCTTTGTTAGTATGGGTATGTATATATATATATATATATATATATATATATATATATATATATATATATATATATATATATGATAATTTTATTTGCACAGACATGTACAAAATCTGCGACACTGACATGTCGATGTTATCGATCAACAGTTACTATAAACTGAGATCTCATCAGGGAGAGTTAGAATCCGATCTTAACCTCACATGCATCGACATGCCAGTGTCGCAGATTTTGTACATGTCTGTGTAAATAAAATTATCATATATAAAGCTCTATTTTGATATTGAGCACTTTTTATAAACCCAGTTAAAATTCTCTGGATTACCACCCTGTGGATATTTTTTACCTGGATTATTACCATTATTATATATATATATATATATATATATATATATATATATATATATATATATATATATATGTATATGTGTGTGTGGGGGGTATGCATGTATAAGTATATGCATGTTTATGTAATATTTTATATATGTGTTTGTCATGTGTATATGTGTGTTTATTGATACACATGGGTGCGTATGTGTTAGATAATGAAGAGTGGCAAAAATGAATCGTGGACGAGTCCATTGTGGGTGGGACGTCGAGAAAGAAAGAAAGACACTTGATAACTGTTAAAAAGGAGAAGGTTCCGGAGTGCAAGCGAGACTTGAAAAACGGCGGATTCAGAAACGCGAAGAGCCGGAGTGCTTGGTGATCGGAGTAGGGAAGTACCGGAAGAATGGGAGTTTACCGATGTTTATGGCACCGATGAAGCTTTATTGCCTATGGTACCTAAGCCCGTCTTGCTGTTAGACTTTTGTGTCCGCTGACTAAAAATGCGACTGATAAGCAAGTTGGTACAGTGAAGGAATCTCCTGACCTATATTTCATCATAGTGTTTGTGGAGCAATTGCTTCAGTTCACGCTCGGATAGACAATGCAGAGCAAATTGCTTTCCAATCGAATGCATATACGAGCGAGTTTCTAGCGGAAACCAAGTCTGTTACCTCAGCAAGAAAAAAGACTTTCACGAGACAAAAGTATGTCAAAAGAGTTTTATATGTGTGTGCGTCCCCGGCGTAAACCATCCGGTGATGGGAAATAAAGAAAACCGAAGTGTTTCTATATACGTTCTGTCATTTGTCATTCTTGTTGGATTTTAGCGGGTACCCCGAAAGAACGGGTAATACAACATATGTATATGCATATTGTCAATGTTTTAATTAATAGTTAGGTGGAATATTTTTGAAAATGAACGCATGGTGCAATTTAAATGAAGAAGTCATTTATTTATTTTTATTGGGGGGGGGGGGGCAGAATAAAATAAATAAGAAAATGATTGTTTCTATTTAAATTGCACCATGTGTTGATTTTTAAAAATAGTTCACTCAAATACATTTCCATGCGTGCCTCAAAGATGTTGTCAATTTCCTTAATAGTTAGGCTTTTAAGGTCGATCGAGTCGTATGAAAGAAAAGTAAACGTTCATTCATGAATAAATTTAAAAAGAAGGAAGCAGTATTTGAATTGAAAGTATTAAATTATTTCGCAGATTCTGACACTCTTTACTCGTATCTCCTTCCTCTAGATTTAAGCACGTTTAGGAGATAACCTGAGCTGTCTGACCGAATTTCGTAATGGGAAGCGTGTTCTTAGTAACTCGCCGGATGCTACTGTTATAATTGTTTTGTGGGGCTTATTTTATTACATATTTCTTATGCTGCTTCTTTATTGCCCATTAAAAGATCTTATTTTCATTATTATCTTTCGGCCCTTAAAGAGCATACGGGTGCTGAAACGTAATTGCATTTGCGTAGGCCGATTTCAATGTTTATATATATATATATATATATATATATAAATCTGAAATATTCTAATTTTGAAAAAGGAGGTTTTGCTCATACTATGCCCTTTAAAAACCCTATACAAGATACTAAATAAACTGAAATGTGGGGACTATTTATTAATAGATGTCGTATACCTAGTGTTAAGATTTGACACAAATCAGAGGTTGTGGTTAGGTAATTTTGACAGAATTATAACTCGCTTACCTCATATTATATCCGTCTTTATAAATAATTCAAAATAGTTTTATTTCACATCATAATTTATAGTATTTTAGGGGTTATATTTGAGTTTTACGAGACATACAATGACGATTTGTCCCGGGAATCACCTGACCTTTTCACGACGCTGATGTAAATAAAAACACATAGGAAAAAAATAGTTGAAGATGTCACGTTTAAAGCATTCGGAAAGATAATAAATAAAATATTAACAAATAAACAAGCATCGATTTCAGTTCACGTATGTATTTATTGTTTAAATTTTCCGAATAATCCATTTAGTATTTCGGTCGAATTCGTATATGTGAATCGGTGGTTTTCTTGTTCTATTTTCCTTAATTTTCGTGAGTATTTTCAATTTGATTCATGAAATCACCATCACGCGGTGCTAGTCTTGGTACGTTTACAACTATGTATTTACTGTTGATTATTTTTAAATGGCTAGTAATTTACGACTTTAAAAAAGACGTCTGTTATATTGAAATGTTTTATCTGAACGCGATTACGTGCTAAGCACGAGCAAAATTTTAAAATAAGATTGCTTAACTGCTAACAATTTGGTAATATTAATTATTATTCAAGATACGTTAAAATATGGTTAAAATATGGTGACTAGCTTTGTAATTCACATTATTGAGTGTTGAATGTTTTGTTTTTATGTAAAAGGCGTCAACAATTATTGGTATTTAAATTTTGGTATGGTGGTGAATTTAGCATTATTAACTGGATGTCTACATTGTTAAAGTGGGAAGTTATGTATTTTTACGCGGTGGCAAATTAAGCTAGTGTCGACAAGATGTAAGGTACATCTTCGGGAAAGTTTTCTGGTTGTGAAACTTATGTACAAATTAGTTTAATTATTATTGTCGTTTATACATTCGCTTATGATGCATTGAAAATTATATATTACATTGGTTCTTCCTGATGTATTGTAACTGAGAACTTACATTTACAACTATGTAGTTTGATGTTTTCAATTGTGTATTATAAATGATGAATCTTATTTTTTTATTACAGTTTATGGGGGCTATATATCGATGTATTATATTTTAAATAGTTTTTTCAACAGCTTTAAAGTCGGATTCATCTGCTTACAGTAGAATATATTAATATAGTTGGAAGTATGTAGCTGATTATTATTAGTATTGCCTAAGTTTCTAAAAAGTAATTTAATTTTGTAATCTACAATACAATAAGAAATTTATTGCTAATTACAAATTGGTAAATGTTGTTTAATTCGTTAAAGAATATTATTCTTATTGAAGAGATTAGTTTTGAATAGTTTAATAGATTTGTAATCATTGCTACTTCATATCGATATGAACATTCGCTTCTATAACTTAAAATGCATGTATTAATAAAGGATTCTTTTTCTATCGGGTAGGCAATGATGGCGTCATTGTTAGAGTGAATAAGTGCATGTACAAACGGTATATTATTATTAACTTAAAGCTCATAAGTGAATGCAAAGGTAACCAGTACTTTCCTGAAGTCTCACATATATTTTAGCTCTATTTATCATCACGTAAAAAAACACATGACTAACCACTTCTCAATATGAACATATCCTAGTTAATAGTACAAAAATAATACACCACACTACCAACATTAAACATTCTTGAAGCCTTTTACATGAGAGAAAAACATCCCAGAATCAATAATTTAAATTATGAAACAAGTGAGAACACTTAAAGCATAGTAATTAACATTACAAAATTCTCAGCCGTTAAGGAATTATACTTTTGAATTTTGCTCGCTTAGCACGTAATGACTGTTACAGACGTTAAACAATTAAACACTAAAGAATTAGTTGTAAAGAGATAAACACTAAGACCGTCTAATGATGAATGAAGTCGAAACTACTCGCGAAGAAAAATGGAAAAAATGGGACAAGTATCTCACAGAACTTATATATATATACCAATTTGATCGAAATACTAAATTGACTATTCAGAAAATTGAAAAAAAAACTAATGTCTTCCTATATATATATTTCTATACAAGTATCATTCAAAATCTTGTGTCTGGTTATTTTTTCTAAGATGCTTTCCGTTTTTCTGATTAGGTTCTTAGTTTCAGACGGAAACTGGCTGATAAAATTGCTATAGCTTCCCAAAGCGCTTTCGGACTCTTCCAGGTGCATCGTCAGTGGAGCAATGTTAACCATGCATAGACCTAGGAGTGAATATATATTCTATTTAGGCGGGAAAATAAAGGACTGTGTTTTATGTAAATTTATATTTATAGGCATTTGAGTATATTAGCACTAATAGTATAGTTAATCTTGTTAATAGCTGGTTTTTCTGTTTTAATGTATAGGGATTCGAGTATGTGGAGTTTAAGTGTATTAGTATTTTGTGCGATGATGTTTGTGTTATATACTAGAAGTTTACGGATATGCGAACGGGGGCAGGAATGCTTTTTATAGAGGTGCTGGGTTATGGCGGAGTCGTTAGATAAATGCATAGTTAATCTTCTGGATAGCGTTGTAACAGTCGACCCTATGTTACGACGCTATCCAGGAGAATGTTATATGAAATATAAGTAATTAACGGTGTGTTGAAAGGTCAATCTAAAGTATATTTAATGTTGCTCGTCTGATTCTAGACTATGTTCTCTAGTCAAGGAGAGGGTATTCTTAACATAAACCCAAAGTATGTGCATATGCTTGTCAGAATCTTTACAGTAGAGAGCGAGCGATGTATCCATTCATGCCAAATCGATCTGAGATAAAGGAGCGTAAGTTGATTTATTTTAATGCTAGGGGAAAGGAATTCTACGTCATCGATATTTGTTCTACTCAGAATTAGTCTTCAAGTTACCAAACAGAAACATTAGAAAAATGTAGATAGGTTTACCTCTCATAATAAACAATGCTATTTAAGATATATTAGTAAGATAAAACGTAAAAAATAAGTCCAAATAATTTACCTATATGTAGGAAAGGAAAGAAGAAAAGGAAAAGTTTAACTTTCAATTAAAGGCGTCCATCTTTGACTTCATTTAAAAACATCTCCTCGTGGCAGAGCGTGCAGCCTTTACAGATTCAAGTTATTTATAGATATGAGGGACAGGGTTAGGGTTAGGGTTAGGGTTCGATGGCAGGTGGCCGGGGGCTACCCTATTTTTTTTTAAATTCTATCATCTAGTAAATTAATTTTTTTGGTCATTTTTTCGTGATTAATGGTTAAGAAAATACATTGATTTTAACAGGCTGTAATAAAATAGAAAACACGAGGCATCTCCTTTAGCATGGATGTTATATAAAAGATCATGTCAAAATACGCCTGCTAGGGAAAAATAAAACAATGAAAAACCGAGAATTGTTTATATATTCATCAATGTTTCCTCATTTTTCAAGACATACCACAGATAACTGATTTGAAAAAAAACATAGAAGGCAATAGTTGAAAATACGTGGTGCGTCTATGATATAAAAATAATGTTTGTTTTACCGAAACAAAGACGCTAGAATTTAAATTATGTGCTTTGTCTTTGACGCGAAAAATGTTTATTTCTTCTTTTTCGAACGAAACATCGACGTTAAAATTCAAAATATATGGTGCGTCTATGATGCGAAAAAATCTTCTTTTTTTTATTTCGAACGAATTTATTGATAGAAAATACATTGTTAAATGAAATATCGACACTGGTAACAGACGAAAAGACATACACTAATACAGACTACAAAAGTTATAAACAAAAACATTGAATCTTTTAACAAATCTCTCAAATACCGTATAAAAACCATACAAAAAATGAACATTGCAC
Source organism: Sepiola atlantica (assembly GCA_963556195.1). Classification (NCBI taxonomy): domain Eukaryota; kingdom Metazoa; phylum Mollusca; class Cephalopoda; order Sepiida; family Sepiolidae; genus Sepiola; species Sepiola atlantica. The sequence goes on from OY744533.1 coordinate 79,312,841, forward strand.
CGCAATATTCTCACACTATATAACTCCCCAAAACTCACAAACCAGCCATCTTTATGCGCTACATAATTACTGGCATCGGTAGCTCGGCGCACGGTATCGCATGATCTATAGTAAATATTCTAACTCTACTAATAGGCAACATCATAACTTCTCACATAAATAAATCCGCAGACTTATTAAACTATATAAAAAAGCATTAATGTACACAACAAAACTATACACGACTTAGACGTCTTTTCATTATACACTAATGTCTCCGTTAAAGAAATGTTCCAATCTACTCCATAAACATCTACTCTTGGCCTTTTGGCTAAGATGAAAGTGTAGTATCTGTTCCGATGGATACTGCATCCCATAGACTGGTATTGTCTTGGCCTTCGGGGCTTGATTTACGTCGGTCTATGGGTCTGTCCTGTGCAGTTCTAGGAGGTCCACCCTCCCAGGCTTTGCCTCCCCTCTTTGGAGAGGAGTGAGTTTATTGATTACTGCCTGAGGCGCCCCTACCGGGGAATGCCGACGGGGCTGCCCAGGCAATTTTTAAACCCCACTTTCCCGACCCGACCTTAGGTCACATCTTACTTGTGGGAGTAAGATAAAAACTGGCCTTGTGCCTAACTCCTGGAGAGTAGTAAATCAATACTCCATAAACATCTAGAAAAGATCAACATTAACTTACCGTTTGCTCCTAACACCCTAATAGAAATAATCAGATTCATCACTGACATGATTGATTTTCAATTTAACAATAATTTCCATGCACACAATTTCAGACTCCCTGTAGGTAAACATCTTAATTGAGTACTGGCTAATTCAAATTTAGATTATCTCCAACTACTGAATACTTTCGAT
>OY744533.1:79321189-79336189 GCA_963556195.1 Sepiola atlantica
ATTATATAATAAGTACGAAACTATAGTTAGCATTATCGACATTTTAGTATATTATTGCTGGTATTGAAATTAATTCTGTTGATTGCGTTTTTTTTTGTTTTTATATATAGGGCTTATAATATATGGAGTTTTTGTTTGTTAGTAATATTTTCTCAGATTTTGGTATTTTCTACTAAGAGTTTTCTGAATTCCGATCGGGGGCAGGAATGGTCGTTAGTTAAGTGTTGGCTATGGCGCTAGTATCCGACAAATGCATCGTCAAATGAAAACTATGACAGATTCATCGGACAATCCCCCCCCCCCCCCAAAAAAAAAACTTAGATTCTGATTCGGGCAACGGAAAGGATCTACGAAATGGTATCATGTGTCTGTTATATTAAACAATATATATATATATATATATATAGTCTCGGAAGTTTCTCAACCATTAAAACTATATAAAAAAAAAAAAAAAAAAAAAAAAACAACAAAAAAAAACAAACTTATAGTCTCAAGTCTTCCAGTGGAAAATCACTCATGTAAGTCAATTTATTTTTTACAGTTATTATATTAGTTAGTTTCTAACACTATTTTAAGGGATCATCAGTTGTTTACCATGAAAAACTGTTTCGGGAATTTAAAAACAAGACAGTATTTAATTTCATGGCTTCCCAGCAGAGTTGATCAGACCCCACTTCCCTTAAAAGACAAAAACATAAACGTTCCTTATACTAAATCTATATATATATATATGTATGTTTGTGTGTGTGTGTGTGTAAAGAGATACACAAACATAGGTAGTAGACAAAAGCAGATTCTAGTGAAGATATTTTTATTTGCTAGTAAAGAGATTAATTTTTACAGCCATTTCTCCATGTGCCCATACAATCAATGTTTTACCAGCATGTCTTTAATGATTTATTAGAAAAGAAAAATCGAAAACTTACTTTACAAAGTATTTCTTTAGATCGATTTTTTTGAACCACACGTGTTTATTCCAAAACGAACGCATATGTTCTCTAGAATTATAAATTAATATTTATTTAGCTTAAACACTGTATGTTTGGCGACAAAAATAATATAAATATATATATATATATATATATATATATATATATATATATATATATATATATAATAGATACGTGTATATATGTATAGATTAGTTTGCTATTCAACGTATGCTTCTAGAGATGCATTTGGAAAATGATGAGTTGCGTTTAAAGCATAACACGATGTTGATGTTTTTATAATTTTTTATATGTATAATTCAATATTGTAAACGTCTTGCGTTCTTTTCCCGATCAAGAACGCAGGCCGTTTGAAATATTGAATTATGATAATATGTTATTAAACAACATGGTTTTATTTCTTTAAACGCAACCTATTATTTTCGAAATGCATATATATATATATATATATATATATATATATATATATATATAGTAATCCAGGTAGGGTAAAAATCCACAGGGTAGAAATCCAAAGGGAATCAAACCGGGTTTATAAAAGAGTGCTCAATAAAAATATAGAGCTGTATTGTGAATGCTTTTTTCTCCTCTTCTTTTTTGCTTGACTTCATTCTCCCTGGAATTCAGCAACCAGTTTGAATCAAAAAACAATTTTCTGCCTGATGAGACCTCAGCTCTTGAGAGCTGTAGATCGATAACATCGACATGCCAGTGTAGCAGACCTTGTACATGTTTGAATAAAAGCATTCACTATATATATATATATATATATATATATATATATATATATATATATATATATATATATATATACATATATATACACGCTGATTCTTTTGTTATTTTTCGCTACCCTGAGCGGTTTGTTTATTTTAAGAATAGAGGACTGCATTTTTAATTCGCCCTTTTATCGGACGTGTAATCATTGTTTGTGTATATAGATATTTAATAAATTAATTTTTGTATGTATAGATTTTATTTAATCAATTTATAAATCAATTTTTGCGTGCAGAAAACGGAGATATTGACACGTGTTTTTGGCTGTGAGCCGTCATCAGTATGACTTATCCGGGCAGGGATAGAACCCTCGATGTAAATATTTGTAGTCTATCGCTTACGCTCGATACCAGAAAGACCTGCCACGTTTGTGTCTGACTTTTTATCACATATAATGTTACGCTGAGCACAACATGTGACTGGTGACCCAAAAAATAAGACAAATGAGACAAGACTATATAAAATAATTAATGTTATCAATTAGTTACAGAAGCACTCGATAATAATAGTATTTTTTTAGCTCATCATGTTTTGCTCAGACTACTTTTACACTTGATCTTAAGCTATGTACGGTCACAATTAAGTTCTAGTGCCGGTACATTTTTAAAGGGTCTTCATTTTTCTTCCAGGGTAGAAGAAGACAATTACAAATTCCGTATCTCTTTGTCTTTTTCCCAGAACTTTATTAGCGTTTAGGTCAAAGAGAATACGAGAAAGAAACTTTGGAGGTGTTGAGGTGAGAGTTGTCTTAAAATGTTGGTAACCCTTCGATCCAAACGTATATCCAATGTATTTCCATTACCTCAGGGTCACTGTAAACATATCCCAGTTTCAGTATTATCAATTCCGTTATCAGAAAGAAGGGAAAAAAGCGTTTGATCGCTTAAGTCACATCTATTTCCTCATTCTTGGCTTCCCAATCAATCTAAACAGACCCCCTTAATTCTAATACCCTCCCCCACATCTACAGCATATTTTGGCGTTTTCAAAGAAAGTACCTCCACCACCCACTCTCCGTGATCTACACCCAGTGTCATAACATCCAAACTACTTTACCTCCCACCAATGGCCTCTTGTTCACCCTCTTATACAAACCAGTTGTCTTTCCTCTCCCCACTCACACTTCAGCGCAAGTGCTTTTGAAGATCTCCAGCCGTTCGGTGTCTGTCAACGCCCATCTCCCTACGCCATTTTTCGCGCCCTTATTTCGATAAAAGGTGAATGGGCAGTGGCGCAGTTGGCGGACGAAATCGGATGATTTCGTCTTTTTTTCTTGTTCAGTTTCATTTCCCTGTGATCCTCGTAGGGTTTATAAGAACACGAGAAGAATACTCGTCAGATCAATTCCATGAAAAGAACTGTTTTCCGCCATTTCCATGTCCTCTTACAAAGTTTAAAATCACTATATAATGTTGTTCAAATTTATGTCTAGAATCCTTATTCGAAATTTATCACAAATCCCTTACATGATTTTGATTCTAGATCATGTCTAAAATTTAAGGCTTAAGGTAATGGTCTGAAGAAGAAATTTAATATTAAGGAAATGATTTTTAATTCGTGTCTAATGACAGTGAATCAAACTTAATGCAAATCCGAAATATTTGAATTTTCCCCTGGGAGGGTGTGCCTATATTATGGCCTCTAAAACCCCTTAAAATACTACAAAGAAACTGAACTTTGCTGAATATTTATACATTGATGTCTAATACAAAAATCAGAGGTATCTGAATGTTAACAAAATGATTCCACACCCTCCTTACCTTCCTTGCATAAAACTAAATCGAATTAAATACATTTGATATTACCACCTCTAACGCCCAGCAACTGTGTTCATAATGACCGCTTCAATCATTTAGGAGTCTACCCATATATACTTACTTTACTTTATATAAATAGTTTAATATCTGGTTCAATTTGTAAAGCGACGTTGGGCCTGAGCAATACTAAATGGGTGACAATTTAGGCCCAACAGGTGCGGTATGCGGCAGAGGTCTCTGTTAATTATTGCATTGTTTCTCTTCGCTATTGCAATGTCGATTCAGTAGAAGTTCAATTGGTCTATTGAGAAATCCTTGCTTCACAATAGACTCCCCAGGTAGGAACCCTAACAAGGTGTACTTATTATATCCCAAAACTTAACAAAAAAATATCCTTTGAACTGCATTAAAAAGACTGTTTAAATCAGAGTTATGAGTCGGAATGTCCGACTTTGATTCTGACTGTTAGAATTCAAAATATTTCGAACCCGGCTTCTACAATTCCAAAATATGACTCAGACTCTTCATTTTTCAGACTGTTTGTTGTCACTTCGGAGAATAAACACTCTGAATCCATCTCTAACTCCTAGAATTCTGCGACCACTTTAAAAACCTCCGACCCCGACTCTTTATTTTTAAGTCTTCTAATATTCCGAATCTCTGTTGATTATTCGCAGATTAAAACTCCCACTCCACTTCCGAGTTCGACTCCTAGAATTCCTACCTCCAACTCCGACTTATATGAAAGTATTCGGCTCCATCTGAGTTCGTCTAACCTTGACTCCACAACTCTTGTTTAGATGTTGCCAGTGAAATTAAGATATGTACAGTTTTAAAAATCGTTATTGGTATGTTGCTAAATACAACTTCATTCAAGATAGCTTTTGAAATCACCTGGTATCTTTAAGAAAAGGAAACTTTAATTTATTTCGCATTTTGTTTTGGTAAATAAATAGTCATTATGGATAATGTTTGATTACATCTAGTATTTTAAAATGACTTCATATCTCATGTCTGCTTTACTATATACTGCTTATAGAGTCTGAGTTTCAAAGCATAAAAGACATATTTTCTGTTTCATATGGTTTTTCTTAGTCTGCTTAAAGCAGTAGGGCCTACCTCAATCGTTCTGTTTACGTCGTTTGATACATACAGAACTGAGAATACGAGAAAAACGCAGTTATCAACCGTTTACACGTTATGTTGGTTGATTCTGATGTCACAGTTTTTATCTTAGTTCATTTCATGGAAATCGCTCTAGACAAAGCATCAATTCACTTGATGTAAGGAGCTAACAAGAACGTTAGATGATGATCGCAAATACAAGAGATGCCTATTAACCTTAGTCCTTAAAAGCCGAAAACTATAGGTAGGAGGAGTCAGCAAGAATAGACGTCCACAAGACTTCAGTACTGGAATAAGTAACTGTTACAATGAGAGATAAAAACAGCCAATTGATAGAGACCACTAGACCAACGAGTCACATGAGATAGATTAAAGCAAGCAGGAAATAGTTAAGACCATTCTGAAAAACACATGCCATCATAGTGTTTATAGAAACACCTGGGATTAGAAACATTACTACTGTGAAAGAAAGGGCGCAGAGAAGAAGAAAGGGTCGGAGCCAATCAAACTACAGATGCATTTCTGAACCTTCCTAAATATGACAACAGTACGCCATACATGGTCTGATAGTATATTTGCAGAGGTAAAAATAGTCTCAATTATGAAAACGTGTTTGAAGCGATAGAGAGAACTAAGTTCACGAGAAGCTAAATCTAATTTATGAACCCAAAGAAAGATTTGATTAGAAAAGAAGGCCAATAAGTTTAAGAATCAATTCCTTCCTAAAGGATCCCAGGAAAGAAAAGGGGCACGCCTATAATTGAAAGATACTAACTGTGTCTTAATAGGATAAAACGAGACAAGACATTTCGTACCCCAATCTACAATGGAATCCAGGTCAACTTATAGATATGCTGCACATTTCAACTTATCACAGAGAGATGGTATAGCGGCAACACCAGAATAGAGAGTGGTAATATCAGTATAGATGTTAATCTTCTGAATAATATTCTCTGGAAGATATGATATAGTGACGAGATAGTATTGTACTTAGAATAGAACCATGAAAAACATCAGCCTTGATAGAAAAAAGAGAATAGGGAGATGCTATCCAAACTTACTCGCAAGCTTAGATAAGGTAGAAAAGATCTAATAATGTCAAAAATGTACCACCAATGCCACTACCCTGATGAGTGTGTACAAGACTAGAGTGTCATACTCTATCGAACGCCTTCGAAATCTCAAGCACAATAGACAAATCCTCTCCTGAATTATCCATAAACCGACAGATCCGCTCAGTTACAACAGTTAGAAGATAGGCAGTTAAACGAAAACCACGAACTCTATACTGAACATCACTAAAGAGGCCAAAACCTTTCAAACAATAAACAAGCTTGCGGTTTACCAAATATCAAGTGAGGATAGTTGATGAAGGTCATTATCAGGAAAGTGTATAGGCTAGGTGACAATTTTGGACAAGTTAAGACAAATTTCATCTGTGCGATTAGAGTGAGGCAGCAAGTCAAAATGATGAGCATTGAAGTCACCAAAAACAATGCTTGAGCTTGACGGATGAAGTTGTAATTGATAGCAATACTGCTAGATATAGCATCACCAACAGAGCAGTCATTGTCAGAAATGGGAATGGTACAAAAATAAGAAATAGGAAGTGCAGCAAAGATAACCGCAGACACATAAAAAGACACTAAAGATATTTAAGACTGCGGACATGTTCAATGGGGAGATCCCTGCGAATAAAAATAGCAAGACCATACTAATACGTGAAAGAGTCCAAGCAGAGAAAGACGAAAGATAACTAACCACAAGTAGATCGTTACTATCAAAAGAAGCATCGAAATTAGTTTCATAAAAAGCAGGAATGTGAGGGAATTTGCCCCAGAAGAAATAACTGAACGTCTGCAAAGTTTTACCTGAGATCTTTGATGTTACTATGTGAAATAGTAAGGTGCTAGTTGTGTGAATTTGTAGCGGGCATAATAATAAATTTAAGTGAAGCCATTAAAGAGCCTAATAAGGAGGGAACAGGTTACAAGGATGTCTGACAATAAAGTCTACTCGTAAACTGGTAAAGCAGCTGACCAGAAACCGGTGTTTTTTATCGTAACACCATCACTCAGTTGGGTTTATCACTTATTATTTTGCATTTTACTGCATTTATCTGAAGTACCCTATTAGGAGCACGTATGTTACAGTTCTTCAGTCGATAATTGTAGCTTTCTAAACCCAACGAACTAGGAATTTATCCCACGGTATAAATTCTAAAATATTTCACCCAATTTGAAAATTGTAATTATTATTTTTTTTGTTCGATAAGTTTTTCAGGGTGTTGCTATGTAATCGTCTATCGGGGGGGGGGTTAATGTACCGGTTGTATTTGTTCACACCGGTGCTTCTACAATTATACACAAAGCTGAACTGTCGACCGTTTTTGTTCAACAGGCAAAATGCAGCTTACTATGTCTGCATCGCTGCTCATATGTTCCTAGAATGTAGTCCAGCAGCCAACTAACCACGTACATATTGAAGAGCGCCTTTAATAACTGGTTTGAAGCTGTATACCATTTAAATGACTTTTTTCCTATGGCTTTACTCATGTTTCCGGTTTCATTCCAATCAGTTTTGATTTGATTAATTGTTTATTCCATCAAACTTCGTACTTTGTATGAAATAAACATTGTATTCAGTGGTTTTTGTTGTTCTTTGTAAATTCACTTTCAATATGGCCGCCTTTGTTACATATCTTGTATTCTGAGGAAAACACCCGCTTCATCAATTCCACAAACAATTACACAGTGTTTTTTTATCATAGTTCACCCCAACCAAGGCAGGCCGCCACTGTAGACGTAAGGGGCTACTGAGAAAAAAGGGTGACGGTTTTTTTGGGGGGCAACCTAAATTGGAGCTGCGCAGCGAGATGTCTGTTTACATTAGTTTTAAATTTATGCATGTCAGTAACGTCAGGAAAGCAGGGAGCAGGGAGGGAGTTCCAGAATATAGCATCACGAGGAAAGAAGCTTTTGGAGTAGAAAGCTCTTCGGCATATGGGGACCTCCACAGTGTATGGATGGGATTTGACAGATTGTCGGGTTGGTCTAGTGAATTTACGTCGTGGGGGTACCAGAGTAGCAAGCTCATCAGAGTACAATCCATTGAAGTACTTGTAAAACAGGCACAAGGATGCAACATTGCGGCGATGGTACAGAGGTTGGAGCTTAGTAGATAGTGAAGGACCTATCACGTTGGCAACTCTTTTTTGGCCCTTGTCTAAGAGGGAAAGACTAGCGGATGATGCACCAGCCTATATGTGGCAACAATACTTCATGCATGGGCGGTGTGTTTCTTTTTTAACAAACCTTATGTAACAGTCAGGCTTCTTTGCCGCAATGTGGCATCACTGTTTCTGTTTCTTCCACGGATTGTATTGCGACGCACTTACTGCACTTGTGCCCTTTCAAGGTAAATACTTTTGACCAACCCAACTAGCGGCAGGCCTAATCCCATCCCTTTCACTATATAAGTCTCCAAATATCGGAAAACATACTACTCTAATAGTTTTTTTCCCCGAACATTTGAAATTCCCTCTCTTCTCCCTGTTTCCTCGACTTTACAAACGTAGTTAAAAAGTATAGTTTTACCTGTAATAAATATTACTATTAGCAAAATATATCTATAAATATATCAATGTATGAGTATGTTTGTAAAAAATACAATAGCAATACCGGTACCGAACATCTCTTCGCTATTTGAATCAGCTAGCTGGCGTTTTGTTATTGTCATGTCGCTGGAAGTTCGCTATATAGGTAGTGACGTCTCTGCGAATTTGAAATTTATACTATTCCGTAAAAATAACTAGGCCGTAATAAGCTTCTACGCGAGGTACATTACCAAATTGGTTTTGATTGGTTTCTTGGCTTGCCGTTATGTACATGTACATATATATGCCTACGTAGACGGGTGATTTAACTAGTAAAGAGTATAGGTAAAATAGGGCATGGAGTAGGATTTTAAAACCAGAATATAACATAGAATAGATAAGGGCGGGAGTGCGAAATGTACACACAGTGTTTCAGTATTAACACATAATTGCCTACATTCATTGGTACAATGTTTATATGTAGGTGAGAAAACCATATATTAGTTTAACACGGGTTAGATATACATCTAAGTGCAAACATTGCACCTCCGAGTCGAAAAAGAGAGGGAAAGGAGAGAGAGAGAGAGAGAGAGAGAGAGAGAGAGAGAGGGGGGGAGAGAAAATAAGTGTCCAAATATGGCGGTTTTTGCAATTACCTTCCTTTAGGGCAGGAGCAACAATACGACAGAAAAAATATTACATTCTCTATGTCTACAAACCGACGACGTACATCAGATCTCCCTCCCCCCCCCCCCCCGGCCGTCGGTGGCGGTGATAGTTTCACTCTTGTTGTTACATTAGCCATACGATGTTTGCTAATTATATGTCTCCCTATTCGTGTAGAGCGTTATTTTCGTAAATACACGAGAATTCAAGGACAGGACATGAACTCAAAGACACACACGCTAACACACACATATCGCACACACACACACGCATATGTATATATATATATATATATATATATATATATATATATGTGTGTGTGTGTGTGATGAATTAATTATTTAGGATCGAATTTAAATGAAGTTCTGAAATAAAAAAAAACACAAAAATTCGTGTTCGTCTAAGGTTTTTCATTTTGAAACTTGATTTAATGCTGTTATAAATCATCGAACTAATACTAATACGCTCTAATTATTGTATATTGAATTTTGAGCTTTCACATAGTAATTGAGAATTGAATCTTATAGTTTCTTCTTAAACGATTCTCTTATCATTTTACCATAGTTATATAAATTAGTTTTACATTATTATCATCATCTTTCTCCCCCCCCCTCTCTCTATGGAGAGCCATGCATTTTATAGGTGTTCTGTGTTTAAATCTCAGAAGCAATTACATGGCTGCTGGACTCTGGAACTCCCTCCCTACTCCCTATTTTCCTGACGGTACTGACATGCAGAAATTGTAAACTAATGTGAACAGACATCCCGCTGCGCAGCTCCCAATTTAGGTTGACCCACCCAAACTTTCACCCTTTTTCTCAGTAGCCCCTTACGTCTACAGTGGCCGCCTGCCTTTTTGGGGGTGAACGTAAAAAAAAACAGTTCATGATTCTCCGTTTTCCTATCTCAAAATTTAAGTGAACGTCCCCTGTTTATGTTTAATAATTATATACGTGAATGCCCTTTTCTATCTGTAAATTTTCTAGCGGTAAGTCAGCTTATACGAGTACTAAAGCTGCGATATGTTGAATCACTGGGAATGTAAACTGCAGTTTCTTTCTTATTTTTAAATAACTCAAATCTTCTTTAGACTATATATATATATATATATATATATATATATATATATATACGAGGGCGTTCAATAAGTGATGCCCCTGTCCCACTTCAGGTTGTCTGATCTAGATGAAATTTTGTATGCGTAATGATTTATATCTGTATGGGTTATGTTGCTAGAAACAGCTCTGAACTAATCGTGGTTTCTGATTTACAGGTGTTTGAACTGAGTCAGCTGTGAAATGGACCAGTTGAATGTCGCGCAGTGATCCGGTGTTTGTATTTGAAAGGACGCACACTAAAGGAGACTTTTGATGAAATGAAATAAACTTATGGTGATGATGCCCCATCATATGACCTTGAAAAACACTGGCATCGTGAATTCAAACATGACCGGAAGTCTGTAGAAACAGCTCCCAGACCTGGTTGTCCCTCTTCTGTCATTGATGAGGCATCTGTCCGTCAAGTTGAGGCTGCCATTTTGGAAGATCAATCCATTACTATTCGCCAAATAGCCCAAGAGATCAATATTAGTACAGGGCCTGTTGACATTTTCATTCATAACAATTTGCATATGCATAAGGTGTCTGCCAGATGGATTCCCAAGTTGTTCACACCTTTCCAGAAGCAAGAACGCGTCGAGTGCTCGAGGATGAATTTGGAGATGTGCCAAGAAGATGAGTCAAAGTTTTTTAAAAGACTGATTACACAGGATGACACTTGGGTCTATCACTATGATCCAGAGACCAAAGCCCAATCAATGCAGTGGAAGCATTTTGACTCACCACCTCCAAAGAAGGCAAGGGTGCAGCCCTCCGCTGGGACCAGGACGGAGTAGTTATGACAGATTTCCTGGCAAAGGGTACCACAATTACAGGAGCCTATAACGCTTCTCTTTTGATGAAATTAAGAGGCCGGGCAAGATCAGCAAAGGTATCCTGCTCCTGCAAGACAACGCTCCGGTCCACAACTCGCATGTCGCCAGATCAGAAGCACGGGGGTGTGGCTATGAAATCCTCCCCTATCTCACTTCTTCTCCTGGCCTTGCACCCTCTGACTTTCATATCTTGCAATGAAGTTGTTTTTGAAAGGAAAGCGTTTCCCAGATGATGCAGCCTTGATTTCTGAAGTTACGATATGGTTGGAGGACCAACCTGGGGTGTTCTACAAAACCAGTGTCCAGAGCTGCATCAAACGATGGGAGAAATGCATACCTCTGGGTGCTTCTTATGTAGAGAAAGACTAATAACTGTACCAAGTTTCATTAATCAACTGCTATGGGAAATTTGTCAGGGGCATTACTTATTGAACGCCCCTCGTAACTGTTACTATGGTTTAACGAATTTTCATTGTCTAATTGTTTTCTTCCAAGAGACAGACCTGTTCGCATTTCCAGATGGCGAATATGGAATAATCACATTGGTACATCAGTTTTCGTTACTGTATCGTAGTTAAGCAACGCTGAGCCTGGGAATACCAGACACTGTATGTTGGAATAGTGAGACACCTGCCAAAATAAATCCCAGCAGAGTGCTCGATTAATTGAGAATCAAAATTAAGAGCGTCAGATTTATTTATTTTTTGGTACAGAAGAATAAGTACAGCATTAGTACCGTCGGTTTCAAGTTCAGAAGGATTTAGCCATCCGGCTCTATTCAGCCTATGTTGCGACCTGTTTCAGAAACGCGAAGTCACGTGTCACTCTCGTTTGGATGCGTTATTTGCTTAGAGCGTTATGTATATTTGTTTAAAATTAGTGTTAGGGAGGTGTAAAAAGGTTTGAAAAGGGAGGGCGTGAAATGTAACAGCTGAGATTTAAAAATAGAAAAAAATATAAAATATTTCTATTCAAATCCCGTGAGTCAATGTATATAAGTAGCGTATATTTGGGCGTTACTGTTTTGAGAGTTAATTATGTGTCTTCTAGAGAATGTTAAGGAGAGAAAATGGGTTTAAGGATTATACTTATGAAAAAATAAAAAAGTAAAAAAAACACATATTAAATTCAAATTCAAGGCCTGGATTAAAGGACTTTAAATCAATCAAAGAAAAAGTAAATAAAGATTTAACCCGGATCCGGTCATGGCAGCTTGTCAATCGGTCTAACAGCAGTAACTCTGCAGGGTTCTTAAATAATTTTGTATTCGAGATTTAACATTATTAACTAAGGTATAGTGAAGGATTATTGGAGTAATAGTAGTATACTGATTAAGACTGGTTTAGAGATAAGAGCAAGGATTGAGTTCGCAAGATTGAATTTGTTTAAGGGATATGGGAGGTTAATAATTTAACTAAGATATAGTGGGGACTTATGCGAGTAATAATAATGTGAAATGGGCTTGTTACTCTCTTAATAACTAGAACAATTATTATTGGAAAAGTTATTATTTCATATGTATATGGTGTAAATTATTGGTCTTAAGTAGTGGTTTGGATACGGGCCGATTAAGGTATTTATTCCTATTTTTGTTATTTATATTGATGAGGGGTGATAGTTGGGAGTCCAATTAATAAGTAGTGCTTCTCTCCTGTAAATGCATCCTTTAAATATTTCATCTCTAATATTCAAACAAAATGTATTTGGGTCAATGATGGCCCATAATATGTGGTATTTTTCTGCATCACACAGAGGGCATCTATTTATTGCTGGAGAAAAGGATGGTCTTCTCTCTATTACATTCTATTAGATGGTGAAGGGTTTATTTTCATCTTTAAGTTGCCATATCCGGGTCGCAAATTTTAAAATAAAATAAGTTCCTAGAACTTTACTACAGTTTCACGGTACCACAAATTATCGAAGTGTCTTCCACTGGCAGTACTTGTGTATATATATATTTATATTTTGTTTCACGTTTTGTGGACACATATGTTTTCGTAGATAACACTATTAGATAGCATATCTAATATAAATAATGATTTTGTCCGTCTGTCAGGCAGTCACAATTTTTCTAAACGTAATAAATACATAGAGGAATTTGTCTCATTTCGAAATATCAGAGAACTTAACTACTTTTTTAAATTGAAAATATTGCACTAATAGTAAATAATAAATTCTCGACAAATAACGCGGGTGGCATGGCCTGAAATAAAGATTTGAACAGAAACCTTGAGATATTCGGTCTGAGCTTCTCCTACTAGCTATTTCGACTTTCTTATCAATAGAGCTTAAAACATTACCGTATAAAAACAATTATAACTTTGAAGTAACTCTATATATTCATGATTTACGTCTTGTTACTAAATAGTAATTCAAACATAAGCGATAATAAAAAACAAATAAATTAATGGGTAAACATCATCAATAGCGTTGGGTATTATTTTAATAGTCCAAAACTATCTATTTTACTTTAGCTATGTATTAATGTTAAAAACAATTTAATATTTAAAGTGATCCTTTACTTGTGCATAATAGTAGGTGCTAGCAGAGCTTAAACTTGGCCACGTAGGAACCAATAATTCTAGTATTATTAAAAGGGAAAATATCGTCTAAGAAGATCAACGTTTAATTAGAAATGTAAGCGAATATTATATGCAAAACACCGGCTCCAGATTTTAATGAGTAAAATAAAAAAAATGTATCTAACAAACAATCAGAATCTTTACAACGAGGCGTTTCAATTTGTTCCCGAAAACGGCTGGGAACCAATGGAATTAATATATAAAAAGTATGACAGTTTGAAAAATAAGTCTTGTTAAAACTTCTATTGTCTCAATTGTGGCTGATGAACACACGCGCACAATGCAAATTACTGTTAATACGATGAATTAATTTTCACCGTTTGATACGTGAGTCATCATACCGTTTTTCTCCGCCATTGAATTGTTTTTGTGATAATAGAAAAAGTTACTAAATTGTTATACATAAAGATTGTATATATTTGTATACGGATTGCTTTTATCACTTACTTGATGATTGTGTCATCTTCTACAACTTTGTTTAGTCATACGCAGACGACAAACGCGATAATAGCTGTGATGAAAATCCAATAAATCATCAATTTGCAAATGACGTGAAAATAATACCGGATTGTTATTGGATTTTTGTTTCAAACAAAGAAAGTAAGATATTTTTTGTTATATATATATTAATGACGTCATCGGTAGAGAATATTGGCGGTGTGTTTCTATTGTTTAACATCTGATAAGAAACTTGGTAATTAAATTTTAGCCGTGTAATCGTTGATATAAAGAACAACACCAACATTCTAATACGAAAAATTAACCTTATGATAATTTTAAGGGATTTTATTACGGTGTAATGGATTGAAGGGTTAAGACCTATTACTGAGGAGGTGGAGGCAGGACACTCCTACGGCCGCGTGAAGTAATTTTAATTAGATCATCAGCTATACTCGTCAAACGTACAGAGTTAAATCGTACTCTACTTTATATATGAGATGTATATCATTTTTCACATATTTTAAAGTTATTTAATCATTTATATACAAAGCTTCAAGTTAAGTCTCTATAATAACTTTATATATCTAAAAGATCAATGCGAAAGTTTTTTTTTCCATTTATCCTAACTATATTTATGTCAACTCTACTTAGGCTTATTTAATTTAATGATTAAAGAAGTAGTTTATAAATACGTGATATATACTGATACGAAAACTTCTCAAACACAGTCAAGACTATACTTGATTTGCATATTTATTTTATAAACAGTTTTTAATAAAGCACTATTCTGTACGATTCATTTGTCATTTGATTCGCTTTATATATATATATATATATATATATATATATATATATATATATATATATATATACAAGAGTTTTCTTTATATTACTATTATCATCAGTAGTAACATTAATTAAAGCGATTTAATTAAAAAAATATCCCAAGATTCAAAATGACCGTTTTACCAAAAAACGTAGATTACTTTCGAATATTTTTTTTTGAAACATAAACCCTGCATTGAACGCTATGACTAACAAGTTATTTCATTTAATAATTAACTAGCTACGTTTATTTTTTTAACTAAATCATGTGTTGCTGCTACTGCTGCTGCTGCTGCTGCTGCTGCTGCTGATGATGATGATGATAACAATCATTACCTTTGCCATGAAT
>OY744533.1:79338689-79358689 GCA_963556195.1 Sepiola atlantica
CAGCTTATATAGCAACATACCCCATGACTTAGGTAAACAGGCAATATCACACTGGATTGACAAACACCCACAAATATTACACCATAAATTCACCAAACAGTTCATCCTCAACAGCATAAACATCATTCTCAACAATAACTCCTTTGAATTTAATAACTAGAACTACATCCAGATTCTAGGTACAGCAATGGGAACCAAAAATGGCACCAACATATGCCACCCTTACACTGGCCTACCTAGAGAAAGTATTGTATGAAAAGATAGAAGAAATTTATGGACAGAATATTCGAACATATAAAATTATAAAATTATAAAATAACAAAATAATAAATAAATGTTTAAAAAACCTTTTTACAAATGTTTGTAGCATTTCTCCTTACATATATACTTTTCTCTCGTTGGAACTGCACTAATACTGCACTACCCTCTTTTCTATATAAAACTACAACGAAAGAATGTCAAGATAACGATGAAGTTTTAAATAACAGGTTTGAACGGTTTTTGCATTGGTCTGCTATGCGTAAATTTGAAATAGCATTTTCATATGTTACGATAACGTATGAAATAGCATTTGCATTGGTCTGTCATGCTTTAATTTAAATGGTATTTTAGTTAGTCTGTCACGTTTAAGTTTTAAATAGCATTTTCATATGTTACGATAACGTATGAAATAGCATTTGCATTGGTCTGTCATGCTTTAATTTAAATGGTATTTTAGTTAGTCTGTCACGTTTAAATTTTAAATAGCATTTTCATATGTTACGATAACGTATGAAATAGCATTTGCATTGGTCTGTCATGCTTTAATTTAAATGGCATTTTAGTTAGTCTGTCACGTTTAAGTTTGAAATAGCCTTTTCATATGTTACGATAACGTATGAAATAGCATTTGCATTGGTCTGCGATGCTTTAATTTAAATGGCATTTTAGTTAGTCTGTCACGTTTAAGTTTGAAATAGGAAGTGTGTTGGTCTGTACTGCTTAAGTTTTTAATAGCATCGTCGTCACTCTGTCACACTTAAATCTGAAATAGATTAATAATTCGCATCTTAAGGATATTGGTTCTTGTTTTAGAATCTTTAAATCGAGAAAAGTCTTCAAGACTTTTTTCCATCCACCAATTTACTTCTAACAACAAACATTGAGTGCTAATGTGAAATGGGTTGGCGGGTCCGGATACAAAAAATCGCGGTGGTGGTAGGGTGCGGGTTATACTGTGTGGTGGGTCAAGTATCCGAGTTAAACTCTACTTGGGGATCACAAGATCGACTGGTTGAGGGCACTAATTATTTCTTATCTCGACAAATACAGATTTTAAAACCTGATGTGTTTAAGAACGAGAAAGGGAAAATCGACAAAAAGGAAGACAGGATGGAAGAGTGTTAAACGAAGTAAAATAGAAAAGATGAGAAAACAGAAGAAAATAAGAAATAGAAAGAAAAGTAAAGAAGGAAATAGAAGGGGGATAAAGTGAAAACAAACGGAAATTTTGGTAAAAAAAGAGAAAAAAGTGTTAAATGCGTTCTTATTGTTTATTGACATGATTCACTCTGTAATCTTCATCGTTGTTTCCATATTCACAATATTTTGGCAACCCTATTCCCCGGCTTTCTCAGATTATATGTTGGAATTACTTTAACTATTTACAGTATTAATTCAGTGTTATATTTTAAATATAATCATAAAAGAATTTTGAAGATTCCTACATGAAAATGTCAATGCTCACTTTTCGCTCGTAAACAATAAATGTTATCTGGTTGGGAGGATAAAAGAATGGATACCCATTAAATCGGTGGGTTTAGCTGTGGTCTGATTGTGTCAAGCGAGTCACTCATGGTCGAATTATCATTCCTGAGGCGAATTTTAGTTGTTTTCGGATTGCAGGACAAACCGATCACTTAGTCCCCGACTAAATTGTGTCAATATCTACAATTCTGCGAATATTTTTTAAACAGCTTGGATGTAGGACAATTTGTTTCATACATCCTTAAGCATTCAATTATCCTTGTGTGGGACATTTATATGTAGGCTTTTCATGTCATGGCTAAATTTTTCTGCTTTTTACCGCCTTCAAGATTTCTTGGTCAATTTACAGCAGGTCGTGTGTCCTTCTTTTACGTCGTAAATATTAAAATTACTCAACAGTCTTTTATACGATATTTTGTCTAATTTATCACTTACGCGGTTCTCGCGTACCTACATTCTTTTAACGCGACTTACGCGCGTATATGTTTTCCTTTACGCGACTTTCGCGTACATTCAATTATTTTACCTGTGTGGGGGTGTACATTCATTTATTCGTGTTCTACTTTTTTTTTAATCGACAAACGACAAATGTATGTTAAAACTGTTGTGTGTAGGACATTCCTTCACCTTTGTGTTTTTATTTTTCCTTCACAGCTGACTGACTGTGTACGTAAATTCCTCGTCGCTGCATTAATTCTTTTATCTTTTCCTTTTCAATGGCAGTCGTCTAGTGGGTTCTTCAGCGTGGCTAGCTGAAATAAACCTTTCCTCGCACAGAAAAAAAAACTCAGGACTTTTCAATGGGAGTTTTTACAGGTTTTATTCTTGGAGATAAATATTTAACACATTAGATAGAGACCAGACCTCCCGTAATTAATTAGCTAACTTATCTTATTAAATGATAATTAGAGCGGCATAACGATATACTTCTTGGATTTACATTTCGCTTTTTTGGGGGTTTAACATTTTACAAGACTTACAGTATATTATTTGGACATCTGCCTCTCTTGACTTCCACACAGAACTTACAACGACAAAAAAAAGTAACGTGACTCGTCAACTCGACTCATCTCCCTTTGTGTCTAACCTATTTGAACCTATACTTTGTTCTTTAACCTTACGGTCATCCTATGTGATGATTCTTTTGTGAGGACTGATTCATTATCAAACTTCATGTCACTTCAACCTGTACTCAATTTGACCTTTGTGAAAATAAACACTAGCTGATTTACTCGCTATATTATCATGTACATACTTGGAGTTCTCACACAGGTCGTGATCAAAGATTACTCACTGATAATAAACGGTGGTGTTCCCTGAATTCTGGGTGACAACAAGTCTCCTCAAGTTTTCGATAATCTTTGTAAAAGACTTTGTATTATCGCAACAGTCGCTTACCATTGATTTCTAGCTGGCAACGATGATTGGTCTTCACTGGAATTTAGGTGGCAATAAGCCTCCCCAAGATCCCAGTACTCTCCGAACTTATCCAGTAGAGGTCTGGTAAATGATCTCTTCTCGGTCCTACTATCCTTCTTGAGCCTTACTGATTACTGATGCCTTTTTGGAAGGGCGTACAGTTTATAAGATTTATTGCAGTTTCAGTTCCCTTGGGTTCATGTGGTGTTCTTTTTGTTTAATTGTTTTACTCCTGTTGCAGTTTCCATGCGACTGGTTAGTGTTTATAGTTAATGTGGGTTGGTTTCCATATTCGAGGATTTTCCTAAGGATTTCAGCTGTTTTCATCATTGCTGTCGGTTGTATAGTCTGTCTTCCCCTTGATTCCAATTTCTCCTCGTCGTTTTCCCAGGTTCTTACTGCTACTACAATTTAATGGTATAATATTGACTTTCTCCACGTACCATATTCCTTTCAGTTCTCTGGAAAGTTCCGTCTATTTGCTTCGTGTTTCCGTCTCTTTAATCTTTACTCTGAGACGGCAAAATCTACAATTTTCCATGTTCTTTCTTTCTTGTTAATCATTATGAAGGCTGGTCTGCTTGCTTGGGTGTGTTTATCTGTTTGCATTTCCATCTCCTAAAAGATTTTGTAGTGTTCATTTTCCATTACTGTCTCCGGTTTGTGTATGCACCATTGGTCTGCATGTTCAAAATTAAACTGTCTGCATAGTTCACAGTGTACCACTTTCCGCACGCAGTCGTGTATGTTCTTGTATTCGTTTTAGGATAGTTTGTTGCATTAACTTGCTATGTTGTTCACTGTTTCGTTTAGTTTTCTTTTCTTAGTTAATTCCAGGTGTTTTCGCGGTTATCTTCTCTTGTCATTCTTATGAATGGTCCATTTAACTGTTTCTCTTCCCACTTTTCTTTTCTTGTCTTTCTGTTTCTGTTTTTTTCTAATTCTGTATTGTTCATTTTCACGGTGTCTCTTGTTGCATCGATCATTGTTATCATAATTAGTAGTAGTAGTAACTTTAATAGAAGTGGTAGAAACAGTAAAAGTAGTAGTAGTAGTAGTGCTACTACAACCACTAGTAGACGCAGTAGTACGAGAATTTGATACACGACATTCTCACGGAGCTTTCTGTCGAATTTAGTGAAATTATGTACACTATATTAAGAGACTATAAGTGTGTATTTTTTGTTTTATATTACCAGTAATACTAGTAATATAATTAGCAGGGGTGTAATAATTTTACGTTGAATAATAATACACTCGACAAGAATGTTCCGTGCCAAGTTTAGTACAATTGCAACAGATAGTTTGGGAACCTATAAGCGGTAAACAGACCAGCACATACTAACACTTACGTATACATTATAGCACTAGAAGTGTACGTTTGTTTGCCCGCCGAGTTACAACATAGAAGATACTGTTTCTAAGCAAAAAATGATATAACATAAGGAGTGCCATAGACAATGTAAATTCAACTAGGGTCAACCCTGTAATTCATGAAAGATCAGAAATTAGATGAGTATTAAATTTCTCATAGAAGTTGTCCTACAAACAAAAACATTTTAAAAATGAAAACCGTGGAGCGACCCTGGAAATTGTGTGGCATATGTGACCAGACTTGACCTTGATGATAATGACATGGTGTATGCGTTCCTTTTTTGACTTTTTAATTTAGCAAGCGTGCTATTTAAAATGCGCGTATATATGTACACATACGTTGCCAGTAAAACATATTCTTAACACACGCAATGCTAAAAAACTAAAAACTGACCTCCGCCGACATTTACACACAATGAATTAATTATAAACATTAATAAACAATAGCAAGAAAATGCTTAGAAGAAAACGAGAAGCATTTTAAAAGCATCTTTGAATTTTTTAACTTAGAGAAAGAGGCCAAAATGTTATCCAAAAAGCACGTGTTAGATGCATTAATTTTTATTACAATTATTTCTTTTTTATCTTGACGTTCTAATAATTTCGCTCGATATCACAAGCTTCTTCAGAGATAGAGATTTAAATGAATTAAAGTTATTAACCTTTTTTTTTCGTAAGAATCCTTCCTGGTCTTGTTGAAGTGACGTCCGATGTTTTTTGGATTAATAATGTAATGTAATGTCTCTTTTAAACATGAACTCGCAGACAAAAAATGTATACCTATTTGCAAACATGCGCAATTACAGTTCATGTTTAAAAGAGACAATACATTGCATTATTAGTCCAGAAGACATCGGACGTCGCTTCAACGAGGAAAATGAGGTTAATACCTTATATATGTTTAAATCTCTATCCCTGAAGAAGCTCGCGATACCGAGCGAAATTATAAAAAAAGTAAAAATAAAAAATAAATATTGTCTGTAAGTTTTATACATACATGTATATATTTATATATATATATATATATATATATATATATATATATATATATATATATATTTATATATACTTGTGTGTGTGAAGTGAGAGAATAAAGACTTAAAATGGTATCTTTAAATTATATCTCTCTTGTATAGTCAATGCTCGATATACGAAATAGAGCAATAGTATAAGTAGATAAGTGAAGCGAATAAAAATTGGATAAAATGCAACATTTATTAAATCATCAATTGCTCAAACAAGTGTTGTATAAAAAACAATCATTTTACTTTCCTTAATCTATAGATTTGCAAGATTATGTTCTTATCATCAGAGGAACCTTGATAGATAAGTTAGTAAAATATACTGTAATGCAAACATTTGAAGATATCAAATATAAATGATATAGTAATATAAACAATTAAAAATGTTTAAAATATGCAAACAAAATCATCACTATTGAAGAAGCATTAACAATTCGTTTAATATACTCCAAGAATTAAAAGTATGAAGTACTTGTAGGGTTATATATATATATATATATATATATATATATATATATATATATATATATATATATATATATATATATATATATATATATATATATATGAGATCTGAGTTTATAATAGCTGTTGATCGATAACATCGACATGCCAGTGTCGCAGAATTGTACATGTTTGTGTAAATAAAAATAATGATATATATATATATATATATATATATATATGTGTGTGTGTGTGGGGGGGTGCATGCATATATATATATATATATATATATATATATATATATATATATATATATATAGAAGAAGAAGAACTTGATATTAACAAAATAGTACTTCACTTCGGCATGAAGGTAGTACATATACTTAACAATTAATTAAATAAAGTATCCCTACCACATTTACACAGCCATCAATAATATAAATAACAGCAGTGAGAAATAAGAAACCTTCAATAACAAACTTCAACCTGAACGTGTCGATAGCACAAGGGGATAATTACACCTATTTGACCTGAATGAAAGAAACAAATTATATGAAAACAAGAAAGAACCAATTCAAAATAAATGAAACGAAAATATTCCGTCGTTTTCAACCAGACTTCTTACATATAAAATACGGACATTTTTCTACCTTATTCTATTTGACCGTAATAGCGTTGTTAACAATAGGTACACACTTAAAACTGTCAGTCAGTTTTGGAAAATATTGGTTTGTATTAAAACACAAGTGTCATTTACAATAGATTTCACCGCAATTTATATATGTAATCCGTTACAATTGTTATTCCTATTATTAATATCATTAAGTGAGCCAAAGGTCTTACACTGCCACAGTCCTTAGTCTCCTTCTGTCCAACATTTACACCGTAAAGGAATCTGGCAGATATCTAATGAGAGTCAATTATTCGAATGTCACCATTAATAAGCTTATATCCTGCTCTTTTGATGAACAATCCTTTCTTGAATTGAATGTTATTTTACTTACTTGCACAATAAGGTTTTCATAGCATATTTAAATCTGTGTATCCATTATATGGGCGTAGTGGCCATATTTATTAGGGGCTAGCCTGAAAAAACGTATCCCTGTGTTAAATTCACATATTTTCAAAATTGATTCTTATTTTTTCATCGCGATAAACTTTTTACTTTGTCGGAGTGAGAATTAAAAACGACTTTTATAGTATATATATATATATATATATATATATATATATATATATATATATATATATATATATATATATATATATATATATATATAAATTGGTAGTTTGCTGGAAGCATTGCTGGGAGTAATAATAACATTTTTAAAAAGGTTGAAGGCAATGCGAAGTTCCGGATCGCTGGAAGCTGTGAAGAACAAAAACAAAAAAAAAACGAAATAAGTCGGGTATAGATCGAAAAGGGTTGTTTATTTTTCTAGACGAACTTACAAGACAGCAAGAGTGTTAGTTTGTAATATTCCGGATTATCAAGGATCAATTTGATAAATTTCGAGAGATTTTTTTCCTCTCCTTGTCAAAAATAAATAAAAGAAAAATCCCGGATTCCGAGAAAATGCCAGGAGCGCTGGGGGGTTAAACCGGTTTAACAAATCTTTTCGATCTATATCCGACTTATTTCGGTTTTGTTTTGTTTTTGTTCTTCACAGCTTCCAGCGATCCGGAACTTCGCATTGCCTTCAACCTTTTTAACACCTTTATTATATATATATATATATATATATATATATATATATATATATAATATTCGTTATCGTTTATTATCTATGTACGTATACGTTTCGTCCTTAAATCGGGACCGTTATAGCCGCCGATAACGTGTTTAAATTATCACAGTTTATTCGCTATCTAAAATTGGCCGCGTGGTTAAAGCGTCGAATTTGAGTTGTAAAATACTCGGCCAATTTTAGATTTTTAAATTTAGGCCAATTTTAGATAGCGAATAAACTGTGATCATTTAAACACGTTATCGGCGGCTATAACGTTCAGAGCGTTCTACTTTTTTGAGGAAGGAACGATGCATTTAAAGCTAGTGACGTCATGCCGTGTTAATATTATACATACAGTGCCCTACTTTTTCGAGGAGCGACAAATAATAAATATTTGTTATTGTTTATTATCAATGTAGGTATACGTTTCGTCCTTTAATATATATATATATATATATATATATATATATATATATATATATATATATATTATGTTACACTTATTTTAATAAAAATCACACACGGAGGTATGTATTTGCATTTTATCTTAACTTGCAAAGAAGGGAGACTCTTTAATATTTCTTATATGAAAAAGAATTTATAATATATTATAAGAATGTATAGATTTAAACTATCATTTAAATCAGGTTTCAGAATTAAAACAACCCCAAAGCTGTTTTACGCAAGTTTCCTAATATTCTTTATTAAGTAGACGGGAAAAAGGTAAACACATAGAATGAAAAGATTCAGGATTGTTTATACTGTTGCATGAATCTGCTTTTCTTTTCAGAAAATTACATAACACATTCAAGCATCAAGCAATGCAATGCATAGTTTAAATAGAGACATGCAGGAAAAAATCACAAGCGCTTTCAAAGGAAACTCATTCTTTAATGTAATTACTTTCAAAGTTTACATTTAATATATGGTCGAATCTGTAGTGAAGAGTACTAATTCAAGGGAGGTTACTGCTTTGATTATTCAGTATGATTTTAAGTTTCCAGCTCAAAACGAGGCAAATCCGATTTTACCAAAAGTTTTAAAATTATAAGGTAGAAGATTATATCTGGATAAATTTTCGATTAATCTAACAAAGTTGTTTATAATATAAATACATTATTTAGGTAATCGTATGGTTTGCTTTATTTTATCAACAATTACGTGTTATATAAATATGAGGATTATGGTAAGCAGACTAAGTTTTAATAAGTTTTAAAGCAATCTCTGCGGGCTTCTGTCGATCATCATCGACAATGGGTGATGCCTATTTAGCCTAGAGAAGCGCCGTATGTGGCTTAAAGGACCAATGCTGGAGCGAGAGTATCTCTCGCAAAGGTCACACATATGTGTGATCCCTGGACTGTTGACATTGGTGTTATTCCTTTTTGTGTGCATGATTCTCCGCAGCAGCGTTCATCAGGTACTCCTCTCCTTAATAGATGTTGGTTAAGTGTTACTCCCCATTTTGAGCGGTCATCTGCAATGCTCTCCCAATGTCGACGTCGATTGCCTTCATGTCGTGTCTCACAACATCCTTGTATCGAAGTTGTGGGCGGCCGGTGCACCTCTCCAAATGTTCCAGCATTTTGTATAAAATGTTGTTTGGAATGGCCCCAGCAGTGTAGTCTTCGCTGATGTGTAGTGTGGACATGCTCTGAAATCTCGTGTTGGGCAGGACCTTTGTGTTAGACACCCTATCCTAGTGATATGCCAAGGATGCGACGGAAGCTTCGTAGGTGGAAGGTGTCAAGTCGCAGCTTTTGTCTGGTGTAGGTGGTCCATGGCTCGCTAATGACACAGGCGCTATACACATATATATTAGTCTTCACCGTCAGTTGGGGTTGCTCCACATTCTGGATGTGAAGCGAGCAAGCGAGCAAGCGAGCAAGCGTCGTAGCTGCTTTCCCGATCCTATTGTATATTTCAATATAAATGGAGAGGTTGTCAGATATGCTGGATTCAAGGTACCTGAACTGATGAACGACATCGTGTTCAAAGTCATCGATATTGACGGTAAGTGGAACCTTAGTGTTTTGCACCAGGATGTTGGTCTTATTCAGGTTAATGGTAAGCCCGCCATCTTCATAGGCCTGTGAGAAGCGGTCCATTAGTGCCTGTAGTTTATGTTTGGTGTGCGTTGCAACTGCTGCGCCCGGGAAAGGTTGAATAGCCAGCTGTCTGATATGGCACGCATATATATTCTCTGAATTGGCATGCCAATGGCAAGCCTCCAGCAGAACAGCGATAAAGATCTTGAAGTGTGTTCGCGCTAGCCTCCGCTTCCGATACTGAAAGTTGGAGGTGGTCTCGCAGAACGTGTCTGTCCTCATTCATGTTTGTTTAGAATAACTATTAGGCATTGCAGCTTCGGCGGACAAGCAATCCGCGGAATGGTCTTGAACATAATATATTTTCTGACAAAATGAAACGCCTTGGTGCGATCTATGAAGGCGACGTACAGAAACATCTCCTGTTCTCTGAACTTCTGGAATTGGCGGAGGGAGACGATCATTTCTCGTGTTAATCTTTCCGCTTGGAATCCGTACTATCCTTCGGGATAGACACGTTCTGCAATCTTCTGCACACGGATCAGGACGACCCGAGCAAAACTTTGTCAGCAATGCTTCTTTCATTTTTATTCTCGTAGAGGGTAATGATATTGGCGTCTCTCATGTCCTATGCTATAGTTCTCTCTTGCTAACACCGATAAAGAACATTACGCAACGGGAACGGTGGAGCATTTCTGCAGTTTTTTATCAGGTCTGGGGGGCTCCAATCGCTACCTAAAGTCTTGGCCTTACTCAGCTTCCCTACGGTTTGTTCTACATCAAGCCCCCCTGTGGTTGATTAAAAATGGAACAATAACTGAAGGAGCACAGTGTCCTGTCTGGAGTAGAGGTCGAAGTAGTGTTCCATCCATCTCTCCATCTGCCTAGCACTGTCTGTGATCACTTCTCCAGTGGAGGATTTGAGGGAAACCGTTTTCTTCTGGACTTGTCAAAGTGCCTACTTGATGCCATCGTACATCCCTCTGATGTTGCCTGCATTGACGGCTGTTTGAATGTTCTGTTGAGCTCTTGTTGACGCAGCGCCTGGGCCTTGAACGCAGCTCGCTCTCAAAGGTGTCTGCAAATTGTTCTACAAGTTCAGGTTGAAACATCTTGCTGATATCTATGCTAGGGTTCTCCTGATTTTGGGGCGGTCGAATCTCTTTGGTTGTAGCCTTATCTTGCAGCCCACCAAGAAGCGATCTGTGCCACAGTTAGCGCTAATGTAATAGCGTGTGTAAAGAGCGTTGTTAGTAGATAAGGTCCAGCTGATGCCAGGGCTTCTAGTGTGGGTTTCGCTCGGAAGTAGGTGTCGGCGATGCACACGTCGTAGTATGTGCAAATCTTTAGCAGTCGTTGGCCGTGCTCGTTCATTCTTCCCACACCGAACCGTTTCATGCAGAATGGCTATGAGTCATGATCTGCTATGATTCTCGCATTGACGTATCTCAAAATAACAAGCTCTTCCTTATTGGTGATGTTGCTGATGGTTGCTGTAAGGTTTTTGTAGATCTCGTTGTTGGCGTCTGTTGTGGAGGATAGTGTTGAGGTATACACACGGATAACTGCGACTGGGCCTTCGATGGTGCTAAGGCGAAAGATCAGAAGTCGTTCTGTATCCTTGCTGCCTAGTTCTATCATGCGCAACAGGGTGTTACACAACGAACCCAACTCTATGTTCCTTTGGCTCGTCTGAGCCTTTCCCTGTCAATAGAATGTGCAGTCATTCTCTTTCAGTGTGCCAGAGCATGAAATGTGCGTTTCCAGAGTGTTGGCAATGCCCACATTTAGTCTCTTAAGCTTGTCGTTTATGACAGCTGTCATTCTGGAGTCGATAATGTTCTGTAGGTTTTCAGAAGAACCGGTCATCATTGTACTAACATTCTAGCATTCCAGTTTTGAAGCTGATTTTTTCCTTGTTTTATTTTGTTGGCTGGTACGACGTTTTTTAGCCTGCGTATTGAATGTCTCCTAATCTATATCCACTTAATGAGGAAAGCTGGCTGTGGCGGGACAACACCTTCTCGTTGGGGACAGCCCAGCTTAAGGCGGGCGGTAGCTGCCTGTTTTGATCTGAGAATCCTTCCACTGTCGCAAACAACCCCTTCGCACCGCACTTTACGCCAAGTAGCGATGTGTTATAACCAGTAACTGTTGTTCTTCGTGTTGTATCTGCACTACTGGAGAAACTGTAGTGTCTTCTCAAGTTTTTAGACTGTAGGTTTTAGGTTTCTTGGTTTAGTTTTGCTTGATGCTAGCCTGGGCGTTGTGATATGAAAGGCAAACAAATGACCATGTACAACACCCCTTCTCTACATCGCTGGTGGATCTTAAAGAACAGCAAATATGTTTCAATTTAGTATTAACGTAGTCGCAGGATCTGCAAGAATGAAGTTCTAGGCAACACCGAACTACGTTAGGGACCCCGCTTCGAATTTTTTGTCAAAGTTTACTCTTGAAGAGATATTTGGGTAGAAAAAAGCAGTGGACGTTCTCAATCAGGGTGTTACCCTTCCGTAAGTAGACTACTTTCTAAAGCTGACGAGCTCAACCTACCCGAATTTACAGCAATAAACGAAGGTAAATAACAAAATGTTACGTATTCTTCGTTTAGCTAACCAACCGACCGTTTTACTTTTCAAACAATCTCATTCGTAACGACAGGGATCGTTGGTCCCGATACTTAACTATTTATCCGAGAGGTTTGACTTATAAAAAAGAAAGAGTCCCGAGACACTGATTGTATTTTCCAACGCATCTCCTTAGATCTGAAGCAGTGAAATGTCCATTATCAAGTCATTGTAAAAAGTCTGAGTCTTGATGAAGAAAATAAAAGATTTTGCTCACAAGAGATTAGTTATTAAAAAAGATTTAAATTGTTATAAATAAAATGTATGATATATATATATATATATATATATATATATATATATAAACACAATGAAAAAATTAAGAAAGCAATTAGAAGAAAACAAATAATATTATACATATATATATATATATATATATATATATATATATTGTATCATATGTCGATTTTTATCAAAATGCTGACATAATTTTAATATTTTCCCTCAACTTTTTTTCATTCACCCTCGACGATAAGTCGTAATGAACAAGAATAAGGTTACCAACAAAATACAAACAAATTGCTGCTTTAAAAATCTACATATAAGAATCTATCGACATTTATTTTGTTTTTATTTATTTACCTTACTTATATCAATGAATATATTTTGCGAATATAAAATTCAGCTCAAACATATTTTTTAAAAATTTAAATACATAATAGATTTTTTTGAGTACGAATACGACTAGATTTACTGTACGGAGAATTTAATTACCGTTGTTTCAAACACAACGGCCTGAAAATGAATATGTTTACTAGGAACGATTGGTTATAAATAGTTATTTCTTTATTAATATATTTATTAAACTTAAAACTACAAATCCTTATTAAAATGGCAATTTCTGTTGTAAATGCTTATTTCAGTGTATATATTAAAATACCGTAAATAGGAATGAAAACGAGTAATACTAATTGAAAACGGTGTAAAAGAAGGGAACGTTTTGTTCTTGTAATGAAACCGGGAAAACGTTATCCGAGTCTAACTATTATTAAAATGCGAATATTTATCAATGCATTTAATTTATAAGCATGGATCGATATATTCCTATTTTTTCATTTATTTCGATCACTTAGGCGGAGACTTTTATTCGCGACACATGAGTTAGAAAAAGAGATACAAGAAGAATAACAGAAAAGCAGATTATTCTACAAACTACATTCAAGATAGTTATTGATGTTCTGTTTAATATTAGGATGGGTAGGTTTAGTAGAAGTTAAGAAATACATATTATTTCATATATATATATATTGCCGTACATGTTAGAAATAGTTAGCGTTTTAAACAGGGATCACGAAGTAGTCAGTAGGATTATGATATAAGCAGAGAATCGTGACCAGTGGAAACTCATGAAGTTTGATGATAACATCACGTGCTCGAGGCTGATGACATCCTGGAATGAGGTATTCAGTCTTTGTTAGAAGCTTCAATGATAGAATACGTATAAAGTATGTTCTAACGAAACGATTACATAATTAAGTAATGTGCTTAACATATAATTGATTCTCTTTTTTTCTCTTTCATCCGTGTTTGACGTTTAGCCACGAGGCAATTAATTAATTGAATGAAACCTTAAAACTCTATGAATGCAGTGTTCCAAGTAATTGCATGATACTTTATTTTAAAAAGTACGATGGCAATCCTTTGTTTTAGCTTAATAAACAAGAAACTAATGAAGATATCTGCGGATGGAGAAAAACAATAGATGGACAGATGCGGTCTTAAAAAAGCTATGTTTTTTATATGTTTTAATAAATAATATTACACGACTATTCAATATTTCGGCTTCAAGAAGACTCGAGAAAAAACAGTTTCAGGAGACTCGAGAAAAACAGTTTAAATATTATTTATTCACAGTTTAGATTTAGGTAAATAAAATTGCTTACGTGTTTGTTGTGGTGAACGAGAATTAATAATTTTCAATAAAACACTTACGAAATTGAGGGAAAATCAAATGGTGTTCTTCTAGCCACTTTTAGTTAAAATAAGTAGAAATTTAAGAAATGCCACGTACATTTGTACGCGGCCTTTCTTAAATATTGCACTAGACAAGATTTGGCAACAATATTTATTCTTAATACAAATTTGATTTTTTTACACAAAGTCAATATTTCAAAAGGAAAAAGATATACGCATGCCAACGGGTCTTGCCATACGTCCATCTTCAATTCATCGTTGATCAATCGTTAACTTTGGAATAAAAATATGATTGTTTCGGAATTTTTTAGATGAGGATTGATAATTTTTATCATTCGGAATACTGTTATTCTAACAAAGGTTTGGCCGATCTAACCTCCGACCTTCTTCAGGTGTATTTTATCGAACTCAGCAATACTAAGAATATAATTAAGAATCACTTAAGATTTCTACACGATTATAGCGGACGGAACGTGGATTAAATAAAAGGTTCCATTCGAAGTGCCGTAAAAATTCCCGAGTTCGAGAAAAAGATCCCCGAGTTTTACAAGACGCACATGAAGAAGATCGGAGGTTACATTGGGTGAAACGTTGTGAGAATAACAGTAGTCCGAATAATACAAATAATGCAAAACACGTATATTTTCGTTCGTCGTGATACCATTTTCCCAGACTAGCAAAAATATGCGAATGGAAAGAGGGCGCATCCATGTACAATTTATTTTATAAAAAAAAACAAGCGTGACACGACGACAGATGACCCAACCGCTAAAAAAAATAAAGTCACAGAGATACAAGGATGTATCTAACAAAGACATTCGTGAATTTACTTTAATAACCGATTTCTTCTAACTTTAACGATTAGCTGTGAAGTTTGGATGCATTTCATAAAATTCCTGAAATTAGGACAATAAATAACAAGTTCATATGAAAAGTGTACGATGTAGTGGAAGAGGTTTCTTTAGGAAAGACCTAACCCCATCCGCAAGCGAAGATAGAAGAAATAAGTTTTTTTTTCGGATCGACTTACAAGATAAATAAAGCTTTGACCATTCACATGTTTTTCAGAAAGGAAACGGTCTCCGAAAGCCGAAACTCCGGGGGGCAAAGAGGTTCCTAGCTCTGGATAAGATGACGGCTGGATATATTTCTAAGTGTTTTGACAGACCTTATCGGGGTGGGTGTTTCACTTCATATGGTAAAAGCATTGTGTCTTTGGTTCGTCGGTAAATATTAAGGATCGTGTAGAGCATGCTTACCACTTTTAAATCTTTGCCAGTGATGATCAATAAAACCGTTTAGATGTAAGTTCTCACTTAGCTAATTTACAGTAGTTACAATTTCGTGTGTGATCTTATTTAATTAAGCTATCGGTTAAATAATGTAAAAACACATACGTACACATATACATTATATATATATATATATATATATATATATATATATATATATATATATATATATATGAACGAAAATGGGGATAAAATGATCTGACGTAATGTAAAATAAAAAGAGAAAGCTAAAAACTATGTTATTGATGTATTCATCAAGTTTCGTCTTTATTGAAAGACATCTTCAGGATGAAGAAAACGATGTAGAAAAATTATACCGAATACTATGTATGATTTTTCTACATTGCTTGCTTGATCCTGAGGAAGTCTTTCAATAAAAACGAAAACGTTGATGAATACATAAATAACATAGTATTTAATTTTCCTTTTTCATTTTACACATATATATATATATATATATATATATATATATATATATATATATGCATGTGATGTTTGGAAGGCTTATCACATATAAATGCTCTGTACCATGTACGAGTATCATCGAGCTTATTTTATTGGCCTAACTCCGGTCTTCACTGAATAAACTATATATATATATATATATATATATATATATATATATATATATATATATATATCACCGTATTTATGAATAAATATTAAATTATGTTTACCTACATATGCCGGAATTTCCAGCTATCACTCATCAGTGTATGAAGTGACAATTTCAGACTCTAACAAGGCGCGAACTCGGTTCACAGAGTCAACAAAGACTCCGCACGCTTTCGCTCGATCCCAAAGGTCATCGGAAATTACCACGTGATTCAGAAGAAATCAAGTTCTACTCATGGCTAAATACAGCTGGCAGTAAACAGCAGACAATCTAGAGGGTTAAACGAACGTTATCAGAACATAGCGTATAGCTAAGTGACAGTTTGTTCTTAATATCTGCGAATAGTGCTCAACTTTTCTATTCTTGAAGGTGTTTATGACACTACTTATGAACAAATATTAAATTATTTTTTTACTTACATACGCCTGCATTTCGAGCTTTCGCTCTTGTCCATGTAGGAAGTGACTATTTCAAATTAGAATAATATTAAGATAAATATTTGATATCAGATCAAATCATGGTAAAGGCATACTCGATATTGTAGATAGAGCATTATTATAGGTAATATTGAAATGATGAAAAAAATAAAATTGAATCATTTACAAATTTATTAAATCATCAAGTATTCAAGGATGGAGTACAATAAACTGACATTTAATACACGGATATTCAAAGAATTGCGTTTCCCCTACAAAGGTAACACACAGATAGAATTATAAATTATTAATAAGCATAAAATTACAAATTTTGCAACAAAAAATTCAGTTTATTATACTTCTTTCTTGAACACTTGATGGGTTAATAAAGTCGTGAATTATTCGATTTTATGTTTTTCATCATTTCAATATATATATATATATATATATATATATATATATATATATATATATATATATATATATATGTACAGTTTAAACAGTTTTAATGTACTGATAAAATTAAATTAAAACCAACATTACTTTACAAAGTGTTTAAACAAGGTAGAGCTTTATAAATATACTTCATATAAACATTTAAAATGGTCTACAGAACTCAATTCATATTTCGGTACTACCGTGCACCTCGTATCGACCACAAGTTCATACTGTAAGTTTGACTTTGTTCGTAGTCCCGAC
This sequence comes from Sepiola atlantica, assembly GCA_963556195.1. Classification (NCBI taxonomy): domain Eukaryota; kingdom Metazoa; phylum Mollusca; class Cephalopoda; order Sepiida; family Sepiolidae; genus Sepiola; species Sepiola atlantica. Next base: position 79,356,040 of record OY744533.1, read on the forward strand.
GAGGTACACGATACTACCGAATCATTAATTGATTTATGTTAACAAATTTAAGCGTTTATATATATATATATATATATATATATATATATATATATATATATATATAAAAGAGGTTTATGTAGTTTGCTTGAAGCATTGTTTACTAGTATATAGAAATGTGATACTTAGAAGGCAATACAATGTAGAGGTGTGGCGGATAGACACGAGTTGGAGCAAATAAGACATATAATGGTGGAACAAATTAAATTTAAGTTTTGCTACGAAAATAGTAGAATTACCCAAAACAATATTAAAATTTAAAACTAATGCTATATATATATATTTATATACTTAACAAATTTGCTATCATATTTTGTCAGAATGCAAGAAAGCACCGTAAAATGTAGTCTTTTCACAGAAAAATTGTTTGTTTTCATCAGCACGTAAAGCCAATTAAAGAATCAGTAGTTTTGGGAAAAACAACATTCTTTTGAGAGGAAAAAGAAAACGATTATATTGATAGTCTGATAATTAATCAATGTTATAGATCCGAAGACAAAGAAAATACAGTAAAAACATTTTACAATAAAAAAGTTCTCTGTCGTTATATTTGTTTTTGTTAGGAATCCACAAATCAACACACACACACACATGTATGTATATATTTATCTATCTATAAATATATATAAATATATATATATAAATATTTGTTATTGTTTACTATCTATGTACGTATACGTTTCGTCCTTTTTCAATCGGGACTCTTCAGCATTGAGATATTCACTACCGGTCACACGATTCGAAACCCTGGATTACAAGTATTTTTCAACCCAAATCCAACGTCGCTAACCGATCGGCCAATTCTGAATAGCTTATAACCAATGATAATTTTAACACATTTAAAGCGGCGAGACGTACAGGCATTCTACTTCTATAAGGGAAGGAATGATGCATATAAAGCAAGTGACGTCATGCTGTGTTAGTACTACCATTTACAGTGCTTTACTTTTTTACGAGGAGCTTCATATATATATATATATATATATATATATATATATATATATATATATATATATATATATATATATATATATATAAGGATGCAATGAATTAGAACATTACAATTACTCCGAGAATTAGAACATCAAGTCTAGTAGGGCGTACGATCGTTTCTAAAACATTTTGAAAATACTTTATTTTATTTTATTTTATCAATTAACAAAGCTACTCCAAAGCGTCACTTCATCAGCGCCTTTAGTACCACGTCTTACAGAAATTCAAAGAAAAAATAACAAGCTTGTCGTAGAGGAACATCTATTGACAGAAAGATCCACAGAGACAAATATTAGAAAAAATAATAAGTTACAAATATAAAATAAAAATAGAAAGATAAAATGATGATGATGATAATAATAATAAATCATTATAAAAATTAAAATTAAAATTAACATTAAAAAAAATATATGAAAAAATAAAAAATATAAAAAGGAAAAAATAAAAATGAAAGGATGAAAAGTAAAAAATTAAAGTAAAATAAAATTAAATAAAAATGTGAAAAAAAATATAATAAATATGAAAAAATATATATATATAAATATATATATATAAATAAATAAATAACAAATAAAGAATAAAATAGTAAACTAATAAAATACAGAATAAAAAAAAAAATAAAAAAATGAAAATTACAATAAGAAGATGATAATAAAAATTAAAAATACAAAATAAAAATATAAGATAAATATAAAATAAATAATTGATATTAAAATAAAATTAAAATAAATAAAAATAAAAGTTGGAATTAAAAACAACAAAAAATTTAAATAAAATAGTGGTACACCGGCCGTTCTTACACAGGAGAAACTACACCGGTTGTCAATATAAATAGTGCGAGTCACCAGAAGACAAAGCACCACCTTGTAACTGTCTAGCCAAGAGCTAGTCACTTTCTTACTTAGTTAATACACTTGTTTAACCAACCCTCGACTTGACTTCTTAATTTATTATTTACTGTGGAACAACTTCACAACAAATAGAAACAAAAATAAGTTTAGAAAACAAAGGTTGAATATTATCAACTTTTATAAAGTTGTTTGTGAAAACATCCTGCAAGAGGATGTGTAGGGCAAGAGGGGAGGTGGAAGAGCACAGTAGAAGATATGGACAAATATAATTTTTAGGGGGAGAAAAACACCTTATAAAAAATTATTATAAGAAAAGGGTCAGGGTGACCAGGAAATAGGGGATGTAATAGAATAGGAGTTTAGTTGGGACTATACCAACAGGACTGCACAGATAAGTGCATGAATACATATGAGAGATGAGGGAAGAGAAACAGTTTCTTATTAATTACACTGGGTCGTAAAGAGGAGAGAACCAGCTTTACAGGAAATAAATATTATCTATTCCCCATTGTGATCCTATACCAATTCCGCATTCAAATCAAGAACTCAAACTGGAATGACATTATTATAATGAATTTATAGTTATAACCTCTAATTTAAAAATTGAAATATTTAAGATTTGCTTTAAATTTGTTCCATAGTCATTAGGCAGTAATTAAGCAAGATTCTTGAATTTAAAATTTTACTTCATACCCCTTAAGCTTAAACCTTTAATTTGAGATATTTTCTGGAATCAAGACGATGAAATGGATTTTGATCAAAACTTT
>OY744533.1:79361189-79368689 GCA_963556195.1 Sepiola atlantica
TACAAGTTCTTAATTAGCCAATAATATCAGTTACAACTTCTATCTTACCTTATTTAATTAGCGTAATTGTTCATTAATGTTATATAAAAACATAATTCTCAAAGTTTCACTTCAGTCAAAAGGACCAACCATTACATAAGGTAGCATGTCTTTACCAGACAAATGTAACATATTACTTCCACTATGGTTTAGTTTTGAATTAAATTATTGATATAACTTTGTAAGTAGTTATAAATAACAAAATAACCCAGAGTGTAAAGGTGTTAAAATAGTACGGTGTATTCCAACGTACATTTCTTGTACAGACAATAGTAACTACAGGTAATCAAATAAGATTAAACAGAATACAATCGAATCCCCCATACGATTGTTCGTAGTCGTATTTATTGTTCGGACTAATTCACTTATATAGTGACTGAGGGGAGTCCGGTATCCCATCACAACAATTATAAAACGTAATTATTTCAGTTATTGATACTACTCGCTAAATCATATTTTCCTTTTAGTTCCATCATTTAATCGTTTTTTTTAGTGTTATATTTAATATATTCTTAACTGAGCACTTAACTAAATAACGTATAAATGTATATCATGATTTAGAAGATAGGTTCGTGTATCACAAGTAAACTAGAAATAAAATTATTTTTTCATAATAATTATTTATTTCTACATAGCATGAAATGATGTTTAGAAATTAAATAAAAGACAAATGTCGACAATGAATAAAGAACAACATCTTTAAGAGAATAATATAAAGTATGCAGGTTGCCCATGAATCTCTATGAAATATAAAAAAAATATTACGTTCCATGTATTTGTACTTGAAGGTTTGGTTGTTTTGTTTTACGGCATATCAACGCTTTTCGGATTATTTAATGCCAAATCCAGTCATTTTAGTAAATGTTTTTATGCTTCAAGTTCTTTATATCTTCAAACATTTATTCATGGTGTTTGATTTTGTAGAGCAAAAATTGTTGTTTTTCTTTTTGACTTTGCAGAACATGATTGAGTTTTGCAAAGGTAAAGTAAAAAACAATAACATTAATGTTTGGTGCATTTTAAGTCAGGAAGCCAGTATTCTCAGACAGCCTGATCTGGTAGCACCCATGTGCTAAAAGAAATCTATATAAAGAAAGAGAAAGAGAAAGAGAAAGAGAAAGAGAAAGAGGTGTTTATGCATCTTAGGGATCGGGCTTTTTTTTACATAGGATTCTCAAGGTAAATTCAATATTTACGGTATATTTTGTCTATTAAATCGCTTAATGAAAGCACAGAATAGTTAACAAAGCCCCCCCTCCCATGTTAAATTATAAAGTTAGTATTTCATCCCGGTGTGTAAACTGCATTAGTACCGAAAATATATAAAACACGTTGTTTAATAATGAGATATTTTTTTTATATTGCATATGAGCTTTATTGACATCAACCTAAAAAAACCCAAAAGAACCATATAAAAAAACTTACCCTTTATATTAAAATGGCAATAATATAATTAACGGAAATAGACAAAATATTGTATAAGAGAATTATTTTGATAAGGATTGTTTATTTGTATTCTGTCCGTAACAGATATAAATGCTAAGTGATAGTCAGTTGAAAGTGACAGTCTTCTGGAGGTTGAAGGTTCAATTCTCAGTACGGGAGATACTACGTATATAGTTACGAATTATTTTAGACTTCTACCCAGTGACGGAAAGAGAGCACGTTTCTCCCGGTGGATTAAATGAAGTTTTTAGTTCGGAATGACGTACAGATTCCCGAATTCGACAAACAGATTGCCGAGTTCGACGATACACACCCGATGAAGGTCGGAGGTTACATCGGCCAAAACTTTGTGAGAAAAACATTTAAGATCAAAACAATAGTCCGAAGTATCCAAATAATACAGAGATACACTAGTGTAAAAATGTTGACCTGACAATAAACACAATTTCTCTGATAATCATTTATCATATAGATTTGCTCCATATACTGTCACTATTAAAATAACGAATCCTGCTTTAATTTAAATTACATGAATTAAAATGTATATAAATACATAACTTAAGTCGTGTAATTTTAAAATGCATAAGAGAGAGGGTTAATCAACCAGATTAATACAATCCCGCTAAGAAGAAAAATGTTATGAAAGAGAAGAAACACAAACTAGTGTATGCAACAAAATATATAGGCGGTATATATTCTAAATAAATAAATATAAGTCCGTTAATAAATTAGTCTATGTTAAGGGAATTGACGGGGAAAGATTCCTCGTTGCGTTATGATGATAATGAGTATCTTGATCAAAATGTAGACATCAATATCGAAAGTTCGTTCCTTGTCTAAGTTAACCATGCTGATGACGGCTGTAAGCCAGAAACACGTGTCTATGGATTACTTTTATGTACGTATAAAATATATATATATATATATATATATATATATATATATATATATATATATATATATCACAGATTATATACGTCTTAAACTTACAAATAACCGCACAGACTAAACGTTTCACTTAGAGACATTTAGGACGCTTAATACATCAGGAGATGGTGTAATATCCCGGGTTTTTCTCGTAGGAAAATAAATTAAGTGGTGATAATTTAAAAACCGGAATATAAACTCATTACTGCCCAAATTGATTTTCTTTAATTTACTACCAAAACTCTTCTGTAAATTCAATATTATATTTGAGCAAAATTACTTTCAAAGATTTTCGTGATTCATAGGATAGTAAGAGATATAATTTATACTATATATAACTGTGGGCTGGTTATAAAACCCAGTTACCAAGACAATTCTGATTGAATAATAGATAAAGTTGGGTGTATCATTCCACTCTAGATTTTCATAGTATATTGAAAGCTTATACATCAGCCAGTAAGTGAAGTATTTGAAAGATACTCAAATCTTTATTACTAATTATTAATACCTTTGAAAAATACAGATAATGATGAAATATGATTAATTATCCTGTTAGGGCCTAAAAAAGAACTTTAGGTGTTAATGGGTTAAATAACGTCTTCACATGTGAAACGTTTTAAATTATTACGTTGAAAATAATTACATTAACATATTTCAAACATGAATAAAATCCCAGCAGAACAAAGCAACATTTGATGATTATTTTTTTTTTGGATCATGAGACTCGATGTAATATCGGATCTATAGAGTGAGTCGTTACTGTAAGAATATATACGTATATGAGTGTAAATCAGATAAGGCATGAACCCGATAATATACGCGAACAGGTAACGAAAATCAGACCCTTTGTTAATGGACGTCCAATCAACAGGCTGTCTGAACTTTGGATAACATCTATACATAAACATTTCTGCGTATCTGAGTGTCTGTATACAAATGCTTGGCGAGGGATTATTGTTTATCTCAAGGTAAACATTTCTGTCATCACGTGTTCTTATAAAATATACACCAAATAGGATTTTACAAAAATACGATTTTGCTTTTCCGTTATATTTTTAAGATATAATGAAGGAAGGTGTATTTTCTTTATATAAATCGCTCCAGACAAGGCATGAAACCACTTGATGAAATGAGGTAAAAATACTACTTCAAGGTAAAAAAAAAAAACTAGCCAACAATAAGTGTTAGATAAATAAATTCAAACACAGAAAATAGCAATGTTCCTCCTTTGTCAGAAACATCGCTCATGGAATGCGAAGACTAAAGGACAATATAAAAGAAAGGGAGTACCAAATATTCATTTAATCTTAATTAAGGTCGATGATCAAAAAATATCAAGACTGTATTTATCAAGACAGAAATAAAAGTAACGTTCATTCTCTCCAACATTATATTGTGAGTTTGAAAAATATGCAGTTTGAAGATGCGTTTCGTTTAAAAGGGTTACATAACGAGGAACTTTATTGAATGGAAAAGTTAGAGTGACACGTAAGGGTCAGAGGTGGCCCCAGACGGAAGTCGGCGAAACCACGTGACCTCAGGATAGTGAGTTTTTAAATCTATTTGTCTGGCAATACTTCAAGCAGGAAACACGTGTCTGGGGTGCCGTCCCTTAATAGGAGAGGGGCAGCGCGCACAGTGTGGATGTGGGTAGCCAGATAAGGTGTCCGTCTATCTCTCTGTCTGTCTTTCTCTCTCTCTCACTTGTACGAAAGTAACTCTTCACGTTGATGTTTCCCGTAACTGTTCTTCTCTTTTTAAATATAACTTTTTGTAAATCATCATCGGAATTTAAGTGGTGTTGTCAGCAGACGAATAGAACTTGGGTCCCCGACGACGACACGAGTGTATAATGGATTATACACACATCCGCAAAAAACGAAAACGTAAAGTGCAGAGAAAGACCTCCGAGTTTAAGTGTCTATATTTGATGTAAAACGGGGATGTTTCTGTAGTCAGCGAGAAGCGCGTAAGAAGAGTAGACGTTGAATGGTATAGCTTAACTACTGTCAGGTGTGTGTGGTCACAAATTGCAGAGAGGCGAATAGATTGTTGTGTCTAATATATGTACAGCGCGCAATCACGTATTTCTTACAGCTAACGTGATCAGAAAATGATCACTTGTTTCTCTCTTATATCTACACTCTGGTTCTCTTCTTTACTTCTTATGCTTATTCTATTTTTTCACTCGTAAATATCCGGTGGTCTAACCCTTCAAGACGAGACCAAGGCATATCTCTATTATATAAAGTTAGGTATGTTTATGTACTAACGGGTGACAGCTTATCAAGGCCCATAGGCCACTTGAGGATAAAAGAAAATGAGTTATTCGGGAGGACATTAAAATAACAGAGTAAGCATTGGTAACAATGGTCAGAATGAGATTTTTCCAAATTGCGGTTCAACAAGAATTTGTTAATATTAACTCGAAAATTATCATGTAATAGTAAGATGGAAAGCAACCCTGTGGTATTATGTTCCACAAACGGATAGTTAATGGAAAGTAACTTTGCTCATGGAAGTTCCATTTAGTTTTAGGTACACAGAGGAGAAAAGGAAAATTATTTACAGTGATAATAGTTAGACGAGATTTTGTTGTGAATGTGTTATAGTAGGAATCATAGATGAGAGCTCAGTCTAGCACCTACCGTTGAAATACCGATAGAGTAGAGTAGCAACTTCTTTACTGTGAGAAAGGGGCAGTAGGGAAGAGAAGAGGACATCCCCACTATATTTCCAAATCGGTGTTGTACTCTGTGAAAGCGGTAAATGGTTGTTCTGAGAAGCATCGCTCCAGATTTGGCGACATTACTTCATCTTTGACATATTTGACTCTTATACAGGTAGAGGGTTATCTCAGGTGTGAGATACTTTCTCGATCTGTAGAATGATCCAACCATTTTCCCAGCGACCTAAGCAACATATTTTATGCAAGTCTTCTATTTGAGGTCTGGGGTAAAGGCCAGTCGTTGAAGAAGAAGCAGAATGCTTCTTCAATGAAAGGGTCATTTATTTCAATTGGGTGAAAGTGAGGATCAAAGTGGAGTAAGTCCGCGCCTGGTACTACGTCAGGTATTTCTACGTCCCCGCGTTGAGATAAAAACATTAATTTCCTTCTTAGAATAAGTTTGCATGTCTCTTCCAGAAATAATTGAAGATAGATTTCCCTCTTGTAATTTTAGAAATTCAAGATTAAGTTCAGTATTAACTACAAGAAACATGTCACATTTTTTAAGTAAAAGTCAGTTTTAGTGAGGAGAAAGAAAATAATGTTAAAACGAATGTTTCATTAAAGACAGAAAAATGAAGAAAGAAAGTATGAGAAACCATAACTAGAGTGAAATGTATGTATCACGATAAATGAAAGTCTACTAGCTCGATGCCGAACTATGGGCGATTCGATTGTGTTTTATCGTTGTTTAAATAAGAATTATGCATATATGGTTATATATTTGACTCATAAAATAATTAACCGATCATTATGAATTTTAGAACATGGTTATAAGGCGTAAGTTAAAGTAAATTCGTCGACTATAGTCAAGGGCGATGCAAAGACTCCATTTTCATTGGCTACTACACCGAGGTGTCAAGGAGGACGCAATTTCTTTACCAGGATTACTCCACTTATCACTGATCGTAACCTTATAATGTTGAATGTTTAGCAAAGAGGTACCAAGTATCATGTTTAAAATCTTTGGTATGACTTGACCGTGGATTGACCCTTGTTCTTTATAACGAACACTGTTACAATTATGCCAAATGGGCCAATACATTTAGGCGTAAAGGTAGGTAATGTGGGACAAATCTAATTTAATTAAGATTCATGCAAAGCGGGCCAAGAGGGAGTGGAAGCCCTTTGTGAAAATTCGGATACCTCCGATTTTTGTGAAATTTTAACAATGAGTAGTAGGCATTAATTAAATATTTTTGGGGGTATTTTAAAGGGTTTAAGAGGGGTATCATATGAGTTTATCCCTGATATATTTTTACAATTTTAGAATTTTTTGCCATATATTTCGCACTTACATATATGAAAAGGGATAATAATCTATCGGTATCTTTATAATGTTAGGTATGTTTATATGTTTGATTACACAGGATTCACTCCTAAATCAATTAACCGATCATTATAAATTTAAGGACATGGTTTCTAGACGTAAGGAGTCTGGATATGGGCTATGTTAAGTTTAGTTACATGCAAAGCAGATCACACGGGGAAAGAAGCCCTCCGTAAAAATTCGGATACACGCGATTTATTTGTGAAAAGTTTCGAATGATTATTAGGAATCGATCCAATACAAAATTCCCTTAATATTAATTTCCTTGGCGTATTCTAAATAATGTAAACACAAGTAAGAATTCGAAAAGTTGAATATTTCAGATTTGTATTGAATTTTATCCATTATATATTGATTTTAATCTTCCTAAAGAGACATACAAATTGTACAAAACTGTTCGGTGAGGGTTATTCATTTAGTATACAGGGTGTTCCAAAAGTCTTGTGCACATTTCAAGTCCTCATATCTGCTGACATATGAATGGTAGTACGATTAAACTGGTACCATTTTAAAGCTACATTCATTACGTTTTTCGTAATGCTAATGAGTTTTTCATGTCTTTCCAGACCCAGTAATGGCGTTCCCATAACAAGAAAAGGCGTTTTGCGTCCTTGAATAAAAAACTGAATCATGGACACGTGTTCAACATGCATTTTGCACACAATTCCGAAAAGAGGCTATGTCAAAGAAAGCTGTCTACGGACCATTCTTCTTTGAAAGAGCAACAACAGAACGAAAGATGATTAACGCAAAGGCAGGAAATACACAAAAAGAAATCGAGGGTGTGCGATTTTGTGACCTGGGAGGCCAGGGCATGAGAACACGATCATCTCGCCCTCTACGTCAAATTGATCTGTCTGACAGTTTTGTGTTCAAATACTGTCTAACCTAGAGGCTCCAGTGTGGTGGCGTCTCCTCCTGTAAATAAAGTCGTCAGACTCTTCCTCACTCAACTTATCTATTTACCAGTTTTCCAGCATGTCGAGGTACGTGTCACAATTGAGTGTTTCTCTTTCAAAGAAGAATGGTC
>OY744533.1:79373689-79378689 GCA_963556195.1 Sepiola atlantica
TAAGCATGGAACACAGGTAACGGTGAACAACTAGCAGCATGTATGTATGAAGTTATTCTTTCATTAAGTATTTTATTTTATTTTTTATTTTTATATTTATTATTTTATTATTCTTAATTATAGGATAATTATGGAGTTAAATCTATTCCATGATAAAAATAACAAAGTAATAAATATACGGAATTAATAATAAATATATAAAATAAAATATAAAATAAAAAATAAAATGACTAAACAAAAGAAATTAATACACAAATAAAAATAATAAATAATAGACTACACCACAACCCGTTCTTTTCTGTAACTCTCCCTCTCCTCTTAACAAATACCTTCAAGAAAATTATTTTAAAAAACACAATAATTCAAGTCTTCTTAAAAATAAAAAAACCTACTCCTGATGACAACCACAAAGGTCGAAAGTTCTCGAGTTATGGGTGAATCAAGAACACTCAGTAACATATACCGCCTACAACCGGGGAAGATGAAGTTTGTTCAACGAATCGAGAATATCACAAAAAAAAATCACCAAACTCGAGAATTCCATGTCATTTAACAACGCTTGCATTAGCGGAATACCAGTCCCAAGTCAGCTATAAGCAATACGTATAGCATTAGTATTTAACTTTTTATGAAGAGTGCGATTTGGACGTCACATCTAAGTAGTAAAATCTACAAAAAAATAAATGAATGTACCACGTTTCTTGGCCTTTTGGCTAAGATCAAAGTGTAGTATCTGTTCCGATGGATACTGCACTTCATAGATCGGTATTGTCTTGGCCTTCGGGGCTTGATTTCCTCCGGTCTATGGGTCTGTCCTGTGCAGTTCTAGGAGGTCCACCCTCCCAGGCTTCGCCTTCCCTCTTTGGGGAGGAGTAAGTTTATAGCTTACTGCCTGAGGCTCCCCGTACCGGGGAATGCCGACGGGGCTCTCCAGGCAATTTTTAATGGCCAGAGCGCTCACCTTCTCGGGCGCCGGCTTTTCAAATCCCACTTTCCGACATTGTGTCACATACACCTATTGTGGGTAGGCGTTTAATACCGGCCTTTTGGCTAAGATCAAAGTGTAGTATCTGTTCCGAGCGATACTGCACCCCATAGACTGGTATTGTCTCGAACTTCAGGGCTTGATTTATGCCGGTCTATGGGTCTGTCCTGTGCAGTTCTAGCAGGTCCACCCTCCCAGGCTTCGCCTCCCCTCTTTGGGGAGGAGTAAGTTTATTCCTTACTGCCTGAGGCGCCCCTACCGAGGAATGCTGACGGGGCTGACCAGGCAATTTTTAAACTCCACTTGGGTCACATCTTACTGGTGGGAGTAAGATAAAAACTGGCCTTGTGCCTAACTCCTGGAGAGGAGTAAATCAATACACCTATTGTGGGTAGGCGTTTAATACCGGCCTTTTGGCTAAGATCAAAGTGTAGTATCTGTTCCGAGCGATACTGCACCCCATAGACTGGTATTGTCTCGAACTTCAGGGCTTGATTTATGCCGGTCTATGGGTCTGTCCTGTGCAGTTCTAGCAGGTCCACCCTCCCAGGCTTCGCCTCCCCTCTTTGGGGAGGAGTAAGTTTATTCCTTACTGCCTGAGGCGCCCCTACCGAGGAATGCTGACGGGGCTGACCAGGCAATTTTTAAACTCCACTTGGGTCACATCTTACTGGTGGGAGTAAGATAAAAACTGGCCTTGTGCCTAACTCCTGGAGAGGAGTAAATCAATACACCTATTGTGGGTAGGCGTTTAATACCGGCCTTTTGGCTAAGATCAAAGTGTAGTATCTGTTCCGAGCGATACTGCACCCCATAGACTGGTATTGTCTCGAACTTCAGGGCTTGATTTATGCCGGTCTATGGGTCTGTCCTGTGCAGTTCTAGCAGGTCCACCCTCCCAGGCTTCGCCTCCCCTCTTTGGGGAGGAGTAAGTTTATTCCTTACTGCCTGAGGCGCCCCTACCGAGGAATGCTGACGGGGCTGACCAGGCAATTTTTAAACTCCCCTTGGGTCACATCTTACTGGTGGGAGTAAGATAAAAACTGGCCTTGTGCCTAACTCCTGGAGAGGAGTAAATCAATACTCCCCGTGTTGCATAGAATACGCATCTAATGATTCATATTAATAAGTTCATTAGTTTAGGAGTGTACACAACACGTACATATTTTTGACGCTCATGCGTGCGCACCGTTCCGGTTATACTTTTATTATATACTAGCTGAACCCGTCGCCCGGCGTTGCACGGGAGAAAGTACTACCTATTGCATGACGTCGAATAAAAAAAAAGAAAATGGCCTATTTTTTCTTCCCCCCCCCCCGTCTACTGTGTTGGCGAATGTTTTATATTAAAAAAAGTGGTAGAGTAGAATGGGATCGAACGCTAAAACAGGCGATCATGAAACCTGCCTTCTTACCGACTGCACCACGGATCCGGATCAAAAATAGATGTGAAAATAGGTTAATAATAAAGCTAATAATAAATAAGAACCGGCGTTTTGTGAAAATTAAACTGTGTGTATTAGTTCCCGGTGTCGATGAGTAGAGTGACAGTACATAATTGTTAGAGAGAAAGGTTTTTGCTACCACCTGTATGGAGTTGGTTTTTCGGAGAGACGTTGATAGTGGGCCAAATGTAATAGTTAGTGTTAGGTGGAATAAAATAATAACAAATTTTGTAAAACACGCTCGAGTGAATAAGTGTAGTATAGTGGTGAGTTTAGTAGCCTGTGATGCATGTGGTTATTTTCCTATACTCCGAGAAGGTACAGGGGAAATATCATCTCTACTTTATATATTAGATAAAAATTACAATTATATGTAAATCAATTAGTTTATCTATTCACTGTTGTCATCGCTTATTTAAAAAGAATTGGGGTGGGACTGAGGGGACACCGTTCCTCCTAAATGGTAAAGTTTGCAAAAAAACACGTTAATCACTGTCTAGCCTAAAATATATATTCCATAATTCACAATTATGGGTTCATGTGCGTATGAAGGTTGATAGGTGGCATTTCTAACATATAAATAGTAATGATCACAAACGTTACTCATCAAATATAATAAACAAAAATACTGAAAAAAACATCGAAATATGAAAATGAATAAAATTAGGATAACGATCTTTGCGAAAAAAAGGTATACTGCTTATTGAAACGATTTTAGAAATAGCCCTTTTTATGCATAGCTTTTGATAAAGTAACGAAGAAAGGAACTTACTGATTATCAAAACGGTAATACCTTTACATTTGGTGTGAAACACTTACGATCTCTGATGAAGGAAATGTTATCCGAAAAAAAAAGAAATATACTGAATTATTTTAATAAAAGAAGTAGTTGCATCTTATACGTGACTCTAAAGGTATTTTTCCAAATTCCAAATTTAAATTTCTTAAAAGATGCTTTTCAAAGAACTTTTCTTAATTTTAAATACACTACTAGCAGCCACGTTGTTTTAAAGTTCTATATAAAAAGAATAGTTTCATAAATCGTTCTAATAACTACAGACGAACACTTCGATAACATCACAGAGAAAAGACCTTACCAATTTTATAACAAAAATATTTGTTATTAAACACTTTCGATCTCTGATGAAGTTTATGTTATCCGGAAAATTTAAGATACAAGTTCCAAAAATAAATATCTGAATCTTATACGTCGTTTCAAAGGCATTTTACTCATTTCATATATATATATATATATATATATATATATATATATATATATATGTATATTACACATGCTACTATTAAATCAGTCAAAAGCTTAATCTTAATGTTATTCTACTGACTGAAGAGCGGAGCACAGTGTGATCTGTTATCCCAACGGGAATGATTACCTATAGTTCCTCAGTCGACAGATATCAATGGCTAATCGAAATGTTACTGTTATAAATATAAATATATTATATTATTAACAAGCGTTCACCAATGGTCCGTTGAAATAAATAGCCCTCTCCTTGCTTTAATATGATATGGATGACTTTTACTCCAGACCTGAAAGGAAATACTTACATCTGTAGCTAAGGTTTTTGACCAAATGGTTGAATCATTGTACCATTCAGAAAGTATCTGACACCTTACGCAATCCTCTACGTGTATAAGATGGAGATACATTATAGGATGGAATACTGTCGCCACAACTTTGGAAGGTGACACTCGAAACTTTCTTTCTAGCTTTCACAGAGCTGAATTCGATTTCGCAATCTAGTCGGGATGATCTCTTCACTTTTGTTAAGCCCCTTCATCACATACAAGAGGTTACTCCTCCTTCTCTTCTCCATCATTATTTCCATAGATAGTTCTCGACTGAGCTTCAATCTCTGGTTACTCCATATAAAACATACACAGAAAGTACTCTTCTCTCTGCCAACACTGCAAAGATATGTCCTCTCTTCCTCTGTGTACCTACAGCCAAATAGAGTTTTAATGAACAGTTGCTTTTAAAGAAATGCCGCCAACTCGGTGGAGCACATTGCTAGGGGACTACTTCTCTTCAAACTACAGCATTTTAATCATCAAACTGACAATTTCATTAAAACTTATCCTCGAGTTGCTTTTGGCGTTGTTATATGAGTAATCATTAGAATAAAATAAGAATTGGGCACTGTGTTTGTATTTGCATAAAAATACATAATTCTAAAAGGCGCTCATGTGGAAAATGTTATAGGTATAATTAAAATTTCATCAACTTCAGATACATTTGAAGTTTTAAGCGTGTCTGATTATACTGCCACTTATGAAAAGTTTGATAGCTATGTAGATAAGATAGTGTTATGATATAAGAGAATAACAGAAGAGAAATTAAAAAGTAAGCAGAGGCGATCTACTAGTAAGGAAAAAAAGATTTGCGTTGGAAGAGGAGAACGGATTTAAAGATATTATAATCCACGAAACGATGTAGAAGAGTAGGGAAAATTGCCGATCTGAAACGGAAGAAATAAAATCTGAGGACAAGATTGTTACGGGGAGAAGTAGAAAATAAAGATGGATTAAAACAGCTATATTAGATATTAAGG
>OY744533.1:79383689-79426189 GCA_963556195.1 Sepiola atlantica
AGAGGCATAATCGGGCCAATCTTCATCGAAGAATCTGGCGCAGCAGTGACAGTCACCAAGGTGCGGTTTGTGAAGGACCTCAAAACCTTCAAGAGTGAGTTCCAGACCCTCTACCCGTCGCTAATGAGCAAGTTCTGGTTCCAGATTGGCTGAAAGAGAACTTCGGAGGCCGAGTGATCAGTCTCAAGACTAAATTTGAGTGGACACCCCGTAGCCCGGACCTAAGCCCCCCAGATTATTTCCTTTGGGGCTATCTTAAGGACAGAATGTACGCAAGGAAACCCAGAACCATCACGGAACTCAAGGAAGCCATCAGGGAGGCGATGAGAGCCATTCCCAATTCAGTCTGTAAGAACGATGGACAATTTCGTTCTGCGCCTCAAGAAATGCACGGAGCTAAAAAGAGTCCATCTTGAACACATGCTGTAGAACGGTGGAAAAAAAGGCCACATACCCTAGTGTTTTGATATGATGTTGTGAATATAATAAACTAGTTATGCCCCAAAATTCATTTCATTCGGACGAAACACAAAAAAACATGGCCTAATTAGAGTTGGGGTCCATTTTTTTTGTCACCCTGTATATATATATATATATATATATATATATATATATAGAGAGAGAGAGAGAGACAGACAGACAGACAGAGAGACAGACTGAGAGATTCCATTAGTTTCTCTCATGAGTATATATATATATATATATATATATATATATATATATATATATATATATATATATATATGACATTAGTCTGAAGATTCCCCCTGGGATGAAACGCGGGAGCCTCTGTGTAGCTCTATTGCCATAAATATCTTCATATCTTACTATATATATATATATATATATATATATATATATATATATATATGATATATCATATATAATATATGATATATCATATATAAAGCTCTATTTTGATATTGAGCACTTTTTATAACCCGGTTTAAAATTCTCTGGATTACCACCCTGTGGATATTTTTTTACCTGGATTATTACTATATATATATATATATATATATATATATATATATATATATATATATATATATATATATATACAGGGTGGGCAAAAATAAGGGTCCTATTTTTAAAAATTCATAACTTTTTTATTTATTGATTTTTTTTTTTTTTTTAGAATAAGTAAAGGACCCCTTCCGAAGTAAGCATGAGCCGTATTAGCCCTAAGGAACGTACCCTCATTTAGAAAACATTATTTTTGCTTAAAAAACTCAAAACAGTGTAAAAAACAATACTTTAGTTTTTGTAAGTTTTAAGAAGTGTTTTTCGGCTAAAATTTGTTTTGTTTATTTCAAAAAATCTCGGAAGGGTCAGTCTACACACACATAAAGTTTGGTGAGTTTAACTTTTATTTCGTGGAAGTTATTCAAATTCAAGTTATTCAAATTTAAAGATAGGACCCTAATTTTGGCCCACCCTGTATATATGCTCGTGAGAGAAACTAATGGAATCCCTCTCTCTCTCTCTCTCTCTCTCTCTCTCTCTCTCTCTATATATATATATATATATATATATATATATATATATATTTGCTCATGAATATATATATATATATATATATATATATATATATATATATATATATATATATATATATATATATGTATGTGTGTGTGTGTGTGTGTCTAGTTATTTATTATTTGTTGACGTATCGGAATAAAAATGTCCTTTAAATAAAATATGTTTAATGAGAAAAAGTAAACATTTCAAAGGCTTTTTTGTCTGACGCTCTTCAGGAGAGAAACCTCAGAAATAATAGAAATAAAAACTAAGATGGTCGAATGAAGAAATGAGCGGAGATTTACATGTTGGAGATATTAATTGAGATGTTCGTAAAAGAAGAAAATGAGATTAAATCTCTCAACTAATTAATCGAATAATCATGAAAGATCTTTAACTCATTTTTCAACTCTAATCGGTTGAGAGGTGTTAATAACGATCGCCTCACGAATATTGAGATAAAAGTTCGAAAAAAAACTCGTCGTAGTAACTCTTAGAACAGATATTACTACTGATCAAATTTTGTAGAGAACACTGCTAATAAAACATCCAGTAAAAAAAAATATATATTCAGACAATACTTGAGACAAAACCTCTCAACATGTAACAACATGTGTTTTTTATCATCCAGCTTAAAATGTATGGCAGTGAAAATATACGTTAGATACAGCAAATTAACAGCAAATCAAATAAATTAAATATTTAAAATACACACAATATACTGATTTCAGACTGAAAATATATGCGCCTGTATATTCTCGGGACCTAACCATGAATATTTCTGAATGCCACTCCGAGACGGGCAAATAAATGTGTCACTATTAAATTTCATTTAAAAAGTTTATTTTACAATATTAATGGCATATCCATTATAAAAGAAAAAATATTTTACATCTTATTATTAGATCAAATCATTACAGCTCGACGAGTAAGGGTTCTGATAAGGTAATTTTCATTGAGTTAAGGCATGAGAAAACGAAGTTAAATAAAGTATTGTAACGGTTGATATTCTATACCCATGTTCCGAATGTTCAGCGAACCTCGGACACCAAAACATAAAGGGGTATGATATAACAACTATATTTTACCTCTATAGTAAATTTCAACGATAAATACCAGTAGACTGAAATCATATGCCCTTAATAGGGTTAAGATGAAAATTCATATACACTAAATGTACAAAAGCAAAGAAATTTCCAAATTTTGATACTTTTATTGTCATCAAGGGTATGACTACATATCAACCAACCCATTTCATTATCACATCACTACAGTATAACTCTCTATGCACGAGTGGATGAAGTGTGTGAGGTGCGCTGAAGAAAAATTCCTACCAGTAAAATACATAGCCCTGTTGTGCTCGCATACCCTTAATGACAATAAAAGTATAAAGATTTGGGGATTTCCTTGCTTTTGTACATTTAGTGTATATGAATTTTCATCTTAACCCTATAGAGGGCATATGATTTCAGTATACTGGCATTTAGCATGGAATGTCACTACTTTTGTAAAGGCTATGCCTCAATACAATGGTCATTTTTAAGGTTTTTTGGAGAACTAAGGTATATGGTCAACTGAAATAAAAATTCCATCAACTAGACCCTAGAACCCATATCTCCGCCCAAAATCAGCTGAATCCATCAAACAGTTGCTGAGATACAGGGTGGCACATACGTACGTACGTACACACAGATAACATGATTTCATGATTGAACTTTCTGGATCTCTGGGTTGCCTTGACTAATGATGCTGAAATTCTACACACTTATAGTACCTATCAAATAAAAATGTTGTGCATAGTTTTAACTAATTTGGTTTATTGGTTTTTGAGTTATGATTGATCAAAAAATGAGATTTCCAGCATAGGCCATTCTTGAAGTCTATTAAAGGATAGAGCGCTCTCGCGCCTCTCTTGTTTCAACGATAGGTGCAAGCCGCAGAAAGTTGAATAAAATGGTCTGACTCACTACGTGAAGAATAGAAGCAAAAGTGTTGTCAGCGTAATGTGTGTAGAAAACAATTGAATTTACAAAAATCCAGCCAAAATATTCGGCAATGTAGGACCAAAGAGAGATACCTATGAACATACAACTAATTTGGCGACACATAATATTGTTGAAACTGAAAGAGACTGATTTAGTATTCAGTTCCATCAATCAAAAAAGATTTCGTTCGGGAAAAGTTGGAGATTTAATTGAGCTACTATACAAATCGTCTGCACATATACCAACGGTTTAATTCAATTGTACACCGGTAAAAAGACTATTAATATCAGAGGTTGTTCAAAACTTGGTATCCTTAGAAAGAGGTAATTTGTGTATGAAATACACAAAGTGATATATAATCAGAGATACAATGGCCCGAATAAAAATTAAGTACATGATTTAGGATATCGACTAGCCATTTTGCCAGTTCGTGTTCTGCAAAAAATGAACTGACAAAATTGCTAGTTCATGTTGTGGAGAACACGACATTGATGAAATAGGTCGTACTTAATGTCGGCTTTATGCACTTCAGTGCGGTTTAGGCCTTTTAGAAACGATAGGTCAGATTGTCTCGTAAATATTTGTTGAAAAAAATTCTCTTATTAAGTTTTAGAAGATTTTTGGGGGTTTAATTCATTACGAAAAATGTCGTCTTGGCTTAAATCACCCAATTTAGAAATAAACTGTTTTCATTCTATAAGATATCAGACATCTTAGAGATATAATCAACATACTTTTGCGATGAGGGGTAATATAGATATCAGGATTGGACTACAGTAATTTTGCCGTTTAAAATCGTTCTTCTGCCAACTACAAAAACTAGATTGAGTGAGAATGCCAGAGAACTTACGACCGAAATCACTTAAATTATTTGTTAAACATGTTAGACCTTTATCAGTTAGGAATATAATAATAAAATCTCACTGAAGAAACATATATAAAATATTGATTAATATATATATATATATATATATATATATATATATATATATAATTATTTCCACAATCAGACAACGCCGCAGCCCACAACCCATGAAAAGAAACAAACCGGAAGTCCTAGGACTTCCGGTTTGTTTCTTTTCATGGGTTGTGGGCTGCGGCGTTGTCTGATTGTGGAAATAATTATATATATATCATCTCACATTCAAGAAATCTAATATATATATATATATATATATATATATATATAGTAATCCAGGTAGGGTAAAAATTCACAGGGTAGAAATTCAAAGGGAATCAATATATATATATATATATATATATATATATATATATATATATATATATATATATATATATATATATATATATAACAATATTGCACTTTAATACATTATAATTCGTGCTTCCAAGATGTTGACTTCCTTTCCTTACTTAAAAAAAGCGCCAAATCAGTGTATACAATATCGTCAGGACTAAAATAAAAAAAATAAATAACGTCGTAATACCACCAATATGAGGAGGAAGAAAAGAAGAAGAAAAAAACACTATAAGACGGTCTCGCTTGAGAAAGTTGTATTTACAACGAAAATTCGCGAAAAAAAATTAAATAAATGAATTTTTCATTCAAAATTGCACGATTGTTCGATTTTCAAAATATTTCACTTTAATACATTATAATTCGTGCTTCTAAGATGTTGACTTCCTTTCCTTACTTATATATATAGAAAATGATTTTTGTCCACGCGGTTTCTTTAACACACTAAGTAATTCGGCGTCTTGTTAACGACGATTACAGTAGCAAAAATAAGTATTTTTAGAAAGAAAGAAAAAAAACGCTCAGTGAAGATTCTTATACTCTACACAGATTTCTATATAACATTAAAAACATAACAAATCATTATTATTATTATTATTATTATTATTATAATTATTTTATATATATAAATATATATATATATATATATATTGTTTATTTTTCTATTTCATTTTATCACATATTTTAATATTATAGTATCTTTATAGTATCTGCATATCTGTATAAGTATGTATGTTTCTGCGTCAATGGATTTTGAGCCGAATGCATGTATACGTGTGTGTATGTTACTAAATGTATTGAATTCAATCCATGTATCTAAGTGTTCGTGAGTTTACGCCAGATGTATGAGTTATCTCCCTTTCTGGGGATTTCAATGTTTTAGATAAGTTTTTAATTATTTTGAGTCATCCCTTTCTTTTTCTTTCTATTATATTTTCGAATAAGCTTATTTGAAATATGCGGCTCTTGAAATACTTATCCACGGCTGATTGGGAAATAATTTCTAGATATTTTAAAAATTATTTACACTGGAGTTTAAAATTTCATAGATTATATAAGTTTGACTCTCTTATTTGATTACGTTCACATTGAAATGACGCCAATATTCTGATCTAACACTTTCTTGATCTTTTAATAACATTCTCTGAAAACAATTAACATAAAACTGCTTTATAATTGTTTAGTTGTGTTTAATGTATTCTTATAGACGTTCATTTTTAATCAATGTATAAGTGGGATCTTATTTTTTTATTTTTTTTAATCTTCCGTCTACTTGTTTTGTGATGATGTTTCATTAATTTCTTCATTTTTTATTCAATATGTAAATATTATTTTTTATTTTTATATATAAAATACAAAAAAATTAATTTATCTTCTATATCAAAGTGCTTTTGATTTTCTTGTATATATATATATATATATAATTTTTATTTATAAAGACATGTAAAAAATTCTGCTACACTGGCATGACGATGTTATCGACCAATAGTTGTTAGAAACTAACATCTCACAAGGAGGAAGAAGGTGATCCTTCACTCAGATGTTGATATTAGGAAATAACCTATTAAGCACTTTTTATAAGACAGGTTCAAATTTTAGTGAGTTTTACCCTGTTGATGTCTTCTTTACCCAGATTACTATATATTTATATATATATATATATATATATATATATATATATATATATATATATACTTTTGTATATGTGCACATATGTGTAGATATTAATTCATTAATTCATTTTCTATTTTTTTATTTTACTTAAATACTTTTTGCATTTTTTGCATTTTTTGCATTTTTTCCTACTTTGAATTTGAATAGTTTGTTCCTCTCTCTCGTATTTATTCATATATACATTTACTTTCTCTACTTTTAACCATTATTATTTTACTATTTTTGTTTTCTAATTAAGTTACATGTTTTATATAATTGGAATCATATGTAAAAGTTATATTTATATGTCTAGATATTTTTCTATATACTCTATAATAGATATTTTATCTTCTAATTATTTTACTTTTTCGCACAATTTAAACAATATTCTATCTTGTTTTCATTAAAGTAAACTAAACGTCATTGTATTGCATATTTTTTATTTATTTTATTATAATGAATATAGATGAATATAGATGTATATTATATAAATGTAATTTAATTAAAATAAGAAGAATTGATGGGATCGGTTCTGGGCCCATTGGTCTCTGAATTCTGCGTGTCCCATCGAGAAACTAAAACCTTTAATATTATTTCTAAACCCTCCATATATGTTATGTACTACTACTTACTAAAAACTTAACCTACTTAACATCAATTAAAAACACATTTAAAAGTAGATCTGTAGCAAATTTCACTAACAAAATAAATGCCAATAACAAAATTCCCTTTTCTTGACATAGAAATAGAAGCTGATATATATATATATATATATATATATATATATATATATATATATATATATATATATATATATATATATATATATCAGTTTATTATATACACGTGCAAAAAGTCTACAAGCAAAGGTTATGCTTACTTAATTTTGCAGGTACACAATTACAGTAATAATTAATCTTATTTACCAAGCCAAACGCAATTGATGTACTTGCCGACATTAAACAAACCCTAATTAATACTAACTTCCCAAACCACATTGTCGACCACCAGATCAACTATTCCTTGGCCGCGATAACTAAAAATACTAACAGCAATGATAATATTAATGATATCAATTTATTTTACTGGAACCACATGAACCCTAATTATAAAGTAGAAGTTTATGTGGATAATATTTCAAAAAAAAAATATATATATATATACGTACTCAAATGTTCATACGAACTAAACAAAAAGAATAAAATCGCATTCGTAGATATTTTTATAGATACTAACAATAACGAATTCTCCACATGAATGTATACAAAAAACCTACGATTACAAACTATTATACTTTTAACTATAAAAGCAAATGCACTTTCCGACACAACACCACGATTTTCAGAAACTTATTGCCCCAAGCTGAACTAATCTCTTCCTCATAACTTGTTTTTAACGCGAAGTTAAAAATATTAAACAGCATCTTACCAATAATGGCTTTCTTAACTACATCATAGACGAACAAATTCAATATTTTAATAAAGATTGATACAAAAAAAACTAATCCCCCAATACATAAATACATATGTTTTAACCAAAATTAGCTCCATAATAGTTATAAAACAGATGAACACATGTTAAAAACTATGACGAATAATAATGTACCTCTCACCGATCCAAATCAAAAATAAAACTTATTGTTTATTATAACACATTTAAAACCTCCAACCTTATCGTCACCAAAAATTCCTCCTCTCTCGACCAAGGTTTCTATGAGACAATCTTTGTATATGAATTTAAATGTTACTTAGGAGACTGTGTCTCCGACAATGGAAAAAGAAACATATACGTAGGTTTGACTACAAAAACTCTTTCAAGACGCCTCACATCGCACCTATCTGTGTACACAACCTAAAATGCTTTTAATAATAATACGTATACTCTATTAATATCACAAGCAATCACACAATTCGAACCAAAACCATCACTAAACATTTAAAAATACATGTTTTTACACAATACCCAGCCCCGTAAGATGACTCCTGAAAGAACCAAAAGTACTATTGTACACAATGAGTACGGCAAATCCATCTGCCAATTCCAAGCTAAAACTCGAAACTTAATCAGGAATTGAGAAAAGATCAAGGGAAAATATGCAGACACAAGTTATCTGTAATATTTAACGAAATATGCCTTCATTAAAAAATGCTGCCCTTCTATATCTAAATGAATAAATTCGAAAGTTGTTTCCATCTATCCTAATATAATTACCATTAAAGCAGGTTTTGATTATTTAATTTTATAATACGACATATTATTTTGCAATATCGTATATATAGTACACTGCAAACACCCACAAACACATTTAGGTCTTATTAATTTACATATTTATTATATAAACAGCTTCTAATAAATAAATATTTTGTAATATGCGGTTGTAATTTTGCATTGACGTATTTTCTTATACAACGCAATATATCTGTCTATACTAAAACATCTGATGCGGCTGGGATGCTGAGAACAGATACTACACTTTAGTCTTAGCCAAAAGGCCAAGGAAAAATAAAAATAATAGAAAGATAGGTAGTTCATTTAGAAGCATTGGTGAGTCAGTATTATTAAAATTGAAAATAGAAGCTCTTATCAATGCAAGATTAATTTATTATTATTATTATTATTATTATTATTATTATTATTATTATTATTATTATTATTAATTTTTTTATAGCTAGACATTTGTAAACGAATGAAGCAAATGATTTTAACCTATGATTGTATTATCTTTTAATGAGGTGGCTAGTGTGTTATCGATCCTGTTGTAATAAGCCTGTTTTCCCTGGAATTACATACTTCTTTTTTTAATGTGATTGGAGTAATGCTCTTAGATATTACATCCTCTTGTGGGGGAGGGAGTTAATCTAATATCTGTTCTGTTATCATGAGACAACCAGGGTTTTTATACCCCGCCCAATAAACCGGTATTGTCCGGGCCTTCGGGTCTGGATTTACGTTAGTCTATCGGTTGTCCGTCCTGTGCAGTTCTAGGAGGTGCACCCTCCCAGGCTTTGCCTTCTCACCCTTTGAGAAGGGGTTAGTTTATTGCTAATCGCCTGAGGCGCCCCTACCGGGGAATGCCGACGGGGCTGCCCAGGCAATTTTTAAATGACCAGAGTGCTCAAATTCTCGAGCGCTGGTTTTTCCCACTTTCCCGACCTTGTGTCACATCTTACCTTGTGGGAGGAAGATAAATAGAATCATGAGACTATCTTCCCAGGGGCCACGTACTCCTTTTAGAAGGTAGGTGTAGTAAGTAGTGAAGTGTCTTTTTTGTTAAAATGATACCATACTTTCAGGCGTTACCGTCTCCTTTCATGTGGCGATCCTCCCAGGTATTAACTCCTCTTTTGGTGCGCAGTATAATATATGTTCGTTCCTCATGATACCACTCGTCCATGATTATCTTCTCCGTTTGAGACAGGAGAATAGTGTACCATTTGTTCTGTTGTCAGGATAGTATACTCCTAGGCAGGAACACCTCCTGTTTTTGGCCGGGGAAAGCGTTCGTCATGATATAATCCTCTCAGTCATTACCTCCTCCTTTGGAAGTCACTGCAGTATATATTTGTCCAGCATGATATCTTCCCAGGCTAGCAAAAATATGCGACCAGAGGGAGCAAACATTTGCTTATATATATATATATATATATATATATATATATATATATATATATGTATATATATATATATATATATATATATATATATATATATATATATATATATATATATATATAAGAATTTTTTATTTATACAGACATGTACAAAAAGCTACTACACTGGCATGTCGATGTTATCGATCAATAGTATTAGAAACTAAGAGCTCATTAGGCGTAAAAAGTATGATCCTTCACTCAGATGTTCATATTTGGAAAGAACCAATAACTATTGATCGATAACATCGACATCCCACTGTACGCTGTAGCGGCTTTTTGTACATGTTTGTATAAATAAAAATAAGTATATATAAATAGCCTAATTTACTATTGGACACTTTTTTATAAGCCCGGTTTAAATCATGTGCATTTTTATCCTGCGGATGCCTACTTTACCTGGAATACTCTCTCTCTCTCTCTCTCTCTCTCTCTATATATATATATACATATATATATATATATGTATATATATATATATATATATATATATATATATATATTTATCTATCTGTCTGTCTATCTGTATGTCTGTCTGTATGTCTATATTAGTAACCAGGTAAAGTGCCCTTTTAAGATTTAATATTCTTAATAGTAGAGCCCTGTTTTGAATTTAAAAAATTGTTGCCATCTTAGCGATTAGGAAAAGTTCCGCTCGAGCGTTGAAGACTATCAAAAACATGACGCTTACCTCTCGGGTAAGTGTACATTAATTACAATTACTGTTTGTGGTGATTTTTCGCAAACGCGGTAGCATAGGCGTAAGGCTTGTGATTCTAGGCTGAATCTACGAACTGCGTTCGAGCCTATGCGACCGCCTGCCACCCTAACTCCTACAGTGATGAAGCAAGAAAACCCGAAACGACGTCGTCTGTAGGTATACAACACTTTAATATTTAAAAATATTCATATATATATATATATATATATATATATATATATATATATTCTCATTAATTATCACACAAACAAAAAAAAATCACACACGCTCTCGAAGTCTTAGCGACTAATAATATTAATCCGCCTATAAAGAATAAATGTATCGTGTTAAACTATTTGTATTCTTCTGACTTTTACAACGATTCGGCGCTTACTCTGCGACAACCTGCTAGCAACTTCGAAACAAACTCTTTATTAAATACACAGGGCGTATTTTATTCTCCTTTTAAGGTTACACATTATATTTCAATGGATTATCTTGTAAATACATCATATAGAATACTGTGCTCAACATTGGGTGGGCACCAGAAACTATAAATGGGAATTGGAACATAATATTTAATATTAGAGAAGGTGCGCAAAGGAAAGAGAGTAAAAAAATAAAATGAATGAAATATCTCAATTGCAAAAATGATTTAGAATTTAACTACTTTACCAGAGAGAAGAATGACGAATGATGTAATTGAGAGCTTCAAAATAATTAATGTGATTTTCTAAATATGGAAACCAGTTTTTTATTTTTAATATCTCTAATCGCCCTGGTAATTTATTGGCATGACAGATCTCAAAAATGAATTTCTCAAATATTCTATTTTTGATGTGTCCAGGCATCTGTTTAAGAGAGTCGGGCGGTCGGTCTGTTACGATTAAGTTTGAAATATCATTTTAGGTGCATCCGCGCATATTTGTAAGAGGCCCTAGCAAAAACGATTACCACAGAGATCGGGGAATGAGTAAGTTGTACAATATCGGCTTTCTCCTCACGTTCGACTCGTTTGTCATGCGGTTTAAGACGACGCCACCGTTAGGCGGCCCATCTACTGAGACAGAGGTTCGATTCATGCACAAATCTCATTTTTTTACTTTGTAGTATTCTTTGTTTAATCCCTCACCTTAATAAGTCTCATGACTAAATAAATCGTTCGTTTAGTGATATTATAATATTGCAAAAAATAGCATCAATAAAAACGCAGCATAATATATAACATACTGTCGGAAAGCTTAAGGCATGAGTTATGTCTTCAATTTCGACCTTTTCTGTACGTATTTCTTGTTAATCAAGCGGTCCCTCTTCTGAGATACAATTTTGAATTGTGTACGACTCTCAATTTATCTTTGTGATATACTTCGCTTATTTCCAGCCCCGTGGTCTAAATAATCGCTTGTGTAGCAAAATCATCTGTCTAAATAAAAGGATAAAAACTAGCTTCATACCGAACAGTAGAGTTTCGGTTTACTTTCAGCAGCTTCATACTCTCGCTACCCTTATTTTGT
Organism: Sepiola atlantica; assembly: GCA_963556195.1. Lineage (NCBI taxonomy): Eukaryota > Metazoa > Mollusca > Cephalopoda > Sepiida > Sepiolidae > Sepiola > Sepiola atlantica. The sequence goes on from OY744533.1 coordinate 79,395,971, forward strand.
CCTTTAGTCGTCACATTCCATGAGCGATGTTTCTGACAAAGGGGAATAATTGCTGTTTTCTAAGTGAGGATCCATTCATATAACACTTATCGTTGGCTAGTTTTTAGTTTACCTTGAGGTAGTATTTTTTAGCTTCTTACATCAAGTAGTTACATTCCTTGTCTGGAGCGATTTCCATAAAAAAAAACATACTGTCAGTTGTTGGAAATAAATTTTTAATATTATAAACAAGAAAACGTTCATCGTATTTCGCTGCTGATGAAGCGTGGATAAATGGTTACATTGTTAGTAAAATCGTAAACAATGATTTGCCGCAAAGCTTGGGAGATGAGTTAGCGTGCATATAACAACAACAATCATATATTTGGCTTAATTTATTTTTATTTCGTATAGTTATGAAGCTCTATCAAAAAAGTTATTGAGACCTATATTTGTACGAAATATGCATATATTCAACTTTAATGATCGTTTGAGAGTCATCATGAAATTGTTAATTTTTTAATTATTTTAAATAATTAGCTAATTCGGAGAGTAGAAAGTAGACCATGGGTTTACTTTCGAAAGCCTCGTTAGTCTCGCTTCCTTTATTTTGTCTTTTAGTCCTCATATTCCATGTGCGATGTTTCTGACAAAGGGGTAAGAATTGGTGTTTTCTGGGTTGGAATCTATCTATATAGAACTTATCGTTAGCTAGTTTTTATTTACATTGAAGTAGTAGAATCATTTTTACTTCGTTTCATCAAGTGGCATCGTGTCTTGTCTGGAGCTATTTCTATTTTTTTAAAATCAGTGTTTCTAGCTAGCTGGCAAGCACCAACTCCTGTCTTATCAGCGCAGTGTTGCATCCCTGTGTTCGTTTTACAAGTGTTTCCGCGGAATGTGCTCAAATGCAATTAAGGCAATTGTACTTCCTCAAAATAAATACTCTTGAACCACCCGACTAGTAGCAAAATCACACCCCTTCTTTGTAGAGTTCCCTAGATATTGAAAGACTTTCTACTATAATATATTCATTTTTCGAATCTTTTGCTTTGTAATTTCTTTCCAGCTTTCTCTTTCATTGATTGTAGGAACATGCATAAATTTAAATGTAATATGGACAAGCATCTTGCTCCCTAACACCCCATCCAGTTTACAATCCTATAAATGTGGCCCCTATCAGATTAACCCCTTTCAGTTCAGTGGAAATATGCCTTGTTTGGAGTGAAAAAAAAGTGAAAAAATAAAAATAAAAAAACAAGGCCAAGTTAGCCACAATAAAATATCCATTACTATGTAGGCATAGGTTCGAAGTTTTAAAAAATAGCTAATTGCCCTGTATTCTTCTTTTTCTGCTAATATACATCCAGTCAAGCCAGATTAGATCGTATCTGAAAAGAACTATTTGGTAGGGTAAACAAATTGGGTTGAAAAAGGCCTTCCTAAACCCTGACCATCTCGCCCAAGAACAGACTCCTTTGTCCCACTCTATTTTCGAGGGTCTCTGTGAAAGAAGAAATCTTAAACCGAATTCTTTCGACACAACCTTTCTTGCCAGACCAAAGTCACGTTTCCCAAATTGTAAAGATCTGACATACATGAATCAAATAGGAAATGACAGGCGGCCTTGTTAGATTCGTGCGGTAAGAAAAAACAGAAAAAGGAAATCCTTTCTTTTATTTTTGGACGGGGAACTTTAAAGATCCCTAAAACACTTCGGATCAAACGCAAAAACTCGTTACAGATCAAATCCAACTTTTAGAGATAAGGAAAAAAACGATTCTCTCCCTTACTCTGTCCTTTTTTCAATCTCGCCACCCAAAGACATCTGGATTATTCGTTTAGTGCCGGTATTTAGATCCCCCCACCCACGAAGGTACCATATGTATCCTTAGGTCTGGTTAAACGTGGGGGCCGGAAAGTCTTGCTAAGCTTGGGACGGGTTATAGAAATGGCTATTGTTTAATTTGAAAAGAAAGACATAGTTACAGTAGATATAACAATAGTGCAACACATGCTCAAATATTAATTACAATTATACAAGAAGTCAAAGACGAAAATTGAAATCAATTTAGAGAAACAAAATATTGGGTTGGCCAACAAGTTCGTTCGTTTTTTTAAGTGTATATTAACACAGAATTTGTGCAATTAATTTTCCAGGCTCGATTTGGAAATCTTGAGAATGTCTGCAATTTGTCTGGTTGTCAAACGGCAACCTTGTTTTCACTTGGTTACTGTCGATCATCTTTGGCCGACCAGAGTGAGGAGTATCTGTCACTTAAAAAGTACCTTTTCTGAATCAAGCAAATCATTTCTGGCAGCACACCCGTTCTGTAACAGAATTCTCCCCATACATATGGCATCTCTTTATGCAGGTTTCTGTAGCTTGTCTTTCCTTTTCTCTTGTTTAAAAAGCATCAGATGTTGACAGTGTTCATCTTGATTTTCCATTTCACGGTCCGAAATACAAGCAGAAAATGTACGAATTTCTCTGTTCGGAAGCTTATTTAACACTGACGTAACCATACTTGCGACACCAAACACACGATTTAAAGAATAGGAATATAAAACGATCATTAGTAGGTCGTAAAGATGACATTCAAAAACCGAATGAACTTTTTGACCAACCCAGTATTATCAATAACTATGTTATAAAAGAAAAATAGCTTATTTCTGAATGTAAGTAATTTTTTAATTTTATTTTATAGGATGTTCTAGATTACACCGAAACAGCCTTTTAGCTGCAAAATCACACGTCGTTTCTGACTAGACAATTTTCATGTTATTGTTGTACAATGTTATTTGCAACAAAATATGTACTTCCCAACAATTTATTTTTAAATTTACTTAGTCCGACCCTAACAACTGATGATGTGAAACATATACAACTAGTTACCGAGGAGTAAAAATTAGCAAGGGTAATAACTCATATTTGAAGTAAAGAAGGGTTGTTTTCCTTACAATTATTTTTTATTCTTTTTCTGTACAAGTTTTTAAAATGTGGAAACAAATAAAAATAAAAAGTGAACATACTTCATTGTATATGTATTGAATATGTAGAGCTAGTTGTGTTGTATAGACCCCTGCCTGAGGCCGCGGCGGCACTCGTTTACTATACTCGTCCCGGAATGGTCCGTGGCAGTTCTCCGTTTAAACACTCGTCATTTTTTAACACCAAAAATCACATAGTTTACATACCTTGTAATTTCTCGTACCCTCTCTTCTTTCCTTGTCGCGTGGAGGGGCGTGTCGTCTAGTGGTTGAATTCTTTCTTCTTTTTTTTCTGCCGAACATCGCCGCTACACCAAAAACTTCATGACCGACTCCGAAGACAAACAATCCTTTTAACTTTAAATTATTTTTATTACCGGGGTTAGTTATCTATCGGCTTGGAGATGTTCACTAACGTCGAGAGAGAGAGAGAGGGAGCAAATTACTGCTTTCGTAATTACTCATCAATTAAGTCTTAACCATTCGTGGAGGGGGTGAAAAGAGATATTTCGCCTGTATTTTCTTAGGGAAATATTTTCCTTAATCAAATTGCGGATTACATCCTAAATCACGTCTGATAGGTTCGCCTCCAAAACCCAGACTGGTAAAACTCGCTTCTCACGAAGAACGAGTGACATCACGGATCCCTGTGTTTCCCACGCACAGGTTCGTGACGTCACAGAGCCTCTAGCAGGTGCACATTGACCCTTGATCTTAGGTCTCGCCATGCGGTGACCCTGTCACGTCTGTTTGCTCCGACTGTTAGAATAGGTCCTATTCTGCACTCGACTGCACGGGTCCGCCCGCACTAAATCGCGCAAATCAAACCAACGATTTCCAACAGATACGTCCATTCCTATAGGGCCATTATCCAACAGTTGTACATATATCCAAGTAGATGTTGTCGAATGTTGCGGCATATTTATATGTTGTTCAAGTTTTAAAAGAAATACTCTTAAAGTAAAAGGGAGATACAGGGTTACAATAACTATTCGCACACTTCAGTTACAAGGTAAAATAATAACATTAATTTACTTGAGATAACGTGTCACAGATCAAGTTAGACACAACCAAAAAATAGTCCCTTGCAATTGCAACAATGATAGATAATCCTGGTTAGTAGAGAATCCGTGTGGTAAAGTTTTCAGCTTTCTATCTCTAATGAACTGCATACCATGTACCAAAACAAGTCGATTTGCTTACGGGAATTGTTTTGTAAATAAAAATGGCATAACTTCTTGATGAGAATAACATTTCATAATATAAATGAATCCAGCAATGTAAGTGTTCACTTGTGCGCAGGTCTATAACCTTCAACCGGAAGTTTGCTGTTATTAATATAATTACCATATTTTTACACAAGTTAGTACCCCAAAGTGACCTGCAGCAACTGTATCAAAACAAGTAGACGGTCTTACGGGAATAGTTAGTAAATAAAAAGTAAATTTATTTATGATTTTAATAACAGAAAGCAATCTAACAATTTCAATGTGCACGTGTGCCAAGCTAACTGGAAGTTTGCCGCTATTAATACTTCAACCGGAAGTTCAACGTTATTAATATGGTTACCATATTTTTAAGGTTTTCCCAATCTCGCTTCAAATAGACATCTGGATAATTCTTTTAATTCTTTCTATTTTTATATGTCCCCTATATAGGTAAGACGTGTATTTCGGTTTGGTTAAAATCCGGATCTTTAGCGCTACTTTTCTAGGACGGATTACAAAAATAACTATTGCTCCCTCGGCTCTCCCCAATTTTATTTATGCGCCACATTTATAAGAAGTCAACTGTACCTTCTCTACCGATACGAGATCTGTTAGGTTACTGTTATATATGTCAGTGGAGAGGTAATACTCTCTCTTGGTCTCTCTTAAAATAAAATGTAATAAATTCGTACAATCTGTATAGGTATGATATCATTCCCTTAAATCTCAAGTTCGTAGGTCTAATAGCCTAAAAGTAGTAAGCGGACACAAACAGACAGACACATAGTCATACAGAAAGTTACACCATCATCGTATTAGTATAGATCAAGTACCTCAACATTGAAATAAGAGCACTAATCGGAAATATGTGCAACATTATAGAATTACAAAAATATATCTGATTTTAATGAACATTTCAGCGCTTATTCAATATTTATTTACAATTTGTTTAATGGAAATCGGTCCAGACAAAGCATGAAGCCACTTGATGTAAAGAGCTAAAAAAATACTGCTTCAATGTAAGAAACAAGCCAGCGATGTGTGTTAGATATATAGATTCCGACACAGAAGACATCAATGTTTCGGCCTTTGTCAGTAACATCGTTCATGGAATGTGAGGACTAAAGGACAAAATAAGAGAAGTGTGAGTTACGAGGCTGCCGAAATTAAACTCAGGGTCCACTTTCTACTCTTCTAATATATATATATATATATATATATATATATATATATATATATATATATAAATTATAATGAATTAGTTTTTTTTTTTTTTTTAATATTTCGAGGAAATTTCCAGCTACTGTTCAAATGTGGGAGCTTTAATGCTCTGATAGGCTAGGATAGAATTATAAAAATAACTATCGCTCCCTCGTCTCTCCTATCTTGTGTAGTCGGCACGAGTATGAAGGGGGGATCTTATCATTTATCGATTCGAAATCTATTATTAAACTGTCATAGATCATACGTTACAGGTGTTTAACAGATCACAAATAATCTAAATAGTCCAAGTGTATTTAATGATTAAACCGTTCAAAAAACGGCATTTAGCATTGAGTAAAAATATTACTTTTGCAATGCAGTATTTGAACCTGAATAATTAAAAACGAACAATGCTAACAATGTATCTAGCTGGAATACCTTGCCAAATGTTTTAAGATTGGATGAACAATTGATATGCGAATTAGTAGGAGTAGAAGGGAATGAGACAGGAAGTTGTGTGAGTAGGAGGCGGGGATTTATTAAAGAGAAAACTATAAAATAAAACGGAAGAAAGAATTTAAAATATAGTTCTTTTTTAAATATATAGATAGGAAAACATAAGACATTTAAATAAAAGAAGAAGAAGAAGAAGAAGAAAAAGAAACTTATAGTTGAAAGGGGTGGATAAAGACACTGGTACTGAGTTACTCGATTATTTCTGTCATTGAGAATACTTTGTCAATTGTGAAGTCACCGTGAATCTATGGTATTTTTAAAAATTTTACTTAGAAATTACTGATTCCTTTGATTTTAGACTTAAATCCAACAAACCTATTGAAGATGTCTTTTTTCAAAAACTAATAATACGAAAAATAATTCTTGGAAATGGTCCATATATCTATAAAAAATCTCAACAATTTTATTCCAGTTGGACTAAATTGATGCAGATACAGACGGACAGGCATTCGCCGAATGACTATTTGAAACACACATAAATACACAGATGCTCGCAAATGTATATAAGAAGTAACGAAAAGTTAAGATACATAATTTAATATATCGGAAAGATGTATGTTTTATTTAAAAATACATGCAAAAATATTCTTTAGTTTTGGGATTGAGTTGTGTTTGAATATTTCGAATATTCATATTAGCCGTAATTTGTAATTAACTTACCAAGCGACATTTTAGGTAAACTTTTATCTACCACTCTCATCCACTCTCCATATGTTTTGACAATTACACAGTCTATCACTCTCGCATAAATCTCTCTATTTCTCTCTTTCTGTGTTTAATAACAGCAAATATATATATATATATATATATATATATATATATATATATATATATATATATATATATTATAACTGTCCTGTTTTTAAATCTCCGAAACAGTTACATGGTAAACAGCTGATGATCCCCGTGTTAATATTAGACGCTTAAGGTCTCCTGTTTTTGTTTCACTCTTAGATACTTAACCCCCCTTTTTATTTTTTTATTTACTTATTTTTTTATTTATTAATTTTCCAACGAATGTTAAGTCTGCAATATCTTGGATTCAGTTAGTTTCTCTGGGAATTTAAACTGCATTTTACTCTTTTTTTTCTTTTGTTTAAAATGACTCAAAGCTTCTTTAGACTATATATATATATATATATATATATATATATATATATATATATATATATATATATATATATATATATATATATATATATATACTAGTTTATTGGCCTTTTAGCCAAGATCAAAGTGTAATATCTGTTCCGATGGATACTGCACCCCATAGACCGGTATTGTCTTGGCCTTCGGGGCTTGATTTACACCGGTCTGTGGGTTTGTCCTGTGCAGTTCTAAGAGGTCCACCATCCCAGGCTTTTTCTCCCCTCTTTGGGGAGGAGTAAGTTTATTGCTTACTGCCTTAGGCGCACCTACCGGGAATGCCGACGGGGCTACCCAGGCATTTTTTGTAGGCCAGAGTGCTCAAATTCTCGGGCGCTGGCTTTTCAAATCCCACTTTCCCGACCTTGTGTCACATCTTACCGCTGTGGGAGGTAGATTAATAACTTGAATACCTTACACGAGAATGATTCCTTATAGTGCGACACACATCGATTACGCTACACGTGCAAAGCAGTTAGTGACAAAAAAAGTGATTGCATTGGTAAAATTGTGTGAAAATAGAGATTAAACGGCTGGAATTATGGATTACAAATATAGTAACTTTGTGACGTAACCTTTTGATTATAATGTCTAACAATGGATGATATATGTGTAATGTACTGCTTTATTAAAACAGGGTTTCTAAGTCAAAGTCTCTTTCTTCAAAATGTTCTCTGGTCTTACGTATGTTTTTGTATATTGCTGCCCGTCGTCCTCGCCGTCGCAGACATCGTTGCCGTCACACATATAATAACCGTATGTTGCTTTTTTCCTCATCATGATCATCATCGCGCAATACGCTGCCTTAGCCGTCGTCATCGTGATCGTCTAGAGTCTGTAATTAAAACTTCCCATGCAGAGAGGAAAAAAGCGAATCCGGCATGAAATTTAATGGGTTTTTATTTGAGAGATATTTTTTCATCATGATTATAAAGTTCATACCTTCATTAGTTTATAAAGGGAGGCCAAATAGTTATACCTAACTTAGATCTACTTTGTTAACGGGATAGGAAGGATAAATCAACTTCTTTTAGGAATAAAATTCCTATTTTCCTTTTTCTGATTTACATCTCGAATTGGCATCCGTGCACCATGCTTCGGAAACACGGGATGGCTAAATAAACTTATTTCTTTTTCTCGTTACCACAATTGTGATTTAATTGCTTCGAAGAGGAACACTCAACCTGTCACAACGCACTTATTTTATTAGAGGTCAATGAAGAGTCAGAGTTCAGGTTTGTTTATATTTTTTTCCCAGAGCGAACTTGTTCCTCAGATTTTCGTGTCAACATTTTGCACCTGTCCACCTCAATACCAAATCAATACTAGTAGATGTAATCGTTGTTCACATACATACATACATTTTGTAACATCTGCTCAATGTTTTAGAATCTGTATACTTTTTTACTTTTATTGATTGTTTACGAAAACAATCAATTAGCATGTGATGTCTACTCAATGATCCCTTTAAAATAATGCAAGCGGTCCGAAACCTACCGATGGTGTGAACATGCTAAAATTTTTCTCGGTTTCTAAAAGTAGTTAGACAACGCACAGACAGACAGACGCACGCCTCTTTTATTAGTGTAGATGTATACTGTTTGATGTGGAAGTGGCTGTGCTTGTATACTGGTTAGAGTAGATTTACAGACATTCCCGACCCTAATTAGTTTAGGGCGTGGACCAGTTCAAGTGAACTGGGGAGTTGATCTTAAGACGGAAAAATAGGAGGGGTGGAAGGAGTCTGAACGTTTTTCTGATGTATTAACAAGTGATCTTGTTTATTTACATGTGCAACTTGATTCGAGGCGTGGAAGTAAGTGCCTCATCTGACACCTGGGAAAAACACGCACTCGCACAAGCGCAGGCACACGTTCAGAGAGAATGGGGCGAGGGGGGGGGAGAAAGAAAGAGAGAAGAAGAGACAAAGTGAGAGAGAGAGGAGGGAGATGAGAGAGAGGGACACGGTTTAAAGCGCCATATAAAAGGGGGCAGGTGAGGCGGAGGAAACGGAAGAGAAGGAAATGAAGAAAAAAAGGTTTGTTTTTTCTTTTATGTGACAAGAAAAAGTTGGAATGCACCCCAAAAGAAGACGAAGAAAGAGAGAAACGAGTTTTCTTTAGTTTCTATGTTGTTGCGGCATATTAACTCTCTTCCGAGTTGTTTAATTCCGAAACAAAGCAGTTATTAAGCATGGTTTAGTGTATACACGTTGTTGAACACAAGTCATTATGTTTCCCATAGCTTGAGGGGGAAATTGTATATCGTATTCACGGCGATATCCATTAGGCGATTTACACAAGGCCATACAAAATATATAAAGAGGAGTTTAGAGAAAACGCAAGATAGATAGAAGACAAGAAAGCAGAGAAATAATCAGAAAGATGGAGAAAAAAAGAGTTAGAGAAAAGCGAGTGAAAACAGGAGAGAGAGAGTGGAATATAAAAGGAGAAGAACAATTAAAAGAAGACGGAAAGTGTAAACACAGCATGGGAAAGGGATTACTACTACCACTACTACTACTAATACTACTACTAATATTACTACTACTACTAATTACTACTACTAATACTAATAATACTACTAATACTAATAATACTACTACTACTACTACTACTAATAATAATAATACTAATAATAATACTAATAATAATACTAATAATAATATTATTACTACTACTACTACTACTAATACTAATACTAATAATAATAATATTACTACTACTACTACTAATAACAATAATAATAATAATAATAATAATACTAATAATACTACTAATAATACTACTACAACTACTACTACTACTACTAATAATAATAATAATACTATTACTACTACTACTAATAATAATAATACTACTAATAATAATACTATTACTACTACTACTACTACTAATAATAATAATAATAATAATAATAATAATAATAATAATAATAATAAGGTTATCAATGTCAGATCAGTAGGTGCCATTCCCTATACTGCCGGTATACTTGACTGGAATGTAGATAAACTAAAATGTAAGGATACCAAAACACGGAACATGCTTACAATGTATAGAGCGTTTGCAAAGAAATGAGATGCAGATCGATTTTATCTACCTAGAAAAAAAGGTGGTCGAGGTCTACTTAGTGTTGAAGATGGTGTGAAGATGGAAGAATGTTGTCTATATGAAAGTACTGAGATTTTTCTTCGGGAAGTGAAAAGAGAAAAAAAATATTACGAACTAGGATGAAAAAGAATCAAAAGTTACAAGAGAGAGTGTGAACATTATTTGGAAATAACTACACGGTGTATTCTTTACGAATACTGCATTTAGAGATAATGACAGCTGGAATTGGTTGGTCAGGGGTGATCTCAAAACATCTACTTAGAGCACTTTAATGGCAGCCGGGGAACAAGCCACTCGCACTAGGTCCATCAAACATTATATTGACAAAACTGCAGAATCACTGATAAGCCGATTGTTTTATGAAAGGGAATAACTCTTAGCGCATATTGTATCTGAATGCCCAATGCTAGCGCAACACGAGCATATAAAATGGAAACACGACAAAGTCGCTCAGATACAACACTGGAATATATGCAAACTTTATGAATTGAACAACAGAAGTGGTATGAGCATAAACCAGAAGTGGTACAGGAGAACGACAGTGTCAAACTTCTTTAGGACATGCGCATGAAAACTGATAAGGTTCTTGAACGTTCCAAACTCGACTTAATCTTTCTAAACAAAAAAAGAGAAGTTGTTTAATCAGTAATATAGCCTGTCTCTTCGATACCAGAGTGCTGGAGAAAGAATATGAATAAACAAATAAATATCAAGACCTAAAATGGGAATTACTTAGACTATCAACATGTAAAGAAGTAAATGTGATCCCCGTTGTAATTGGAACGCTTGGAACCATAAATGGCTTAAACAAATTGACGAGACAATTTATTTTCCAATTCTGCAAAAGGCTTGTCTGTTAAGAACAGCGAAAGTGTTAAGGTACAGCTTGAATGCTTAAAGTGAAGGGAATTGACTTGATGTTCAAAAACGAAAATCCAATTAAAAAAATCCAAAAGTTGAGACTACTATTAAATAATAATAATAATAATAATAATAATAATAATAATAATAATAATAATAATAATAATAATAATAATAATACATTCTACTGACTACTGTGCAACGGAACAAAGCAAGACACAGCCTCACAACAGGGTGGTTATCAGAGCTGGAACTAACGGAAATCAAACAAAAGATGAATAGTGTAACAGAGCAAAGAACCCCCAGGAAAAGGACTAGAAAAAATATAACACTGCAACTGAGGGAATTATGAAATCACAGAACTAAACTGAGGAAGAAAAATCGGAAGTTGAAAACCTTCAACGATTTAGTGAAGGTGTGAGATTGGCAAAACATAAACAATGAAACTGTATATATATATATATATATATATATATATATAAATACATATTAGCTGTTTTAATGAGTAAATTTATATGTATATGTGTGGGTTTGTGTTTGTGTATGTGTGTTTCGACTAACAATAGTCATTGTCTGACGGAATTGTAAACACATGCGTATAGTCCGATAAAAATAAACAATGAAAATTGAACGAAAAAGACCGTTATCTATCTATATATATATACATATACATATATATATATATATATATATATATATATATATATATATATATATATATATATATATACATATAAATATATATGTGTATATATATATATGTATATACATATACATATAAATATATATATATAAACATATATATATATGTATATACATATGTATATACATATATATATATATATATATGTATGTATATATATATACATATAATTATATATTTATGAATATATATATATATATATATATATATATATATATATATATATATATGTAATTATAAATATTTGTTTATCTACATGCGTATACGTTTCATGCTCTCGGAATCTTCAGTGTAGAGATAATTATTCAAGCCAGTCACAGAATTCGAAACCCCGTAACAAGTCATGTTTATAACTCAAATTCCGATGTCTTTACAGTCACAACCACGATGAACAACTACATAAACGGTGAGAGTTTTACAACTATTGGAGGTAGCCGACGTAAAGTGTTCAACTTATGGGTAAACATGCATTAAATCTATGATTTTGAAGGCTGTATTAATACTACGCACTAGAGTGCATTATTTAGATTAGGGGCTACAAATAATTATACATTTGTGTTGTTAGATACATACGTATACGATTTATCTTTCTGGAATCGCAGTGTAGAGATAATTATTCCAGCCGGATTTGAAGACCGAAACAAGTCATGTCTATAACTCAAATTTTAAACCTATTGTAGGCAACCGACGAAAAGAGTGTTCAGCATATAAAGGAATATGCATTTTATATGATATATATATATATTTAAATAAAGAAAGATTAAGATAAAAAAATTGTACAAAATTACATAAAGTTACATAAATTAATACTAATTTTATTACATCGAAAGTTCACTCTACGATATTTCACTTACCGCTAACTCTATTATAATTAGTATATATATATATATATATATATATATATATATATGTGTGTGTGTATATATTTCATGATTTCCATTGGCGTACATAATTTTATTAGGGCAATTACGAAGGGAAGACATATTTTAGTTTTAATGATTAAAAGATACGAGAAAAAGGTTTCAGACTACCAGTTGCACCCACACTTAACGAGAGTTCTATTGTGGGATTTTAAAAGGGGGGAATTTAAAGAAAACAAGGAAAGTATATATTTAAAACTATAACTGACTATTGGATTTAATACCCGTCGTGCGCAACGAACTTCAGTATTGACTCATTTACCATCTTGAGTAGTACTCACTTAATTTTCCACCCAAAAATTTTGGAGATTATCCACGTACGTCTCAAACGGCCTTGCCTCTTTATACATGGGTTTCTATTTGGGTTGAATGTGATTAGTCTCTAAGACACATCACCAATTGTACATAACATAACGCTCTCTTCGTTTTAAATGTATAATCTCCTATTTTCCTTACATTCTCCCTTTTTAAATTTCTCTTAAATTTCTCTCGTTAAGTGTGGGCGAAACCGGTCGGCTGGCACATTTTTCGTATCTTTTAGTTATGAAAGATACAACATGTCTTCCCTTCGTAATTGCCTTAATATATATATATATATATATATATATATATATATATATATTATACGTACATAAAATAAATCCATATACACGTGTTTCTGGCTCACAGTCGTCATCAGCATGGCTAACTTAGACAAGGATTAAACCTTCGATATTGATGTCTATAGTCCAGCGTTTTACCATCGGACCAGACGCCTTGTCTAGAATTGTGTACGATTTTTATCACCAAAATATTTAATGTATTTTTACGTAATTATTGTTATTGGTGATTGCAGCGTTCGTTGTTTTCTTTGCTTATTATTATTTCGCTTGTCTCAATTCCTAAGTGAGTAAGATTCAGAAAATTGCATTATTAGTCACCCTTAACTGTATAGGACGTATTTTTCGTTAATATATATTTTTTTATAAATAATCCATGGACACGTGTTTCTGACTCACAGCCGTCATTAACATGGCTAACTAAGACAAGGATCGAACCTTCGATATTGATGTCTATAGTCCAGCATTTTACAATCGGACTAAAATAACCTGTCTAGAAATATGTACGATTATTATCACCTAAACATTTAATGTATTTTTATGTAATTATTTGTATGTATATATATATATATATATATATATATATATATACATATATGATAAAATGAATTTCAATTATTTTTAATAAATAAATAAAATATCGGTGGACACTGCACCATTACATTTTGAGGAGGTGTTATGGATGATAAGGTCACCAAATTAATTCAATAATAAAGTTTTAGGTTAAAATATTACTAAGTTTGCTATATTTAGTTTGTAAGTAAAATGCTCCTTTCGATTGAACCCTTTACAAAAATACATAAACTGTTGATCTATTCTAATAATTGTCTTTTCAATGTGAAACAATGAATATCTTGTAATGTATATATGTCTTCAAAAAATATTTACATAGAAATGTCCGAATGTCAGTTAAGACAACGTCGGTTCAGAGGTGAATGTAAACAAAATGGCGGATTGTTAATCTACTGAATGTGACGTCATCGAAACTAACGTGATGGTCGCTCAGGCTTCATGTATCGAGATTGTTGTGATAATACATGATTTCATAAACACAAAAGATCAAGAAGATTAGCAAATAATTGTATCTGCCTATTTATGCATACACATGAAAATCGCCATATTATTAATCATTAAAATTCTAAATTAGTAAAGCATGTCTTCACTAAGTATTGTCGAAATATTTATCAAGTCACAATGCTTCTGTTGAATTTATGCAATAAGATTAACTCAACATCCCGCTTCTTTAATATGTTCCCCTATTTAATGAACACTAACCTTAAAACAACACGACATGCAAAATCGGTTTTAAACATATATATTATTCCTTGTGTCTATTTATTGTTAAAAGGAAAATCACTCTAAAGTATTTATGGGAATTAAATTTACAAGATTTTTAATACGGGCTATAGATTTTATTGAAAAAGTGAGATTTTAATGACATTTTAATCCGTCATTGAAGTTATTTTCAAAACACAAATATTTCTCTTACAAAAAATATATATTAAAAGAAATGACCAAAATTGTTTGAATTAAATGAGCGAGAGAAAAATGAAGTAAAAAGAACCCCGGGAAACTCGGGGTAGGTACATCCAGTAACACACACACACACCCACACACCCCCCCACACACACACATATATATATATATATATATATATATATATATATATATATATATATATATATATATATATATATATATGTATGTATGTGTGTAATGTGTGTCATGTGTGTGTGTCATGTTTATATATATATATATATATATATATATATATATATATATATATATACATACAGGTAGAGAGAATAAGAGAGAGAAAAAAAGAGAGAGATGTGTGTGCTGTGTCGTTTAGTGGAAGGTATTATGAAAAGGAAACGGACCCTGGAAAATCTGATAACGTATTGCTTAAAGATGTCGAGGTGTGACTAAGCGAGAGTAACTGGCATGTCCTTATGTCCAAAGAAAATAAAATCCTTTGTTTTGTTAAAGGATCAGATCCACCCATCACGTATCATATATTTATCTATATAAAAGAATTCTTTGACACGCCTTAAAAGAACATTTCAGATAAACATAGACCATCGTCTATGATGCTCTGAGTATACATCATGTCTAAATCTATGTTGTTAGTATACGTAACATATATGACGTAATATATATATATATATATATATATATATATATATATATATATATATATATATATATATATATATATATATATATATGTATATATATACATATATTGTAAATGTGTTACTTATTCAAACATTTTGTCTACATATGTCCGGACATTATTTGGCTATAACTTTATTGAAAGCTAAACCTATTCAGGATAGCCAAACAGTGATTGATTGACAAGGTGTTTACCCTTAAATAAGGCGATGGCGAAATTATTTCTAGGCATATGCAGCCAAAATGACCGTATAAATAACATATGTACACTAAAATGCAGCCAAAATGACCGTATGAATAACATATGTACACTAAAATGCAGCCAAAATGACCGTATGAATAACATATGTACACTAAAATGCAGCCAAAATGATCGTATAAATAACATATGTACACTTAAATGCAGCCAAAATGACCGTATGAATAACATATGTACACTAAAATACAGTCAAAATGATCGTATGAATAACATATGTACACTAAAATGCGGCCAAAATGACCGTATCAATAACATATGTACACTAAAATGCAGCAAAAATGACCGTATAAATAACATATGTACACTTAAATGCAGCCAAAATGACCGTATAAATAACATATGTACACTAAAATGCAGCCAAAATGACCGTATAAATAACATATGTACACTTAAATGCAGCCAAAATGACCGTATAAATAACATATGTACACTAAAATGCAGCCAAAATGACCGTATAAATAACATATGTACACTAAAATGCAGTAGAACGACCGTATAAATAACATATGTACACTAAAATGCAGCCAAAATGACCGTATAAATAACATATGTTCATTTAAATGCAGCCAAAATGACCGTATAAATAACATATGTACACTAAAATCTAGCTCTACACGTTATTGGGCACTATCCCATGAATAATTGGGCACTATTGGGCACTATCACATGGGATAAACTTTTATTAAAAAAAGAGCTTACAAGGACGATATATATATATATATATATATATATATATATATATACATATATATATATATATATATATATATATATAAAATAAAGGACTTAATATGTCTCTGTCATAACTAATAAAAAAACTACTACAGTGTAACCCGGATATAAGAGAGCTGTCGGGACTGGAGAATAAGTCTCTTATATCCGGGTTCCTCTTATATCCGGGTATTGTCTATTTTGTTTATGTAATTATGGAAACACCACATATAACGCTTTTTACGCACAGAACACTAGTTTATTTAACAGTTATAGACATAAAAAAATACTTTTCAATCCGTTTTCACAAATAATTCAGTCAAAAATTACTTTTTCTTAAAAAAGGCAGTCATTTTTTTATTGTACACAAATCTCTTTGTTAAACCCAGATAGAAGAGAGCTGTCTGGACCGGAGAATAAGTCTCATATCAGGGTTTGCCTTCTAACAACAACAAAAAAGAGACCTTTTTTACGAATATTTTACGGATATGGCTATAGTGAAGGTCAGAGAAAGACTCACAAATGAGGTGAGAAAATTTAGCAACGTCTTTTGACTGATTTACGACATCACACTGTTACTCAAAACGAACTATCTTATATTGGGGAGGACGGGACCGGCGAAGAAGTATCTTATAGCAGGGTTTCTCTTATATCCGGGTATCTTATATCGGGGTCTAATTTATAGACATTAACACAGGCTGTAATTTGGGACCAGAGACAATGTCTCTTATATTCGGGTTTCTCTTATATTCGGTGCTCTTATATCCGGGTTACACTGTATTAGGAAATATTCGACTTTATTTATCAGAAGAGTGTTCTTCTCGGGTGATAAACTGATTCCAACGCTTTCCTAACAGTTCGATGCTTTTTTGTAGAACGATTTGTCTTTGACATGTAAATACGCCTCAGTTACCGATATCACCTTTTTGATTGGAGCCAAATCTTTTTCACTCTGCAACCAGCCAGTAGTGTTGAACCATGTTGCCCCACTCGACGACCATCGACCCCAACGTTGTGTTTCCGTGGCCTTCTTCTTTGTCTTCATCGTCTTAGCCGAGTCGTCTATCCACTGACGAATCGTCGAGGGCACAGAATTGGCGACACATTTGATCACCGCCCCACCATCACACAAATTAACGCGTCTGATTGGTTTGCCCGCACGCACGCATACACACATATACACAATATTATAGTTCACTTGAAAAATACATTTATAAACTCGGCTTTAAAATAACTGTCTGTTTTTTTTTGACACTTGATTCGTGCATGTCTACCTCCCTCCTTCCTATTTTTTATATTTTTTTAATATTTTTTATATTTTTATATTTCTTATCTCTTCTCTCTCGATCTGAATCAACAGACGTTCTCTTTCTTTTCCTTTAGGTGTCTACCTTCCCATCACCCCTCCCTTCATTATATGCCCCTCCTTCCACCTTATATTTTTATTTTTATTTTTATTTATTTATTTATTTATTTGCCCTGTTTGTTTCAGATTTTAGATTTTAGATTTTTTGTTTTTGTTTTTAGATTATTTAGATTTTTAATTTTTAATTTTTGAAATGTTAAATTTCTTTTCTTCTTCTTCTCTTTCTCTATCCCTCCATTTCATTCTCTCCAAATATGATCTGAGGTTAAGATCGGATTCTAACTCTGCCTGATGAGATCTCAGTTTATAGTAACTGTTGATCGATAACATCGACATGCCAGTGTCGCAGATTTTGTACATGTCTGTGTAAATAAAATTATCATATATAAAGCTCTATTTTGATATTGAGCACTTTTTATAAACCCGGTTAAAATTCTCTGGATTACCACCCTGTGGATATTTTTTACTTGGATTATTACCATTATATATATATATATATATATATATATATATATATATATATATATATATATATATGCAAAATAAAAATGGATTTGACCATAAGCGAATCAACAAACTAACAAAAATATAAACTCAAACACATAGAAAAGCTCTACCAAGACATATCCGTTGTTAGTAAGCAACCATCTCTTTTTTGGACCTGTCTTGTACAATTTGAATTTCTGTTCATTAAAGTTCTTACTTCCAATAGAGGATAGTTGCTTTCTAGCAACTGAAATACCTTGGCAGAGTTTTTATGTGTTTGAGTTTATATTTTTGTTAGTTTGTTGATTCGCTTATCCTCAAATCCATTTGTATTTTGCATTTTGTCTGAAACATTGTTTCTATTATTCCTCATGGTGGTCAACGGGTAAGTCTCTTGACTGCGACTTAGTAGCGATTTGTGAACGAGGTTCGCGCCCGTCGACCGTCGGGAATTAGCTGAAGATTGCGTAAGCATTACCCATCGATGTCTGTAAGTAATAAATTATTAATAGTTATTCATAAAATATTATAATATAGTCCCCTTTACTCAGTGAATTTAATAACAAGCAGTACTACTAGCTTCATTGCGAGTTCCAAAACAGTGTGTTGTTGTTGATCACTCTTCGTATCTTGCTGTAAATACCCGCCGGCTTGGCATTTACAAAGTTAAATTCCTCCTTACTTCCAAGCTAATTTGTGGTGGTCAATGGGTAAGTCTCTTGACTGCGAATTAGTGGCAATTTGTGATCGGAGTTCGCGCCCGCCGACCGTCGGTAATTAGCTTCCTGCACTGAAGATTTCTTAAGCATGAAACATCGATGTCTGTAGGTAATACATAATTAATATTTATTCATAAAATATTATTATTGGTCCCCCGTTTTATAAAATCCACAAAATCGAGAGACCTATGTTTTGGGGGCATTTCCGTGTGTCCGTCCGTGTGTCCGTCCGGATTTTTCTCTGCAACCATCAATACAATTTCTCTGAAATTTTGCATGAAGTCGTAACTTTGGTCAGATTAGAAAGTGACATTCTCCGATTAAAAAAAATCTGGTTAGCCCGCAGGGGGTCAAAAGGCCTCGAAATGGCAAAAAATGACATTTTTTGCCCCATACCTTTACATCCATCCATTCAATTTCTCTGAAACTTGACCAAAATATGAAGGCAATTGATCTTAATAGAAAATAAGTATCGCTGACCTTGGAAAATATCTAGTTTGCACTCCCAGGGGGTCAAAAGCCCCATAAAATGGCAAAAATTACCCTTCCCTCCCATAACGTTTGATCCATACATTCAATTTTTCTGAAATTTCTCTGAAATTTTGCATGAAGTTGTAACTTAGGTAAGGTTAGAAAGTGACATTCTACGATTTTTTTAAAAATCTGGTTAGCCCCCCAGGGGGTCAAAAGGCCCCGAAATGGCAAAAAAATGAAATCTTTTGCCCCATACCTTTACATCCATCCATTCAATTTCTCTGAAACTTGCCCAAAATGTGGAGGCAATTGTTCCTAATATAAAATAAGTATCGCTGACCTTGCAAAAAATCTGGTTCGCACCCTGAGGGGGTCAAACGTCCCCAAAATGGCAGAACATTACCCTTTCCACCCATAACGCTTGATCCATCCACTCAAATTTCGTGAAACTTGGCCAAAATGTAACAACTATTGTTCTGAATATAAAATTAGCATTCTTGACCTAAAAAATATCCTGATTCGCGCCATCAGGGGAGCATAGTGGGGTCAAAATTCTCCCAAATTGCCTAATAAGGCCCCTTTCTGCCTTATATATCATGCTCCATCTATTAAATTTTCCAGACCCTTAGCCAATACGTGAATACAATAGTCCCAACTATAAAATTGATAATATCTCCTACACTATAAGAGTTCTGGTTCCTCTCCCCTGCGGGCCTGCGGGGTCAAAGTTGGACATAGTCATTTTCCGGAGAAATTTTTTTAACATTTTCTTCCCACAAAAATCACTTCCAACATCATTTCCTTCTACTTTTTCGACAACACAATATTTTGTATGAAGTTGTTACTTTGGACAGGTTATAAAGTGACATTCTCCGATTTTTGAACAAAAAAACAGTTATCCCCCCAGAGGGTCAAAAGACCCCGAAATGGCAAAAAATGACATTTTTTCCGCATAACTTTTTATCCATCCATTCAATTTCTCTGAAACTTGGCCAAAATGTGGAGGCAATTGTTCCTAACAGAAAATAAGTATCGCTGACCTTGGTAACAATCTGGTTCGCGACCCCTGGAGGTCAAAAGCCCCCTTAAATGATAAAAAATGACTTTGTTCACCCATAACATTTGATCCATCCATTCAATTTTTCTGAAACTTGGCCAAAATGTAGAGGCAATTGTTCTGGATATGAAATGAGCATCCTCGACATGAGAAAACTTCTGGTTCGCACCCCTAGGGGGTCAAAGGTGTTTCAAAAATCGACCCATATACAGAGTTGTGTGTTTTCACTTATTTTAAAGCATATCTTTGTTTAAAAAAACATGTTGTCGAATTTTCAACCCCGTTATACCCACATTTTTCAACTTTTTAAAATTTATTTTTTATTTATTTTTCGTATTACCATCCGGACTTAGGGTTAGTAGTAGGAAGAGTGAGTGTTTTTTGGGAGTGGGGGCCGAAAATTATGTAATTTTGGCAACATCCCCCTCCCCCAGTTAACTATGATAATACTTCAACTGATGCATTTCATCTTATTTTAACGAAAAGTAACTTTCTAATAGGGGTTAACAAATTTATTGCATTTTACACTCGCCACATCGAGTCACATACACTAGGGGACCACGCATGCGCTGCTTGTTATATATATATATGTGTGTGTGTGTGTGTTTATAGGTAAAAATAATTAATATTTATATAAAAGTATTGTTATCGCTACCTCTTAAAAGCATTATGCCTATAAAACAATTTATAATAAGCTGTCAATCTATGCGTGATGCGATGTTCCAGCCTCTGCCATTAAATAATATATGACTAAGCTTACTGTATATGCTCGCTGATTTGACATTATGTAGAATGGAAATCCCGTTTTATTCCCAAGTTAATTCATGGTAGCATAGGGGTTAAATACCAGGCTGAAGAGTCAAAGGTGATTTTAACTGGGTTCGAATACTTCGTAATTATAATATCTAACAACGAAGATTGCGTAAGCCTGAAACACATGTGTATGTAGGTAAAAATAATTAATATATCATACAAAGTATTATATATATATATATATATATATATATATATATATATATATATATTAATCCGACCAAACCAGAAATAGAAAGAATCAGCAAAACAATTCTATCTAGAATCAATAAACAAATAAAAAAGAAAGACCTAGAATTAAACCAATGAGTGAATACTGCCGAAGCAATCGCTTGGTTTAACAATATCGAAAATAAGAACAAATGTACCTTCTTACAATTCGACATAGTGGACTTCTACCCGTCTACATCAGAAGAACTCTTCAACATCGCCCTAGAATTTGCCGAGATGTATACCGATATATCCAAGGATGAACTCCACATCATTTAAAAATGTAGGAGATCAATTTTAATCAATAACGATGACCAATGGATTAACACAAATATGACAAACTCCTTTGATTTGGCCAGAGGTGCCCTTGACTCTGCGGTGGCATCATATCTTGTGGGGTTATTCATTTTATATGCACTCACAAATATATTCGATAATACAGATATTGGCCTTGTTAGAGATGATGGATTAGCGATAATAAGAGATTCCAACAAAGGCAAGGGAGAAAACTTCAAGAAAATTATACATATGGAAATAAAAAAAACTAGGCCTAAATGTAGAAGTACTAGCTAACATAAAAACAACTCACTTTCTAGACGTCACACTAAACTTAAATAAAAAAATTACTTACCAATCATACCTAAAAGATAACGCCAATCCAATATACGTAAACCCAAAGTCTAATCACCCCCCATCAATCATAAAACATATTCCGAATTCTATCAACAATTCAAGCAACGAAAGTGTTTTTAAAAAATCAATCAACATTTACAATATAGATCTAAAACATAGTGGTTATCATAATTCCGAAATTAAATATAAAAAACAGGGCACTAATAATTACAACAAAATTAAAAATAAAAGAAAAAGAAATATAATCTACTATACACCGCCCTATAACCAGATGCTAAAAACTAGACTGGGCAAAAATTTCCCAAATCTGATTAAAAAACACTTCGCCGTAACCAATCCCCTGCATAAAATATTCAATGAAAATAACCTAAAACTATCTTACAGCTGCTGCGAAAACCTAGAAATTATAATTAAGGCACACAATAACAAAATACTAAAATAGAACAGCGAAGATGAAGAAAAAAATCAAATTACATAAAAAAGTGATAAACATAGCAAAAATAACACTAAGAAGAACAAAAATATAAACAATACAAACGGAAATAAACAAAACACTAATAGTAACCCCCCGAATAGAAATGAAAAGGTTAGCAATGAAGATAAAAGATGTAACTGCATAAATCGTACACTTTGCCCACTACAAAATAAATGCCTAACCAAAAGTATTGTATACCAAGCCACAATATTTGCCAAGGAAAGGCCGAATAACAAGAAGTACTACGTAAGTATGACCTCCCTAGATTTTAAAACAAGATATTATGACCACAAAAACACATTTACAAACAGAGAACGTCGAATTAAAACAGCACTAGCAAACCACTATTAGGAGCTCAAAGAAAATGGACGCTCACCAATAATTGAATGGAAAATAATATGACAGGCCAGTACATGTAGAAATTTAGACGACCCGTGTAGATTATGTCTGAATGAAAATTTTTTAATCCTACACTTTAAAGACCCTCGAAATCTATTAAACTGTAGAAGGTAGATAGCAAACAGCTGCTTACACAGAAATAAATTTACCTTAGGCTAACCATAAATAAATAAACAAAAACATAACAATTTCAAAATAAAAAAAAAACCTAAAATAGAAATACAAGGAACCACGTGTTAAAATAAACTCACCCATTATATTGATACAACAAAGGAAACAGGATATAGGTCAATCTATAGAAAACAGAACAATAGAACAGGATATAGGAGGGAAGTAACATTAACCACATCTTTGTTCGTGGGAAGCCCAACAATTGGCTGAGAGAACAACAAAGAATCTGATTGGTTAACTAGCTAGCCGTGTATATGAAAACACCCGGCAAAAATAACTCCATGCATTTTAGCCTGAAAGTGCAACGCGGGGGCCTCTGTGTAGCTTAATTGCCATAAATATATTTTCATAGCTTACTACCTTGCTCTACTTACGTATCGAGCACTGTTGAAGTAAATACTGAAAATTGATACATAAAAAACTATATCTCCTTATAAAATTTTATGTTGATACATGAAATACGAATATATATATATATATATATATATATATATATATATTAAATTCCCGAAACAGTTTTTCATGGTAAACAACTGATGATCCCTTAAATAATGTTAGAAGCAAACTAATATAATAACTGTAAAAACTAAATTGACTAACATGAGTGATTTTCCACTGAACGACTTGGGGCTTAAGGGTTTAAAAACATTTTTTTTAGTTTTAATGGTTGAGAAACTTCCGAGACTCTCTCTCTCTCTCTCTCTCTCTCTCTCTCTCTATATATATATATATATATATATATATATATATATATATATATATATATATGGTAAGTCAATGAAAATTGATTAGACCTGCAAATGGAAGCAAATCGATATCTTCATTTGTTCAAAACAAGGAGCAGTTTCATTTCACAATAGGTCTAACTCTCTAAAAGTGTACCTTTTACTTATTATCTACATATATATATATATATATATATATATATATATATATATATATATATATATATATATATATATATATATATGAAAAATATATTCATGTAATGATTTTGTTGTATTTTCAGCGTTTATGTTATATCGACACATATGATCATTAACGATTCATTTGTTAACAGATTGTTATTTTAGTGTAAAATAATAATAAATTAATACATTTCCTAACAATATTAATGCATACATAACCACAATAGATCCGATTGGATTTGAAAACTCAGAATAGACGATCCCATAAGCCGCGACGTTATACTTTTGACAACTAACAGCTTGAGTTCTTGACATGTTTCCTGCGACTCACTACGTAATAATAAGATGTTCCTGCTTTGGCATTGAAAGTGCTGAATGCGAAGAGATATAACACGAATCATTGAAGATAGGGCTACTAACTTGGCGTTATGAAGAACTGTTTGCTAAGCAAAATACAACTGTTAGCATCTAGACCCTTGACTCCTCCGACGAGATTGTACGGAGAGAATTTCAAAAGATCTAGACGTCGTTGAATGTGATAAGTGTGTACACAATGCATCTATATTTTCAGAAGGGTGTGACAATCGAAGAATCTGTTTCATTACGTTTACTGCGTTGGCTTGGTGAAGAATACGAATATAAAAAAAAAATGATGTTTCTATTTTGAAAATAAATTGAGAGCAAAAGGGGTGTCAGTTGGAAGCCAGAGATGTTAATCTTTTCAAAACAAGGGAGGATTTCAAAATAAAACCATACAAAACAAACTCGGGTAATTTAAAACCCGACTACTTCTACTACTACTACTACTACTACTACTACTACTACTACTACTACTACTACTAGTACGACGACTATTACTGCTGCTGCTACTGCTGCTGTTGTTGCTGCGTTTCGTTTTACTATTACTTCTTTTATAATTAATACTGGCACTGGCAATTAACACAATATACATAGACATGAAAAAAGTAAATATTCACTCTTATTATCCTTAATAACGAAAGAGTATTGTCAAAGTGTCCTGCTGGGCTTAAGCAAGATTATATTGCTTACTTCCCCTCGCCGATGAATTGGACAATTACTCTGCTAACAGTGGAAAGTTGAGTCGCAGCCGATTAGCAATAAACTAACCCATTCTCAAAGAAGAAGGTAACGCCTGGGAAGGTGAACCTCCTAGAACTGAACAGAACAATACTTTAGCCTGAAAGCAACGGATCCACTTTTAGAATGATTGTCGATGACGTATCCTAGCAGAAACCAAGCTGAAAAAGAAACAGGCTAAAACATGTAAATAATGCGTAAATGACAAGAGCATATACGATTAGATTTGAAAAGTCTGAATAGCCGATTCCATAACCGCATCTTAAGAATATATTTCAACTTTCCTTCCAACTTGAAAGGATTCTGGTTTTCCAAACTAAGAGTAAAACAAAGGAATTGAGTATCCAATTCTTGTAAAATACGAAAATAACTCCACAATAAATTATTTATAAGTGTTAAGGTCGCATATGTCATTAGTAATTTTATCAGAAGGTATTTAATAACAATTCGAATGGCCAACATACATAAAGTTACTGTAATGAATAATTACGAGTAACTTTCCTTACTTTGACTTATCTCCCCTTTGGAGAACTCTCCTGCTTCTACTAACCACTATAAATAGTAGCACTAATACTGTACCGACATTGTGTGCTGAATAAAGCTTTCCCAAGTTACGTCTGTTCTCGTTAGTCATTACAGTTACGTACGTTTTTTTATTGCAAAATACATGGTACGACAACGATAACGTTTAAAAATAGCAACTCTGTTGTTTTTTAGTGTAAGTGACGATCCAACCCAATAGGTAGTTATAAGTTGGGTAACTGGTGTTTAATGTATACTGGGAACAGCCCGAGTGTACATGTACTAGCATTATACTCCCCGGGGCAGCAATCACCGTCGTTAATATGCTACTGGGGTTAGTAGGTTGCATAAAGAAAGGTTGTACTTACTTTCTCAACAACAATTTCTCAGCTCATTTCTCTCAATCGTATTAGTTCTATTATCAAGAAATTCAGTGGGAAAGGCTTTGATAAAGCGATGCCTACATATGCTTCCTACCCTCGTGAGTTCAATTCTTTATAAAAGAATATAGCGCTTTCGGTTGCTAAAATCATTTAATATAAGTATTCAGATTTCGCTAACTGTTGTAAACTTATTCAGATACTGTGATGGTTAAGACGTCTGCCTGTTTTCAAGACAATTGGTTTTCGCTTTCAGCTTGAAGTACTTGCCTGATTAGCCAAAATAATAACATGTGATACACCGAAACAGTATTTTGTGTGTGTGTATATATATATATATATATATATATATATATATATATATATAGGTAGAAGTATGAAAAGGAATCAGAAAAGCGACGGAGGCAGATCTTTTTCAATTCAGTTGCTCAATGCAAGATAAATTCCGCAAAAAAGCAATTTATTCAATTAATTTTTTCATTAAGCCAGGCTTTTCAAAGATCTAAATCTTATCATCAGAGGAAATTGTTGGGATAGATAAGTTGGCAAAGACCAAGATTTAAAATTTGAAAAAGTAAAATAAAGATTGTGGGGAAAAAAACCAGGCAAAACGGTGCCCGAATGCAAGAAAGTGTCCGATTGCAAAAAAAATCCGGTATCAAAAAGTCCAGCGGAGAAAGTGATTTGTAGGAAGGTCGTGAGAAGGCACGAGAAATGAAATAAGAGGTTTCAAGGTAACTCCAGAAAATAACCTCATCAGGTGCGGCCAAAATAGATAGAATCCACAGAGTAAAAAGTTCAATAGAGGGTTCATTCGTGGATGCAAAAAGGCTCAGTGATTCGTGAGGTGGGGAATATTAGCCATATTAAAAAAGTCTTCCTGGGCTGAAAATCATAAAATAAGTTGAAATTGACGAAGAGACAGCGAATCTATATGTAAAAGCTAGTCCAAGATGCCAATTGTCCGTTGGTAAACATGACCGTCTGAAAAATGGCAAATACTCATATGAGAACAGCAGGCAAGATAGGAGAGTGTGAGGGGGTGAGGGAAGAAGAGGGTGCGGGTGTGATGTGTGAATGCGATTTAAACTTAGACTGTGAGTAGGAAGGATGGGTGGCTTAAAGATGAAAGTAGACGCTAGTGTGAATTAGGGTTCAACTAGAAATGGGGTAAGGGAGGGGGAAGCAGGGCAATGGTGCGGGAGGGGAGAATTAAAAATACTAAAATATGTCTAGGGAATATGGACACGGGTGGGCGCTAGATTTTCAGTCAGATGACATTATTTATAATGAGGCAAAATAGATTTTAAGGACAGAGTTAAATATAAAAATAAATCTTAGGCCGTAAGGAAAATTAGGGATTAACAGATAAAGAAATACATAATTAAGGGAATTGTCGATAAAAATAGAATCCGGAAGTAAATATTTGAATAAGGAAATGGTAATTTGGCGTTGAGTATTGAATGGGAGTGGTATTCCCCAAAGTGGGTGAAGATTTGGGTCGAAGTAAAATATGTTGTTTCGGGATGCTAATGGTTTTTGGATGTAGGAAAATTAAACTTTGAATCAAATTTACTGTGCAAAAATCTTCATTTGTAAATTCTTGAGTATCATCATTTATGTCAAACCTGCCAACCGCATTTTATTATTTAATTCAACACTTGTACAATTCTGCTGTCATCACATTTTGCCGTGACGCAAATGGGCTATAACTTTTTTCAATACAGCATTTGTCATCTTAGTAATACTATTTCAAGAACATACAATGATGCCAAGAGCTTGTCAAATGTTGAAGGTATTCCTAAAACTTCGAACATCGTTTTCTGTTGTAGATTATGCTTAAACATTTCAAATAAAAGGTTTTAAATAGTAACATAATCCTTTGATTTATGGGTTGTAAAACACTTGTTGTATTTGGGCAGATGAATACAAACTTTATATGTGGATAATTGTTATTAATATCAAGAAAGTGTGCTGGGGTATTGTCAATAAGCAATAACGCTTTATTTGACCGATGTTCGGCTCTGTTGTATTGCTCTATAAATAAAACAAGATGATTATTAAACCACGCTAACAACAGTGTTTTAGTGGGGCAGGCTTTAGTATTGCTGCACCAAATTAATGGGAGCTAATTTTTATTTACATTATAGTACTATGGGATTTTACTAAAGAAATGCTGAAGCATTACCACCCAAAAGAAGAGTAAAACTCTCCTGACAGGTTTTGAATCTAGGTGACGCTTTCTCTACTTGCATTATGTATAGACGTGATGGTAACTATTTTCTAACAAAAGTCAGTTTCATCAACATTAAATCCCTTCTTTGTGTTGTATACTCTTTTCTGTACAAGGTGATCAAACGTGTCAACAAATGTAGAAGCAGTCTGGCAATCTGCACTTGCAGTTACCCCTACACAAGAGCACATTTCTCAGTTGTTAATCTTTGTTTAAATTTTTAAAAGCAACGATTGCTTGCAAGAAATGAAACTTAAATTCCTCGCTCAACTCACACGTTTGCAAATGAAAATAAAGAGGTTGTCTTTATAAATATTTCACATAAAGCATCACCTTTTAATTACTGATTAATTATCCAAGTGTAGAGTAAGAATTCAGTTATGAGGATTGCATGATTTCGATTACGAAAAGTTTCAGTTGCTGCTTTTGAAGATACACATTTCGCTGCTGATTTTATTTTCTCTTCGTTCTTTTTTCTCTTTTTTTTAAAAATAGTTCACCTCTAACAAGGCAGGCCGCCACTGTAGACGTAAGGAGCTACTGAGAAAAAAGAAAAGGGGGGAAGGTTGGGGAGGGGGGGCTAACCTAAATTGGGATCTGCGCAGCGAGATATCTGTTTACGTTAGTTTTAAATTGATGCATGTCAGTAATGTCGGGGTAACAGGGGGCAAGGAGGGAGGTCCAGAGGCCAGCAGCACGAGGAAAGAAGCTATTTGAGCAGAAAGCTCTCCGGCATCTGGGGACCGCCACAGTGAATGGATGGGATTTAGTTGATTGTCGAGTTGGTTTAGTGAATTTACGTCGATGGGGCACCAGAGTAGCCAATTCATCGGAGCATAATCCATTGAAGTACTTGTAAAACAAGCACAAGGATGCTACATTGCGGCGATGGGACAGGGACTGGAGCTTGGTTGACAGTAGGGGGCCTATTAGGTTGGCGACTCTTTTTAATATTATAAACAGTAGATTTGGAAATGGTGAGATGACTTTGCTATTTCGGATAAACCGATTCCTTCGTCCATTTCTTCACTATCTCTAATTTCTTTGCAACACTGATGTGGTTGTAGACGTTTCTGCGATTTGATATTTTCTTACCAGTTAACGCCATGTTGGATTATAAAAGATTGTCAAATAGAAAAAGAATATAGATAATGCAAAAGATAGGATGAAATACCGCATCATTATATTTCATATCTGCTCAAGATACAACGTAGTTGTACTTTCTGAAAATATAAAAACAATAATTGTGTAGTTAGTGTAAAACAATATTATTAAAATATAAACAATTAAAAGAAAACTTATTTATACGGATCTATCATACGTATACACTTATTATATAATTTACTTTAAAAATCTTATTTGCAGCTTTATACATGGACATTTATATAAAAAAGAAATCAACTATTAGATAATACTGTCATTAAATTTTTCTTATGTATTTTTGAAAGGTTTAATACAGCTTTCAGTAGGTGTACTAATTCACATCTATGTCACAATTATGAAGTGTTGTATAAAAAATTGTCTCTATCGCATATTGTTCACATTTGGAGTTGTACCAAGCCGCCGGATAAAGTGTTAAAATTATCACTGTTTATTCTCTATTCAGCATTGGCCGAGTGGTTCTAGATGTCGGGATTCGAGTTCTAAAATACTCAGAACTCGCATGACGGGGGTTTCGAATCGCATGACCAGTAGTGAATAGTAATATCTATTTGCTGATGAGTCCCGATTATAAAGGACGAAACGTATACGTACATAGATAATAAACAAAACAAATATATATATGTATACATATTTGTTTATTATCTATGTACGTATACGTTTCGTCCTTTATAATCGGGACTCATGCGATTCGAAACCCGGGATTCCGAGTATTTTACAACTTAAATCCCGA
>OY744533.1:79431189-79438689 GCA_963556195.1 Sepiola atlantica
TAAGTGACTTTGAATAAACAAAAGCAGAGGAATTTGTATTTCTTGAATAAACATCGCTATCAATATCAAGAGAAAACCCTTTACAATATCATAACACGTAACTTTTATCAAATATATAAAACTAATTAGTAAATCTGGCAAAAGAAATTAAAAGGAAGATAGAAATTGGACCTTGGGTTTACTTTCGGAAGCCTTGTAACTCTTGCTTCCCTTATTTTGTCCTTTAGTCCTCACATTCCATGAGCGATGTTTCTGACAAAGGGGGAATAATTGCTGTTTTCTGGGTCGGAATCCATCTATTTCACACTTGTCGTTGGCAAGTATTTGACCTTAAAGTAGTATTGTTTAGCTTCTTACATCAAGTGGTGTCATACCTTGTCTGGAACGATCTCCATATTGAACGGAAAACTGTACGAACTACTGTTTACAAATTTTGAAATTCATAATAGCGATAAAATAGTCCTCAATGAAATTCAATTCATACTTTTTATAGTGTGCTCACACATTTATAATTGGGGTGTACTTTTTGATATAATACCATAATTTCAGCTGAAGTAAATTTGATGGCTTATGCCCCTATTTCCGAATGAAATGTCTCCTGAACAATGAGAGTAAATTGTTAGCAGTTAAAAAGATGCCCACTTAATGACTGGAATTATCGCCTTCAGTAAAAGGATGGCCTTGATTGGGATCTATTCAGTTAGACTTCTATTATCATGTTTTCTCTCCACACGCAATCATACATACATAAGCATGTGTATATACACATACACACACACTGAGCTCACACGTAAAATCTGTGTGTGCAGATCGGAATATTAGCGAACAAAATTTAAGTGGGTTTTCTAGAGGGGGAAATTTAGTGCCTACCTCTAATCTATAAATCAAAGGCTAAATATAACAATCTATCTATCTATCTCTCCCTCTCTCTCTCTCTCTCTCTCTCTCTCCCTATATATATATATATATATATATATATATATATATATATATATATATATATATATATATATATATATATATATATATATATATATATATATATATATATATATATATGTGTGTGTGTATGTGTGTGTGTGTGTGTGTATGTACTGGCAAGATCAGTTACCCGGTGTTTCCCAGGAAATATCGAAAATAATTATTTTACTTTAAAATGTAAATGCCCGCTTCTCATTTTCATTTTTTTTACTCGGCCTCTGGCCAATTACATTCATCTTGGAAAGACAGCATCCAATCTCCAAACTCTATTTCTCCGTTTTCTATCTCTTAGATACCACTCCTAGTCAGAGTTTATATGCTAGATTTCGGTTGTGAAAAAACGGAAAACAGTGGGCGGTCTATTATTTAGATAGAGTTGTTAGAGAGAGACAGATAAACAAGAAAAGATGGGATGTGATAATCGTTTTAATCGCTAGCAGGCATTTTTGTTCATTCTTTAAATATTTTTTTAATAAAAGTCCTAAAAAATCGGGTGGTGGCGGCATGTGTTTGCTTAATAAAAAAAACAAACAAACTTACTTGACAATGACGTGAAATCGAACGTTTATGAATTATTTTTTTTAATAAAAGTATTTCAACATAAGTCGTTCAAACTATGAGGTGGTGGGATGTGTTCACTTATCAAAACAAAACAAACGTACTTGATAATGACGTGAAAATCGAAAGTTTATGGAATTATTTTTTAATAAAAGTATTGGAATATAAGTCTTTAAAATTATCGGAGGTTGCTGGATGTGTTCGCTTAACAAAACAAAAATTACAAACTTACTTTACAATGACGTGAACATCGTTTGAGCTGTTCATCTTATATTTTTTAGAGCAATGAATGTTGAGCCGTTTGTTTTTTTTTTTTAATAATGTTTGTTGGCACTTCTGCATATTACGGGCCGTGGTAATTTTAGATATGGTTTCAAAGTTTAATAACATTTTTACGGTATCATTTGTGTATTAAATTGTTAGGTGAAATTAGAAAATTGTTAACAACTCCTCCCTACCCATGTCAAGAATTGGTTTCTAAATAATAACGTTATTATTTCAGCATGTTAAATAAACTGCAGATGTATCATTTTTCAATTATAAGTTTTGAATGAGAGTCGTTAAAAAGTCGGGGTTGACAAATGTCTTCGCTTAAAAAATAGCGTTATTATTTCAGCACGGTCCGTGAATTGCCGAATTACCACATTTATGAAATATATTTTGAATTAAAGTATTTTAAAAGTCGGGGTATGACATATGTTCTCTTAACAATATGAAAACATACAAACTTACTTGAAAATGATGTGAAAATGAAATGGTAATAAAGTGTTTTAATCAATGGCTGACATTTTTTATAAAAGAAAATTTTGAAACTAAGTAATAGAAATTTAAATAAGTTTATAAATCGTATCCAGAACAGAATAATTTCTAAAATATTTTATATTCATTCAGGTTAAGAAGAAATCCTTCTTGACAAAGTCATATGGTTTATTAAAAAACAAAACATCTATATTCATATTAGGAAAAACAGCTATTTATATTAAGAGAAATGGTATTTTATTCTCTGATAAATAATGCAAACAGACATTTATGTTTAGTCGTGATAATTAAATTATTTATGTATTAGAATGATTGTCTTATAGTTTTTTAATGATGCCCGATTAATTAAAGAATATTTCAGTAACAACTATTTTTTTCAGTCTGCTAAGTAATTCCACTGTTTATTTCAAGCTGTCTTAATTTTTTTCAAGAGCAATGAATATTTTGTATGATTTAAAAAAAATTATATCAGAAAATATAAGGTCGTAAATACTATTTTAAAATTAAAATAGAAATAGGCATTGTCGGAAGTGTACTTGCCTGTGATCGGAAACATGATCGTCTTCGTTAAAACTTATTTTGGTTACTGAAACCATATACGTCGAAAGACATCGGTATTACAAAATTAAATTTCGCGGTGCGGTAACCGAATTTTATTTCTATAAAGAAAGGACACGGTGTAAAAAGTGCCATGAGAGTAGATAATTAAAATAGGTATTATATGGTTTCTACCCATTTTTAATAGACGCTTTTTAGGGAGAAGCACATATCTCGGAACAAATGTAATGATATTTGTAAGTATAGCAAATGTAAGAATATTTTCGTGAAACACGTGTTAGGAGGCGCTGTAGATGGTCAGTGGAAAGGACTTGCATAAGAAGTATACGATGATTTTTCCATTTGTGACTGAAATAGCAGGGGAAAAATCGAGATTACTTTATTATATATATATATATATATATATATATATATATATATATATATATATATATATATATATAAGCATTAAATTAAAAAGATATTATTTAGGGGATTTAAACAGGCGAAGCTCGGAGAAAACGTTTCCTATGTGCCTTCGCCTGTTGAAAGGTGCTGATGAATCAGTCCGGTTCCTACCAGCCGAATTCTATCCCAGATCCATTATGATCAGATCGATGAACCCCGGGTACACCCAACATATACTTTAATGTATAGGTTCTAAATAAATTACTTAATATGCACGACGGGGAAGCAAACTTTTCAATACTTTGAGGCATCAATTGAAAGACAGTGTATGACCAGTTAGTTTATCGAAAGTATTTGTTAAGTTATTATCCACAAGAACATTTACATGATAGAAAATGTGTTTGTTCTATCCCCGACAATTAAATTACACAACAACTTCCGCGTTTAATCCCCGTATGGAATCGTTAGGCTAAAATGCCTGTATATATATATATATATATATATATATATATATATATATATATATATATACATACATATATATACATACATACATACATATATAAATTATATATATATATATATATATATATATATACATATATATATATATATATATATATATATATATATATATATATATATATATATATATATATATATATATAATAAGTGTCAATAGAAAGCCCTTACAATGCAAGGTAGACTTTTTTCTTTTTTTTACTGTTGTCTTATATATTTCGGAGAAACACACCATTTTCAAAGATGTATTTTTTTTTTAAATAAACAAACTTATAGTTTTGTTTATAGAAGAAACGTCTTGTTGGTCTGGCGTATTTATCCGCTCTGTGATGGAATTCGCGGTAGTAGGTAGAAAGAACTGAAGCATCGGGCATGCCGGGAGTTAAATTCAAATTATTTTCGTTCTTTTTTTTTAAGCATTGGTGATAGGTAATAAGTGTCAATAGAAAGCCCTTACAATGCAAGGTAGACTTTTTTTTTTTACTG
Organism: Sepiola atlantica; assembly: GCA_963556195.1. NCBI lineage: Eukaryota > Metazoa > Mollusca > Cephalopoda > Sepiida > Sepiolidae > Sepiola > Sepiola atlantica. Next base: position 79,435,441 of record OY744533.1, read on the forward strand.
TTGTCTTATATATTTCGGAGAAACACTCCATTTTCAAAGATGTATTTTTTTTTAAAATAAACATGGAAAATGGAGTGTCTCTCCGAAATATATAAGACAACAGTAAAAAAAAGTCTACCTTGCATTGTAATGGCTTTCTATTGACACTTATTACCTATCACCAATGCTTAAAAAAAAAAGAACGAAAATCATTTGTGTATATATATATATATATATAGTATAACTTTTAATTCATAGAAACATTATTGGTTACATATGTGCATACATGTTTCGGTTGTACTCTTCACAAAGAGTCAACCTTTTCAGACCAAAGAAGACAGAGAAATACCATATATATATATAAATATATATATATGCTAATCCAATAGAACTCCAGTGTTTATAAGATAGTGCTTAATAACAAGTAAGGCTTTATTATAGTATACCTTTTTATCTATACAAAACTTTTTGGCTACACATGTGCATACATGTTTCAACTGAGACTTTATTCAAAATATGTATCATCATGCCATTATACATTACAGAAATGTATAATGGCTCTTTGATACTGGTGTTTAAATGAAGTCGCAGTTTAAACATGCATGCACATATGTAATGAATATGTTTGGATAAATAAAACAAATGTATACTATATATATATATATATATATATATATATATATATATATAGTATACATTTGTTTTATACGGCACAATCACGTTGACACACCGGTTCCCGTTAGATCACCGAACTTAAGCGGCGTCGAGCCTGGCCAGTACTAAATGGGTGACCATTTGGGAATACCAGGTGCCGTATGTGCTCTCTACTTATCTCGGCAGTGTTTCCAGTCGCCTTGTATTACTACTTGCCATTGGAATCAAGCAATGCCGACCCAGGAGAGCGGCTGTTGGTGATTGCGCAACCTTTGCAATTACAAAATTCACGCGCGGGCAGCCCTACATACGTCGAAATCGACGGGAGAGTCCATCATATTTATATATATATATATATATATATATATATATATATATATATATATATATATATATAAACGCGTCAGTATATGGAAGTTATTATTATTGTTATTATTATCATTCATATTATAATTTACTTACTGTACACGTTGCAGTATTTAATGTTTAACAGAAGTTTATATAGATGTTATGTATTAAAATTACGAAAATAGCTTAACGTCGGTGTCGTTATTTTTCTTTATCAGTGTATTTCAGTAGACCCAGAAACTTTAGCTTTGAGATGCAGACTAGTTTTAAGCTACTTTTTCCTGATAAAGACTATAAACTATTTTATATTATTTCATTCGTTATAGACAAACATATCCGTTAAAATTCGTAACTTTATATAAACCTTATTAAATCGTGTGTTAGTAAATGTAGTAATTAAGGTCGGTACCAAGGTGATAACGCTCTGACAGTATACTTTTAATGGTGATGAATACATTAATGTTTTCAAGGGAGATAAACCAGCCAATGATAAAGATGGCGCCCAACCGGGAATTGGATTTCGCTTCAAGTAGTCAGAGACGTCAGCACATTTGGTGTTGTCTGTCAGCTTCGAAATCAGTTGGATCATAGGGTCACAAGATGGCAGCCAAGAGGAGATGTGGCCTGAACGTGTGTAATGGAGATGATCTCGCATCAGTCTCAAGCTGTGTACTTCTCGTTGAGCGCTGCGATGTCGGCAGTACAAGGTGCGCCCAACAAAAAGACGTTCGCGTTGAAAACTTATCGCCATAAAGAAGTCAGTTTGCATCGGAATCAGCTCAACCCGGGAAAATGTTATCGCTACAGAAAAAAAAACTAATTTGGATTAGCAGAAAAACACAGAAAAAAAGAGAGAAAAAGTGAGAAAGATAGAAAGAGAGAGACAGAGAGAAAGAAAATGGGTGTTATCTGTCTGTCTGTCAAACTGTCTGTCTGTGTTTATCTGATGTATGTACGATCACTGCCCGTATCACTCCCACACCAACCTCTGTATTTCTCTCTCTCTCCCTCTCCCTCTCTCTCTATCTCTCTCTATATATATTCCTCTCTTTCTCTATCTCTCTCCCTCTCTCACCCCCTCTATCATTATTAATATTTTTTAACTTTTATTTACCCCAAACAAGGCACATCGTCACTTGGACGTAAATGAGCTACTATTAAGGACCATCCCTACAGGGGCACTCTAACTAGGGAGTTGTGCAGCGAGATATCTGTTCGCATTACATTTAAATTTGTGTATGTTCGTACAGTCAGGGAAGCAGGAAACATGAAGGGAATTCCAAAGTCAAGCAATCCGAGGGAAGAAACTATTAGAGTAAAAAGCTTTTCGTCATCTGCGGATCTCTACAGTGAAGGGGTGGGATTGTGTCTGCTTGTCGGGTTAGTCGGGGGTATTTACGTATAGGTGCTACACGTGCCACGAGTTCGTCAGAGCACATTCCATTAAAGTACTTGTAAAACAAGCACATATATCTATAACATTGCGGTGATGTGACAGGGGTTGAAGTTTGGTTGACTGTGCATACATCCCTACAGTAATGTAGTCGTGAAATTCAGACTTTGCTAGTTACAGTGCTAAAAGTAGGCAATCACCATGAGAGTACGATGTTTATTTCAATAGAGAAAAAAGAGAACATCAACTATCACTAACAAGTATGAAAAACTATGAAACACTCTGGGTAACCCATTGAGCTCAATTAGATTGTAAGAGTCAGAATAAAAAACGAGTTTGTAAAGCCAGTCGAATATTTAAAAATACAATATGTATCTATTTCTTTTTACAATATCTCTTTTTATCTCTCTCTGTTTTTCTAACACGATGGATTCAATAGTATTAATACCTATTTATCCCTTTCGTATGGATAATATAATTCTGTTGTTGGCGTTGGTTTCCCTGATATCTTTCTAGTTAGAATTTTTTACAGAAAGACAACGGGTACATACGGTACTTGCCAACATCCTAAGTGAAAGTGTTTCTGCGGAACGAACTGTATTCGAACCTGGCACACAGAGGTTGAATGTCGGTATCGTTAACCACTTAGCCACCGTCACCTCCCAGTATTAATACATGTGGTGATGTTCCCTGCTGTTTATAATGGAGTATTCCAATCTTCTGTTTTAATGTACGTATTATTGCCCTCGACTATTAATAAATAGAGAGAGGGAGAGAAAGAGTTATAAAGGCGACCGTGATAAACACTGTATAAAATAAAAGCAGTGTCACAGAAAATAGTGAGAGAGAATTAGAATAATAGACATTACTCTACT
>OY744533.1:79443689-79488689 GCA_963556195.1 Sepiola atlantica
AATCATTAAAATTACATGAAATATTTTTTGTAATTATATTATTTTTTGGTGAAAATATTGATTAAACAATGCTTTATTCAATAATAACATCGCTAATTAAAAAAATTAATTTTTCTTCGAGTTATAGTAATTTCGTTAACACGGTGTTTAGGGGCCTTTTTTGTAATATATAAAACATATTTAAAAAATATTTGTTGAACTGTTAACATCTACAATGCTTTATTTTCTTAAAAAACAAAAATAAATTAATGCATTTTTTTTTATTAATATATAAAAATATAACTTTAGTAAAAGTGTATTTTGTTTTAAAAAAATAATACATTTTCACTAAGATTTTTAAAAAAATAATGGTTACATTATATTCCGTGATTGTTGAATAATAAATATTGAAAATTTCATTAAAATTGGTTGATTTCCTAAATTTTAGTTTATTTTTACGTGAAGGGGGGGGGGTCAAAATATTTTTACATTTTGGGAATCGGCCATTGATTTTGCACGTACCTATATATATATATATATATATATATATATATATATATATATATATATATATATATATATAGAGAGAGAGAGAGAGAGAGAGACAGACAGACAGACAGACAGACAGACATAGAGAGAGAGAGACCGAGAGAGAGAGGGAGAGAAAGCGGAGGCATAGAGAAAGTTAGAGAAAGAACATTTAAACATGTTCCACACTTATTAGCTCGTTGAGACCTCCGCTTTTATACTGAAATAAGTAATGAAAGGAACCAAACATTTATGATGTAATTCATAAGCAAACTGACCAGATCTGTTGTCTCGCAGAATTTAATACATTAATATTATAAAGAGTTATGCATTAATCCCAAGTCACGCGTAGAAAGGGAACGGGAGAGGTAGAGATGCATAGGCGCGGGGATAGAGATAGATAGGTTAAAGGGGATAAAGAGAGAGAGAGAGAGAGAGAGTACAGTCTTTTTTGTAATATGTAGTACACACTTTTTAAATCTTCCATTTTTTTTGTCAATACACCCGGGTAACTCCGGGTATCCATACTTGTTGTATATAAACAATAGTTTAAAATAGATATTGCGTTTCAGAATTGAATGAACTAAAACAGGTTGATATGTCGCTAAACAGACACACCGAACAATATTTTGTATCCCTTACTAATAATGTTCCTCCTATAACTGAGAAAACGCGGATAACCTTCTTACGAATATATTACGTTTTGAATTACTATGCATATTTTTTAAATACTACAAAAGAAAAAAAGATTGTTTACGCTTAAGTTGGATTGAAAGGTTTAACTAAGCCACATGTCGAGTGTCCAATGTATTCGGTGCGTACAGATTTGAAACATATGTATATACATATGTGAACATGCAACGTTCAAATACCTGTCATCAAAAATTAGTTTCTCATTTTGTGACCCTGACGTGTTTTTCGAAATATCATTCATAGCCAATTTTGTAACCGTCAAGCGAACAAAAGAAAAAGATAGGTAACGGGGTCAGAAAAAAAAACAAGGGTTGAATAAGGAGGGGGGCTGGAAACATAGAAGGTATTGTGTCTTGAAAAGGTTTGGCATGAGACAAGTGCGAAAGTATTTCATCAACGGAATATGTTTAGAAAGAAAGTGAAAGTTTTTAGTCTGGTGGGACTTACATTTTATATTGGTTGGATATATTAACCTTTTTTAGCGCACGAAACACCCTGTCGAACACATGTTTGATAGGAAAGATTGCTGGAAATAACAAAGGCTCTGATTGGTCGAGAAAAATATGTCTTAGTACAGAATGGCATTTTGAAATAGGATGTAGTTCAGTTAACGTCGTTACTAAGTAGAATCAGTGGGCTTCCGTTCATTGTTATGTCAGTGAAAGGAAGTAGAAATTTATGATGCAATATATGAACAAACTAACCGGAAGTGCTGGCTTGCAGAATTCAATACATTAATATTATAAATAATCATCCATTAGTCCTAAGCCAGTTTCCAGCTTTAAGACGTGTTGCTATACTAGCCATGGAATAAAACTCACAGAACGTTCTTGCAACGTTCAAAACACGTTGTGTTTTGGTAAGGACTTTACGAACTGGTTCCGACGTTACTGTAATTTTTCAACTACGTTCCTGAACCAAACAAACCACTTATCCGTTATTGTATCGTTGCTAACTGATCAAATAACACTATATTATGTTTGATTCAATTAAAACAAAAATACCCCTGACCAACACGACAATCATCTAAAGTTCACCTCATTCACTGTTGAGGTCCCTAGATGCCCGATGGCTTTATACTCTAATAGCTTTTTTTCCTCGAACTGCTATTTTTTTAATTCCCTTCCTGCTCCCTGTTTCCCTGGTTGTACACACATGCAAGCATTTAAATGTAATATAAAAAAACTTCTCGCTGTACAACTCCCCACTTAGAATGGTTCTATGAATATGGCTCCAAGTTCACAGTAGCTACTTACGTCTCAGTGACAATCTGTCTTGATAGGGATGAAAATACATAAATAAATGTGCAGGTATTTGCCTACTTTCTTAATTGGAATTAAAAGTTTAGATTATATTTCTCTTCGTAGAATTTGGTATGTTCGGACTACTGTCCTCATCTTAGGTGTTTTTATCACAGCGTTACGGCCGATGTACCCTTCGACCTTCTTCAGGTGTACTTTGTCGAACTCGGGAATCTTTCTGTCGAACTCTGGAATCTGGACGGAATTTCGAACGGAACCCTTTATTTAATCCACGGGGGTAGCATGCTCTCGTTCCCTCTGCCATGACTGGGAAGAAGTCTTCAGTAATTCGCAGTTCGTCGTATCGCCCGCACTGAGGATTGAACCTTCAACTTTCAGATGACTGTCACTTAGAACTGAATTATACTTAGTACTATATCCACTGCTCCACGAGCCGGAGGTTACATCGGCCGAAACGTTGTGATAAAAACACCCAAGATGAGAACAGTAGTCCGAATATCCCAAATTCTACGCATTATCAACCCTCATCTCAAAAGTTCCGAAACATATAATTTTCTGTTATATTATCCTGTAAATAATTCTAAAAGAATCTCAGAATTGCAATAACAAAAATGTGTTAGCTTTATTTATGTTTGTTTATTTGTATTTCCGTTCTCATAGTGTTGTATCAATTTAGTGTTATGGCGTGGTGAATCTATAAAAGGAATGTTAATAGTTATTTAACACCTACCCACAATAGATGTATGTGACACAAGGTCCGAAAGTGGGATTTGAAAAGCCAGCGCCCGAGAAGGTGATCACTCTGGCCATTAAAATTGCCTGGGCAGCCCCGTCGGCATTCCCCGGTAGGGGTTCTTCAGGCAGTAAGCGATAAACTTACTCCACCCAAAGAGGGGAGGCAAAGCCTGGGAGTGTGCACCTCCTAGAACTGCACAGGACAAACCCAGAGACCGGCGAAATCAAGACCCGAAGGCCAAGACGAAACCGGTCTATAGGGTGTAGTATCCATCGGAACAGATACCACACAGTAATGTTTGCAATAGAAAATACAAACAATAAATATATAAATGTTATCTTTTATAGTGAGCTTCATAACTGTTACTTTTACTGAACAGAGAGAGAGAGAGAATGAAAGGGTGACAGAATCGAGAGTGATAGATATTGTATAGAATAAGAGTGTGACTGTCAAACAACATACATAAGAAACAGTGAAATTATTAGACAGAATCATAATAAGAGACGGTTGACCTCGTGAGCAAATTTCAAATTACGGCTAATTAGAACAATTCAAACAACATAACTCAATTCACAAAACCAAGGGATATTTTAACATGTATTTCCTGCGATTAAAATATATAAGAAAAGATCTTAGGGAAACAACCCTTGATTCAACTTTGTTATAATAACAGATTAGGTAATGTTGTAGGGAGTGATTTTGTTAATTTTTAAACGAACAAATAAGGAGGTGGTCTTTCTTCATTTACTTTAGTTCAGTGAGAACATTAATAGTAAACACAGTTCGTACATAATGAAAATGAAGGTGACGTAATTAGTTTTCAGTTTTAAATTCTTAAGGGGTCTCCTTGTTAAGGTGCCTTGTCCGTAAAATGACAAAAACAAGAAAACATGTAATGTCGAGTGAGAGAACTAATCGTTCAGTGCCAATAACCATTTGGGAGAGCATCATTAATTATATTTTAAGTGTGTGCTGAATTGGTTTCAGCCAAGCTGTAAATAACAAGAACCTAATAAAATTAAACTGGGTTTTCTGTTATCCGAAATGAAGTATGCCTAAAATAATCAGCGTCGATATTATGAAATAGCGGGTTTATTTGATAGAGCAACCAGTAAATTATCCGAGATATTCAATTAAAAATCAAAATAGTATTGATTTATTCCTCTGTAGTAGTTAGGCACAAGGCCAGTTTTTATCTTACTCCCACAAGAAAGATGTGACCCGAGGTCGGATCGGGAAAGTGGGGTTTGAAAAGCCAGCGCCCGAGAAGGTGAGCACTCTGGCCATTAAAAATATATATATGCTATTTCGAATGCAAATTTTAGTACCATATTTTTAATCCAAATTTTCTAGAAAAAATTCCTTCCTCAGGGATATATTAAGAATTGTTTCGTTATTTGCTGTTGTTGTTATGGGCCCCGAGATTTAACGGTCGCTTCTTGTCTTGTTTCAATCCTCAAATATTTGTATATGTGAAATTAAAAAGACAAAAAAAAACTCAAACTTACATGGTCAAGCCATTTATACTATAATTTATTTCGTCCCGGAAAGAGGCTCTTCACGTACATTTTCGATAATTTACCACTCGTTTACTGAGAAACGAGAATATTTACACCATTTTTGGGAATCTCAGGGGGAGGAGAATGGGAGAGTAATGGTGAAGGAGGGGTGTTATTAATTAGTAGCAGGCAGCAGTAGCGAAATAAGTCCTTATAAAGATACTATACCCCATCCCTCTCTTGTCACTTAGCCGATCTCTCAATATGCTGGGGAAGATGGACTGAACTAGTTTTAACTTATAGCTTAGAATCGAAATAGATGATTCACAGAATTACAATATCAGATCATGAATTAATTGACAAATTATAATCTATGAGTTAAGCGTTATAGATTTTTCCAATTAAATATTAAAATAAGGAAATTTAAAGTGTTATAATAACATATCTATAACTGCTAATAACAAATCTATTTAAACCTATTTACATATAATACTAATTGTATAACAATATTTTGAACTAAGTTATTGGGACATGGAGAAAAATATTCCAAGTGTGTCACCGTGTCTCTGGGGAAATGGGAGTAGAATGCTCATCAGAGGAACCAATAGTTAAATCTTACCACTATCCTTAATACTAAGCATATATATATATATATATATATATATATATATATATATATATACTAAATTTGACTACTGCTGTCGGTTACTAGTTACTCTTTGGTATAGGGACGGTAAACTCGTTTTCCCTATTAACCTCTCGCCCTCCTTGAGATTCCCAAAACGGGATAAATATTCGCATTTTTAAATACCAGAGTAGTTAGCCATCTAAAATGTACCCGGAGAACCCTGTTCCGGGACGTAGTAAATTACTTTTTTTTTAACGTTCTTCTTTTATGGAAATCGCTCTATACAAGGTATGAAGCCACTTGATGTTGAGCTAACAAGAATGTAATATGATTATCGTCACGACAGAAGAGGCCTATGAGACTTTGTCATGAAAAGACCAAATCTATAGATAGGAGGAAAACAGTCAGCAGCATGATAGTTTCACAAGCCTACAGTTCTTGGAAAGATGGTACTGAAATACGAAGCTGTATTATAATGAGGTATCAAAACAGCGAATTGATGGAGAACAATCGACCAACAAGTCAACGAGCCGGAACAAAAAAGGCAGCGAACAGATCACATAATTCTAAAGAAAATATGCCATAATAGTATTTATAGAAAATACTGAGACTCGCAACATCACGTCTGCGAGAGAGAGACAGAGTGTAGAGAAGAAGAAAGGGTGTGGCCAATTAAATAACAGATATGTTTCTGCAGCTTATAAATAACCCTGAATAGGACAGAGATTTACCAGCCCAAATATGACAACGATACTCCATACATGGTCTGATAGTAGATGTGTAGAGATAGATAATAACCTCAGGTGTAAGAACGTTTTTAGAGCGATAAATAGAACCGACTTTACGAGAAGCAGAAAGAGCAATAGATCTAATGTATGAAGTCCAAGAAAGATTTGATCAGAGAAAAAGATCAAGAAGTTTCAGAATCGATTTCTCTTCGAGAGAAGAGCCATCCAGAAGAATTTCAGGAAGAAATGGGGACACACATACGATTGAAAAACACGAGCTGAGTCTTAACTGGATTAAACGAAACAAGCCATTTCGTACCCCATCTACGACTGAACACAGGTCTACTTTTAGATAAGCTGCATATTACATTATGTCTATGTATTCAATTGAGCAATTTTATTAAGATATCCTACCAAAAACACCGTATATTTCGCGTATACAACATAATATATATATATATATATATATATATATATATATATATATATATATATATATATATATATATATGTCGTTGAAGACCACGCAGTTTTCTTTCTTTGCTATTTTTCTGGTTAATTTCTCGACGCGGCGAGCGATTCGTCGGTTTTCCGGTGTCAATTGGTGGATTATGGCGCCTAACGTTGTATCTTGGGCAATATCTCTTGCGCTTTCGGTTTCGCGAAATTAATATTAAATTAATAGATATAACCAAAAATAAAACCATAAATACGGCTCTTCACTAACAATAAGACACAGCCTCCTGAAGACGGTCGCGAGACCGAAAGCGCTAGAGAAATGGCCCAAGATACACTGGAAAACCAACGAATCAATTAACCAGAAAAATAGCAAAGAAAGAAAACTCCGTGGTCTTCAACGACACATATGTTATGAATGACTTGCTGCCGAAATATATATATATATATATATATATATATATATATATATATATATATATATATACATAGCTATGTACATAGCTATATATATAGTTATATATATAGTTATATATATAGCTATATATAGTTATACATATACATTTATAGCTATATATATATCGAAATATATATAGTATTATATATATATGTATATATATATATATATATATATATATATATATATATATATATATATATATATATATATGTGTGTGTGTGTGTGTGTGTGTGTGTGTGGTGGTGTGCGTGTGTGTGTGTGTTAACAGATTATTGGTACAGCAGATACATAAAATTGGTTTAGGATAAAAACATTTTTATCAACAAAAAAAGTGTTTATGACATAATATAATATAATCACATCTGACTCTCTTTAGGTAAAAACGGTCAGACATTATACAAATAAAAGTTAAGAATATCGATTGAAATATATATATATATATATATATATATATATATATATATATATATATATATATATATATATATATATGTTGGAGGTATTAAGTGAAAGATACGGTTAATGCAATATGCGTAAAACTACCAATTAACTGAGGAATTTATGTGTCAACTCTTTTTTGTTTACATAGGCTAGGTCGACAGCTGTTAATAACGATCACCTCAAGAATGGATAGAAATCGTACATATTTCTAGGCAGGACGTTGTAGTCCATTGGAAAGACACTGGAATATATACATCCATATCAAAGGTTCGATCGTTGTCTAAGTTAGTCATGCTGATGACGGCTATGAGCCAGAAATACGGGTCAATGGATTACTTGTATATATATATAAACGAAAAATAAGTCCTATAACGTTAACGGCGACTTATAATGCAATATGCTGCATCTTGATTATTCAGGGTATGAAGCCACTGAAATAGTAGTAGTAAGCAAAAACAACGAACGCTGCAATCATGAATAAATCAAATACATAAAAATACATCATATATATATATATATATATATATATATATATATAATGTATTTTTATATATATATATATATGTATATATAAGCAGCACATCATTGTTTATATATATATATATATATATATATATATATATATATATATATACATAGAGAGAGAGAGCGAGGGAGAGGAGAGAGATGTGTGTGTGTGTTCGTTCCATCTAGTGTGTTATCACTTTTTATGAATTCTTTCATGATTTTGGTAAAGATATGCGTGAACATCTTCCCGCCATAACTATTTGTAAAAATAAATATGGCGTTTTAAAACCATAAGAATATATCATATAGGCTTTTGAACCCATACGATTATTTTATGATTTTTATATGTGTGTGTATTAAGATAGAAATGGGATCGCTTACGTATTCCACATATTAGTCCATTGGTCTTTTAAATTAACTTAATAGCTTATCTAGTTTCGTTAGATGTTGGTATATTTTGACTGATGTTTCTCTAATTATATTTTACATGTTTATTTTCTTAACAGTGACATAAATCCGTATCAACGTGACTTCACATGAAATATACTAACACTGCAATTAAACATAAGAGACTAGATACAAACATTATAATAAAAAATAGTAAAAAACAATCTTTTGGCTAAGATTAAAGTGTAGTATCTGTTCCTATGGATACTGCACCCCATAGACTGGTATTGTCTTGGCCTTCGGGGCTTCATTTACGCCGGTCTATGGGTCTGTCCTGTGCAGTTCTAGGAGGTCCACCCTCCCAGGCTTTGCCTCTCCTCTTTGGGGAGGAGTAAGTTTATTGCTTACTGCCTGAGGCGCCCCTACCGGGGAATGCAGACGGGGCTGCCCAGGCAATTTTTAAACCCCACTTTCCCGACCCGATCTTGGGTCACATCTTACTTGTGAGAGTAAGATAAAAAAACTGGCCTTGTGCCTTGCTCCTGGAGAGGAGTAAATCAATACTCAGTCATATTGTGACATAATGGTTTTTTTTCCATCATACATAATATTTTATATATTACTTTACACACTTATTCTACATCTTTTTATAACTCGTAATACGCACGCGCGGTAAACGTTTCTCGATTACCATCAAAAATCGAAACAACACGAAACTCACTGCGAAGGTTAGAAACGTCGGCAGGGCCTCTTAGTAAATTTAGCGTTCATTTACATGCAGAATAATTAACATTTTAACAATAGTCTTTAAGCCTTTAAACTGGTTTTAAACTTATAATGTCCTTAACATATTTCGAATTGTTCTTACGTTTCAAATCAATATTAAATGTTACCTTACATATTTCTGCCTCACTGTTGGTCGTGAGTTTGCTGGCACACTCATCTCCGTTGCTGGCTCGTGATCGTAGTGGTGCACCTGTTTTGTGGTTAAACTCTGTTTTCATGCACGGAGACAGAAACGTTCGAAGACAAGACTTTTTGAGAGATATTCCATTCGTTTATTTCACACTTCAATCAGAGAGATTCCCATTTGTCGGTTCGTTCACTCAAACTCTGTCTTTCTTTCATACTGCTTTGGGAATGTGACGGATGCAATCGGCTATTTTCTTGTCCCGCCGTTGGGATCTTGTTCTATGTCTTAGCCCATATCTGGCGATGTCACCCCAACTCTGTGCATTGTAGAGCTCAGTTTATGGACGTCTGTCCATGACGCGCCTCCATGGTGAACTATCTAGAAAGCTAATATCTCACAAGGGACATGTGACGTCAGAGCCCTTTGATCCTTCAACGAATGTCATAACAGAACTCAATATCGCTTTTGTGTCTAACCTTTTTGATCCGAGTTTTTCATCTCGGCCAGCATACATCCAGTATGTTATGATTTCCAGAATGAATCATTTTGTTTGTCCCAAATCATCAATGCACCTAAAGTTGCACTTAATCCTATTTCTTTCACCCAGTTCATAATTCATACTAGCTACTTTACCCGTTTTCAAAATACATGGATCGTCATAATGTAACAATATTATAAGATGATGACAAATAAATTAGGTAAGGAATTGGTAATTCTAATCGATGAACGTCTCCCAGTAATATATTCAATAAAATGTACATAGAGTTACTGTAGGGGTTTAGAAATGATCGCACACGGTCAAAATAGAAAAAAAGTATTAAATCACAGTTTTAAAGAGAAAAAATGAAATTAAAAGAAAAGTGAGGAATATAAATAGAATGAAAACAATAACAATAAAAATAATACATAATAATAACATATGAAAAAAATAAGAAGCAAATATATTACACTGATCCATTCGGTGAAAAAATAAACTATAAGATTAATAATTCAATAAATAATTAATAAATCCATTATTCGTCTATTAGACATTGTTTAGTTCAATATCAAAGAAATCCTTATTCTTTATATATAATCGTATCACAGTCAATAGTTTTCTTCGAATATCCGGCTGCCTTGGCAGGCCGAGAGAGAAGTAAAAGCGTTTCCACGAATAATGGCGATAGAGAGGAACTCGTAAAGCTAAGACAATTCGCAATTGTCCCCGGTGTTGGGTGTCATTAATAGACCAAGGCTGTCGATGAAGTCTTGTGTGGCAGAGCCTATCACTCCACTCGTCTCCACAGCGATTGGTTGAAATACAAATCTGTCGAGAAGATCGGCATATTTTGACCGCTTGCGGCTCTCTGCTGACGCTGTTGCATGTCCAGGGTTTGTTCCCGATTCTATCACTGACGAGGGCGCAAAAGTGTCGACACAAGTCGCATCCCATATCAGTGACTTAAAGTTATCAAATATAAAATATTAATGATTTTCATAGAAATACTCATAAACCAAATCCCCAAAAGAGAAAAATGAAGAAAAAAGTTACTATAAAAATGTGCCCCCCCCTCACAATATAACATTTTAACTAGAATCATAATCTACCAAGCCATACTATAAACTGAATAACAACAATATTATTATATAAGAAAAACCGCACTGGATTAAAAAGAAGATAGTATAATCACAAAAACACATGTAATAACAATACAGACAAATATAATGAATCATGATAGAATCATTAAGGATAGCGGTCTGTTTCCCATAGTTGAATAGACAATATTAAGATAGCTATGATATAAAGCTATTTAAATTATCCATGTAATTTATGTCTGGTCGAGTATTGATTTACTCCTCTCCAGGAGTTAGGCACAAGGCCAGTTTTTATCTTACTCCCACAAGTAAGATGTAACCCAAGGTCGGGTCGGGAAAGTGGGGTTTAAAAATTGCCTGGGCAGCCCCATCGGCATTCCCCGGTAGGCGCGCCTCAGACAGTAAGCAATAAACTTACTCCTCCCCAAAGAGGGGAGGCGAAGCCTGGGAGGGTTGACCTCCTAGAACTGCACAGGACAGACCCATAGACCGGCATAAATCAAGCCCCGAAGGCCAAGACAATACCAGTCTATGGGGTTCAGTATCCATCGGAACAGATACTACACTTTGATCTTAGCCAAAAGGCCAAGAAGAAGTCTGGTCGAGTAACTACACATTTTAATTATATAGATGTAAATCAATTATTTAGAAAGCCGTTAACTGTAAACACACAATACACATTACTTTGAAATAATTAATAAAATTAAATAAGTCAGATTTTAACAAGGCTAAACTAGTATAATTTGAAGTATTCGGACTACTGTTCTCATCTGGAGTGTTATTATCATAACGTTTCAGCCGCTGTAACCTCAATCCTCCTTCCGGTGCATCTTTTCGAACTTGGGAATATTTCTGTCCCGAGTTCGAAAATATACACCTGAAGAAGACCAGATGTTACAGCGGCCGAAACGTTCTGATAATAACACTCAAGATGGGAAATTCAGTCCGAATAATCTAAATTCTACAAATCATAAATCCTCATCTCAAAAATTCAGAAATATAAAACCAAACTAAGCTGAAATAAATTCATCATCTATATTTTAGCATTTACACATTTTCTCTATCTATCTATCTATCTATCTATCTATCTATCTATCTATCTATCTATCTATCTATCTATCTATCTATCTATCTATCTATCTAGCATTTTAGCCTGAAGATCCCCCCCCCCGGCGATGAAACGCTGAAGCCTCTATCAAGTTTAATTGCCATAAATATATGTTTATAGTTTACTATCTATCTATCTATCTATCTATCTATCTATCTATCTATCTATCTATCTCTCTCTCTCTCTCTGTCTCTCTCTCTCTCTCTCTCTCTCTCTCTCTCTCTATATATATATATATATATATATATATATATATATATGTAGTGTCAGGTTGTATATAAAAAGAAATCAAATAAAGTGCTCGATCATATAAGAGAGCTAATGCAATTTATTTAGATACTACATATTACATATTTCAGCAATATATCGCGGTTTCATCCAAAAGGGCAAATCTGCCCTTTTGGATGAACCGCGGTACATTGCTTAAATATGTAATCTACAGTATCTAAATAAATCATATATATATATATATATATATATATATATATATATATATATATATATACGTATAAAGAATTGTATTTATAGAAATATTATTTTTCTACACATTTGTGTACATGCTTCGGTCATAGCTATAGTAGTATGCTTTTTCTTTCTGACTGCATTTAATGCAACGAAACAAAATTATTCTCTGAAACTGAAAGTTTTAGATCAGATTTTTATTTATTTATATTTATTACTCTATTATTTGAATCAGCTAGGCCCCTAACCTAAGTTAGTAAGTCGACGTTAACACGACCATACTTTCACGAAAGGGGTCTGGCTATCCATAGCTCTGTCCAGAATATGTTTGCAAATGTGTAGCCAAATAATGGTTGTATAGATGAACATCGTTATACCTATTAAATAGCTCAATTTATTATTGAACACTTTTTTTTAACACACTATTTTCTATCGCTCTTTTCATGCTATATTTTCTCCTGTGGAGATTTACCCTGTGGATGTTAATTTACATGGATATATATATATATATATATATATATATATATATATATATATATATATATATATATATTGGCTGTGTAGTGGGGAAGGTTAAACATTCACCGTTCAAATACCTGTCATCAAAAATCAGCTTCTCATGTTCTGATCATAACGAGTTTTGGAAATATCATTCACGGCCAATTTTGTAGCCGTCACTTGGACAAAGGCAAAATACGCGGAAATGAGACAGCCGAGTGTAGGGGTGTCAGGTGGGAGGTAAGATAAAAGTAATTGTATACTGAAATGCTTTCGTCATGGGACAAGTGTGAACTTATTTTATCAGAACAGTCTTTTCAGAAAAGAAAAATGAAAGGTCTTTAATCAGTTGGCCCTTCGGATTTTTGATTGGTAAGGTCTTGGGAGAGGAGGGTCCAACCTTTATTAACACCTATAATTCATGTGGACGGAAGGGGACCTTAAGTTTTCTTTCGCTTTTTAGATACGACCAGCTATGTCGCTAGGTACCGCTTCACTTTGAAAAAAAGAATTCTCATCGCTTAACGCTCAACGTAAAAGGCCGCATCTTACGTTAGACTTGTCAAAATATCTCCATAAGATTATATGTCACGCTTAAATTTGAAATTGCAAATTTGTTAGTTTCTCAGTCTTCAGTTTGAAAGTTTATTTGGTACTTATATCGATCTTGACCCAGTTTTCGTGAGTTTCTTGTCGGAAGCTTTCGGCTATCCTACGCAAACGCCCGAGAGATGACGAGCCGATTTGTACCAGACGACAATTTTGATACGGTGCTACGTCCTATGAGTTTACGTCATATTTTCAATAAATCTTCTAAAAGAAACAACAAAAAACAAAACAAGCAAAACATAGCGAAGTTACTGTTAACAAATAAATATTTTTGTTATTTTGATACGTTCTTGCGTCCTATAATTTTTAGTTATATGTGCAAGAAATATGTTAAACAACAAAATAAATAAAACAAGCAAAACAGAGCGAAATTACTGTTATCAAATAAATATTTTAACCATACCTATAACCCTAAACCCTAACCCTAACCCTAAACCCTAACCCTAACACTAACCCTAACCCTAACACTAACCCTAAACCCTAACCCTAACCCTAACCCTAACCCTAACCCTAAACCTAACAACAACAAAACAAAACAAGCAAAACATTAAAATCATAGGACGCAGCACCGTATCAAAATTGTCGTCTGGTACAAATCGGCTCGTCATCTCTCGGTCGTTTGCGTACGATAGCCGAACGCTTCCGGCAAGAAATTCGCGAAAACTGGGTCAAGATCGATATAAGTACCGTTTATTTTCATCGGTCAATGAGAAAATTGAATAGATGACTCTCATTTTAGATGCGTCCAAGTACTTTTATGAGAGACTCTGTCTGTCTTTCAGTTTGTCATGCTTAAGTTTAAAAAAGCTGCTCCGTCTGTCTGTCTGTCTGCCACACTTAAATTTGAAATACAATATTTGTTGGTTTGTTCTATTTAAATTTTGAAATAGCATTTTCGTTGGTAAACGCGCAGATTAAATGGGGACATAAATCGGCGCAACTTTAAAAGAGTAGTGTTTAAAATGAGGAAGACGATGTGTGTATATGTGTGTTTGTCTGTGTGTATGTGTGTGTAAAAGTGTATATGTCAGTGTGTGCATGTGTGTGTATGTGCGTATGTGTGTTTGTGTGTATGTGTGAGTATGTGTATGTGTGTGTTTGTCTGTGTGTATGTGTATGTATGTGTGTATGTGTTCGTGTGTGCATGTGTGTATGTGCGTATGTGTGTGTATGTGCGTATGTGTGGGTATGTAAATGGACACATCTTTAAAATATTGTGTATTGTTTAATATCAGGAAGATGGCGTGTGTATGTGGGTGTTTGTGTGTATGTGTGTGTATGTGCGCGTACGTGTGTATTTGTGTGTATTTGTGGGTGGTTGTGTAGGTGGTTGTGTGTGTCTGTATGTTCTTGTGTGGGCATGTGTGTGTCTGTCAATATGTGTGTCTGTATATGTATGTGTGTATGTGTATGTGTATGTATATATGTATATGTGTATGTGTGTATGCGTGTGTATGCGTGTGTCTATGTGTGTGGTTGTGGGTGGGTGTCTGTGTGTCTTTGTGCGTACGAGTTCATGAGTGCATTTAGGCAGAATAAAATAAACGGGGGTGGAGAAATATGGTATAGAAAGAGCAATAGAAAAATAAGCAAAGAGGAAATTGAAATATCCAAAGCTGTAAAGCGGTAATAACAAGAAGAGAGAGAGAGAGAGAGAGAGAAGGAAAGAGAGGGGGAAGAAGGAGTGATAGAAAGGGGGAAAGGGGGAGAAAATAAGAATAATAATTAAAAAGAGAGAGTGTACGATAGAATTATGAGGCGTGTGAGAAAATCTGAGAATGAAAGAGATTGAAGCAAAGTTCGACAGGTGAGAGAGTCGTGAGAAGAAGGCAAGTAAAGAAGAGAGAAAGGAAGAATGAGAGATAAAATAGATAGAGATAAGGAAAGTCTGATTAAGAGACGGAAGTTTTACGATAATTTCGCGTTCGGTGCAGACATCTAAAAACAGCAATGACAAAGTTTTTCTTCATTTTATTAATTGCCTCAGAATTGAAAATTATTAAAATTAAAGCTAATTCCGCAGTTTACGAACCATGCTAAAACAATAATAACGTTATTATTTAGAAACACATTCCTAACATGGGAAGGGGGGGGTTGTTAACTATTCTCTACGTTTACCTAACAATTCAATAAAAAAAAAGATACCATACAATTGAATTTATCTTTAAATTTCTATCTAAAAAATAGCCCAACTGTAAACTGCAGAAGTATCAAATTAAGAAAGTAACAATAACTTTAAAATACTAATATTGGGTTCAGGGCAGGGAGCAAGGGGGCGCAGTATTCCTCATTCATTCCGGCTCATGCTGTAGGAGAGCATACTAGAAGGCATGCAGAAGAGTTTGAATTACCTACCAGAAACCATCATCGAGTAGCTTCGGTCTCTCTGTACAAGGGTCTGTCAGAACAACCTTATATAAGGATGTTTCATCCTAAAAGTAAACACTAACCAAATATTCAAAATAACATAGTATTCAAAGCCAAATAGAAAATGGACCTTGGGTTTACTTTCGACAGTTTCGATTCCTTTATTTTGTCCTCGGATTCCATGATCGATGTTTCTGACAAAGGGGAAATAATTTCTGTTTTCTGGGTCGGAATCTACCCATCTAACACTTACCGTTTGCTAGTTTTTTTTATTATTGTAAAGTAGGATTTGTTTTACTTACTTACATCAAGTGACGTCATGCCTTGTTTGGAGCGATTTCCATAAAAAAACATCCTCTCGACACTGCTATACACTTACTCATACGAAGAAATGGTGCACCTTTTACTAGTGATGTTACCTCAAATAACAGCACTTAGCTAGATACTCCACCAGACTAGATGGATGTTTGTCCTGGAATCCGGTAAGACACATAAACCAGAAGAAATATATACTATAAGATAATTAACTGGGCCATTTTGGAAGAGGAAACTTATTGTTCTTCTCTTCTTTACTAACTCAACGTTTGAGAGTTAAAGAAGAACTTTAGTTAGAACATTCGGGTATCTATGGATCTGATACAGAGATCAAGTGTTAACCCCAGAAAAGGGACCCCTTGATTTTTGAGACTTTACATTGAAGTAAAATAAAAAAAATAAAGAGATGGAACACTTTTGCCGATGGTTGCGTTCCGATTTATTCACAGAGCTTGTCCGCTTGGCTCCCGCATCATGAACAGACAAGAGGTGACCGCCACACTCGGAAACGACAAATTAACATCCTTTTCCCTCTTTATCTCACTCTCGCCCCTCTCTCTCTATCTCTCTCTTTCTCTCTCTCTCTCTCTCTCTCTATCTCTCTCTATCTCTATCTCTCTCTCTGTACAATGTTTGTCACCGTTGTCCATCGGTTGAGCAAGTTGTGGGAGCTTTCACCTTTAGATCGTCCCAGAAAAATTATTTCAGATTACTCCTCAATTTGGTGGATTAAATTTGTCTTCAATTACACGCATGTCCTCTGTGGCAAACATAGCTCTCCAAATTTCCAATCTTCAGAATGGCTTGACCCTTCGAATCGTTTGACCCTTCGAATCGCATCACCCCTTCTGACATTAAATCGAAACTGCACTGATAACCTCAATTGTTTACGGCGTATTATTTTAGTAACTATAATGGGAAAAAGCTGAAGGTTTTTAAATAATAGTGTGTTTTTTAAATTTCTTTTTGCAAGAGTTTTCAAACGGTTGAACTTTGTTTTCATTGAAAATGAATACAAATAAGTACGTTTGCATGAGAACGTTTCGTCTGTGCGGTGAAAAAAAAAGAATACAGGAGAGAAGAAAGAGAGAGAGATTGACGAAGAGAGAAAAATGGACAATACGAAAATAGGGAAAAGCTAGAAAGTGAGAAAAGAAAAGGAAAGAGACCTGAAAATGGTCGAAGCTTTTTTTAAATAACAGAAAGAACAAAGAGGTTATGAAGAAACAGGAAAAATAAAAAGATAAGTAAAAGAAAAAGAGAAGAATGAAAAGAAGAAATGAAAAGAAGAAAAAGATGATGATCATCATCATGATGATGATCATGATGATGCTGATGATGATGATGATGATCATCATCATCATCATCATGATGCAAACAGAAAGCGACGAAATAAAAGGAGGTGGAAAATGAAAAAAAAAACTAAGAAAAATTAGAAAAATAACATCATCAATAGCAACAACAACAATAATAATAATAATAATAATAATAATAATAATAATAATAATAATAATAATAATAATTAAAATAATAATAATAAAAATAATAATAATAATGATAATTAAAATAATAATAATAAAAATAATAATAATAATGATAATTAAAATAATAATAATAATAATAATAATAATAATAATAATAATAATAATAATAATAATAATAATAATAATAATAATAATAATAATAATAATAATAATAACGACAACAAAGCAGCAACAACAATAATTAGAAAACTCAAAAATAGAAGAAGAAAAATAAGGGGACAGACATAAGAAGACAAAAAATAAACGATGGTCAGGAGGAAGAGGATGAAGAGTCTAAAGAATGAAAAACATAAAGAATGATACATGAAGAGATGAAAGGGAGTAGAAGCAACAAAAAATATAAAGCAAACAAACAGGATAGGGAAGAAAGAAAAGACAGAAATACAAGGACGAATAAAGAAGAAGAGGATAAAAGACGAAGAAGAAGACAAAGAAGAAGGAGAAAGAGAATAAATTGAAGAATAAAAGAAAGCGAAAGAAATAAAAGAAAAGGAAAAAAAAACAGAAAAAATAAGAGCAACAATAACAATAATAATAACATCTGTCGGGTGAGATGAATAAAGGGTGTGTGGGGGTGGGGGGTAAATAATTCGGTTAGAAGAAGAAAACTAAAAAATAAAGTCATAAACGAAATGGCGACGAGTGAAATAAAGGTTGAATATAGACATAAAAGTAAAAAACGGGAAAAAAATGAAGATCTATAAATGGGTTAAAAGAATGGACAGACACAAAAATGTCACGTGATGGCGGGAGGGAGGCGAGGGTCGGGATAATGGAGAAGTCAGAAGAATAGATAATAATAAAAATAAAACAACGGCAAAGAAAAACAACAAAAAAAGGCGAGAAAAATGAAAACAAAAATAATAATAAAACGGATTTTGAGAAACGGAAAGTGGAAATTAGATGGAAAACATCAAGCGACGATGTTTTTTTTTTCTGGAACCAAAGGAGAAATGGGTCGACAGGATTGGAAGCAAACGGAAGAACAATGAGTTTCTTTTTTTTCAGTTTTGGAACGGGCAGAAGAGTTGAGACGAAAAAAAAAAACAAGATGGCAGAAAATAAGAATGACAAACGATGAATTGAAAACACAAGAAAAATGACGTCTAGCAGCGGTCATCAAGAGGAGTGATGAGAAAATAGAGAGAAAAAATAAACACACACACGGGCACGTGTATACATACATATACACATCCACACTAATTCACACGCATATATATATATATATGATGACGCACTCATACACATAATTACGCGTATGAGAAATATTTACATTTAAGGACATCCTTACAAAAAATAGTTCATAAAAGTTTCTACTGAGTGATACTAAATATATCTGACTGTTTAGTTGAAGTCGGTCCTTATATGGTGAAGCCTTTGCTAAACAGACACCAAAATAATATATATTGTTGTAATATAACGGATCACTTTCATAGTCGTGATGTTAACAGTTTTTAACGTATACATTAATTCAGCTACACGGACATAACAATATCTACTGTTTGAGTAGCAATGAATCTTATTCTTCGCCGTTTGAGCCTTATGCCACTAATGGCAAGGTCCGGGTCCAATAGAGCAGACATTGTGTCAGCCGAAGTCGCTATGCATGAGCAGACTTTCCTTGAACTGGAGTATCTCAGAACTGTAGCATTTGAACATTAGTGAGGCATTAGGTTCACTTTAAGGGCATACAAGATTGAAACTTTGGCCTTTTGGCTAAGATCAAAGTGTAGTATCTGTTCCGATGGATACTACACTCCATAAACTGGTATCGTCTTGGCTTTCGGGGCTTGATTTATGCCGGTCTATGGGTCTGTCCTGTGCAGTTCGAGGAGGTCCACCCTCCAAGGCTTCGCCTCCACTCTTTGGGGAGGAGTAAGTTTATTGCTTACTGCCTGAGGCGCGCCTACCGGGGAATGCCGACGGGGCTGCCCAGGCAATTTTTAACCCCCACTTTCCCGACCCGGTCTTGGGTCACATCTTACTTATGGGAGTAAGAAAAAAACTGGCCTTGTGCATAACTCCTGGAGAGGAGTAAATCAATACTCTTAGCTACTTGTAGATGTGGTCACATGAAGGCTGTTTTTTTATTGACGTACCCATAAGGTTTCCTGGGTCAAGAGAAACCAGTTGAAGTCAGTAACATAAATGCTACACTACCACATTTAAAATACCATGAGCATGCTTGGTCAACATCTATCCGACAACAATGGTAAACATGTGTAAAAAGCTTTAGTGCAGAAATGCAGATATTGGGTTTCACGAAGAGTGGGCATTTAAAATGTTTGGGCTCATTACAAAGTGTGAAATACATAAGTGCCCCCTTCATTCCCGATAAACGATGAAAGAGTGTCTGAGTTCGAGGGGTTTATAGTGAAAATAAGGTTTTCGCAATTACCGACCCCATTTCTCCTCTCCCGACCTTTATTAAGTGCAGTGGCGAGGAAAATTCTAGACAGTCGGGATCATTATTGAAAAAAGCAGATAGATAAATTTGTTATATCAGATTTTTATTTCTCATAAACTAGTTCTTCCCTAAAGTTGAGAGCTTAGCTTCGTCTACTATTTAACTCATAGAAGGAAATATGGAATCATATTTTGCATCAAGCTTTTCAGAGAAAGTGATTTTAACGGCAAGCTAAACTTAGAAACTTTTTTTCTAAATAACCGGCCTCATATTCACATTAAGCTTAAAGTTTCTGAACTATAGTGATATGACAAGAACAGGTTTCAACATGATATATCCTCAAGTACCAGATGCTTCAAACACCTATGAATGACACACGTGGTCTAATTGACATGTATAAAAACACATAGAACTGTTTTCTAATAAGGTGGATGAAGGTATGCGAACATATGCTACAAGACACGAGAGGCGATCAAAATGTTCCTATTTACTTGACTCCCCACTATGGCATAGACAGAAGGTCGGGTTTTTATGTGGAGAAAATCCAGCCTACCCCCTCCTAAAATCGGGCACTCTGGATTGGAACAAAAATCAAATTTTCTCAGTCTAGAAGGACTTCCCATTCACTGACCGAAGACTAATAATAAATTAAGTGTAGTATCAGAACAGATACTACACTCTGCTCCTAGCCAAAAGGCCAAAGTCGATTTTATTAAGACAAAAATTACGTTTAAAACATTATGTTTTAAAAATATTTTTTAACAAACACAATGAACATAAAGTTCATATTTTGTCTTAGACATGAATCCCGAATCGTTTTATTTTTTTTTGGGGGGGGGATGAGGAGGTCAGTGGTCATAGAGTTTGTCAGAAACTTTTGGACTACGCTAGACATTCACACCAAAATGCCACATTCACTCTATGTGTTTATATTACTATAAAACATCTCTAAGTGGTTTCAATTAAGTTTTATTTACAAAAGGAAAATGAGTAATGATGGGAAGTGGAACAACATTAACAAAAACCTCAAAAATAAAAATAAAATGATAATTCAACAAAATAAAATGATAATGCAAGTTAGTAAGGCCCTCGCAACACTCTGCTAAGTGTTAGGCCGCCCAGTGTTTTCCAGGTGATCCCCCAAAAAGCAGGTCGGTCTCTAAATGGGAGTGAGAGCTTAGTGGGAGGTCAAAGATTAAGCAGATGAGGGTGGAATATAAGTTAGAATGGTGTCATACAAGATATCAGACAACAGGGCTGGTTGTGGGAATTTAAATATGGGAGTGTGCATCTTTGGAAGAATCTCTAGTACCAAATAACAAAACAGGGTCAGAACTCATTTACTCTACTAGCTAAGAGTATTTTAAATTGAAGGGATGAGTTCCACAATACCCGAGACCGTGTTTGCCATTCCTAAATAGGGAACACGAGCTCGTACCTGACTTCTCGACGAATGCACAAACTAGTTACGTGCACCTACCCTCTATCGAACTCCATGCGATGTAATATTTTTCAATCGCATCTGATGTTCACTTTAAGCAGATGTTTAAGTAGACGACAAGACCCCGATAGGAAACAGATCCAACCAATCGACGGGGCTGCCCAGGCAATTTTTAAATCCCACTTTCCCGACCCGACTTTGGGTCACATCTTACTTGTAGGAGTAAGATAAAAACTGGCCTTGTGCCTAACTCCTGGAGAGGAGTAAATCAATACTCCTCTTGGTGACTGTGCTCCAGCCCTC
Organism: Sepiola atlantica; assembly: GCA_963556195.1. NCBI lineage: Eukaryota > Metazoa > Mollusca > Cephalopoda > Sepiida > Sepiolidae > Sepiola > Sepiola atlantica. The sequence continues at coordinate 79,465,536 of OY744533.1, forward strand.
AGTGTATTCTACAGCGGAAGCAGCCGTCGCCACTATATCTGATATTGTGGATGTTGCTGAAACAGTTACTTTACTCTGGGTTAAGATATTCACTGGATTTCTTCTGGGGCATGTTTTGGCCATGTGGCCCTTCTGCTGGCAATGCCAACAGTGCGGTCTCCTGCCTGCGACAATCACATACAACGTCCATGTCGCATACTTGAGTAAGGCCGCGGTGGTGTTAAACCCGGTGCGGTTTTGCCGCATCTTAAGGTGGTAGTCCCCTGTCATGATGTTGCTGGAACCGCTGACTGGAACAACCTCCTAGACATCTTTATACTGGCTTATTACTGTGACCAGTTGTTGTGCGTCGATGTAACATGGGATGCCGAGGATGGAAACAGGTTCCCGTCTCCTACTCAAGTAGTCTGAGTTTACTTTCAACTGCACATGATGTCACTGATGTTGGCAATTTTTTTCTGCTCCCTGCTTGTCTGAGAGAAGTATGTCTCACATAGCGTAATTTTCTTAGATATGTCGTATTTTGGGATTTTAAGGTCCCCCAGCATTTCAATGTATTTTTAGACCGCCATCAGCCTTTTGCTTCTTACATCAGAGGTCGCCAGAGACATTATTCTCCTGGAAATTTCTTTCACATTACCCAGGAGTACATTTATCATATTTCATTCGGTGTAATGCTGGTACTTTTCCTGGAAGAGCTTCTTGTATGCCTCTGGCTACAACTGGGACTGTGTTCCCAAACAGCACCATTCTCTGGTGTTGCTGCCGCTATCTTTTTGGTTGTTGTTATTCCCGGAGTCTTGGGGCTGGGCACTGTCTGAACGGGGCCGTTGGCAGTAGAAAGTCGTAGCCGATGGTCCGAAGTTATCGGCGGGCTACTTGTATCAGGACCTGCAGCGACCGCCTTATTTTTACGTAGCCTGGACTGATTGTTCACAGAGGAGGGGGACGGTTCTAATTTATCCCTGTCCACGGAACTATCGCTGCTGCTGAGGCCTAAGTCGAACAGGTCGGATGTGTCCCATCCGTTGAAGATTTCCAGTGAATCCTGGCGGTATGCTCATTGATTTGGGTTTTCACCCCTTTTGTGGGAGATTTCGCTGGGGGGGGGGGATCCTCTATGGGAGTAGCAGCTTTTTGATTGGTTGCCAGGCTCATTGTTTATGGACATCAGTGGAGCCATTGTTTATTGTTTCAGCTCCGGGCGGTTGCATTTCTTCTAGATTTACTCCCCCGCATTGGGGAGCTCCGGTTAGTGGTGTCATCCTCTAGTAGAGCAGTCCCCGCTAAAGTTATGTCCTTTTTTCCGAACGGTAAGCCCGTCTGTTTTGGCGGGAATTGTAGCTCCATCGTTTAGTGTGTTACCCTCTAAGGGAGCAGCCCCATTTTGGTTCATATCCCCTCAAGGAGAGTCCTCGTAAGGGTGGCAGCCCTAGTTGAGTTACAATCCGGTTGGTATGTCCCGTCGCTATTTTCTTGGTTTTTAGCTCCATCCTTGGGGGCGTCACCCTCTAGGGAAGTCGAAATCTTAGTGGGAGCCACCCCCATGTTGTGGGATGTTTCGCACTCCCCAGCATTCTTGATGGTGGTGGGGTCTGATTGGTTAGCATAATCTCTGCCATACCTCCGCCAGTTGAAAAAAAGGGGAGTTTAAAAGTTCACAATTTCAACTGTCATATGCACGGCGTAGGCTATAAAACCGGATTTCGCGCCAAACGGTGACGCTAAAACATGGCAAGAAGAGCGACAGAAATAAGAGATAGAGGAGAATAAGCAGTTTACAGGAAGAGAGGAAGTGTGTTAGACGTCCCTTGTCACTCGAGACTCAGGGGAATCTCAATGTTTCATCTCGACCTCGGGTGATAAAGATAGAGAATGCATGCCAGACGGATTAGGGTAGCGCTGACAATACAAAGAGTGAGGGGTTTTATTAAATTCCCCACCCTATAGACGGAAGGGCGATAAATCAGTAACTGAGACATAACATTCTGAGAAAAAAATCAAAGTGACGAGAACAGATACAACTCATTGAAATATTTATTTGCACAAAATATACAAATTTACATTTCATACAAATTAGGCGCAAGACCATCAAAAATGTGGGAAAAATGGGTGTAGTTATCATTCTTTGTCTTCCGTGAAAAGATTGTGTATCCTGCTCTTAACTATAATTATCTCAGTCACCACAATACTACATTTACGCTAGAGGCCGCCCTACTTAGGATATCCTAAATTGGTTTGAAATTTGTATTTTTCATAACTCAGGTTATATGTACATAAATTCATTGAAATAAAATGGGGGGAAACAAAAACTTCTTGTTAGTAAGACTCTCCAAACCCTTTAAAAATATTAGACTGCCCACTGTTTTCCGTTTTTTTCAGAACCGAAAACAAGCATGTCAATCTCTAAATGGTAGTGTGATCTAAGTGGGAGAAAAAAGAAAACAGAGGATCGAGTTCGGAGAGTTAGTGGTGTCCTTTCAGAATAAATGCAATTTGGGGGAGGACGAGGACAACAAATTGAAGGTAGGGAGTGGGCATCTTGGAGTATTTCTATTACATAGGGTGGGGGTAACTCATGCACTCGACTGGCTAAGAGGCTGAACTTACCAGAAGGACTGGGGCTCCACCGGACCAGGGACACTCAGGATACACCTACTCATACTTTACTCCTTTTCATATCCACGTTTTATCAAAAATAGGGGAATGTAATCTTTTTCTATAACATCTGATATTGACCATCAGCTGGTGCTTAAAGAAAGCAATCAGATCCTCATCATCAAAATAGTCAACCCCCTGGTCATCTCTCAAACGCGACGTCCATACCACTATTCGCACTACGGTCAGGATCGCGAGAAACAGCATTCGTCTCTCGCCGTCCAACGGTGACCGAACGGTGTTGATTACGTAGAATAGGTTTAGCGGCAGCGGCTGCTCGGGATCGTTGACGTACCCCCAGTACCGCCGGAGATCCTGCAGTGGAAGAAAGCGTGACGAAACGTTTCTTCTTCGAACGTGTCGCAGCAGGGACACTCGGGAGAGGCATCCATTCCGGAACTGTGTTGTATGGCATTGAGGAGTAATGTGTTCCGGGCCAATCGCCAGTTCAGAGTTGTTGAGATGACTGTGAAAAGTCACTGGACCGGCGAATCTTTATGAGCGCGGCTCGGCAATCTCTGGAGAACTTCGATTCGCTTCTAAAACCAAATGGTTGAGGATGTGAGGGATTGCGCAAAAGAGTGAGATATATAAAGAGGGAGGAGACGATTCATGTGAGGATAAAACGCGACGCATTTATGTAGTGTAATTGCCATGAATACATTTTCATACTTTACTAGTAAACTCTACTCGTGTATGGAGAACCATTGAAGTAAATACTCAAACTCTATACTCAATATATTATATCACCTTATTATTCCATACGCGTATACCTTTTATATATATATATATATATATATATATATATATATATATATATATATATATATATATATATGAAATCCACGTATAATTTGTCATAATTTAAAATGTTACTCCTGTTACTCGGATAAAAATGGTGACATCTTCACATTCAAATATTTTTAAAAACCCTCATAGAAAAAACAAAAACCATGTACATTACAAGTTTTACTATTTATATTATTATAATATTCCGTACGTTCTTCCATTATTTAATGAAAACATTTATTTCTTGATAATTGAATATAAACCTAGGAGTAATTTGACATTTTTAGCTGTTCATATTAGGTTTTTAATGACAATCTCATCAATTTAGCCGAGAAAACCATTTTGAATATATATATATATATATATATATATATATATATATATATATATATATATATATATATATATATATATATATATATATGAAGGTTTATAACTAAAAGATAACTTTTAGAGAATTAGACCTATTGTGAGATGAGGAAAGCTCAATATACTGGATAGAGCAAAAATAAGGTGATATATATTTTTCCAATTTTCATTGAGGTTTGGTTCGCTGCTTTTTGCCTCTGGATCTGTTTACTTGAAAACAGGAAGAAATGCGTTTTCTTAATATGGCTAATTTTGTCTGATCTCCCCTCTAAGGACTAAGGACTTGGGTGGAATCTTCGCCGTTGGATTTTCTTTCAGATTCTTCTGGATTTACCAATTACATTTGAACCCTTTACAACTTGGATCTCCGTGTTTGGTGAATTTCTTTTACACACCCGTTTGAACTTTTAAAACTTTTTAAAAAGAACTTTAAAACAAAAAAACTTTTTTTAAAAAAGAACTTTTTTTTAAAAAGAACTTTTTAAAAAAAACTTTTTTCCAAATTTTGAATTTTGACTGTTCTTATCTGTCAACTTATCAATCACTACTTCCTCTGATGATAAGATTTTGATCTTTGAAAAGCCGTGCTTAAGGAATACAATTGAAAGAGAAGGAGAATAAATATTTTTATCTACTAAATGCTCCTTGTTCTGAACAACTGAAGATATCGATCTGTTTCCATTTACAGGTCTAACTATTTTTCATTGACTCACCTTATATATATATATATATATATATATATATATATATATATATATATATATATATATATTCAATGAAAAATGCCAGTATATTGAAATCATATGCCCTTAATAGGGTTAAGATGAAAATTCATATACACTAAATGTACAAAAGCAAGGAAATTCCCAAATGTTTGCACTTTTATTGTCATTAAGGGTATGCGAGCAAAACAAGGCTATGTATTTAACTGGGAGGAATTTTTCTTCAGCGCACCTCACACACTTCATTCACTCATGCATAGAGATTTATACTGTAGTGATGTGATAATGAAATGGTTTGGTTGATATGTAGTCATACCCTTAATTAATGACAATAAAAGTTGAAAAATTTGGGAATTTCCTTGCTTTTGTAAAGTTAGTGTATATGAATGTTTATCTTAACCCTATTAAGGGCATATGATTTCAGTATAGTGGCATTTATCATGGAATGTCACTACTTTTGTGAAGGTTATGCCTCAATACAATGCCTTCTCATAACTGATATATGTATGAATACTGGTCATTTTAAAGGTTTTTTAGAATTTTCTGGAAAACTAAGGTATATGGTAAACTGAAATTAAAATGCCATCAACTAGATTCTAGAATCTCTATCTCTGCCCAAAATCAGCTGAATCCATCTAATAGTTGATGAGATAAAGGGTGGCACATACGTACGTACGTACGTACACACAGATAACATGCTTTCATGATTTAACTTTCTGGATCTCTGGGTTGCTTTGACTAATGATGCTGAAGTTCTACACACTTATAGAATCTATCAACACACACACACACATACATATATATATATATATATATATATATATATATATATATATATATACATATATACGTATTTAAACCGATACAGAATGCAGACATGAAAGAATACATAAAGTTCGCCCATACATACAACTGAAAAACATACACAGTTACATAAATAATTAGCTATATATATATATATATATATATATATATATATATATATATATATATATATATATATATATATAGTGCAAACATTAATAAATAACAAAGAGTGTTTTTTCTTGATAAGCATTTTTTTTTATTTTTTCAATTTTTCAATTTTCCGAATGGTCTATTTAGTGTTTTGGTCAAATTGCTGTAAGTAAGTTTCATGGGGTTCGTGTTCCATTTTATTTCTATTTTGCGCGAGTACTTTCGATTTGATTCGTCAAATCCTCTTCAGGCGGTGTTAGTCTCGGTTTCTTAAAACAAATATGTCGCTACTGTCATGCTCTTAAAACGTAATCACGCTCTCGTGTAAAATCTCAATATTATACACGTTTATATTAAGATGTAAATGATTGACCGTTATAATAAAAAAATATCTTAGCAGTACATACATATTTTTTTTAAAAACCAAGACTAACACCACCTGAAAATAGTTTAACGAAAAAAATCGAAAGTACTCGCGCAAAAAGGAAAGAGAATAAACCCATGGAACTTAAATGCAACAATTTGACAGAAACACTAAATGGAAGTGTTATCAAGCAAAATCACTAAATGAAAATATGCTGCCTAAATACACACACAATATATATATATATATATATATATATATATATATATATATTGTGTGTATTTAGGCATATATAGATAGATACATACATACACACACACACATATATATATATATATACATCTTGTGTGCATTTAGGCATATATAGATAGATACATACATACACACACATATGTATATATATATATATATATATATATATACACATATATATATAAAAACAAAGAATGTGTAGACAGAAAACGAATATCCTCGCGAAAAAGAGGACATATAGATTTGTATGCGCACACGGAAACACACACACAATATATATATATATATATATATATATATATATATATATATATATATATATATATATATATATATATATATATATTCATATAAATGAAGGAGAGTGGAAAGGAATTAGAGAAAGCAAAAGCCAAATCAAAATTCAATTCAAAAGTTCAAAGCAAGGTATAATCCGCAAAAAGGCAATTTATTCAAGTTATGCATATATATATATATATATGCATATATATATATGCATATATATATATGCATATATATATACATATATATATGTATTTATATATGAGAGCATTGTATATACTGCATAGACAGAGATTTTTTATACATATATTTCCAAAAGTAAATCATATATATATATATATATATATATATGTATATATATATATATATATATATATATATATATGATATGCATGTATATATATGTACATATATATATATATATATATATATATATATATATATATATATATATATATATATATGTGTGAAAGAAGGGAGAGGGTGAGGTGTCAGCAACTGGTGTAAGTATCTAGGTGTGTCTATACGTGCGATTTCAGACAAAGAACACGTGCTTCTTCTATTGGTGTTTGTTATTTTTTCATTCCATCCATCTCTACTTAAGGTTTTGTTCCCGAACAAAAGCCTCGTATCAACTTTTTTGGTGGAAAATAACAAAAACAAAACACAAAATAGGACACAAATATAATTTTCAAAAACACATTTCGTTCTGTAAGATTTGCTAGCGGTGCAGAGTGGGGTGTTATTGGATGCTACTTAGGGGTAGGGACGATGAGGGGCTGAATTTGAATTTTCTTTTTATGACGATAAAAAAAAAGACTATCTTCGACCCTTGTCTGTTTCTTCATTTCCACTCGCAGACGTTATTTATTTTGTTTCTGCGATCATTCGTAATAGACGATTTCGGAAAGGTGGAATTTAGCTTAAGTCACTTCCTTCTTAATACTATTTTAGGGGGTCGCTTGGTGGGACGGGGTTTCGCTAAATTGTTTTCCTTTTTAACGGTAGACTGTTACGACTGACATGAGTAAAGGAATTCGTCTTCAAAAAAAATGTTGTTTCTCAAAATGCAAACAGTTGAGTTTAGGAACAGTGTTTTTGCTTCGGATATTACATAACACCAGTTGACGTGTTTGTGTTTTTAAATTTTTGTTTATGGAAATCGCTCCAGACAAGGCATTAAACTACTTAATGTATGTAGCTAACAAGAACGAAAGATGATTGTCGCAAAGACAGGAGATTTCTATTGGCCTTAGTCTTGAAAAGATCAAGGTTATAGGTAGGAGGAAAACAGTCAGCAGGAAGAGAATTAAAAAAGCCGGCGGTTCTTGGAAAGAAGCTACTGCGTAGTTTAAAATTGTGAAGTTGTTCAATCCAATATTCCACATGGAAACTGACAAAATTCACAACTAAAACACGGTCATGATACAATTGTAGCAGTTACCTCCTCCTTTCAAAACATAACTACACCAGTTTGCTGGTAGGTGTCGCTTTTTCACCGACAGGTGGCACTGTAAAGCGACACCAGAGTTATTTGCCCTTCTGACTATAAAAAACCGTTGCAAACGGAAAATCCATCTCTTCTTCACCAGCCTCGACAGGAGTACGCTGACACTAGCGTTCCGTTTCACTCTTCTCTTTCACCGACCAGCATCGGCAGAACAACGCTGGCACCAGCACTCCATCTCTCTCTCTCTCTTCGCTGGTCGACAGAACGACGCTAATACACTAGCGCTTCGTCTAACGCTTTTCTCTTCATATGGCATCGGCATAACAACTACCAACACACGTGGTCAAACAACGGTAAGAGTTCTCAACTCATTTTCTTTGTGTACGGCTTTCAAAGACTTTCCTCTCGCCGGATTCATTTCTTATACCTTTTTCAAGAACTGTTTTTCCATCGACACACATGCATACATCACACACTTCATCATTCCACGTACACACACGTTCAATAAACGTTATTTGAACTACTTCATTTTTGTTTATTAATTATTACTCTGTCTTTGCATGCAACAATTGCTTGATTTACTGAACACGCTTATAATCGGGGGAACACGACCCTCGAACTTAACACAATGCTTCAAGCCTAAAAGTTGAATGACAAATCTGATATTTTAATGAATGAATCCTTATTTATGAAGGCCAACATCCACTCGAAGATAAGAATTCATGAAATAGATAGATAGTCAGTTGAGTGATGAAGAATATCATGAGAGGATTGAAAAGGATGACTGAAACTGACATGATTGTATTACTTATCAGGATGGCTTATGACAAGTATTTGTTTACATTGGTTTTGAATACAACCATGTTGTAGTATGCCGGGGGACAGTCCCGTGGTCATGTGTTTCACAGTTACTAAAGTCTTCGAAGGAAGCTCTGTTCATGGAAATTCCGTTTAGTGTTAGGAACACGGAGGGAAAAAAAGAAAGTTAATTGCACTGTAGTAGAAAAACAAGTTATTGCTGTGAATGTCTCACAAACTGGAATCAGTGATTGGAGCTCGGTCGAGCACCTTCCATCGAAATAATGGTAGAATAGAGAAAGACTAGCAACGTCCCTTTAAAAAATATAATGAAAATGTTAAAGTGAGCTAGATACTTAGTAACCCTAACCCTAACGTAAAAACAGATGCGTGTAGTTAGAGACGTAAAGGAAGCATCTGGTTTAATAAATATAATGAAAATAATTACTTGGGCCCGATACTTAGTAAAAAGAATGTGACACTAACAAAGACGCGCCAGGTTAAAGAGTTAAACAAAGTATCATATTTCTTTTAAATAGAATGAATAAATATATACAAATAAATCGCAATGTATGTGTGTCCGTCTATTTTCTCACTTGAACATAGTAAAATATCGCCGACGATTGAATTCGAAATCACAACATCTGGAGTAGTTCTAGAAAACTATCCACTATACTACAGGGTGGGCAAAAATAAGGGTCCTATTTTTAAAAATTCATAACTTTTTTATTTATTGATTTTTTATTTTATTTTTTTTTAGAATAAGTAAAGGACCCCTTCCGAAGCAAGCATGAGCCGTATTAGCCCTAAGGAACGTACCCTCATTTAGAAAACATTATTTTTGCTTAAAAAACTCAAAACAGTGTAAAAAACAATACTTTAGTTTTTGTAAGTTTTAAGAAGTGTTTTTCGGCTAAAATTTGTTTTGTTTATTTCAAAAAATCTCGGAAGGGTCAGTCTACACACACATAAAGTTTGGTGAGTTTAACTTTTATTTTGTGGAAGTTATTCAAATTCAAGTTATTCAAATTTAAAGATAGGACCCTTATTTTGTCCCACCCTGTATAAATATATAACCTATAATCGTATATATAGAGTAGTGAGGTGGTTCTATATTTGATTGGCTAGAAATATATATAATAATAAATATGTTAAAGAGGAATGGTTAACGAGTTATGTGTGGACTATATAAAGATTTGATTGTGTCCTTGTTCACAATTAGTGTTTATTCGAAATGGTTTTCGTAAATATTTCTTAATGTTCGCTATACTCAGCTGTATTGTGAGTTTTTTTAAATGCACAGGAATTCAACTCGATATTTTGCGGGGATTACTGTCATAAGTAAAAAAAAATCTAAAAGTAAATCAGATATCAGTACAAAAATTAAAATAAATTAATTGACACTAATAATTTCATGATTTATTTATTTATTTATTTTATTCTATAAACCGAAGCTACATATAAAATCCTTCTTCATATATACTTAAGACGGCTTAGTGGTATGAATTTTCTAAAAAAAAAGTTAGTTTCTTTTGAATTCACATATTTTCCTATTTTATCCACTCATCCATTTTCTCTCTGCTTATTTATTTCAGCACGAGTATAGAAGAGAATAACCCTTCCAAGAAATAAACTCTCATCTCTTAACCCCGCACACCATAGGAGAAATATGGTACACGTCTACTTAGAGTCACTTTTTCGTATTACACCGCCTGTCAGCTTACTTCATGATAATTACTACTCCTATGAAGAAATTACATGGTAAATAAAAAGATTTCCCAAACTTACGTTTTCAGATTATACATGATACATAAACACCAACAATCTTCTTTCCAGTGAAGTTCTTCAAAAGTCCATCAAAATTTCTTTTTTTTTTACTAATACTTGATAAACACTATTTTTCACTTACGTTTGTCGCGTATGAGGGTTTTAGTCGTTAGTCTACTACTGACAAATTGTGTATACTTTTCTTTTATTAATCCTTAATAATGTTTACTCTAAAGAACACTTGATACTTAATCTGGGCTTAAATAGCAAAGCAAGATTTTGTTTATGTGTCTGCAATCAGCTATACATCCTTGCTTTATGTTTAATAAATTAATTCAATTTTTTTTACGTTTATGATTTAATATATTTTCTGTTAAACATAATTTTCAGTTTCTACTATTAATACTGCAAGTAGAAGTTCATTGAAAAATGTCTCATTTGATATTATACTTAATATTTTTGTTTTCTGTTCCCATATATATAAATCTTTATTTAATCGTAGGTAATTAATTTACACCTTACAATTACATAAGTTGGTATTATTGTTGGTATCAATAGCATTGGTAGCGTTATTTGTGCTGCTGTTGTTAATTATTTTTTATTGTGTTTACTTATTATTGATTACATGTTATTCATACACGATAACCAACTTTGATGCTATTCATATTGATTAGCGTGTATAGTTTACTGTTTTAATGAAATATGTATCTATGATCCTGAAGAGGATTTTGCTAATATGTGTGTTTACCTCTCTCTTATAAGGCACGTTTAATCCAATTATATGTAGTCTTTTTTACTTATTTTGTTTCTATTTTTCTTCTAATTATTATTATTCCTTCTTCTTCATTTTCTTATTTATAATGATAATAATTATTATTATACTTTCTATTTTGTTTTTTAAAATATTTATCATAATAATAATTATTAGTCCTTCTCCTTTTTTTTCTTATTTATAATAATAATTATTATTATTATTATTATTATTAGTAGTAGTAGTAGTAGTAGTAGTAGTAGTAGTAGTATGTACTAACTAAGTACTCTCACACAGGGTTTCATCAATGGTTGTTCACTGATAATAACCGGCGGAATTCCCTAGATTTTCAGTACTCTGCACTTCTTTTGATAACCATTGTATTACCATTGATTTATCGCTGGTAATTATTATAAATATTATTAATATTATTATAAGTAGTAGTAGTAGTAGTAGTATTAGTAGTAGTAGTAGTCGTAGTAGTAGTAGTAGTAGTAAATCATAAGCGATCATTATATCCGCTATTTTGAAAGCTGTTCTATAGTCTAGTCCATGAAAAATGCCAGTATACTGAAATCGTATGCCCTTAATAGGGTTAAGATGAAAATTCATATACACTAAATGTAAAAATATGAATGTTCATCTTAATCCTATTAAGTGCATATGATTTCAGTATACTGGCATTTTAATGGGATGCCACTACTTTTGTAAAGGCTATGCCTCAATACAATGCCTTCTCATAAGTTTTTTTAGAATGTTCTGGAAAATTAAGGTATATGGTAAACTGAAATTGAAATGCCATCAACTAGACCCTAGAACCTATATCTCTGCCAAAAATCAGCTGAATCCATCAAATAATTGATGAGATACAGGGTGGCACATACGTACGTACGCGCGTAGTACGTACACACAGATAACATGATTTCATGATTGAACTTTCTGGATCTCTGGGTTGCCTTGACTAATGATGCTGAAATTCTACACACTTATAGAACCTATCAAGTAAAAAATGTGTGCAAAGTTTTAACTAATTTGGTTCATTGTTTTTTTAGTTATGATTGATCAAAGAAATGAGATTTCCAGCATAGGCCATTCTTGCAGTCTATTAAGGGATAGAGCGCTCTCGCGCCTCCCTTGATTTGTTATTGGGCGAATACAGTTATATTGCGGAATTAGTAGCTCGTTTGTATCTTATCGACCCAGGAATTTATTGAAAACTGCGAGTGGGTAGTAAAATTGTTTATGAATATATAATAGAATAGTGTTGTGTTTTCTATAAGTCTTGTATATTGTATTGTTCAAATTAAAGGTTAGTTCTAAAAAAAACTGATTTTAGATACATTATTATTTCTATAAGAAACATAAGCCTTTAAAAATGTGCATTATTTTTTTCTGTTTCTTATTTAAATTCCTGCCCGATGTGGTGTCAAATATAATAAACCTTATAATTTTGGAAATAGCGAGGGTTTTTTCTCTTGATTATAGGTGAAAGCTTATTAATGATAAATGAATTATAAATGTGTTCCTGCTAACCAGCATGCTTTTGTGCCCCATCCCATGGCGGCATGAGAGTTAGCGGGTTAGTCCTTTTTGTATCCATAAGTAATTGCTATTGAACAGTATCAATTTCATGCAGTTTTACTATTTTTATGTCGTCAAAAAGATATATTTATATATTGTTTAGTAAATGTCGGTGGGTTATCCGATCCTTCCCTATTTCCTTCGCAGACATTAATTATTTGTTTATTTTTTCTATCATTCGTAATAGGCAATTTCAAAAGGCGACATCCAGCTTAAGTTGGTTTCTTTCTAATACTATTCTAATACTATTTTGTGGGTAGTAAAAATGTGTTGCTCTTGTTATTTTTAACGCTAAACTTCTACAAGTGCCATCACAAAATGAATTCGTTTTGGGCAGTAGGTTTTTCCCGAATACAAACATGTTAGTATCAGAATAATTTTATTGTTTCTTGTCATTATATAATGTGTCAGTGCAGTATCACAAAATAAAAAAGACAGGTTACTAAACTTTCGCCCCTTACCGGGTAACGCCGACAGGTTCGATCTAGGCTATATGTGTAAGTAATTTGTTACGGGCCAATAAACAGCCCTGTGGTGTTCATCAATGGACACTCCCCGTATTAGGCTCGGCTGTGTGTCACGTCGTGCCCTCGTGAAAGGCAAGTAAACCATCTTACTGTACTTCTACTTTTGGCGGTATAAACCTGGTCGGGTTTGGCCGAATTCGTCCCCAGCGTGTACCACGGTATGAACTATTAACGTTGTATTTAACATTTAAAGGGCTTTTTTACTATGTGTTTAAAAGAAGGGATACTTCAGGTCAGCATGGACCTAAGAGTAGTTGTTACTAAAAGGTGACTCTACGACAGCTCCCAAATTAGGGGCTTCACCGATAGATGCAGTTTTGTGCCATAGCAAGAACAGTTGGAAAAGATAGGAAAGAAAGATACAAATGGAACGGAATATGGATTTCAGTGTAGTAATGATGGATACATTCGAACCCCTTGTACAGGGGGTTCAAAGACAATTAAGTTGTCTGTCCCGGATTAGTAACAGCTAAACATATATCGTAATTAACAGGTAAATAATAATAGAGATAAACGCCTAAAAATAAATGATGTTAATTCAGAGAATATTATTCAGAAAATTAACATCTATGCTCTTTTCTGGTGTTGCTTCTCGCCTAATTATTTGGGATCAGTTGAAATAGTCAGCTAATGTAGAAGTTGACCTGAGTTCAGTTGTGGATTGGGGTACGATATAGCTTATATCGTTTAAGACTCAGCTCGGGTCTTTCAATCGTAGGCGTGTCCCTTTTCTTCCTGAGATTCTCATGGATGGCTCTGCTCCTGAGGAGAAATCGATTATGAAGCTTCTTGATCTTTCTTTTTCATTATATCTTACATAGGATTCATATATTAGATCCATTGCTCTTTCTGCTTCTCGTCAGGTCGATTCTCTCTATCGGTCCAAACACTTTCTCACACTTGAGGCTATTCTCTGTCACTACAAATCTACTATCAGACCATGTATGGAGTACTTTCGTTATATTTGGGCTGTTGAATCTCTGTATAATTCTTGATAAGGGGCAGAAACGTATCTGTAATTCGGTTTGCCCCTTTCTTCTTCTCTGTACCTTCTCCTTCATAGACGTGATGTTATTAATCTAGTCTTTTCTATAAGAACTATTATGGCATGTGTTCTTCAGAATTATGTGATCTATTTCCTGCTTCCTTTGTTCCAGCTCGTTTTACTCGTTGGTCTAGTGGTCTCAATACTTTCGCTGTTTTATACCTCACTGTTATAAAGCTTCCTATTCCGGTAGCTATTTTCGAATACTGCGAGATTACCGAATGTTTCCCCCTAATTCGCTGTTTTAATACCTCACTATTATAAAGCTTCCTATTCCAGTTCGAAGTACTGCGGGCTCGCCGAATGCCCCCCCCCCTTTTAAAGACTAAGGGCGGTAGGCATCTCCTCTCTTTGAAATAATCATCTTTCGTTCTTGTTAGCCCCGTACATGAAGTGGCTTCATGCCTTGTCTGGAGTGATTTTCACAAACAAATATTAAAATATAAATGAGATGTAACCACAAATAAACTTGAAAAAAAGGAAGGTAAAGGTGTTCGAGAGGAATCACTACATCATGCATAATTAAGGGAGACGTAATGAGTTGCGATTTTTTCAAAATTTCAGGATTGATAACAAACATTGTGAAGATATTCAAAGCTCTTCCATAAAGAATAGACCACTGGACATGCAAATTGTGATATTGCGGGTGAAGCACACACATACGCACACACACACACACACACACACACACATATATATATATATATATATATATATATATATATATATATATATGTATAGAGAGAGAGAGAAAGAGAGAAAGAGAGAGAGAGTGAGATGAATACAGATATAGATATGCTTTAATATGCCTTCTCCTTCCAAGTTTTGCTGTTGACGTAGTGGACACAGACTCCGATTTTTCATCTGAACCTACTTGTCTAGCCACACTAAATAGATGTGATACAGCGCAACAATATATCCGACGAGTCTATTTGCAAGATATAGCTATATGTGTCTTTTTAACCCTTTCGTCCCTTCCCCATTTATTTACCCTCTCTCCTCTCTAATACCAACTTCCTTCTCCCCTCCCTTTTCTCCATCCTAAATTAGTTTATTTCTTATTTTATCCCGTACCATATTATTTTATTTCATTTTATCTCTATCTATCTATCTATCTATCTATCTATCTATCTATCTATCTATCTATCTATCTATCTATATATATATATAATTTCTCGCTCTATCTATTTCTTCGTTTTTCTTTCTTTTATTTTCTTTTTATTTCTTCTTATTTCTTTTTATTTCTTTTTATTTTATTTTATTTTATTTCATTTTATATATTTTATATTTATATTATTTTTTTATTTTGATTTTTAACGGTCCCAAAAAACGTGACTTTCCAAATTTTAATTTTAAATCCCTTTTCTTTTCTCTCCATTTCATTCTTTCCACATATGATCTAAGGTTAGGATCAGATTTTAACTCTGCCTGATGAGATCTCAGTTTATAATAGCTGTTGATCGATAACATCAACATGCCAGTGTTGCAGATGTTGTACATGTCTGTGTAAATAAAAATAATCATATATAAAATCTCTATTTGATATTGAGCATATTTTACAAGCCCGGTTAAAATTCTTTGAATTACTATTGTGTGGATGTTTACCTTTCCTGGATTATTATTATATATATATATATATATATATATATATATATATATATATATATATATATATATTTATATATATATATATATATATATATATATATATATATATATATATATATATATATATACAGGATGCGAGTGGTATATTGGGGAATTTTAGTATGTTAAATAAATAACATTTTAGCAAAATAATGTATGTATTTAAATAAAATTGACACAAATAGCCATGGTGACTTTTCTTTATTTAATTTTCTATGAATCAACCTTTTGCTTAAATGAGTGCTTATTGTCGGCTTGAAACCGTCCACTGAAATTAAGTGGTCCTAATTCATTTCGGACATCACTTGGACAATGGCGGCTTTTAGTGAAACTTTGGGACTATGAGAATGCCAAGTAGTCTGCCTTTCAACAACTATCCGCACATAATAGTCTAATAGGATTTTAAACTGGTGAATTAGAGGGGCACATGTTCGGAGTGACATGATTGTAAACATTTTTCTGATAACCAGTCCTGGGTTTCAATGTGTTTGTGAGAAGGTTCAGAATCTTGTTGAAAGGCCTATGACCTTCCATTGCATACTTTATCTAGACAGTGCTTACCAACTGTGTTAAGAACATCAATATATCTAGCAACATTGACCCTAAGATATTGTGGGAAAATGTAAGGTGGCATGACATGATCTTCACTGTCCATAACTCTTAAAACCATTACACTAGCCGGATATTTGATGTGCATTACCCTAAGTACTTCAGAAAAAGATACACATAGTCACTTTAGCGGAAACATTGCCACCACCTCCCTCTAGCTTCGACCGAATCATATAAACAGAAGATCTGGCAACATGTAAAAAGTAACTGATTTCTAAATCATTATATTTTGTAGCTAAAGCAACTAGACGACATTTCTTTGTATTACTTGAGTTAGCATATTACTCTAAATGGGTTATCTGAAACAGAAATATATTAAACGATTTGAGTGTTTAGTGAACTTAAAACTATATGCCATCAAATAGCACTCGTACCATGTATACACTATATACTATAGTGTTCAGGCTCGGTATTATATGACGGGAAATATATGCTTCGCCATTGTTCACACTCGCTTTTTATCTAGAAATATAACTAAAGTATTCATATAAATCATAGAATTTCTGATGACATACAAAGATAAAGACACTCACTGTTGACTTTTGTTTATCGAGTGGAGGATTTATTTCCTAACGCATTTGAGGCGGCGGGGTAAGTCTGATATTGTTGCCTGACTTGCTATTTGCTTTCCTGCTTTCTTTCACCATTTGAAATGCTTTGATTCAAAGGCTACCAGAAGGCACGTATTTTACTCACTAACTTTTGCGTAACGAGATGGAAATACATGAAATCATTTATTTCCATATAAATACACATTCATCTTTATTATAGAGCGAAGTAAATAAAACAATAAGCTTTTTGTCATTTATACACGAGAGACAGCTCACACAAATATAGTCAACATTAATAATACAAGTAAGCCAAAATAAAATTAATATAGGCCGCTTACAAGAAACGATATCTTCAGAAACAGTCTTTACTACTAACAGTACGGAAGCATTCCATAATTTCGTATTCCTAGTGATAGCGATACTACACTAACACTCATATACAGCGTCCAAGCAGTTTAAATCCTAGGGATACTAACTAAATCGGCATATTGCAGACTAAAAACCTACATACGCCGACTTCAACCGCTGTATAATTCACAAAATACCTAAGTGGTCCCAACTATATCATTCGGGTAAATATAAGCAGGTGATTTAACCGAAAATTGTGAAATAGAAAAGGAGGTATCAGCTGCTTATCATGTAATTGTTTCGGAGATGTGTTTATATTTAGGCAGAATTTTCTCTGTAAGACAATAATCGTTGAATATGACATATATGATATATGACTTATGTTTTTATATCTTTGTAGGGGTCCTTTCCATTTGCTGAATCAGGGTCTTTATTTTAGTAGGGGAATTGACCGATGAATCAACTTTAATAACGGCGACACCATTTTATGATGTTTATAATGCTAACTTTAGTTGCGTATTAATAGTATTATTCTCACCAAAACTACCTATTAATATCAAAACTATGGTATTTACCTGATACTCCTGTAGATAGAGCCCGAGTGGGGCGAAAGTACTTAGGACACCAACGATTATGGCAGATTCATTAGACAATTCCCCACCGAAAAGACCCTGATTCGGCTACTGGAAAAGATCCTCACAAAGATATCCAGACATAAGTTGTAGGTCATATTAAACAGTATATATATATATATATATATATATATATATATATATATATATATATATATATATATATATATATATATATATATATATATATATATATTTGTTTAGCTACATAGGTTTCATCCTCTCGGAATCGTCAGTGTAGAGATAGTTATTACAACCGGTCAGTAGATTCGAAACCCCAGAACGAATGTCATGTGTAAAAAAAAATTTTTAAACTAATATTCCGACACTTACGGCCACCATTAACACCTACATAATCGGTAAGAGTTTCAAACTATTGTACCAAGCTGGCGCGATAGTCGACCAACTTTGACTCATGAGTGGACATGCATTAAAGTTATGATTTTGAAGGCTGTATTTATTTGGGGCGACAAATAATTATAAATAGTTGCTTATCTACACACGTATACGGTTCATCCTTTAGAGATACTTATTCAAACTGGTCATGATATATATATATATATATCCAAGCAACATTAACTCCAGTCTTCTTATTTTAAAACGCCTAATCCGAATCCTGAAGACGACTAATGAAGTTGAACGCGCTCGACAAAAATGGCCGAATTAAGAACAATCGGGGAAATACTCTACGGACTGCCACCCGAAACCAGAAGGATAGCTCGACGGTTTGAGAACCTCACGAAAAAGATTTTCAAACGAGAAAGTTCCGTGATCGCTAGCTTATATAATGACTTGCTACCTAAGTATATATATATATATATATATATATATATATATATATATATATATATATATATATATATATATATCTTTCTGTGTTTATTGATAGTCGAATGTATCAGTAATGTCGTTTTTGTTCAACACATTTATTTCATCTGAAACATTCACATTAAGGCATTTTTAACTTTTACAATAACTTCCCTAATTTTCTATGCCATCTGTTCAACGATCAACTAGCTTCTTGATTCCTTCTTCAAAAAGTGTCTCTGATTTTTTAGAAAAAAACAAATTTAGGTCAATTTTGAGCTGGTCGTTATTTTCATTAATTTTATTGTTTAAGTCATGCTGCAACGACCGGAAAAGATGATAGTCAGATGGAGCAATGTCAGGTGAATGGATGGAGCGGATCAGGCAAAACTTTCCAATTGAAACTCATGACCTTTTTCTGAGTGGGTTTTGCTGTGTGAGGTTTCACGTTATCATGCTGAAGCACTATACCCTTCCTATTAAGTAATGCTGGTCGTTTTTTTGATAGAGCAATTCTTAGATCATCCAGCTGCGAACAATATATTATTGCTGTGATTGTTTGATTAGGCTCCAATAACTCATAATTAATCAGTCTTCTCATATCCTACCATAAAGAGTGCATAACCTTTTGTGGGTGTAGTACTTGTTTTGGAACATGCTGTGGACTTTGGTTTCAGTCTAACTATTGTCTTTTGCATTGGGTATTCTTGTAAAGAACCGATTTTTCATCTCCAGTCCCAATTCTTTGTCAAAAATGGTTCTCGGTGATTCCTGGAAAGCAAAGATGTGCAAAAACTTAATCTTTGATTTCGTTAAGCGTCGGTCAAATCGTTGGGAACCCAGATTTCAAGTTTTTAAACTTTTTCTAACTTGTGAAAGCATGAAATAATTGTGGTATGAGTTGTATTGAATTGTTGAGCTAATTCTCTGCTAGTTAACTTTGGATTGGCCTCCACAGCAACTTTAATGGCGTCTTTATCAATTGATTTTAACCTTCCCGAACGTCGCCGATCTTGCAGATTAAAGTCTCCAATAGAAAATTTTGCAAACCACCGTTGACATTTTCGATCATTCAGAACAGTTATTCCACAGACAGTTCCAATATTTTTTGTAGCTTCTGCAGCTGGGTTTCCTTTTTTTTAATTCATAGAGCTTACAATGTCTCAGATGCTCCTCACTAATATCCATTTTTTGACGGCTGAGACCGTTAAACTTAATATTTTCCAACTAATTACTACATTTGAAAGGCAAAGAAAGATATTAAGACACCAATTAACAAATCAAAACTAGAACTATGTACAACTTAGGAGGCTGCAAAGTGATGAAGTTAAAATACGACATTACTTTCTTTTTAACCTGATAAAAACAAAATGAACACATGATATATTGGAAGTTGCCATTATAGACAAAATGAAATAACATAAGCAGTTATACGATTTACTACGTAGCTGATAGAGAAGATAAGATGAGCAATAGAGAAAGAAATAGAATTATATAGCGATAAGAATGATACTAATTTTTGATTTTGACTTTTCATTTACATACTTAACTGACTTTGCCAACACATTCTTCCTGATTTAAACAATCTACACCAAACTGACTCGAAAGTCAAACGGGTCACATTTTTCTAGTATATATATATATATATATATATATATATATATATATATATATATATATATATATATATATATATATGTGTGTGTGTGTGTGTGTGTGTGTAAGTGTGTGTGTCCATATGCGCTTCTCCAAATGACCAAAAGATCCACCAGCATGATCGATACGTCTACTTATCTCAGAATCAAACGACTGATTCCTCGAAATAGCACTACCAAGATACCAAGATACATAAAACGTTTCCTTACATACAGTCTGTATCTTGCAAAAATATATCCGGTTCATGATACGGGTTGCAGGAGGCGGGGCAAACATAGACTTTGTATTGGCCAAGCTGATTGTGAGAGCCATGCTTCTACACGCCCATGTAAAGCGATCCATGATATCCTGCATAAAATTCTGCGAGTGACCTACGAGATCCACGTCATCTGCATTTTATTTTATATATATATATATATATATATATATATATATATATATATATATATATATATATATAGATTTAGATTTTTCACTTATAAAATAGATCATTCAGTGAAGACCGGGGTTGTTCCAATAAAAAACAAGCTCGATGATACTCGATTACAGAGTACAGAGCATTTATATGTGATTTTATGAAGGCTTACCAAAGCATTCCTTTCAAGACACCAATGATCACCATTCTTTTCTTATCGTTGTTCTTCCTTGCTTTTTAAGTTTGACTTTTATTTTTATTTTTATTTTTTTCCTCTTCTTTTCTTAAGTGACCTCAACTATTACAACGCCACATTGTGTTTTGTCGGCAGTTGAAACCAGTATTCCAGACATTTAATTTCCCTGATGATCTGCCAAGCAAGTAACTGCTTGGTAGTGAAACACGTGTAGGAAAAAACATTTAATTTGAATAAATAGTATTTGTAAGAAAAAATATCTTTAATGGTGATCATTGGTGTCTTGAAAGGAATGCTTTGGTAAGCCTTCATAAAATCACATATATATATATATATATATATATATATATATATATATATATACATATGATTTCATGTATCCACATTAAATGTTATAAGGAGAAATAATATTTTATGTATCAATTTTCAGCATTTACTTCAACAGTGCTCAATACGTGAGTAGAGCTAGGTAGTAAGTTATGAAAATATAATTATAGTAATTAAGCTACCTATTTTAGCCTGACGATTCCCTACGGGGATGAAATGCGGAAGCTTCTGTTAATTGCATAAATATATTTTCATAACTTACAATATATATATATATATATATATATATATATATATATATATATATATATATATATATTCTTTTTTTAAGTGAGGTTACCAACATTTGTAAACAACTTTTTTCACAATTGTTTGTTATTTTATTATTTTATCATTTAATGATTTTGTAATTTTATAACGCCTTTTGAGCTTTTGTGCTTGCTCTCTTCAGATATATTCTCCATAGCACCCTTTACTATCGTTGGACACCCTGAGTGAGTTTAATAACAAGCAGTACTACTAGCTTCATTGCGAGGTCCAACACAATTTGTTGTTGTTAGATCACTCTTTGCCGCTTGCTGCGAATACTCGCCGACTTGGTATTTAGAACATTCTTAGCTGATTTCTGGTGGCCAACCGGTAACTCTCCTGACTTGCGAATCAGTGGCAATTTGTGGTCCGAGTTCGCGCCCGTCGACCGTCAAGAATTAGCTTCCTACACTGAAGATTGCGCAAGCATGAAACATCGATGTCTGTAGGTAATAAATAATTAATATTTATTTATAAATATTATATATATATATATATATATATATATATATATATATATATATATATATGTGTGTGTGCTTGTGTGTTTGCGTGTATAAAACGATCAGATTTTGTAATCGGAAAATTAGGTGTTCAATCGGTCGTTCCCCAAAGAAAAATATCAATAATACAAATGTTAGAGCGGTCGTTAAGTAGAGAATATAATTCGCCGATAAAAATATTGAATACAATAACTTCAAAAACAAATAACTTATCCAGTGTTGTGCTATGAAACGAGGCCTTCAGACATCTTTAACAAATAATAATTAAGGCACCATTCAGATAGAATTCAGTATAATAAATATTTCTAGATTTTTATTATATTATCTTATAAGAATCTATTTCTCAACCAACTCTACGGATATACATATGTTTCAAGAAAATGTGAACCATCATATGTAAATTAGTATGGAAGTGTTTGTGTAAATAAAATGTATACCAAATAAATATTTCGCACTACTGTTATTGACCACTATTATATGAACACGGTATGGAATTACTGGATTAACTTAGATGACAAAATCCTCACCAGAATTATATATATATATATATATATATATATATATATATATATATATATATATATATATGTATATATATATATATATATATATATATATATATATATATATATATATATATATATATATATATATGAACAGTGCAAAGGTTTGAATCCAGAATAAAGCAACACATTCCCCCTGCCATACGCCGGGGCCGACTAAATAAGTTAAATAATTTAGTCAACACATCCGGGTCTGCTATTGCTGACCATCTTATAAATAGCGCCGAATGTGCGTAGACGTACACTAGTGACTGGTTTTCTGTCATAAGTAGATCGCAT
>OY744533.1:79493689-79503689 GCA_963556195.1 Sepiola atlantica
AATAAAAATAATTACATAAAAATACATATATATATATATATATATATATATATATATATATTCTTATTTCTCCCCGTCGGTGTTGCTTCCTCTCTCCCTATTACTCACGAAGTTTATGTATTTGTCACTTTCAAAATACACCCGCCGAGGCTAATTTGCATATTAAAATTGTCTACCTTTTCTCTCCGTCCATAAATTTCTTCCCTCATTTTTGTTTTCATTATATGTTTCCCGCCTTTTTGACTGGCATTTTCGCGGTCATTTCTCCTCTTTTTTTTCTGTTTCTCTTGCAGAAGCATGTCCTTTTTCCTTCCACACGCCGACAGGTTGATTTCATTCCTTTGGGCCCCACCCCTTTCGAAACAGTATTGGTCCCCCCGACAGAGGCCATGTTGGGTGGTCCGTCATTTTTCCTTCGAGCATACACACACACACACGCACACACACACACACACATCACCACCACCAGCACCACCACCACCACCAGCTCACAATCGTTTAGCCTTCGTGCACAGGAAGTCCTCGTATTGAAAGAATTGATATTATCCGTACTCTTTGACCTCCATCGAAGGTGTCATTATGTAGATATATATGTATATATGCAGACGGTCAGTGTGTAAAGGGTTCTTGTACTTTACTTTATCCGAAACCCGGGTGCTTTATAAATATTGATGTGTGCGTGTGTGACCTCATGCGTTTGGCTTGCTTATAGAATTGCTTACTTTTTCCCCTACTTGATACTTTGTATCGGTATGCCCTTAGAGAAACCGAAAGGAAAATCAAAGTAACAAACTTAAAGGGAAATGGTCAACTTAAATAACCTTTGATCTACGCCCAATCTGTTATTGAACATTCAAAAGACTATGCTTAAGATGTAGGGTTCCTTCATAACTAAGACACAAAGAAAAACATTTTTTAATGGAAATCGCTCCAGACAAGGTATGAAGCCACTTGATGTACGGAGGTAAAAAAACGTACTACTTCAAGGTCAAGCACTAGCCAACGATAAGTGGTTAGGTGGACAGATTCTGACCAAGAAAATAACTTAATTGATTAGAGTATATACAAATACACAAACTCAAAATGAAAAAATTAAACAATTATTAAAACAAACAAAAAATGCTATAAAAAAATCATTTAATGTTTTTGGATGGCAATAGCGATAATTTTACAATGATATCTTGCCAGAAAAAATAAATATTACTACACTAAATAAATAGTTTAAAATATAATAAACATTATAATATTTAATATAACTAGCAACACGAACTAAATAGAAATTACTAAATAAAATTAGCAAAAAATGAAAAAAATATATATAATGAATTAAATTTAACTAGTAAAAAACTAAACAAACTACTAAATCAAATATATTCATTATCAGAAAACTTAATATGTTCACGAGTAAATTAATAGAAACAATTACTAAATGTAATATGACTAGGAAAACACTGAGAGAAATGCTGAATTAATTATAGTTAGTAAAATACCACAAACACTTGCAAAATTAAATATAAAGAGTAGAAAACAAAATAAAATTTACTAAATAACATATAATTAGCAAAAAATGAAAAATACGTAATTAATTATAATTAACAAAAATATTGCAAAATTGAATATAACTAGTAAAAAATTAAATACAAATGATTAAATTAAATATAAAGAGCAAAAAACAAAATGAAATTTACTAAATTACATATAATTAGCAAAAAATAAAAAATACTAAATTTATTATAATTAACAAAAATATTGCGAAATTGAATATAACTAGTAAAAAATTATATACAAATAATTAAATTAAATATAACTAACAAAACAGTAAACAAAACACAACAATAAATTTTACTCAGCAGAATAAATATCAAATTAAATCGAACTTTCTAAAAAAAAGCAAAATGTAATTAATTTGACATTTTCTTGTTTTACTTCAAAATTATGTATAAATAATAATGGACACGTTCTAAAATGAATATTGCACATTTTTCTCAGATAGCAGTAAAATATTAAAATTACAAAAAACTGTCAAATAAAATGCATTGAAAATCAAATTGCAGGCCACTCGACTTCAAAGTGATGCATATACGAGGTATGTCTTAAAACTATCTGACCTTAGGCCAGAATTGTTTTCACAAATACGTGACGGGGTTCGGACCCTAACCCACTTCAAAGTACGCCCCTTGTGCTTGCACACACTTAGACCACAGATCCATCCACTGACGGAAACACCTCTGGAAGTCTTCTTTTGGAATGGTGTTTATCTCTGTCGTCGCATTAGATTCAGCAGGTGTTTGGAGAATATACGATGGGTATAACACAAATTAGGGAGTGATTCAACCGATTCAAAAATGGCCGCACATCAGCGGAAGTGGCCAACGTCCTGACAGGCCCCAAACTGCTCGGATCGCAGCTATTGTTAAGAGGGTGCGAAAAAAGAGATAATGCGGAACGCGACGGCGGAGATGAACACCATTCCAAAAGAAGACTTCCAGGGGTATTTCCGGCAGTGGATGGGTCGGTGGGCTTAGTGTGTGCAATCACAAGGGGCATACTTTGAAAGTGGTGAGAGTTCCAACGTCACGTAATAGAAATATTCTTTTATTTCACTAATACTCTCGGGAAAGTTATGTCTCGATATATTTCCCCTCCAGCGAAAAGTAATGTAGACTACACTTTCAAGCTTTGCTTGAGCAACTAGTTCAGTAGAAAGAAAACTCCAAATGACGCGCATTTATCTGCTTATCCCGACATTGGTTAATAAAATAGGGGGCAGCATCGTAAGTCTCGATTCAGCTATGTTGCCCTTTAGTCCTTATATTCTATGAGCTATATTTTTCATAAAGGGGGCAGAATTATTGTTTTATGTATCGGCTATTCTTCTGAGTGTATGGTATGTGATTTCAATCCTCTCATAATATTCATCATCATTCAACTATCAGTCTATCTATCTCAATAAACCTTATCATCGAGTGTTTTAGCCTTCGTAACTGCTTACTTATTAATAAGAAATATATTAAAAAAAAGAAAGTTCCCTGTCAATTCAGTTGATGCAGTTCGCAGACGGCTTGAACAGCTGGTGACGAATGCTTGAACTTATATTGAGTTCTAAATGAAACGTCATGCTATGCACGTGCATATTCAGTACTTGTCGGGAATTATATTTTAGTAATAAATTAATAATAAGGAGTTACCTTCTAATCAGTCTTCCTCTCTATATGGAATAGATAATATAAATGCTCTGGAATTATACATTTATATCTATTGAGCTTAAACACTCAAGTTTTGCTTACAAAAAATATATACGCACGTAAGCGGCGGTTAATGTTTATATAAATAGACATTGTAGTTACAACTTACGAGCGCTTCTCCCGTTGTCATAATGGGTAGGGCTCCCGACTATCCACTCGGTAGCTGAAGGTTCGACCCCTTGCTAGGGGTATGTGCTAGTCTAGCCGCACTGAAGGGCTGTAATACAGCGAAAACGTCTGTATGTAGACGAATATATATATATATATATATATATATATATATATATATATATATATATATAAGTATCTGTGCTGACATAGACATGTCGAGGTTTCGTTTTATAACGCCACTTCAACTCGAGATAAATAAACAAAATAGATTTATGTTTTGTATTGTTTTATTTTATTTTATTCTATATTATGTTGATTCTACATTAGTGTGTGTGTAGAATAAATAAACTGAAAAACTGGACAAATCACAAAATATGAAAGACAACCTCACACCGAAAACAGATCAGTAGACTGATATTTCGCTTCGTTTTACTAATATAAACTTTTTCGAAAAAAATAACGAAATAAGTCTACTGGTTGTGTTTACATTTTGTGGTTCGTCTATTTTTCCATTTTATTTATTCTATACATTCTCTCAGATTATATCGATCTCATGCACACACACACACACACACATATATAAAAGAGTTGAATTACCTACTAGACACCATAATCGAGTATCTTCGATCTCTTTGTACACGGGTTTGTCAGGAAAACCTGACATGAGGATACTTCTCCCTACAAGTAAACCCTGACCAAATATTCAAAATAACATAGTATCTGAAACACAAATAAGATCCCCTCGGTATGGCTACATAATGGCTTGCACTTTTTCCAAGTAATGTTGCATCTAGTAACAGCACTAAGTTAGATACTAAACCAGACTAGATGAATTCTTGCCCTGGGATCCGGTAATATCAAGAGACCACAAGAAAGATGTACTATAATATAGTAAACTGGTCAATTGGGGAGAGGAAACTTAATGTTCTTCACTTCTTTACTCACAAGGAAAGAGCCCCCTTGATTACTTTGAACTTCGACTGAAGTAAAATGAAACAAAAATAATAAACCTTTTACTTGTGAAATCTGTGGGTCACTTTATTCACAGAATTCTCATTTAACGACGCACAAATTACCTACTGGAGGGTTTTAATTACTTACATTAGACATAATCCCAGAGTGTCTTCGGTATCTCTGTACAAGGGTTTGTCAGGACAACTTGACATGAGGATATTTCTCTCTACAAGTAAACCCTGACCAAATATACGAAATAACATAGTATTTGAAGCCAAAGTCAGATCACCTCGGCATGCCTCCACACTGGCTCAGTAATGTTACCTCAAATAACAGCACTAAACTGGATACTCCAACAGACCAGACGAATTCTTGTCCTGAAATCTGTCAAGACCAACAGACCACATGAAAAATATACTATAACATTATAAACTGGTCAATTGGGAATGGAAATTAATGTTCTTCACTTTTTAGTAACCCTACGTTTAACAGATTAAATAAAACTTTAATGGACCATTTGAATATCTAGGTATCTCATATAGTGATTAAGTGTTAGCCTTAGTAAGAGGCCCCTTTATTTCTGAGAACTTCGACTGAAGAAAAATGAAACACAAAAAAAAGATATATATATGTATATTGTATGTAATAATGTAAAAAATGAAATTTAGTTAGTAAAAAATAAATCGCAATAGAGGTGTTAAAAATTAAATAACAGAGTTCAATCACCCTGTGATTTAATATCAGTTTTGGAGCAGAAAAATCTTACACGTGTTTCTGGATGGAATTCACAGCATACTTTCACAAAATCAAAGGGAGCATGTTATAAAGTTTTCATCTGGTTATTATCATCTCTGAGAACTTGGAGTTCGTTAAAAGTATCCTGTGGATTCCCTCCAGAAAAACGTGTAAGATGTTTTTGGCTCCGAAATTGACATTGAATCACAGCGTTAAAGTACTCTGAACTGTATTATATATATATATATATATATATATATATATATATATATATATATATATATATATATATGTGTGTGTGTGTGTGTGTGTGTGTGTATGTATATATATATATATATATATATGAGAAATGAAAAAGGACAAACCAAGAGATATTGTTTTATATATTCATCAACGTTTCGTTAATTGTAAGACTTTCTCAGGGTGATAATCTTAAGAAAAATGTCATGCAAGTACATCGAAATATTTTGATGACATGATGGGTTGATAAGGAAAAGTAGTAGCCGTGGACGATGGTCCAGGCTGCGAGAAGTCAGTAGTGGGGAAGAGTGAAATGAGTATGGAAAGCTTTGAGTGGGTACCATTAAGGCAGCAGTGAAATAGGAGAGGGGTGAGAGTATTAGTGAATTTGCTTTAAGGTGAGATAGAGGAGAGGGGGCTGAGGTTTTTGTCGTGGTGAGGTGTGGCATGGATTTTGTAGGGGCTGGGGAAGGAGGAGGGAAGGGGGAAACTCTGTGTGTTTGGTATGTAGGTGATATCATAGTTTTAGAAAAAGATTTGAAAAAATGAAGATAACTTGAAAATGACCGGGGGGGGGGGGTAAGAGTGTGAAAAAAATAGTCAACACGGTGAGAGGGGCGAGGGGAGATTTTTTTGTGGTCAGGTGTGATGCGTGTGAGTATATCTATCTATCTATCTATCTATCTATCTATATATATATATATATATATATATATATATATATGGGTGTGTGTGTGTGTGTGTGTTTCTGCACTAATATATATATATATATATATATATATATATATATATATATATATATATATCCTTCCCTTTAATAGTTTATCAACAGTAAATAATTCAAAGAAAAAAGAAAGGAGTGCCTTTTCGATGGATATTTCGCCTTTTATCCCGCATATCCATATCTTTATATGTTAAGCAAATACAACTACCCGCCAAAATAACAGAAGAGCGGGAAGACAATACGCTGTCATATCGAGAAAGAAAATACAACGGATTCGTCGAGTGCTCACGTCCTTCTATTTTGATTACTATTGATATGTGTGCTCACACTCTGTGACCCACCCTCAATCGCTCTGTTGTTTTATCAATATAGAAACATGTACGGTTATTTAGTTACGCCGGAATTCGTCGCAGTCATTTGTCCACTGTTATGGAAATATTAGAAGTTTATCTAAGGCGGAGAATGTCGCGGTGCTGGAATGGATAGTGGCTGGGACTGACGAATCGGCGGGCCGTGTTGCTGTCCTATCTGGTACATAGCTTCAGTCTTATGAGGACTAAAAGTGCCCTCCGGACTAAAAAGTTAGGGGCATCGTCCTACTCGGTCCTTTGGAGCCATCTTCCTAAGCATAACCTCCTAATTTGTGTGGAGAGATTATTTATTGTTAGTCGTTTGATATGCTACTACCGGGGAATTCCGACGGTTCAGATCCAGGCTATTTTATTACCTTCTAGATTTTCTTCTTGAGGGAGTCCGTTTTATCAGCATTAAAGAACCGACCTTGGGTCACATTCCGTCTAGTGTGAAGAGCGAAGATAAATATTGTCTCATTAGATCTATTAGTAACTTATATTAGTCACCACTTATCAAGGCCCAAATACACTTAAGGATAATGGTTAATAAGAGTGTCAGTTGGGAATTTGATTACTCAAGAGAAACAGTGCTATGAGAGGAAATGGCAAAAATGTTGATACTTAAGAGGACAGTTCGATAAGTAGTTACTGAAATTGGACTTTAAGATTTACGTGTTGTAATTTGTATGGAAGCAGTTCCGTGGCAACGTGTTACAAAAAGAGAAAATGTTATTGGAAAGAAACTCTGTTCATGGTAAATTCCGTTTGATTCATGTACACAGAGGAAGAAAGGAAAATGTTTTGCAGCGGTGGTAGGTAGACAGGTTCTTGCTGGGATTTTTTCCAGAGAGGAACCAAAGATTTTAGCTCAATTGAAAATGTTCTATGAAAGTAACTATAGAGTATAGACGGATTTTATTTTTAGAAATCGGCTGTTGAGGAGATATTACCCCAAATATATTGTTAAGTCGATTTTGTACTCGCTCAAGGGGAGAAAGAGTACTCTGACGTACTTCATTTTAAGATGCATCTGCCACTTATACAGCATCTGTCACTTATACGGGTTGAGGATTTGCACCAAGAGACAGGTATTTTCAGGAGTGGTAGAATGGTCTACAATTTTCCCAGCAACATTAGCCACAGATTTTATGTAAGTTTTCCATCTCAGATCTAGAGGGAAATCCGATCTGAGCTTGATCGTGATAGGTTAGATATTTGGTTTTAGAGGTTTATAATGTTTTCCCCATTGTGCCACATCTTCCAGACTGTAAGAGAGAGAGAGAGAGAAAGAGAGAGAGAGGGGGAGAGGGAGAGAGATAGAGAGAGAGAAAGAGAGAGAGAGATGTGATGTCGGTAATTTTAGGTTGTTGTGTGTTTATGCAGATAGCTTGGAACATTTATTATTTTTTTTATTTCAATACAAAAAAGACCATCAGAAATATTGAAAAAATAAAAAAGGTATAATTAAACAGACGAATTCTGTTATTTTAAACAATGTTTGCATAAATGAGAAAATGTTGCCTTAATTCACACAATATATATGTATATATGTATATATATATATATATATATATATATATATATATATATATATATATATATATGTGTGTGTGTGTGTGTATGTGTGTGTTAAGTAACGTTTGTTTCCCCTAAGTCTTCTTCACTTTACACAAAGTACGTGCTAAAATATTCGTAAATTTAAAGATTGAGTTAGCTTGAAAAAATTGCCATGTAAATTGTTCTAATTGGCCGATATTTTCAAATAAAAAACCTGGTGTCCCATCTCCCTCTTTCATTGTATATCATTTGATCCTCAATCCTTTAATATAGACTATTCCAATAACATCACTATTTCCTGGTGAACTATAATGGAAAGAATAACATTATTGGAATAGTCCATGATAACAAAGGCAATATCAGCACAAGCAGTAATACTATTTAACACGCATTTGTAGAAGAAAAGAGAGACATCGAAATTTATATAGTGAGTAGAAAGTGGCTTATTTTTCTTTTTTCCTTTTATTATATTTAACTAGTTTCGCAAACTTTGGTTTCCAGATTTAATAATGTTAAACCGAGCTAAATGGATGACCCAACGGGTCACCTTTATATCTACATTTACATTTATACATATACTTGAACACCCTACACGCTCTCGAGAAAGCGATTAATTGGAATGGTGGCGTATAAGTTAAAAAAATGTTTTATTCAGAGAATTCCATAATTGTAACAACAAACTTTGGTAAATTTGTATATTAACACTCTAAGCTGAAGTACCCCTCCCCTAAAAAATAGTCATTCAAAATTATTAGGGTAGTGTACTAATGTATTTTTTAATACTAACACTAAGTCCGATTGGTAAGGTCGTAACACCCTCCGCTTATTCCTACCACCCTCCAAATAATGAGATTCTGCGTTTTAGTCGATTACGTGTGAACATCGTGTAAACTGAAATAAAGGGAACACATTTTAGAATTTAGAGTGAGGGATCAGTTTCTATATAATCAACGTAAGATGTTTCCCAATTTCCGTCCATTCTAACTTTTTATGGAAGTAACCGATTATTTTTCCCATAAACTATAAGGCCGAGTGACAATGCCACAAAACCACACGTAATCGCCTAAAAAGTAGATACCACACCAAAAATAACGCGTCGGATCTAATCTCAATAGCAAAAAAAAATTAGTTAACTGCCCTACAGCCCTAGACTGACGTGGAAATGGGACATCATTTAACATTGAATTTATATACGAAACTCGTCATCCAGTTTAAATTCTAAAAGAATCTTTTTTTTTCTTTCTGTCAATTTTTTCTAAGTGTGCACATGTAATCGCCTATAAAAAGTAGAATCTATTTTTTAGGGGTGAGGTGAACTAATTTAGTTGAGTATGTTAATCTACAATCATCCCAAAATATGAGTCTATTTTTTCATAAATTTTGACAGATCAGTGCTTTTAAACTTTTGTTTTCATTTATTAATGAGAATAGTGAAAAGGGATTTCTAAACATTAAACAATAAGTTTGTTGTTTAACTTTTCAAATGAGACATTTACTTAGCTAATTAAAATATATTATTTATTTATTTTTCACGAAAATGTAAAAACTGTAAAAAAGAGGGCTAGAGAGATAGAGAGGGGAAGAGAGATAAAGAAAGAGAGGGTGAGGGAGCGCTGGTGGTTTAACTTTCGGAGACGTTGTTGTATTTATCCGATATCTTTATTAAATAACTTTAATTCATTACTCTTAATATCGATTAAACTATTGCATATATATTGTAAACATAAAAGTACACAATTTCAAATTAATAACACAAAACATTAATTTATTATGTACTGTTTAAAAAAATAATAATGCCAATTAGGTATTTAAAGGTATCTAGCTGTTAATCGTTTATCTTTATTATATATACAGAATTTCAAAATGTGTTGTATTATTGATTAAAATAACAGTAACCCGTTTTGATGGAAATATACAAACAGTAAATTAAACAAAATTTCACATTTATTCATTTATATATATATATATACATATATATATATATACATATATATATATATATATATATATATATATATATATATATATATATATATATATATATATGTATATATATATATGTATATATATATATGTATATT
>OY744533.1:79521189-79523689 GCA_963556195.1 Sepiola atlantica
GTTCATCCACGTTTCGTCTTCATTGCAAGACTTTCTCAAGGTGTGTGATTTGAAGACAAACATAGAAGTCAATATTTAAGAATAAGTGGTGCGTTTATCACATGAAAAGAATGTTTGTGTTCTATTTTTCGAACGAGACACAGACGTTAGAATTCAGAATATGTAGTACATATTTTAAGTGGAATGATTGCGTTTTTATTTTATTTGTTTTTTGTTTTATTTAATATCGATATTGTGTGGAAAGTTTTCTTGGGAATGTGATGTAAACTAGTTTGTGTGCATCTACATTCAAGTTCTGTTCGGTTAGTATTAATTTGCTGATTAAGTCTAATAAATTGTAGAAGCCGTTATGTTATTCAATTGTGTCAGAGGTTATAATGAATGATGGTTCAAGAAGTTTCCAGTGTTATCGTGAAACTATCGGTACCGATGGATGGTCATATTAACGTATAGTGTTCATTTTATATAGATTTTAAGATTTCTGTGTTACAAAATGTAATGACTACAATAAACGAACCCTATTCTTATTTCTAGTTATGATAAGTTAAAATAAAAAGAGACTAAAGAGGATTGGTAATCGACTTCGTGACACACTCAACAGAGTCAAATCGATGCAAAGTTAAGAAAAAGTGTTTGATGAGAATTGCAGAGACAGCAAAGAAGAATGAATAAATATTAAGTTAAAACAACATTAAGTCCAAGAATATTATCTCTATGTTTACAGAAAGAAGGTCGCTCAGATATATTGTTTCTAATTTTTTTATATGATAGAGAAAAGATGACTGACTAAGACAATAGAGAATAAGTCAACACTGAAATTAGCGGCACATATATAGCTATTTATATCGACTAGCCTTCAATTTTTTTGGGTTCTTTGTAAGACATTCACAGCAAGAACTCGTTTTTTGACCACGAAGAAAAAGTCTCATTTCTTCTTTCGTCAGGCGGAATTCCTACGAACAGAGCTTCTTCGCAACGGCGTTTTACCTGTGAAACACATTACCAAAGGAACACTTCCCTGCCGATTACAACATGGTTGTCTTCGAATTAAATGTCATAACTGTCCCCACAAGTATTTGAACTTGGTCCATTCAATCCATCGTCTGGTGATACCAGATCAGGCTGCACTGTGGCTCCCTGAGACGAAATTCACCTACATTGAAGTTTTTTTTTTTTTTTTTTTTTGTAAAACTTAATTATGTTCTACAAAACCAAAAACAAAAACAACAGCCCCTCTCCCTTTCTCCCTCCCCTTTTTTATTTTTATTTTTCCTACCCTACTCCCGGTCCTGGATATGACCTTAAACTACATCCGATGGTGAGATCCGGCTTACGGACTTTGGGGAATGTGGAGCCTCCTCTTAATTACCATTGCTCCCAGGTCCACCCTGACCCGGAGTGGTAGTACCTGTTAGGGTCCCAACTATGGGTTAAATAGAAACAGATATTAAAAGGGGAAAGAAACAAAAAAGAGAAGAAAACAAGACCAGATTCGGCATTAAATAACCCAAAAAGGGTTGATATGCCGTAAAACAAAACTACCAAACCAAAAACCCTGATTAAACATTTGAAGATATAAAGAACTTGAAGCATAAAAAAGTTCACTATAATGACCAGATTCGGCATTAAATAACCCAAAAAGGGTTGATATGCCGTAAAACAAAACTACCAAACCAAACTAAACATTTGAAGATATAAAGAACTTGAAGCATAAAAACTTTCACTAAAATGACCAGATTCGGCATTAAATAACCCAAAAAGGGTTGATATGCCGTAAAACAAAACTACCAAACTACCAAACCATCCATCGTTCTCTATCCTCTCATAAGGTTATTCATCTCTAAACTTCTAACTATTCCATCTCATTAACCGTTATCCTTTTCTGCATTCCATCATGTTATTACCAACAAATCAATTTATTTTGATTCAGTTTGTTTTTTAAAAAATTCCGACTAATGGTACTGTTAAGACGGAGACTTTTTGCTGATAGCCGAAACGGCTGCTGCTTAGTATAAAATCGGCATTAAATGTTCTTAGATTGTATGCCCCCTTTAAACATTTCAGGCATATCGTAATAGATGATACAATAAATTGCTTTAGTGAAAGGTATTAGCAATGTTGTCTTTGTTTTAAATACAAAACAGATTTTACGCCTAGGAAGATTGTTACAATGGAGAATATTTTCGCTAAACAAAATCGGTTGCTGCTGGTTGCACTTTTTTTTTTAAAATCTATCTTGCTCTATCTTTCACAAGTTTTTAATAAACAATTATATTTGCTTCGAGTATTATTTCTTCTTATTTTTTTCAGATTTTTATAAGCGGGGCAATATGATGTTTTCGTTAAAGTATTTAGAATGTTATCTTTGTTTTACAAATAAGTCCAAACGGGCTTACAGCTTATTAGTTGGGTCGTTTACAACAATTACTAGTTTAACAGAAATAATTACAGTTTTATACGATATGAGTTACATAAATAATTGAATACAACCTTGTAATAA
>OY744533.1:79526189-79691189 GCA_963556195.1 Sepiola atlantica
ATTTTAAGCAAAAATCAATTCTGAGTTCAAGTCTTCTGGAGAGTAGAGGTTCAATCCTTCGTGCGGGCGATACTAAAAATATGATTACGAATTACCTAAGACTTCTTCCCGGTCATGGCTGACGGAACGAGAGCAATTTACCCTCGTGGGTTAAATAAAGCGTTCCGTTCGAATTTCCGTACATATTCCCGAGGTCGACAGAAATGTTACCGAATTCGACAAAACGAATCTGTAGAAGGTCGGAAATTATATCGACCGAAACTTTGTGAGAATAACATCCAAGATGAAAACAGTAGTCCGAATGATCCAAAAAATATCATTTTCTTTTATTTTTTCTTTCTCGCTCTCTTCCGTTCCCCCTCTCTCTCTTTCCTGTTTTTCTCTCTCTCTCTCTTTACATATACTAGCAAATATACGTTCCCTCCGGTCGCATATTTTTTCAGAAATGACGCTAGTATGTAATTTGGGTAGAGGTTTTTTTATCACTACAATTAATTTAAATAATATATTGCACATGATAAGTAACATCATTAATAAAAAGATAAATTAAGTTTGCATTATTTTGGTTTGTAGCAACCGTAAACAGTTTTTGCATACTCAATTGAATGTAGTATTTATAATAGTGTAGTAGTAACGAATGAAAGTTAATAAGAGAAGGAAAAAGAGAAATAATTGTTACCTTATATACAATTTTAAAAACAGTTATTTACTTGCACAGTAAAGGTGTCGTCTGCTCGCATTTCTTCACACACAATCGTTTTGCGCCAGAATATAATAAGTAATATTTTATGTCTTTCAAAGCGGAAAAAGGTGTACGTAAATTAAAATCAACAATTAAAAAAACAAAATACGGACCCGGGGTCAAAGTTAGCGCGGGTCCTAAAGTGAAAACTAAATTCGTTATAAGGTGTGTGTGTGTGTGTGTTTAAATAGTAATGTTTAAATCAATTATTATTTTAATTAAGCAATTTGATTCAGTGAATTTAATGGCTTATAAGATTAAGAAAATAAACAAACTTAGAACGGTTTAAAATAATAAATAAGAGAAAAATTAACACGGTGAATGCCAGCATTGTTGTTTACATTTTAAATAACGCGCCGTATTAACGCTGACTGTTTAATCAGTTGCGCCCTATTGAATTAACGGAGGGAGGGGTGGGAACCACTGATTAAACAGCCAGCGTTAATCCATTCGTCATAGTTATATTAACTACGTAACGCATTTCATGTATGTATGTATCTGTCTGTCTGTCTAAATTATAATTTATAAGTAAGATTATTAGCGAGCAAAATAGCGTAAATACATGTTGAAATATGAAGTTCAAAAGCAATTGATTATGTAAATTGGGAAATACGCATAGTGTTTATAGCAGGTTTTTTAATAGTATATAATGACACTGGCGGACTTAATAAATAGTCATAGTACTCTGATAGAGGTTCGGCTTCAGACAGACATATACATAAACTCCATTATTAATACTAGCAAATATATGCTCCCTCCGGTCACATATTTTTTACTAGGCTGCGCGTCAGAAATGATGCTAGTATGTTATTTGGGTATAACTTTTTATCACTACAATTAATTTAAATAATATATTGCACATGATAAATAACAACATTAATAAAAAGAAAAATTAAGTTTGCATTGTTATCCTCTGCTCGCTTTTCTTTCCACCCAATCGTTTTGCGCAAAATCCATGTAAGAATTTACAAAATAATAAATAATAATAGTTTTAGTTTTTCAAAGAGAAAAAAGAAAAGTGTACCTAAAATAAAATTAACAATAAAAAAAATACAGCGAATACGATTCTAAAAACAGTTATTTACTTGCCCAGTAAAAGGTGTCCTCCCCCCCAAGTTATCGTCTGCTCGTTTTTTTTTTACACTCAATCGTTTTGCGCGAAATCCACGTCAGAATATAATAAGTAATATTTCATGTCTTTCAAAGCGGAGAAAAAGGTGTACGTAAATTAAAATCAACAATTAAAAAAAACAAAATACAGCGAACATTATTCTAAAATCAGTTATGTAGTTTTCCAGTACAATGTGTTTTTTTTTGTTGTTGACGAAAAAAACTAAATTCATTATAATGTGTGTGCGTTTTTTTAAATAGTAATGTTTAAAACAATTATTATTTTAATTAAACAATTTCATTCAATAAATTTGTTAAAATCAACAATTTAAAAAACTAAATAGAGCGAACACTAATTTTCAAATGAGAAAAAAAGGTGTATCTGAAAATTACGAATAATAAAATCGGTACTCTTTTACTGCAGGGCCCGCGATAACTTTCGAAAAAAAAGTTTAGCTAAACTAAATTCTTTATAATGTGTGTGTGTTTATCAATTATTATTTTAATTAAACAATTTGATTCAATAAATGTGTGTTTTAAAACATTAATGGCTAATAAGATTAAGAAAATAAACAAACTCAGAACTTTTTAATAAAATAAATCAGTAAAGTATTAACGCGCCCGTTCAGAGGGAGGTACGCTGTTTAATCAGTTGGACGTAGAGGAACGCGCCCGTTCAGAGGGAGGTACGCTGTTCAATCAGTTGGACGTAGAGAAAATAACTACGTAACTCATTTTATAAATAAATAATAAAAGAAATAATTATAATTTATAAGTAAGATTATTAGCGAGCAAAATAGCGTAAATACATTTGGAAATTTGAAGAGAACAATCATTAGTGTATATTTGCGAATACTAATTTATCAGAAGTTCAAAAGCAATTGATTATGTAAATTGGGAAATGCGCATAGTGCTTATGGCGGATTTTTTAATAGTATATAATGAAGCTGGCGGACTTAATAAAATGTAATAGTACTCCGATGGAGGTTCTGCTTCAGACAGAAAGACAGACATACAGATACATAAACTCCATTATTAATGTGTATATATACATATATATATATTTATATATATATATATAGTACGTTATGAAAATATTTTATGGCAATTAAGCCATACAGAGACTTCCGCGTTTCATCCCGTAGAGAATCGTCAGGCTACGGGGATGAAACGCGGACGCCTCTGTATAGCTTAATTGCTATGAATATATTTTCATAACTTACTATCTAGCTCGACTAACGTATTGGACACTACTGAAGTTAATACTGAAAATCGATAAATAAAATATCATATCTCCTTGTAACATTTTATGTGGATACATGAAATAATAATGTATATATATACATATGTGTGTGTCTTTCTTTCCTTGCGTCCCAAGGCCCTGCGTATGTATATTAACTGTTACGCAACACATAAAGGCTGTGTACAACGACTAACAGAAGAACTCCGCCATTGATCCCAAAACAGACTACTCTTTCATATAAATAATCTTGTTTCCTCACCTTTACATGTTTACATTGTGGTGTGTTTTCTTGTTCAGTGCACAGGCTCGTTTAATAATCGCTAACAAAACCCGTTTATTTGACAGTTGGATGGTTGGTCAGCGTCCACTGTGCGCATTTTTATCGCACAGACAAGAATTGAAACAAAGACAAGACAAGGATAATATAATTGAAGTGTTACATTTAATAAAGTTTGAGCTCTAAATGGTTCGTTGCAAGATTAAATGTGCACACGAAGTGGCATGTGTGCACTTGTCTAAGAAACTGTAAAATGTGCATGAGTAACAATATTAGAAAATCGTATTTTATATACCGTCTTCGGTTTTGTGTGCAGGAAAAAGGACGAATGCGTGTTGGTAAGACATGAGTGACCAGTAGTGATCTGAGAGCGTCCGTACTGTTGGTCGGCCAAGGCAAAATGAGAGAGATACTTTTTATGCCAAGGGCTTAATAGCTTAAATCGCAATGTCTACTAGTGTTCCGTTTCAACCTTGTGTGACAGACACAGCAAAACAAAGTTGCTGTAGTTTTTACAAAACATTAAAGTCGACAAATTGTTTTCCTACCTTGGAAGTTGCATGTTTTCCTTATACACTCTTTTGCGTTATCCTTCCAGACCGAGGGGAACGCCGCCTGCAAATAGATTATTTCATACATCGAAAAAGGATTAAGTAACGACAAAACTGTTGAAGACAGAGGAGGTTTATTCGTTTTGATCTTCCTTCCAAATCGCTGACCTGTGTCATGGAGGAAAAAGAGAAAGAGAGATCTATAATAACTTAATAATCATATCTTATAAGCGCATTTTAAGGACACATGTTTACACTTCTAGTACTTTCAATTAACTACTAATTTCTCCTACTCACTCTCTCTCTTTGTACCATGTGGCGTCACATCCGTTTCTATAAATTGTTGCAGCTCAAGTAATTCTAACCTTGAGTTTAGCAAGTTGTCCCTGACTGAATTTTCATCTTCTGTAATTCTAAACTCACCGTTTTATATACAAGTAGGGTTGTTCGCCCAATATTCAACACTAGTGTGCGGTAAAAGAGAGATCGTTAATGGTCTGAAACGGTTTCTATTGTACGTTTTCAAACCAGTTAGTCATCACTCACCAATGTTAAAAGTCACTTAAGGAGATCGCCAGTTGGATGATAAACAATATGATAGGATTTGAAACAGTGTGTGGAATAGGCAGGGTTTGATTACTTTAGAGTACGGTTCGACAACTATCCGTTGACATCGAACTTGAAGATATTTATAGTTATCAGGGGAACAGCCCCGTGGTATTGCGTTCCACAGAGAGGAAGTTCTTGGAGAAAAAAACTGTTCATGGAATTTCCGTTTAGAACAGAGCGAGAACAGGAATTATCTTTCTATTGGTGGTAGGTTGACGAGTTCTTACTGTGGATGTTTTATATGAGGAACCAGAGATAGCAGTCCAGCTGAACACCTACCACGGAAATAAGGATTAAATAGAAACAGACTAGCAACGTCTCTTTTATAAGAAAAAAGGATGTGGGCCAGGAGAATAAATCACCCCACTCGATTTCGAAATCTATCTTGTAAACTGTCAAGAAAAAGATGTCCGTTTGTCATTAGGAAAGACAGCTAATGCTACAAATCTATCTCAAAAGTTTTCATATGTTTCTAAATTTTGTGGGGGTGAAACTTTTGGATCAAATCTTATCTGTATTGTGTGGAGATAAACTGTAATTTTGACGTTCTTGTTTTGAAGTCCTGTACAAAGGTATTAGTAAGGTGTGCGCGATTTCTGTTGTCGAAATATTTTCCTGATAAAAATAATGTATCCCGAATTTCTTTTGATGTGCGACCTAGATCCTGTTCGATTACGACTCTAATCTACAACAGAAAGAGTGGCAATATATCCACATAGTTCGTTGTATTGGATCTCATTGTGAGATACACTTTTAATTGTATGCTCAATCATTCTATAATACCGTTTAAGTAAGGATGGTATGCTATGCGGTTGTTCGAATGTACTTTTGCTATTGAGTTTGCTGCGATGTACTTTAACCGAATTACAAAAAAATTGGTTTGTATGCAACCTTGATCCTGTTCAGTGGCGACTTTAATGCATAATAGAACGAGTGACAATTTATCCACATATTTGTTTATATTGGATATAATTGTGAGAGAGTATTTTACTTGTATCCTAAATCATTCTACTAAACTGTTGGAGTAAGGAGAATACGTTGTTGTCCGTATGTAGTAGGATATTGAATTCAAGGATCGTCACGTTAATAACGAGTTTTTGTAGAATTATAGGGTCCAGATCTTAAGATTTAAAAGCATTTTAGTATATATATATATATATATATATATATATATATATATATATATATATATATATATATATATATATACATGTGTGTGTGTGCGTGTGTGTGTGTGTATCTGTTAAAGCATATAGAAAATTATGTGGTGATACACACACATGGGATCATTTAGATGATATCGCACATGGAAAGGGAATATAACTTTCGGAAGAGACGTAATATCATGACTTTACAGGAAATAGTGTTTCATTATGACAAATATGGATATGACCAACTTAAACATTTAAAAAAAATTATTACGGTAAAAGTTTAGTATAGTTAATAACGCAAAACGTAGTAAAAACAAATATACAACAAATCACTTCTACAACACACAAGAAAGCTTTCGTTTCTATCGAATTTCATAGTTTGCTGGGCTTTTTTGTTTTTGGAAGAATTTTACTTTTCAGACTTTGTATCGTAGCCTCAGAGGCATGTAAAAACGACTGCGTTAGGCTAAAAGCATCGAAATCCTCCTAATTATTTGGAAATAAATAAGATCTTGAAAACAGTTTCAGTAAGTTAAACTATACAGATCGGTCGAAAATAAAATGTTGATGCGTTGGTCATAGTTAATAGGTGTATTTTTTTCGATTTTTAATACGACACAGAAAGAAAAGATCAAGGAATTCCCGTTGACCATATTAGATACATATGTTTAAAGCCTTTAAGACTACAATACAAATACTGAAAAAAAAAAAGCAGTTACGAAAAGGGTAAAACTGAAAAATGATACCGGTCAAAAGAAAATTACCATTTCTTTCGTTTGGTAAAAGTTATTTGTTTTATATTTGTATTTTCGTAGATGCTTGTCATTATTACCAGGTATATTTGTAAAAATATGTCGCATGCCGTCTAAATTCTTTGTAAGTTGCTAAGACGAAGAAGATTTACTTAACCAGATCATTGGCTTTCCCCTGCAAAGGACACGCGATAATTCTTTACGTGCCCTCTTTTTGACCGGATCACTGTTAATTACCAATCATCCTTGCACAAAATATTATTATTTTATGTACATTATTCGGGCAGAGAAAGGCGACATGAAAAGACTGACATCGTTTACTAATTTCTATTCTTAGATTAAATAATAACACATCTACCCACTTCAGTTTTAACGAATGTTGCGGCTCGCTGCATGCTAATTGGCATTTCTGTTTTGTTTCTTTTGTTTACGTGTTCCGAGGTTTATCAATTTTTAACTTACAGCATGCCCCCCTTTTGAAAGCAACGTTCAATTAAATGCAAAAAATTAAATCTAGGTGTAAACATTTTCAGTGAAGATATCTTACTGCCTTGTGCATTCTATTAATAAGTCTAAGACATATCGCAAGATACTTAAAATAAATAAAAAAATAAATAAACGAACTGCTATGGAAAGAATGTATTAAAACAGATATTATACGCCTGAAGTCATGGGATTTCAAAATAAATCTTATGAGCTGTTGACTCTCTGTAAAGTGTCTTAAACGATCGACATTTTCATAATATATATGAGTTTTACTTACCTCGCTTACATGAGGTTAGACACAAGGTCAGGTTGTGGCTTGAAAAGCCAAGCACTAAGTGAAGTGCACTCTGACCATCAGAAAATGCCTGAGCAGCTCCACCAGCATTTCACGGTAGGTGCACCTCATGCAATTAGCAATAAACTAAACAATTCTTTGAGTAAAGATCCCGGGAGGGTGAACCACTTATGACTGAACAGAATCATACCTCAGCCTGACAGCAACAAAGCCACTATCAGGTTGAAATGTAGTGAGTTTATTTTTTGACGTCCATTTAAGATTATGTCTGTTTACGGTTCATGGTCTATTAATAAGACGGATAAACATATTGCGCACTAAAGAACACGTACATGGCTACGAAAAGGACATCAGCAAGGAGAAACGGTATTGATACTTGCAACCGCCAGAAAGTGTTATCCGAGCAAATTACAGAAAAAAAAAACTAGACAAGACACATGGTAAAAGAAAACCACATCATAAGTGACTGCAGCAATCTAGCTCAAAAGGAATACAAATACAGACATGGCTGGGTTGGTAAAGTAGTTCACTAGGAACAGTGTAAACAACTGCACTTTGAAGATATAGACACATGGTACACGAAACAAACCGGATCCATTATTGAAAAACGAAAGGTATAATATCATCTGGGACATTAAAATACAATCGGATGTATGCATTCAGCTACGAAGGCCGGACTTAATAATAGCACACAGAAAGGAGAAAAACCTGCCCAAACGTAGATTTCGACATCCCAGATGTTCACGAGGTACAGCCGAAGGAGGCAGCAAAAGTAAGTAAATATATTAAAACTTGCTAGAGAGGTAAGAAAGAAAAAAATTCTCGTAATACTAATAAGAACTCGGAAAAGTTTCGAAAACCTTGGAAAA
This sequence comes from Sepiola atlantica, assembly GCA_963556195.1. Classification (NCBI taxonomy): domain Eukaryota; kingdom Metazoa; phylum Mollusca; class Cephalopoda; order Sepiida; family Sepiolidae; genus Sepiola; species Sepiola atlantica. Next base: position 79,534,275 of record OY744533.1, read on the forward strand.
AGACGAGAATACATTGGATGAAAGGGGAGGATTGCAACTATACAAACTAAGGCACTGATAAAAAAGCAGCCGAAATATTTAAAAAAACACTAGTGTGAAAACCAACATTGTGAAGCTGGCCAACCTATCAGGAGAACACTATCCAGACCTCGATCCCCCCTACCTTACGGCCTTGTGCCACATATTGCTGCAGTGAGAAGCAAGTAAATCACGAGGTTATTATCTTTCATAAACAACATAAAAGTAAACGATAAAACTTATTATAATTCTGTTTTTAAATGCGTAACTTTTAATCCAACAGAAACAAGTTATGAAGGCGTATGATTAATGTATCTGTGGGGTTGGCGGTTTTTCAAAGAATTATTAAGTGTTTCCTTTAAGGAGAAAATAAACCACACGTAGCGCTGTTAACTATTGGACTTTTAAAATATGCGGCCTTTGCGAGGTCAGCGCCGACCATTTCCGGATTAACAACATTGTAATAATGCACGACAATTTATCTATGTTTATCTATGTATAAATTAACGAAGGCTTTCTTTAGAATGATCATCTTTTTATAGATGGGTCCACGCAGGGTCAGTCAGACGGCTGTAATGCTTAAGTTTGCAATAGCATTTTCGTCGCTAATCGCGTTATTTTATTTATTTATTTTTATATGTGACTAAGAATCTCTTCTCCTTGGCCTTTTGGCAAGGAGAAAAGTTAAGTATCTGTTCTGATACTACAGTTCATCTTCACTGTCCGCGATCAGCGAAAGAGAAATCCTACTATACTATGGCATTTTAAAAAATTTTTATCCAAATACAGAGTGCTCCTTTTTGGGGCAGCTGGATTTTGCCGACATTAAAAACCGACCTTATGTACAACTTTGCTCAGATGGGAGGTGGGCAAATAAATAGGGGCTCAGTTCTCGGCTCTCGGGCTGGAATCAAAGTGTAGTATCTGTTTATTTCCTCGAGAAATCCTTCTAGACTAAAGCAATTTTTATTTTTGTACCAACCCAAAGCGCCCCTTTTTGAGAGGTTGGATTTACGCCACATTAAAAACTTACGTCTAACTTTGCTTCATATGAGAAGGGGCAAATAAATAGGGACTGTATCTTTCGCTTATTCGCTCACGTTTAAGTTTGAGATAACAGTGTTAGATGCGTCTCCTCATCTCTATAAGATGCTCTGTCCATCGGTCGAATGATCGGTCAAATCGTGTGTCTGTCACGTTTAAGTTTGAGATAACATTTTTCTTGATGATGGCGTTTTATTCATTTTTCTGTATCTAAGTATAAGAGACTGACCGTCGGTCCGTCTGTCACATTTAATTCTAAAATAATACTAAAAAGTGACCCGTTGGATCACCGATTAAACTCTGGTTGGATTGTTTTTACTCATGATAAAAGTGGTTTACACAGCCGGTTTAATGAAAAAATAGAAAGACAAAATCAAAAATGAGTTATTCTGTTCGCTATACTTCCTCTCTCTATCTCACTTTCTCTCTTTCCTTTCGTGTTCTCTTCTCCTTTGAATTATATGGTATTAATACTAGTGGTACTATTCCCTATTGTTTATAATGGTATATTCCAATAGTTAGTTGTATTACCTTTTACTGTTAAGAGAGAGAGATATGGAGAGGGGTAGGGAGAAAGAGAGTGAGAGGCGGGAGCGAGAGTAATAGACACTGTATGAAATAGGAGCTGTGCTCAAACAACATACAGTAAAATAAAGCGAGATTATTAGACATAAACTTAGTAAATGACGGATGACTGTTAGCAAATTGCAAATCATGGTTTATTAGAAAAAGTTAAATGGATTCTATTTTCAAACTCCTAAGAGCAAAGTAGAGTAGCTGTTCTGATACTACACGTTATATTTTTGGTTATCGGTCATTGAAAGGGAAATTATATTTAAGACTAAGGCAATTTTATTACTATCCAAATCCAGAATGTCCCTTTATAGGGAGCTGAATTTTTCCCATATTAAAACCTGAATTTGTTTCTAGAACTGCCCTCGTAAGGAGGTGAGCAAATAGGAACCCACTCCTCAAAGTAAAGAATATTTTAGCATATATTGTGTGATTACAATATGTAGGAAAATGAAAATGTCTTCAGGGAGCCAAACGTTGATTAACTCAGATTTAGTATAATAATGATTTTTGCCGGTTTATTGTGTTAAAACTTGAAATAGCATTTTTGTTATTAATCCATGTGTCTCGCTAAAAGTCTTGTTCTGTCAATCCGTCGATTTATCTGTTTATATTAGTTTGCAAGATCAAAGTGTAGTATCTGTCCCGATGGATACTGCACCCCATAGACTGGTATTGTCTTGGCCTTCGGGGCTTGATTTACGCCGGTCTATGGGTCTGTCCTGTGCAGTTCTAGGACGTCACCCCTCCCAGGCTTCGCCTCCCCTCTTTGGGGAGGAGTAAGTTTATTGTTTACTGCCTGAGGCGCCCCTACCGGGGAATGCCGACGGGGCTGCCCAGGCAATGTTTAATGGCCAGAGTGCTCACATCTCGGGCGCTGGCTTTTCAAACCCCACTTTCCCGACCTTGGGTCACATCTTACTTGTGGGATTAAGATAAAACTGGCCTTGTGCCTAACCTCCTGGAGAGGAGTAAATAAATACTGATTTCTATGCGACGGTTTATCCGTCAGTTGTTCGGTACGTCCGTCAGTCATGTTCCGGTGCGAAATACCATTTTCATCGCGAAAAAACCCCGACCGAATGCGCGCATATTTTCGTCGCTGACATAGCATAAGTATATTTCGCTCTCGTTATTTCCTCGTCATCTCCACAGGTGTTGCGCGTCTAAGTTACCCTACGCCGTTAATCATGTCCGTAATGATGATAATGATTTCGCACGGATGGGGTTGGCGGCAAAGGAAGAGGGGGGGGGGGTCATACTACGTGACGGTGACAGGGAGAGGGTCAAAGGTCAACGTTCTCAGATAAATTTTTGGTCAACACGTCCTGTCAAACTACAAAAAGATGACATCAAATATCTTTTTCCCCCTTTTTTCTTCCCATTCGACACTCCCCATCTTCTCTTTCACCTACACTTTTTAACTTTCCCGTTTGATTATCACCCTATCCCTCTACACCATTCCCCCTACTTCTCACTAGTATTCCTCCTTCTCATCATCCCCCTCCTCCTCCTCCTCCTCCTACTCCTCCTCCTACTCCTCCTCTTCCTACTATTACTAATACTACTAACTCTTTCTTCGTGTTTCCTTTCTTTCTTTTCCCTAGTAATGCGCGCATTGCATGGGACAAGGTCCCGGCGATGGAGTCAAGGGCTGTTTAAACTGTGCGCCCTCCAGGTGTGTTGACATTGTGACCTGAGGTTGTCAAATATTACTCGCCACGGTAAACTGTGGTGGGGTGAGGTCGGATCTCGAGAGCTGCGGACGAAATAGAAGGTATCGGTAGCAACACTTTTATTGGTTTGTGTCCGCTGAAGATTAAACATTTACTATGACGAACCGAAGAAAAGAAAATAATAAAATATTAAAATAAATTAAAAATGTAAAATGCTTGTCTATTTGTATTTTGCTAGATGAGCCCAAGTATCTCCATTAGGAGGTTCGTTCGTCTCGGTCGATCAGTCTGTCTGTCTGTCACGCTTAAATTTTGAAATAACATTTTCGTCGGACTGTCACTTTAAATTATTTTGTCACGGTCCCTTAAGCAAGTGATTTTAACGGGTAACATCAGTAATAGCTAGCAGGACCCGTGTCGCGACGTTGCCCCGGTGAAATATGAAATAATAATATAATTGGCGTTGGCCTGGGAACATTTCATTTTATTTTTCAAAATAGAATAAACGTTAAAATGTAGTATCTGTTCTGATGCTATACTTAATATTTTGGCTCCTCGTTCAGTGGAGGAGAAATCATTCTCTTTTTGCGCCAATTTTTTATTTCCCCCCCCCCCTCAATCTGTAGTGCCTTTTTGTTGGCATGCATTGTTCCCCTTTAAGAACCGACATTGTTTCTAAGTCTGCTCCAGTGGGGAGGCAAGTGAATGGTACAAGGTATAAAATGGTAAAAGTGCAGAATAGTTAACAGTCGAGAAATCGTTAACCAAATAACAACAAATACTTTATATCAATCGGCAAATCAAAGTAAATTTTATTTTCAAACGTAAAATAAACAAATGAATAACTAAAAGACGGATGATGTTTAGCAAAAAGTATTTATATCCTTGCCAGCGCTCGTCAGATTCTTACGAAGGTTTTAACGGAAGGAATAGTATACAGAACAGTCCGTGTATGTGACTTCCAATCCGATATTCCTTTATTCCTAGAATATAGTCATATAGACAGGAAGAACGAAAGTTCGTTCTGTATGAAGGATTGAACATGCTATATATATATATATATATATATATATATATATATATATATATATATATATATATATATATATGAAGATTTAAAAGCATTTATTTAAATAAATATGTTTGTTAATAAAAGTGTTGTATATAAATTTGAGCGTTTCAATAATTGCTATTACTGAATGGAGAAATAAGAGAGGCCATGTTTTAATTTAAGTTAGTGTTTATTTGGTGTTCGTCAATTATATACAATTATTCATGAATAGGATTCTAGCCAGCCAATCAAAATACAGTACAAAAAGCGTAGTTTTTAGGGAGCGACCATTGTTTAGTTAGTAAATGTGTAATGGTTGAAAGATAATAGCAATGAATAAAATGGAAAAATTCAATAACGGCCGTGGCAAGGAAAAGTATAAAATGAAGAATAGGTCTCGTGTAAGGTGTCGATGGTAGTGGTGATGGTAGTTGATTTTTGTGTGCGAGTAAAAGATACTTCGACTACCTGTATGTATGACTATTCTTAGATAGTAACACAAGTAGGTATTTATTGTAGGAAAGTATGAAATTGAATGAAACGAACCTATAATTTCTGAAAACATGAATCAATTATTGGCATAAAGCGTAATTATAGTAGAATCCTATATATCACTTGTGTTTACTGTGCTGTGATCTGCATGTAAGAGGAAACACGACTTTACTTTATTATAGAGATGATGAATGTAGTAATAGTAGTTGTTAAATAAGTGAGAATGCTAGTGGTAGTGACTGTAGAACGAGCAGTAGATATATTACTATATATTGTAGTTAGATTTTTTCTGATCAGTATCATAACGATATTTGAGTATTGGTCTCGCAGACTCACGTAAACAGCCGGGAAAACTGAATAAAACAAACCGGCGTCAACATTAAAATGAGGCGGCGTTAGTTCCAACAGACAAATGATGAAACAACCTTTAAGATAAAACAAAACAATCAACGCATTTGATTATTATAGAAAATAAAAAAATTTTATTATGAAAAAAAAATTAATGAAACGACTTTAGTAATTGGTTTTCGCGAGAAAGTTAATTTTCTTTAAAAAATTCGAGTACTTTTTTGAACAATGTTTTTAATTGTTTTTTTTTTCGAGAAATCTTTTGTAGTCATTTTCCAAATTTCTGAAGATTGTCTGTTGTAATTAGCGCAGACGCCGACGAGGAAGAAAAAGATACGGAAGTGGCACGACAGGGTACAATTGCGTTAATTAAGTTACGATTTAATCAATTTACAATATGACCATGGCTTGTATGACACTACGACATGCACATCAGAAATTCAGAGGGATTCTAAAACAAGAGGACATAATCTACGACTGACAAGAAATGCTACTAAGACAAGCAAACGACTGTCATTATTTAGTAACAGAGTGATTCCCTGGTGGAACGGATTGCCAGAAGAGGTTGTCAAAACCCCTTCGATGAACGCTTTTAAAGCCAGGTTTGACCGCCTTATGGAAAGCCATCTTGTAAAATACAACTTCAGAGCTCTGGACAACCCACAGAAACCCACAGTGTCAGTCGACTAAAAAAGAGGTACAAAAGGAGCGGTCTAAACTGGATGTAAAGCACCTACCTGACTGAAAACTCTACTTGACTTTACTCTACAATCTAACTTGTCTTTTTTCCTTACTTTCTAATTAGATAAGTGATTCGGCATCTTCCGGCTCTTCACGTAAACAGTCGGAAAATAGCCGTATAAAAAGTCGGTTTTGTCTGGTTAAAAGCCTGGACCAGTACCAAAATGTTTGTTAGTGAAAGTGGTATTGGTAGGAGTTGACTATTTGTGTAAGACTAAATAAAGCACGACCAAAGTACGACCACTCGCTGCTGCTGCTGCTGCTACTTTTCTAGAAATAGGCACGTCAACGAAGCGACCTTTTCATTCTATTCATAGCAATCTCTGCCCTTCAGATCGAAATGAACTGAAATATCGTCTTGCGGTATTATTTTAAATAAAAAATGAAACGGATTTAGTCACAACTTTTAGCGATAACGATCATATTAAATCGATGGTTTATTTTGTCAAACTCGATTTTTTTTTTAATTAATATTCCCCTTAAGCTTGAACAACACCTTTTTTGTTTACTTCTCACAAAAATGTTCGGACTAAATAAAAACAAATAAGTGTTTTCTAAAAATAGAAATTAAAAAAGGAAATGTCCTCTTATGCACGTCACTAATTAGATGACGAAACATTTGGCTATTTACAAACAGTTTTATTTAACCCTGGCCAATCGCAGTCGGACCAGCCAGGAAGGCAGGCACAAAAGGTGTTTAATACAGGCACAACAAATGGCATATCTCGGAAACCGACTTATCAAGGGACATTCGCCTGGTAAGCTCATGCCCCCTTCATGCGGACCAGAAATCGCCAACGAGGGGAAGTAACCTTGTGCGAATATAAGTATCGTAACACTTGAGTGTCTCGATCACCGCCAGTAAAAGTCAGCCCAATCACGCCTGGAGTGATTTAAGACCCCGAGAGACGAATTACTTGTGGCGTGAAGCAAGCCCCTATAGGTGAAAATCATCCGAACATGCCTCACCGGAGAATCAGAGCCGACCCCCAGCATCAGCCGACGTACCACTGCGTTGAACAGGAGGAAGTCGGGGTATATGTTACGACGCTCAGCACAGTCGCGAACGGGGTCCAAAAAAAGAACGAGAAAGGGTTTAAAAGCATAAATTTGCAACAAGTGAAGTTGACCTGCGACGAGGATAGATATTTTTCTATTTACCTATGTAATTTGTTTTTATTTTTACGTATTATAAATGGGTTTTTATTAGATGTAAAAAAAAAAAATGTATTGTTTTTTTCCCAAAGGCTTGCACAAAATTCAAGATGGCGATTCACATGCTCCCTTACCAAATACCCCCCCAAAAGCGGCCATGTTTTCCCCAGCTTACGGTGATAAAACTATTGATTTCTAATAAATAGCGGTTGTAACGGTCTAAAAATACAAACAAATAGCACATGCAAATTTGAAACTAACTTTTACAGCTTACAGTTACTTTTATTTGTTGTAAATTTGTTTTTTTTTAGTGTTTTTACTCTGCTGAGTCTCGTAAAAGATGCCCGGAAGTCGTATTTGCCCTATAAGCAGTATCAAGGACGTCGTCCAGGACATACATCATAGTTACTCCCGCCGTTTACCCGCACTTGGTTGAATTTGTTCACGTTGACTAGGCAGATATCACATCGTGTCTGTACGGGTCGGCCGGCCACATGATGCTTTGTTTTAATTAGACAGTCGGATTCACACAGTCAGTACTAGTTACGAGTCGACCGTTCGCTGCCGGACTAACGCCCCTACGTCAGGAGAGACGCTGAGCAACGGGCGAAAAGGGACGAACACCGCGTGAGGCGGCACCCGCCTTCACCCGAAGAGGGGCTGGAAGCCGTGGCGCTCAACGAAGACCCGGGCGAGGAGCCGTTTTACTCACCTCCTGACGCGACGTTAGAGGTGCATATCTTCAGTTCTATCTTCTCTCTGTTGATTACTCAGTTTTCTCAATAAAGATAAAATACAAGTTTATAAAAACCTCAGATGTCTCTTTCCGTCGCTAAGTGTATCGATACGCAAGGGCTTATTGAGACGCGTTCAAGTCATTCATCTCTAAAATTACCCTGCAGGCTATTTGCAGAGAAAATGTGTCGTCTGTCGCTCTTGATATAGTTGATTCGTTACTCGTTGTTATTGAGAGGTTGATATTCTCTAAAACTATTAACAGACGCTAAAGTGCAAGCCATCGTACAGCCCTTAATATGCCGCTACTGTTGTTCACAGACACCACTTCTCCACTTGCTTGCAACCGAACGGATGACGAGAAATACTAACCACCCTTTAAACCTGCCCGCAACCGTTGCAAAAAGGTTTATAGAAAATCTGAAATACCCAATCTATTAAATCCGGAGTTGCTGAGCAGAAGCTTGGTTCTCATTAGTTTTTTTAAAGGATGACAAATAGGGCCTTGCACAGATCTAAGACATCTATTCGAAGCATCGTTAATGGACAAGAGATGATTTCCGCAGCATCTGATGAAATCAATTTTTTTTGCGAAGAAATTTATAACAAATTCCACCCTTTGCGTTCAAGAACATTTAGTCCAAAATTGGATCTCATGACAAAATGTACATCAAGCCACATCTGTATATCTGCCTGGGGTGTTGCATTCAAGCTAGCAATGTAACTGGTCTTGACGATATTTCAATCATTGTGCTTAAAATCCTCTTCAGTTCAATGCGAATAATCGCATTTTAAGCTGTGACAGAAGGAGTTAAGAACGTTCAACTGAAACTAGATATCATTCTTACAAAGCTGTTCAACTATTGCTTGCAGGAGAAATGTGTCCAATCTCCTTGGAAAACCTTGTCGGTTGATGCAGTATTTAAAATACTGGCGATCGATGTTCAGAAACTCAATACAGACCGACCAACCTCTTCTGTGCCATGAGTAAGTATTTTGAATCTGTAATAAATCAAGAATGTTTTAAGTACATCAGAAAAACAATAGTGACAAGCACAATGAATTTCATCTTGGAAGATCAACAGCTGACGTGCTGACTGTTATATCGCACATGATCAGTGAATATATCGAGTGGGGCTTTGTCTCATAAGCTTGTTAATTATGGAATATCTGGAAATGTCTTATCAAGCATTACATCCTTTCTCACTGATAGATCAACAAAGGTAGTTATTATTTTAGAATTTAGAGTAGGGGATCAGTTGCGTATATAAATTTTACGTAAAATGATCATCATTTCTGGGAAGTTTTAACTTTTTAAGGATGTTAACTAAAAGTGTTATCATTAACCCTAAGTCCAACTTGCAAGGTCTTAAAACCATGTGTAATCGCTTAAAAAAGTAGACCCCCCTCCAAAAAAATAAACGTACAGAATTAATCTCCCAGAGAAAAATATTTGTTTTTATTAACTGCTTTAAAACGCTAGAATTTTTGGAAATGTTAAGTTGAATTTGTGTGTGGAACTTATCCCCCCACTCTAAATTCTTAAATAATTGTTGTTTTTATTTTAGGGTGTTTACAAAAACAAGTAGACTCTTTTTTTTGGGGGGGGGTAATTACTGGTAAATGGACAAACACGCACCAAAATAATTCAAACATGGTCAAAAGCCTACCAACAAAAAATGATTTTTTTTTTAATTAAAAAAGAACCGTGTTATACATATTATTTTATAATTTTCAATAAATCTTTATTTTTTTCTTACAAAAATGTTTTTATTTCATTAAATTTTTTTAACTACTTTGTAAATACTGCATCTTTATAAAATTGCTTGTTTTCTTTTGTATTTTTCGCGAATTCGCAATTATACCGTTTTGTTGTGAAAGAAAAATAAAGTATTATTAGAGATACGCACCCCAAAAGAAAAATAAGGTTCTCCATTTTGTAGGCGATAACATGTAAATTGCCTGAACAAATTAGCAGTAAAAATAAAAAATTTTTAAATATCAGTTTTGCATATAAATTTTACGAACAATGTTCATTCCTTTCGGACGAAACGGCATTTTAAGGACATGTAACCAATTGTGTTTGTTTTAAATCTTGGCCACGTTAATGTCCGTGTTAAAACTTTAGCATTAAAATTAATAAAAAACACACGTTCTTTCAAACTACTGGGTGGGAATATAAAAAAATAAGCGATTATGTCGAACTTAGTGTTATTCGTAAATAATTTAGTTAAGTTCTCTAAAAGTTAGAATGACCCGGAAATGGAGGATAATTTCACTTGAAATTTATATGCACAAATAAACGATTACTATTAATTCAAAAATAAGTGTTTTTTTTTAGTTTGTTCGCACATTATCGCCTAAAATAAGTGGAATCTCATTTTGGGTGGGGGGATAATTTTATATGTAAATATAATTTCCTTTTTTTTTTTGGCAAACATCTTGTGAGATTTTCATCTGTATTTTTTTAACTTGTGTCAACATTGAAAAATACAATAAAGCATTAATTATTACTAAGGACAACGACATGTTCAGGCCGGCTCCAGAAAATTTAAAAAACCTGTCCAGAGCGTCTTAAATAATTTACTAATCAACTGTGAACTGTCTGAGAACCGTTATATAGACGTTTAGCAAATAGGTACGGAGAGAAATGTGTACATTGGAAAGGAGTTGCTAAGGGAATACGCGTAAGTGAATTCTAGAGTATTTGTTTAACATAATTTACCAATGAAAAGATAAATTAGACTCGAGCGTTAATGCTAAATCTGGGAATGGGATTTATTACCTGCGGTCGTGTTGTCTTTAGTTATGAATGCATTGTCTTTGTTTCCTTTTTTAGTGTCAAGAAATATTAAAAGAACAGTTTTTTTATATCGCAAATAAGGCTCACATTTCCCAATTTTGATTTTGAAGCCCTAAAAAGTTCCGAATCTTCCTCATTCCGATGAATCGTTCCAACAGTACACACACCCACATACACAACCACGCGCGCACACACACACCAGATATAGGTAGATTAGTAAATTATGTTCAATTAAACGTATATAATTAATAGAACACACACCCACATACACACACACACAACCACAAACACACACACACAAGATATGGGTAGATTAGTAAAGTATGTTCAATTAAATATATATAATTAATAGAACACACACCCACATACACAACCACAAACACACACACACACACAAGATATGGGTAGATTAGTAAATTATTTTCAATTAAACGTATATAATTAATTGTAAACTATTGTTTAGGGATCAATTGACCAAAACGGTTTCAGACTGAGAAACCAAACCAAACGGAACTGATGCGTATCATGTTTAACCATCGGTGAATGACGTGCCGCGAGATCAAGTTTATGGTTCAGCTTTGCGACAGAGCCTCAGGAGGACTAACTATCTAATTACCCAAGTCCATTTTGAATTCTCTCACATATAACGGTGCCTCCGGGTGGAAAAGGCAATGAGACTAGTATTCCCGATTTTGTTCAATTGCCTTCTAGGATTGAAGTCTAACGTTCATTAAATTTATATAACAACCAAAAACGTCAATGGGCATTATAAACATGCAATATATGATTTTTACTTTTATTTTGTATGATGGAAATAGCTCCAGACAAGGGATGAAGCCACTTGATGTAAGGAGCTAAAAAAATACTACTTCAACGTCAACAACTAGCCAACGACAAGTGTTAGATAATGTTGTGACCCTGTTTAGGGACCAAAATGAAGACACGGAACACGGGATTCGGTGAACAATATATATTGAAGATATGTACAGAAAACAAGAGAAGTGCTGACAGTCCTGACAGTCCTGACAGCCAGTGTAGAGTGAAGTGGATTCCAAATACGAGAAGCCTAAATGCTTCCAGTATTTTATTAAGAATCGACGAGTCCAACTGTTCGTCATATAGGTACGACACCATAACAGATAGATAGATTCCGATCCAGAAAACAGCAATTCTTCCCTCTTTGTCAGAAATATCGCTCATAGAATCTGAGGACTAAAGGACAATATAAGAGAAGCGAGAGTTACGAGGCTGCCGAAACTAAACCCAAGGTCTACTTTACCATAGTAAATAGGATGTCTAATTTAAATAATTATATTTTAAAAAAGCTTTTACTAAATAAATGCACAATGTTATCGATGTATGGCTATGTTTTTGTTTATATCCATGCACATAAAGAAAAATCCATCATTGTATTTTATGCGGAAAGTTATTTAAAAAACGAGGAGTACTAACTTCTTCATATGCATTAATAAAACTTTTCAATATTTGCGCACGATAAACGCAGTGCTCACAAGAATAAGACAACTTCACCAGTTGCTTTATTAGTTTAGTCTTCAGAAGCCTCCTCAGCCGGCGAACAGGGATCGGATGTGTGTAATGTATGAGACAAAAAGGCAAGCCTTCACCGTTCAAATATAATGTCTTAAGTCTAAATCAAACAGTCTTTCATCTGGAAGAGAAAGGAACAAACCCCGAGAAAAAGAAAGGTCGACTCGTTGACCCTTTCAAATGTTTATTTTCGGCTGCATAGCCAATGCACTCAATACTTGGCCAGTTTCAATTCGATAATATTAAACAGAGAAGAAGTGTCTGATATTGCAATGAGTCATTCAGAAATGATTGCTATTTCAGACTATTTATTTAATTCGGTTTATTTGATGACTATTCAAAGTACTCGTCGACGTTGGATGGTAGCTTGTCAGATTTTACGGCATGTCAACCATTTCCATGTCATTTTTTGTTGAAATCACACGTTGTTTTAATATTAATTTTGTCTGTACGAGTACATTTTTGTACATAAAATGATATTCGTGGTCTGGCAGGTAGACCAATGCCGGACCGGATAGATATTTTCCTAGATGGAGTACTGCCGCCACATCCAAGGAAGTGCGGCGAAAAGAACTATTTCCGGCCTTGACAGAGTACAAAATCGACTTCGAAATCTAGTGGGAGATTAGTTCAACGGGGAGAGATAACTTTTGTTTTCTCAAGTTCATGATTTAAAATCTCATTTTTAAATCCCCGCCGATTCGCCTCTAATCAAGTTCTGTCCTAAAATGTCTCTCAACTTACTCAGATGTTCCTTACTTTTGTTTTCTCTGTTCTGACACATGTCAAAGTAGATTATTGAACTATGAAACACCCGGCTTTCTCTGGCTGTATCCTTGGAGTAACTCAAGTTCACCAACTATATAACACGACAAAAATCTAATTTCAAACATCAGCTTGACAAACCGATGGACGTACGAACAAACAGACCGACGAACGGACATATCCTGTTTTGGAGATGCGTAGATGTTTCTTAAAATACCATTATGCACTTTTGTTAATGTTCGTTAATAACACAGGCGTCATTCGGTTTTAGTATAATTGCATTTGCCTTTTCCCAGTAGTTGACGTTGCGACCGTGCGTTCTTCCCTAACAGGTACTGTGATTCCTATAGAAACATAACTAAGCGATCTGTTTTTAATAATCGGTCATTTTTCAGCTGCTTTTATATCAAGCTAATAAATAATTACAATTTTAGCAACTATTGCGTTGCTATCTAAGTTCATCAACAATTTGATTTACATTTTACATTTGCATTAATGGTCTTATCGATAACGCTTTCCACTGATAATGAGAATAGAATGTGACTAACTTGGGTTTACTTTCGGCAGCCTCGTAACACTCGCTCCTTCTCTTATCTTGTCCTTTAGTCCCTTTATTTCATGACCGCTGTTTCTGACAAATGGAGAAGAATTGTTATTTTCTGGGTCGGTATCTATCCATCTAACACTTTTCGTTGGCTAGCTTTTTCTCTGACGTTGTATTTTCTAACTCTTTACATCAAGTGGCTTCACGTCTTGTCTGGAGCGATTTCCATAAAAAGTCGAAAATCTTCCCGTTCGAATAAAACTGTATTTTCTTTATTTTTTTTATTTTTTACCGTGTTTTCGTCTAACAGTACAAATATGTACTTTTAATAAATATGTCATCCACCTTAAGGCATTTCGGTTTCTTTTAATATAAGTCAACTATTTCAATTAATTATTTCTTGAAGGAAAAATCCTATGTAAAACCCATAACTTATTTACACAATGTAGTTTACTGTTTAAATTAATTCTACTGGAATGCATTTCGGTTTATTTCTACAAAACATATTTCTTTACACACATTATTATTTATTAAATTAAATCAACAAGAATGCATTTCCTTTTTAGAAAACAAGTCAGCCATTTTTATTGATTTCTTCGTGATATTAAAATCCTATTCAGAAGCAATTATTTATTCACATATAATAATTTACTTATTATATTACATCAACTATGATACAATTCCCTATAGTAGATCCACCATAAGGCATTTCTGTTTCTAATGAAACAATTCAGTCATCTCAATGAATTATTTCCTAAAATAATAATAATGCTATTTTAAAAAATCATTTAAAAATCTTATTATACTGCTTATATATTATCCTTTAGAAATATTCCGTGAAATAATAATAATTCTATTAAAAAAATCATTTAAAATACTTATTATACTGTTTACATATCATCCTTTAGAAATAGTTTCCGTGAAATAATAATAATTCTATTTAAAAAAATAATTTAAAATACTTATTATACTGATTATATATTATCCTTTAGAATTATTCCGTGAAATAATAATAATTCTATTAAAATACATCATTTAAAATACTTATTATGCTGCTTATATATTATCCTTTAGAAAAATTCCGTGAAATAATAATAATTATATTTTTAAAAAATCATTTAAAAAACTTATTATACTGATTATATATAACACTTGTTGAAAGGCAATGGAAACGTGATGTGAACAGAAAGCCTCCTTCGCACAACACCATAATTAATCAAATATGCTACAAAGAGTCGTAAATTCATTGCAAAAAAGAATGGAGCTATGCATGCCCAACGAAGGTGGCAATTTTGAAAATTTGCTGTAATTTAAAACTCTCATGAATGAATTTGTTGAATAAACTTTCTGTTTTGTATTACCGTATTTTTTAACTTTAGAATTTCAAAGATAAATAGCTAAGTTACTTATGAATCACCCTGTATATTATTGTTTCGAATTAGTTTCCGTTTCTTATAAAACAAGTCAACCATTTCAATGAATTACTTTTTGTAAAAAAATATTATTTAAAAACAATTATCTTTTCAAATTATAATTTACTTATTAAATTATATCCGTTAAGAGTAATTTAGGATTCTTAGAAAATAAGCCATCAATTTTATCGAATTGATTCGTGAAATTCTATTTTTTTCTGTATTTCATTTCTTTGTTATTCCTGATATATTATTACAACATGAAGTTAACTCCCAGGTTACGCCGGGTAAATACAGCAAGTAATATAATAATTACACTGGGTTAAATAAGAATGAAATGCCATTTAAAAGAAACTTTGTTTTTAACGACATTGTCATCATAGAGAAACAATTCCATTTTAGATAAATACTATACTCAATGGTATTGACATTTTGCTTCTTCTTTAGAGACGTGGTCGGGATGTTTCCGAGGCCGGCGAAAATATGAAAGGGTAGAGATTATTCAAACTTTTTTGGTCGGAGGAAGGATTTTTTATCGAATTTAAAATTAAAAAATAAAACATCTGAGGATACGTTAATATAGATGAATAAATTTAAAAATAGACAGGGGCAAGGTTTAAGGTTAGGGTTAAGGTTTACGGTTATGGTTTACGGTTAGGGTAAGGGTTACGGTTAAGTTTTAGGGTTAGAATTACGGTTAGGGTAAGGGTTACGGCTAGGGTTTAGGGTTAGAACTTCGGCTAGGGTTACTTTCTTGTCTAATGGACACCTTCATACATGCCAAATTTGAGAATCGCCACACAAATCTATCGCTTCTAGTTGCGTATGTGATAAGTCTCATCCCAGCGCCACAAATGCAGATCTCGGCACGTGAAATAACTTTGTGTGCTTGCAAAAGATCGATTATTTTGCAATTATCTCTAAGTAAAAGCAACAGGTTTTCTAAGTTAGAATCGTTTGCATACATTTTGTGAGAAATCAGATTTGGTACCCTTAAAAAGTTTGAATTATCTCCCCCTTTCATATTTCGTCTCGGCCATGTCTCTAAAGAAGAACAGAAAATTTAGATAAACACTATTATCCATAGCATTTCATGTTTTACAGAAACACTAAGCTCAAAATGATTGCCATTCGAATAAACATTACGTCTAATAAAATGTTATTTCAAGAAACACTCAGTAAGAGTAATAGTTATTTTAGATAAACACTAAGCTCAATAGCATTTTATATTTTAGAGAAATTGTAAGCTTCATTGTAGTGTAACGCCCAAGAAACACTAAACCACAACTGGCGCCGTCGGCAGCTTTGGTCACCGGACAAGATATTATTTTGTTTACGGTTGATTCTTCTGGTCTTTTCCGTTTGTCGATAACGTTTTATGGTGATCGATATGTTCGCACGCCGTCACATTCACCTGGTAGCATTCACGACATTTTATAATATGATATTTATTTATTTTGCATGTATATGATTGAATTGTTTTTGACCAGATCCAGTTGGAAGCCTGTTGAGTTAGACTCTGAATCTGTTTCATGGCTGCATTTGGCAGCCGGCAAGTCACAATTATTTTGGATAGGAAGGTAATTGGTCACTGCCCAATGAGACCGCGTTCCCGACCTCGATTGCTAGCACGTGACATATCGCATTCTATTTGACGCAGTCAGTTCAAAGAGATTCATATTGATTTCGCCTTCCGTATTTTCCTCCGACGGAACAGTACAACTCTACCGGAAAAATACATTTCATAAACTCAGATCACATCACGATGTCAGAGCGTTGCTTTGTTTGTAGAATGTACACTGGAAAGTGTTGGGGTATATACTAATCTACTGACACGTGCTTCATTTAACAACTGCGTGTTAATATTTTCCCTGGTTTCCCGGGGGCAGGGGTACCCCGCCTTGCGAAAACGGACACTACGTTTTGGTTTACTAGACGCAGCTTATTAGCAACTTTACACTGGATAACTACATTGCCTGCAACAACTTTCAATACTTGATTGTGGCGCCAGATGTACATCTGCTACGAATTGGGACAGGCAGAAAGTACACGACGCAAAGTCCCTCGATTCATGTGACACGAACTGCAAACATCAGAATCGCTGTATCATCACAACTTGAGGTTACTAGCGTTTTGTAGGAGATTAGAAATAGATGGCAGAAGAAAGATATAGAAAGACGTTCTATAGATATAAAAAGAAGTCATGCAATTTTGGTCGGTTCAACTGAATTTCACGTTGTCTTAGTAGTAGCATCGCTTAAGTAACAGCAACAACAATTTGCTTCTCCTTTTTGAAACTTCTAATTTCCCCGATCACCATGTCTTTTTTTCCTCTTGCCCCTTCTTTAGGGTATGAGGTATGTGTCGATCTTCCAATGCCAGATGGATGGGTTTGGGTTTCTCCTATTTATCACATATATTCTGAAACAAGATGTTGCTTCTTTCACTGCTTCTATAGCAGACTAATTCGTGAAAGGTTTAACTTCCGGCTGATACATGCGGATTAATTCTTCAATTCAATCCGTTCTTTTTAACCTAAATGTTCTTTAATAGGGATGAGAGAGCAGGTTGCAGGTTTTCTTGCATCAGTGTAGAGTTCAACAGTTGATAAACACTGAGAAGATCAAAGTAAATTGCGTGCGCAATCTCAAATGGCCCAAAAGACGATGTACGAAACCACATTTAAAACACCAGGCCTTAAAGTTACCTGGGAGGAATGTCCAATCAATAGCATAATTTCTTTTAGTGCAAATTTTTGTACTTCTGTGCCTCGATGCCGATCAGACAACGAAATTCTGTAATGTCTTCTGGGGCTTTTTTACCGAATTTTCTTTTGATAATTAAAAATATTATATTCGCAATGCGAACGTGTATGTTTTGACAGAACCCTTACACATCGATAAGCTTCTTGGTTTTAAATGTAATCTCGACCATAAAAAGAGGCTTCGATATTGTCGTAAAAATTCTTCGGTATCGACTTTCGATTAGATTAGAATAGAAAATGTGAATGTAAGAAGAACAAGTTGTTCGTTTGTTTCTTTCCATAAGCACTAAGCTCAATAGTATTGTAATAATAAATAATGAACTCAATTATTGTCATTATAAAGAAACATAAAAATTATAATAGTAATGTAATAAACATTATGTTTAAAAGTATTTTTTTTTTACTTCTGTTCACCAGAGACAATGTATATTGCAGCTAATGCGCAAGGGACTACCCTGTTACGGACCAGATTTATAGACGCTAACCGTCTGGGAAGTCGAGCACCAAGATGCTTGTTCACATTACATTTAAATTTCTGCATGTCGAAGAAACAGGTGATTAGTAGGAATCCTAGAAGTAAGCGGTTCAAGGAATGAAGATATTAGAGTAGAAAATCTTCCTACGTTTATGTGCCTCTACTTTAAAGGGGTGGAATTTTGCTGTTAGTCAGGCGGTTCGCGGTAATTTTCGTTAAAGGGGCTACAAGTGCAGTAAACTCATCGAAGCGCATTTCGCGGAAACATATGTAAAAGAAACACAACATTACGACGATGTAACAGGGCTGGATGTTTGCAAATGGTTCGACATCTATTAGGTTTTACATCTTTTTTTCACCTTTTCCAAAAGGGGGAGGCTAGTAATTGATGCACATGTTCAAATTTGTGAACAATAGTTTATGTATGGGCGAATCGAATGCTGGCTTTATAAAAGTATTGGATACTGGCAGGGGTTAACAGTTTCCTATCTCGGTAGAAGCGCTTATCTTCTTTGTAACAAAATAAGCAGTATCTTCTATGTACTTATCTTAATTATTCTTACTTTATAATGTCATTTGAGCTACAAATATTGTCGCTTTAGATCTACACAAAACTTAAAGGTATTCTCGTTCAAGAGACACACTTTACTAAAGTTAAATGCTACAATGAGTATTAGGATATAGATACAATATATCAGTGTACATAAGGGTATGCGTGTATGATAACCTATAAATAATATAAATATAAATCGTAGCTGACTGTGGCTAAGTGGATAATGACACGGACTGACGACCTGGGTGTGCTAAGTTCGAATTCTAACGATTCTCTAATACCACTTTCACTTATGGATGTTGGTCCCACCTGCAAGAATACCGACAACAGAATCGAACCGATCAACAAATGTGGGGAAAATTCAGCTACCCCAAAAGTGGTACATCTGATTAGAACAAAAACTAAAATTGCATCAGTGTATAAATGTTTCTTTCTTACATGACTGTGGACAGAAAAGATTAAGTGTTGAATCAGAACAGATACTACACTTTTTTCCTAGCCGCAAGGCAAGAAAGACAAGCGTCAGAATTAACCAGATAAAAACTGTGCTCTTCCAATGTTATCAAATCGGCTAACTTAAATTTACGATGTAACCTGTTGACATAGTCAATGCAATTGCTTGTCTTTCCATGTTCAATTTCATCTCCTCATCCGGTTTCACTGTTTTCTGCAGATGTCCCATCTGTTGTGTCTTTTGCATCTGTACCGTGCTTCGCTGTGTTATGTCGTATGTGTTTCCCTAGTCCTTTATTTACAGCGTCTAAGTAGTCGTCAATAATTATGAGATCCTTTTCTCATTTTCTTTTGAGAAACTCAAACAATATAATCCATCGAGTTTCAAGTTCTTTGTACATAGTTATTAGTATCCTTTATAGTTTTGTCTAGTTAATGAAGGGTCCTAAGTATCTCACTATTTGTACTGCGAACGTGTTTATGTATTTTATTAGGTATTTGCAATATAATTCAGTTTCAAGATGTGTTCTCGTTTTGGTGAGGTATTATCTTTTTATATTAGGTGTTTTATCTATGCTTGTTGGAATTAAGGTGGTTAACTGGTTCAAGACACGAACTGACGACCTGCGTGTGCCAAGTTAGAATCCAGTTCATTACACAGAAAAACGTTCACTTAGGATGTTGGCAACCTTCACGTAAGAACCCGATTTATTTCTAGTAATAATTATGACTAGAAATATATCAAGGAAACCAATGACAACAATAGAATAATCTGATTCATAAGATATGAATGAATTATCTATGCTTGTTTGAGGATGTTCGTTTCCGGTAATGCCCATGTATATGCAGCTATCGCGTTCATTTAATGCTATCATAGTTTCTTGAGTAAGTAGCCTTATACCTTTCTTTGTTATCAAGTGTTCCCTTCATCAGTAGTAGTCGAATCTAATACCCACGTCGTGACTAAAACTCAGCGCTTTAAGAAATCAAACTAGCATCTATCAAATGTTTTATTTTTATTTTTAAACATTTCTTTCTAAACAAAAAAAAACAATGTTTATTATAACAATTCACCTACAAAATGTAATCATTCATAACCTGTCAAAACATACAAGCCTAGAATTCCGGACGCGCTCAAATCTCTTCACTCACATTTCATTGGTCAACTCTATTCCACTTAACATAATTGAATGGTAACCACAACCACCATTATTATTGACATACGCATTATTTGTCACCACATTAATTCCTGTGACAGAAAAACAAGATATCGTCGGTCCGTGTAAACATAACACTGAAAATTAAGTTGTAATTGTTAGTCAATATATTTAATTGGGTTTACTTTCGGCAGTTTCGTAAATCTCGCTTGCCTTATTTTGTCCTTTAGTCGTCACATTCCATGAGCGATATTTCCGACAAAGGGGGGAGAATTGCTGTTTTCTGCGTCGGAAGCTATCCATGTAACACCTATCGTTGACTAGTTTTTGACCTTGGAGTGGTATTTATTTTAACTCCTTACATCAAGTAGCTTCCTGCCTTGTCTGGAGCGATTTCCATAGAAAATTAAATAACTAAAGGACACCCCAATAAAATTAATTTAATTTCTACAAAAGTCATATTTATATAAAAAGGTAATAATTTAGATAAAAAAAGCAATCGACATGCCCTTTTAGAAAGAAAAAATAAAGTATTAAAAAAACTCGTGGAAAATGGTATAATTTTGTACTTAAAGGAAACTGGTTGAAGTAGGAGATTGATCTTGCTATTCATTAAATGAACATACAGCTAGTACGCAATATATAATTTAAATACATTAACACAACGACAAAAGGCACGTGCAGACAGGGGCGGTGCCAGACTTTCGTGTATGCCCGGGCGAAGGTTCGACTAAAAACGTTATGCACGAGCAGACATACGTTTATGTAGCGCCACGTTTACAGAATAATGAGCTTTGAAGCCATTATTATCTGTTATAAGAAAAAGGAACAAAGCGCCATTACTTAGGCATTCTCGCAAATCTAACCCTAACGTTATTAAGTAAATTAACGTGAAAATATTTGGTTTAGTTTGCTCGTTTTCTTTTATGGCATATCAACCCTTGTCGGGTTATTTAATACCAAATCCGCTCATTTTGGTAACAGTTTTTCGGCTACAAGTTTTATATATCTTCAAATATTTATTCATTTGTGTTTTGTTTGGTTATTTTGAAGAGGAAAATTGTTTGTTTTTTTGGTGATAGTTTTTATGCTTCAAGTTTTTCATATGTTCAGGTATCTATTCATGCTGTTTGGTTGAGTGAAATGGGGGGAGGGAAGGATGGAGAGGGAGGAAATTGCTTTTTGATTGGGATTTTGTAGAACATGATTGGGTTTTGCAAAGAAAAAAATACAATAAAACATCACTGTTTGATGCATTTTTAGTCAGAAAGTCAATAACTTCAGATATCCTGATCTAGTAGCGCCAGTATGTTCTATTTGACCCATAGATGGGGCCCTTACAGTTACTACGACTCCAGGCCAGAGAGGGCATAGGAGCAATCGCAACTAAGGGGCAACTCCACATTCCCCGCAGCTCCCAAGTGGGGACGTCACCACTGGATGTCTTTTAAGGTCATACCCAGGACCTGAAAATATTTAAATAAAGAAATAGTTTTACTACTTTTGAATTCAGTCGAACAAAAGTATAATTTTTTATTTGTAGGAAACTTGTTGAAGTAGGAGATCGATCTTGCTACTCATTGAACGGGCATTTCTTATTTAGACAGAAATATATATGATTAGCGGGACCCTGTGAAGATTCCGTGGTGATTTATACATTAATCTGTATAATGTACTGTTAATAATAATAATATTCTGATTGAAATATTAAATGTCTCTCGGTCAAAACTATAAAGAAAGAATGACTTCTTCCGTAAAAATAATTTGGCATTGTCAACTAAATGTTGTTTTTTTTTAATAAAAGAACGAATATGTATCTTTATTTATTTATTTTATGTTTTTTTAAATTGTAGCAATCTAATTCGTGTTGAAACAATAAATTATATTTTTCCTTCGACTGAAAAGATAATTGTCCGTAAAATATTCTTCAAATAAATAACATACATTTTACTTTTTTATTATTATTTTAGTCGACGGGAGGACATAGTTTAACATAAAGTAAAACTCAGAATTGTTTACGATAGCGACATCTGATAACTCACCCATAACGATGTTATTTTTCAAATGTGTGTGATAGAAATGCCATAACGTATTTTTACATAGATCCCTTTAGATTGTTCACAACTAGATCACGTTGGCAGACTGGTTAATCGTTATATCATTGAAGTTAAGCGACGATGAGCCTAGTTAGTACTCACGTGGGTGACAATTTAAGAGATATGAAGTGCTGTAAAGAAACACTTCACCGAGGTACATAAATAGATAAAAAACTTTTGATGGGTGGTAATTCTGGGGAAATGAGGTGCTAAATTAAAACTTCAACCACGCTGCAACGTAATGACAGGGCAATGGTCAGATGGATCTGTTTGGTGAGGCCTGAACAGTACGTTTCTTTTGAATCCCTGCTCTCACAGGTCGACTTGAAAAGCCTTACGGACATCATGCGGAAAAACAGACTGCGTTGGTTGGGTCACATTGAGCGTAGCGATGGCTGGATTGCTAAAGTCCGAAAGTTGAATGTGCCAGCAGAGAACATCACCACTGGCAGACCCAAGTTGACTTGGGAGGACGTAGTCAAACGTGATAGGAAGGCCATGGGTATGGATTCCATCAAACCTTGCCAAAGACAGGAGTGGAGAGGAAGACTTAGATTTCGAGACTAGACAATCAGGCCCCACCCTCATCAGAGGATTAATTGTGGCCTGATTCAACAAATAAACCGGTTGATGATGATGATCATGACCCAGGTAACTAAATAGGTAAAACTCTGCTGAGTTATTATTTTGAGTATATGAGGTGCTGTAAATAAACACTTCGCCCAGGTACATGAATAGATAAAAACTCTGATGGTGACTATTCTTTAGATATGAGGTGCTATACATAAACACTTCGCCCAGGTAACTAAGTAAATACTAACTCTGATGGGTTACTATTTTTAGATATGAGGTGCTTTAAATAAACACTTCACACAGGTGAATTAATAGATAAAAAACTCTGATGGGTGACTATTTTTTTAGATATGAGGTGCTGTAAATAATGATTAATATCTCGCTGATTTACCGAGTTGTTGACAACGGTCGTGTAGGCTGGGACGTTGAAATATTAGTTTGAAATATAACTCGTGCTCCACTGACGATTCACATGAGGATAAGACTAATACGTACGTAGATTAAAAACAAATATTTGTAATTAATTATTTGCCGCCTCCAAATGTAGGTTGATCGTTGTATTGAAGAGTATAAACACCTCCTTCATCGTTGTTTCAATGCAATGTTCCTCTCGATTGTAGAACACTTTACGACAGCTGCCTTTAAATAGGACTAATGTCTCACCTATTTATTGAGTTGTTGTGGGGCATGGGAATTTTAGTTTGAAATATAACTCGTGTTCCAGGGCTTGAATCCGGCGACCGGTGTGAATTATTCTTCTCTACACTGACGATTCCCGTAAGGATGAAACGTATACGTATGTAGATAAATAAATATTTATATTAAATTATATATATATATATATATATATATATATATACGCGCCCAAACTCTAGTATATATTATATATTAGATAAGTGTTAATACGTAGTTAAAGCAAAATAAATTGTTTAGGGCTATTAAAAGACTATTCAACGCCATTGATACTGTTTAACGATTCATTTAATATATTATCGCTTATGTTTGAATTCATGTTTTAAGACATGACATAATTCATACATCTATGATCACGTCAAAGCTATAGTTATTTTGTTAAAGTAATGTTTTAAGATCTACTTGTGCGAAAATACAGATAGTGTAATTCGTAGAACATCAGACTGAAGATCTTAAGATTTCAATTTCGATTTTCGTTCATGGCATCCACTTTACTTGTTGGCGATTTATTATTTAGTATTCATGCAATATTTTCCATTTCTAAAAGAAGTTAAGTTATATTTTTTTTTCAATTGTGACAGAAAGACAGACAGACACACAGAGAGAGAAAATACATTGAAGACATTGCCAAGGCTGCCGCAAAGAAGGTTGGCTTCCTCTACCGTGCTAGTAAACTCCTCACACCTGACATTATCCTGTATCTCTACAAAGCCACCATCCGCCCATGCATGGAGTATTGTTGTCACATCTGGGCTGGTGCATCATCTACTAGTCTCTCCCTCCTTGACAAGGTCCAAAAAAGAATCGCCAACCTAATAGGTACCTCACTGTCAGCGAAGCTCCAGCCTCTGTTCCATCGCCGCAATGTAGTATCCTTGTGCTTGTTTTACAAATACTTCAATGGATTATGCTCCGATGAATTGGCTACTCTGGTGCCCCCTCGACGTAAATTCACTAGACCAACTCGACAATCAACTAAATCTCATTCATTCACTGTGGAGGTCCCCAGATGTCGGAGAGCCTTCTACTCAAATAGCTTCTTTCCTCGTACTGCTGGCCTCTGAAACTCCCTCCCTGCTCCCTGTTTCCCCACCA
Organism: Sepiola atlantica; assembly: GCA_963556195.1. Classification (NCBI taxonomy): domain Eukaryota; kingdom Metazoa; phylum Mollusca; class Cephalopoda; order Sepiida; family Sepiolidae; genus Sepiola; species Sepiola atlantica. The sequence goes on from OY744533.1 coordinate 79,559,039, forward strand.
GTACAGACATGCAGAAATTTAAAACTAATGTAAACAGACACCTCGCTGGGCTGATCCCAATCTAGGTGACCGCCCCCTATCTTCTCCCATTTTCTTTTTCTCAGTAGCCCCTTACGTCTACAGTGGCGGCCTGCCTTGTTTGGGGTGAACTATGTTAAAAAAAAAAAATTTTTTAATGCGACTATATTATGAGTGGATTTCGTATATGTCCGTATCCGAAACTAGACTATTACTGCTATTATTAAACTGGATTGGCTATATGTCTGTCTGAATGCGAAACTGTACTATTGCGTTTATTATTAATGGAGATTTCGTATCCGTCTGTCTGAAGCCAAAACTATACTATCATTTTTAATGTACTATTGAACTATATTAGACTGATCAATGCAGGGAGTTATTGTGAGCCCCTCCTCCCAGGAATTACCTCTCTTTTTGGCGCTTGGTGTAGGGTATGTTCCTTCATCATGGCACAATCTTTTAAGGCATTTGCTTCTCTTTTTGTTGGGGAAGAGTTGTGAAGTATGTCTTCTGTTGTCACGATACTATCCTCCCAGGCATTACGTCCTCTTTTTTTGGGAGTAGTGTATTAACTGTTCTGTTGTCATAGGAAAATCCTCACACGCATTACATTCTTAGTTGGGGATTGTGTAGTATGTGTTTTGTTGTCTTGAGACCATTCGCCCAGGCATTACTTCCTCCTTTGGGGGGAGGGGCGGTGGGCGTACGTTTAAATTAAATTGTCACAATCCGATGTTCATTAGTAAACTCAACACTAACATTATATATATACTAGAAAAGGTATGCAAGGAGCATATAACTCGTTTAAATAATGTACATTTCATTAGGTTTTCCTAACTTTAAACAAGAGAGCGATCTGTGTTTCTGTATTGATACAAAAAGTGTAACTCTGTCTAGTAAAACATATATAAATAGAAATCTGGCGTTTTTTTTTAAATGGCACGAAATTCTAAGACACAGGTGCGCTGGAAACAGCTTTAAAAAAGATAAACGAATAAAAAAAATAAATACATAGAAATAATATCCTTTTAAGCGGACAAAATATATGTGACTAAAAAAAAGACAGTAAAATTTACTTTAGGTTCATGTTTTCTTTTTCGGTTTTACCGGAAACTCTTTTTATTATAAAAATGAGTTTTATGGTCTCCGATTTTATGTGTGTAAACAACCTCTTGCCGCATATTTTATTCGTCTCCCCTTTTTCTTTCTTCAAACAAATATAAGTCAATTTGAGCCCATCTTACCTTACATAGCGCAAGAGGTTTAACTACACTTTCTTTCAGTCGCGGTGACATTGCACACGTATTGAATGTCAAAATGTTTCATTCTAATTGATAACATTAATTCCTTTCTCTGTCTAGAATCTCTCACGCTCCGACTAAGATTCCTTTACGACTTCTGGGTCAACTTTTATTTGCTTTTTAATCATTTAAATAATATTGGTGATTTTCTTTTTCATGAAATTTGAGTAAACGCCTCTTTTATTGAAAGAAATCCTAACGCTATGAAATCGAATCTGTAATTTGATTTCAGTTAAATAGCTAATACTTGGAGGCTTGGCTCAACAGTAACGAAAGTCCATTCAGTCTGTGCGTTTAGTAATGAAAATATATACTATTTTTATCTATAAACAAGCTTATGTTTCTAAATCTTTTAGATGGAGATTGATAATTTGTATAATTTCGATTATTCGGACCACATTTCTCATCTTGAGTTTTAATTACAACGTTTCGGCCGCTATAACCTCCAGTATCCTTCAGGTGTATCTTTTCGAACTCGGGAATATTTCTGTCGAACTCGGGAATCTGGACGGAATTTCGAACGGAACCTTTTATTTAATCCACGTGGGTAGCCTGCTCTCGTTCCGTCAGATATGACTGGGAAAAGTCTTCACTAATTCGCAATTCTTTGTATCGCCCGCAATGAGGATTGAACCTTAAATCTTCAAATGACTATCACAGTACTATATCTATATAGTACAAAGTAAACTTCACTTCTAAGTTATAGTCATCTGAAGGTTGAAGGTCTAATCCTCGGTGCGGACGATACGAATAATTGCGATTTACTGAGGACTTCTCCAAGTCATGGCTGACTGAACAAAAGCATGTAACTCCCGTTGATTAAATAAAGGGTTCCGTTTTAAATTATATCCAAATTCCTGAGTTCGACAGAAAGATTACCGAGTTCGAAAATATACACCTGAAGAAGGCTTGGGGTTACAGCAGCCGAAGCGTTGTAATGATAACACTCGAAATGAGAACAGTAGTCTGAATAATCGAAATTACATAAACACGCTTGTTTCCTCTTTTAAAGACTCGTCGGTGTAGATGTTACAGCGGTCTACCTACCGACTGGACCGAAGATGCAACTCATTGGGTAGTTTTGTTAACTCAACGTCGTTAACTTATCGACCGCAAATCAGCTGCGCGATTGAGATGTGTAAATACGGTTTTAATATAACCTGTACTGTAGATCCACAGTGTCCAACCAATCAGAGAAAGGAACTATGGTGTTCCTACTAGGGCGATATCATTATTTTCTCCCAATCAAAGTTTCCTCTCTTTGTAAAGTGTATTATAATAATTTTCTAGAATTATTGTTATCTACAGATAAGCTTGTTTCATCTTTTAAAGCTTCGTCAGTATAGAATTTACAACTGGTCAACCTAGCAACGGTCTTGAACTTATAGTTAATAAATAAATAATCTAAATGAAAAAGAAAAACTGAAAATTGTTTATTTAATCATCGAGGTTAGGGTTAGGCTTAGGGTTATTACGAAATGGTATTTCATGAATTAAGTTTTATGGCAGGTGCTCGACTGAGCTGAAATCTATGGTCTTCCCTTGTAAAACATTCGCAACTAGAACCCGCCTAGCTACTTCAACTGTCAATGATTTCCCTTTTTCCCTCTGTGTTCCCAAGACAGTACGAAACTTCCATGGGCAGAGTTTTTTTCCTAGAATTGCCTGACTGTGGAACAAAGTGTTGCGAGCCTGCTTTCCAGCTGACTACAATATGGTCGTCTTCAAGTCCCATGTAAACAAATTATTGTTGAGCCGTTGACAGTAGAAATTTATAAAGTATACATATCACTATAATATATATATATATATATATATATATATATATATATATATATATATATATATATATTGTTGAACTGTCCTGGTAAATAATCCATTTCTGCTCTGCTACAACCATCGTGCTGATGATCGCGATGTTGTCTCACCGTCCATAAGTCAAATTCTTTAACCTTTATCCTCGACTGGCCTTTGGTGTAAAGCGGTGAGCTTTATTGTAAAAAAAAGAAACTTTTTCAAGATGTCTGACGCAGAAATTAAAATATTAGTTCAATCTTAAACATGACAGACCAACGAAAATAGAATTTCAAAATTAACCGTGACAGACTTATGATAGAGATAGTTGAACGTGTCTAAAATAACAGACCGTGAACTTAGCCATGAAAATGTGTTCTTCTACTTCACACTTTAAGTTTACGGACGATATTACATATACAAAGTTAAACGATTGTCCAATATCGTCATCAGGAAGAAAGGGATGAAAATAAAACAAATTTACACAAAATAACTTTTACCAAACGCAATAAAATTCAATCTTCTATCGACTCTCATAGATGTTGTGCTTTTGAACTTTTTAAAGTGTTTGTTGTTGTAGATGTTTTATCGTTGCCACGAAAAGTTCTAAAAAAATAAAAATGGTCGACTAATGTGACGATTCGATGTCGTGTGTTTAACGACTGAAAAATCGAAAACTAAACAAAATTACAACTGAAAACTGTCACTAATCGGTCAAATATTTAATTTTCGACCGATCTGTATATTTTAAATATAGTGAATCTGTCCTTAGGAGCTAATTTATTCATTAAAAAAAACTTTTCACTATACCAAACCATTCAATCTCAGGTGGCCGATATTTTTTTTTTAAGTTTTCTACGCTGCGATACAAATTCTCACAAAAAAATACATTTTAAAAAAGTTCCAAATGTGAAAAGCTACGCAGATCGATAGATTACATTTTCTTGCGTTTGGTGAAAGTTATAATTTGTAAAATTCTTACGTCACCATTTTTACTTGTAAACTATACTGCAAAATCGCCCAAAGTTAATAAAATCTTTCTTCTTGGATCATCCATCAATTTATGATGAATCATATTTTTCTTAAGGCTTATTTTATATGCAGCACACCAAACCTGCACATAGTCCGTGGGACTCCACTAACTGGAACAGTTCTGCTATCCTATTGTCAAATATATATTATTGACTGCAGCCAATAATGGGACTCTATTAACTTCAGCCATACTGTTCTTAGAACAAGATCATCAGTTTCTCGGCGAGTGAATCTGGAACTATTGCTATCCATGAGAATAGCAGAATTTGCATTCTATATTTACTCCTCTGAATCCGCTGTGTTCTGTCAATCTGCATATTAGCAGTTTAACCTCGAGTAGGGTGCAGCTTCTCAAAAGACGGTTATTCACTATGGAGAAGTCACATGCTGCTGAGCTTCATGCACACCTGTAGAGAACACATATTGAGGCCAATTCGGAAAGCTATTATCTCTCTTTAAACTCTCTGATCTCTTAAAATCAGCAATATTTAATTTTTACAAAATGTAGATACGTTGATAGTTCTATAGACAGGAAGGCTTAAGATGTTATGAGTAGAATCACGTTAAAAGGTCGGTAATATCATCTGTGAGGAAAAGGCGCAAAATCCTTTGTTGTATAGTGAAATAACACACAGAATGCCAGCTCTCAGGATATTCGCTTGTTTTTCTGGTGCCGGATTATTTTTGTCTTTCTTTACTTCACCAATAAAATATAAGACGTTCGTTCCTAGTAGCAGCAGCAGTACTCGTCCCAATTCAAGTAAGTTGGAGTGTAAGCCCCCACACAAATAAAGCGGCGGCCGAAATAGAATAATGTTGCCGACGACAGTCAAAACACCCGCGGACGATGTTAGCAGCGTGGCGTCCAAAAATAATCTCTAGTGAGCAAAAATGGTACTCCTTTTATTCAATTTTTTTCAAAAATGGCAATCCTTTTATTCAGTTTTTTTCAAAAATTGCAATCCTTTTATTCAGTTCTTTTCAAAAATGGCACTCCTTTTATTCAGTTTTTTTCAAAAATTGCAATCCTTTTATTCAGTTCTTTTCAAAAATGGCACTCTTTTTATTCAGTTTTTTTCAAAAATTGCAATCCTTTTATTCAGTTTTTTCAAAAATGGCAATCCTTTTATTCAGTTCTTTTAAACAATGGCACTCCTTTTATTCAGTTCTTTTAAAAATTGACAATACTTTTCTTCAGTTCTTTTTTTAAATGGCACTCCTTTTATTCAGTTCTTTTTAAAAATAGCACTTCTTTTATTCGGTTCTTTTAAAAAATGGTACTCCTTTTATTCGGTTCTTTTCAAAAATGGCACTCCTTTTGTTCAATTCTATTTAAAAATGGTACTCCTTTTATTCAGTTCTATTCAAAAATTGCACTCCTTTTATTCAATTCTTTTCAAAAATGGCACTCCTTTTATTCAGTTTTTTTCAAAAATTGCACCTCTTTTTATTCAGTTCTTTTCAACTGCCAAAAGTACCAATTTTGCATAATCACGACGGTCGCCTCGAAATCAAACTGTTCCAGGTTCGCTCTCGCGTGCAGTCACTGTTTCCTTGCAGCGGGCACATGCTAGTCGTGGCCGCTTCTCCCTTAGTCTCTCCGCACCGTTAGAACAAATAAACAAGTTATTCAATTTGCTAGATGTACTGTAACGTATAGTGAGTTCAGATAAAAGAACATTCAAGAAAGCGGCTAGCTAGCTATATAAAGGATTGTGCCTGACATATTTAATCAGCTCTGCATCCACGGTTTTCATACTCGCCAAGGATTTATTCTTCAGCTCTTAACCCTACAGACGGGTGGTTCCGTTATGGATCACGACCTTTTAAATCATGGTGACGTATGGTCCGGCTTCGTCTTAGGAGAATCATCCTCACAGGCGTTACATTCTCTCCTTGTAATATTGGTAGATTATTGTCAATTGCCTGAGGCGCACTAACGGAAAATACTATCGGGTCTCTTCCTGGATATTTTTGCAGAGTTAGAATGTGTCTTCGAAAGCTCTGGATGCTTCTCCACATTCCGACCGTCTCCCACACTTTTCTCGATGGAAAGGAAGTAAGTGAATAGCTTTTATTATCAGTTGTTATTGCGCATCTCCTGTCGAACGGGCGTGAAAAAGAATTAGTGAAGGTTTCTCATTGCGAGTTTACTTCCTCGCTCACTCTTCACTGAAACAAAAACCCAGAATAAATAAACATCTGTATTTCCAGCAGTTGAACTAAAGTGTGTTCCCCTGCCTGAACAGAGTATAAACTGTTAAGTAGATCAGCTTCAAATATCATCCCAGTGAGAACAAAAAGAGAATAAGCTACCCATAATTTTAAGTAATATATTTTAGCGTTTATGCGTTGAAATGATTTGCAAAATGGAAAAAGTTACTTCAGTATAATTAACAGGGTTTAAATTAAAACAGATTATAAAAAAACAGATAAGCTATGCGAGATCTTTAATAAATAAAACATTTATATTTCTTATCAAATATTTCGATGTACACATGCCTTCTTCAGTTGTTATAATGATGTTTTTCTTAGTTTTCATTGTAATTTTAGAAATACGGAATCTGACCCAAAATGTTGAAACATAATTGATCATAAAGAGAAACAAAAGGTTAGAAAGAAATTAAAACAAAAACAGTGCATAGCCCGCTGCTCACAATTAATGTTATAAAAGTCAGTGTATGAATTCTATGTTATTGTCATATATATAGTGTTCGCCAATGAGCTGGGAGATCAGAGTTGTTCGATCCTCGTTCGAGTCATACAAAAGACTACAAATATGATACTTTATGCTTCCTTGAAAAAATCTAAGCATTATAAGGAATTAGTTGCGCCCACCCCTACACTTTAGTGTAGTAGCCAATTAAAAAGGAACCTTTGGGTCGCTCTCAAGTATGATCGACAATATACTCTTACATTTTAATTCCAGGTTCATCTATCGTCTGATACTAAAGGTAGATACAGATTGCTACTTTAATCATGTAACATAAAAGAATGTTTAAGTTTACGGCAGTTTGAAAGTTAGCAATGACAAAGAGTATTGTTAGACGTTGCTAAGTATGGCTCTATGTAGATATTCCAGCCAGACACAACTTAAAAATAAGGAAATTGATCCATAATTAGTATATCTTATGTATAACATAAAATGAAATTTACCCCTAGAACAATTCCAGATATTGGCTATTAAACAAAAAAAAATGCATAAAACCTTCTCTTTCGTCATTCGTTATCGACATCGATTGGTTGTATTATGCAAAAGTTAGTCAACTCACCGTTTTCTGTTTTGATTACTAACGTGATAGCATGAGTCGGAGTGGATAACACTATCTCAGTTTCAAATACTCTCACTGCTATCAGAATCACTATGTTCAAATATTTTGTAAGGTACATACATTTTCGCTTCACCGCTTGTAAGATATATACTTAACGTTTGGTTTATATAATCTTGAGTTTCCTTCTTCGTGAGGTCCAGTTTCCTGCCATATGAAATATATCTACACCGCATGGTTAACCCAGCCCCATAAGTAAACAACTACCACAAAACTCAGAAAAACTCTATGCAACAAAAAATAGGGTCAATAGATCACATTAGCAGTAGTATATACGATTAATTTAATTGATTTATTTTCAAGTCTTATAGTTAAATTGTACAGTATATTATATGTTATTTAATGCCTAATCCAGTCATCTGTCGAAAAGTTTGCATACTGAAAGGTTTTAATATTTTTAAATATGTATTTATCGTCTATGATTTTACTAGTCACGTATAGTGTAGCCCTGTGTATACAAGAGGATTTACCTTCATCAGTGGCGTGCAGAGAGAAAGGAGAGGCGGAGCGTCGACTTCAGGCATGTAAATTGAGAGGACCATCTAATCGTATTCAAGCCATCTCCCTTTCACATAATATTTCTCTGTAATATGACGTATATTTAATTCATTCTGGTAGTCAATCAAAAAGTTGGCACTAGGCATCATGAGAATATAGGAGACCTCTACAACTCACCGGCCTCCATGTCATATCAAGAACGGGTTCTATGTAAGCCACACATGTAACTGACAGGTAATAGTACGGCCAATCAAAGTGGATATAACAGTAATGGTTCAGAGGAAAGAAAGGGTGACTCAACACGTCTTAAAGCTCTATAATTAGGGTATTTCGTCTGGATGTACGTTAATGATATTCATAGGAAACTGATTTAATGTTACTTAATTAAAATTCCTATTTTTTTGTTATATCAAAAGGGTTAAACATTTCGAAATAAAAACGGCTGTCGTCATAGATCAGACATTTAATCATTCTGGTAATTATTGGCCGGCTTACAAGCAACATCATGCATTGGTGGTCAGTAAATACTTCCACGTTATTTCGTTTTGTTGTCTGCAGTCTTAGGAGTTTGATATTTATATGCAAACACAATTTACTTGATTAATGAGGGTTTTGCTGACACTTAGTTGACAAAGCCCATCTCTCTCTCTCTCGCACGCTGGCTCTCTCTCTCGCTCCCTCCCTCACTCTCTCTCTCTCTTCATACAAGTACGCAAGGTTATCCCCTTTCTTTGATTACAATTAGGATTAGGAAAACTGAAATACATTTACATTTTATAACTATATATATATATATATATATATATATACGGTTAATACAACAAAAGATATAAGAGGCGACTAATATCTTTAATTAGTGAACATCCGGATAAAACTGAAGCTCAATATACTGGATAGAGCATCAATAGCATTCGATGAAGTGAAAGAATAAAATAAGGTGCGAATCAAATTTTATTAGAATTCAATGTTCAAGCAAAGTACTTTAAAATCCTTAACTCATGAGTTTTCAAAGAAAATCTTCTCCTCAGAGGACCATTGCCGCACTGACATTACTGCAGGTAATACAATTAAACTTTGAAAATATAATTAAAAAAATATATAAAAAATACATGAAAGTATATAAAACATCAAATATTGAATTCTAATAAAATTTGATTCGCACCTTATTTTATTCTTTCACTTTATCTAGTGCTATTAATGCTCTATCCAGTATATTGAGCTTCAGTTTTATCCGGATGCTCACTAATTAAAAATATTAGTTGCCTCTTATATCTTTTGTTGTATTAACCTTATATATATATATACATATATATATATATATATATATGTGTATATATATATGTATATATATGTATATATATGTATGTATATATATATATGTATATATATATGTATATATATATTTATGTATATATATATGTATATATATATGTATATATATATGTATATATGTATATATATATATGTATATATATATGTATATATATATGTATGTATATATATATATATACATATATATATATATATGTATATATATATGTATATATGTATATGTATATATGTATATGTGTATATATATGTATATATATACATACCTATATGTATGTATATATATATATATATATATATATATATATATATATATATATGTATGTGTGTGTGATGGTGAGTGTACAGGGTAATCTCCTAAACTAATGAACAGATCATTATGCATTTTTAAATATATATTCTAAAATAGACGCTGAGTAGCATGTTCCATTACTTTTAGGGGTGCTCATGTGTCAAGATTTTAAAAATAAATTTTCCAAATTGTTTATGAACTGATCATTATGAATTTTGGATTATATACTAGGCAACCAAGCCGGTGACATATGATTTTTTTTGTAAACTTCACAATATAGGTGGTGCGCCTACGCAAACACGTCCCAAACATTTTAATCTCTTAAACTAATGTACGAATCATTCTGAAGTTTGCAATACATATTATAAAAAACAACAACGAGTGACATAGGCACAGTATTTTTCGTAAATATTAGCATCTAGGGGGATGCATATACATGAATTTATATTTATGTTTTTTTTTCATGAAACGATCATTAAGAATGTTGGAATATATATTATCGGCAAGCCGGTGAGTAACATGGGCACATTGTTTTCTTTTGTAAACTTTATGATTTAGGGGTGCGCCAACCCAGACATGCACCTGCCATGTCTTTTTTAATAAGTTTAATAAAAATAATGTACAAAGAAAATAATTGCTCTGCATCATTCTTTTAGTTGTATTAAGTACTACATTTTTAAAAGGATCGATGTATCGCGTAAGCATCAATAATGTGCTTGGTAAAATCCTAACCTATGTAACCTATTATTATGAATTGTGGAATATGTATTCTAGGCAACAGGAAACTAACTTCGGCACATTACCTTTTTTAAAACTATTCCATTAAGAAGAGGGGATGACACCGAAAACGTACTATACTCACCCAAAGAAAAAACTAAACACTCATTTAAAATTTAAAACTAATCCTATATTAATTGTTAATGCCTGTCCTGGAACGGATATTCTACTAGTGTATATATATATATATATATATATATATATATATATATATATATATATATATATATATATATATATATATATTGAAAAAACCATAACAATGGTGGTGTCAAAATAAATAACATTTATTTTAATCTTTGTCTTCGAGAATTACAATTCTCCTTGTCAAAGTGTGTTTTTCTTTGTCTTCTTCTTTTTCTTCGTCGTCCGATGTAATTGACTTCTGGGTCAGAAAATCACGTTATGTTGCGCCAATTTGAATTAGAAAGGGTGAAGAAAAAGAAGGAGACAAAGAAAAACACTCTTTGACAAGGAGAATTGTAATTCCCGAAAACAACGATTAAAATAAATTTTATTTATTTTAACACCACCATTGTTATGGTTATTAAAAAAATATATATGATACTATTACGAAACAATTGTTTAAAAAATATGTATAAATACCCTTTCTAATATATATATATATATATATATATGTATATATGTATATATATATATATATATATATATATATATATATATATATATATATATATATCACTTTACATACTTCAATTTATCGAATTTACCGAATTTACAGAGTTTACCGAATTATTATATGAACTCAATCTTGAATTTCACCGTTTCTTTCTGATTCGGTGTTTTTGTTATGACATCTTTTTCACTATTCAACAATATGCACTGGAACTTTTTGAAAATTGACCAAATTGGACTAAAATAAAACACAAATGCGCATAAGCATATCAAAATTTGAAAAAAATACCATTTGTGTGTAAAATTAGACACATAAATAAATTTATCGAAGTACATAAATAAAGAAGTTATTAAATATTATAGTGTTGCATTAATCTCCCATGGTCAATGGAATGCATATATATATATATATATATATATATATATATATATATATATATATATATATGAATAGATGAAAGGATAAAATAATCCGATGATATGAAACTAAAATGAAATAAGCGGAAGATCTAAAAAGCTCAACGTTTCGCCCAAATGGGCTTTGTCAAGAGCGGACGAAAAAATGCAAAAATGACAAAAAAAGTATTTTGTCATTTTTTGCATTTTTTCGTTCGCTCTTGACAAAGCCCATTTAGGCGAAACGATGAGCTTTATTTGTCTCCCGCTTATTCCATTTTAGTTTTATATATATATATATATATATATATATATATATATATATATATATATATATATATATAATTATTATTATTATTATTATTATTATTATTATTATTATTATTATTGTTATTATTCTGATTTTTTTTTAATTATTATTATTGTTATTATTATTCACATCCTCCAGACTAAGACACGCGCAGGTCTTCTAACACAATTTTGTTGTTGGTATTTACATGATGTGCATTTTTCAGACAGTTATTATACCGTTGTTGCTGTTGTTGTTGCTGTTGTTGTTGCATTAATAATGTTTGAGTTGTTGAACGTTTCAACTTCTTAGACGTAATATTGTTATTTATATACATTATATAAAAATTGTTATAGTAACTGATCCTTTTGATAATTTCTATGTTTCTCCCTATCTAATAATAGTAAACCAACAGTGATACGGGGTATAGGCGTAGAATATAGACTATAGATTTAAATAAGTGACGATAGGACATATGTTAATAAAATGCTAGAAGGAATGAGTGTCAAGAAGAATCTAATCAAAGAAATAACGAAAAGAAAAGCAGTTCGATAAAAAGCTGAGTGAAAAATACCAGAATATGACATTTCATTAAAACTCACACATAAGCTTGTGTGTAACTTCCCGGAGAGTTGGTAATTCAAATACTAAGCTGAGTTCATCAAAGACACGTAGATGACACTCATAACATTATTATGCAAATATAAAGTAAAATCAAATCTACTTGTTTGTTATGAAAATGCACTGAGATTGTAACAGGGATGCGAAAGCAGAGCAAATAAGATGGCAAGTTGTTATGTGTAATGTATGTAATGATTTACTTATAAGAATTGTTTTTTATATTAAACATACTTTAATCAACTCAAAATCTTACTCTCTCTTTTCGCTGGTATAGTGAATGTCTATTGCTATGCCCAGCAGACTGAGTTATGTAATTAGTTGAAACAAAGACAGCGACTTACTTTTCACATAATTATTCAATTGATTAATTCAACACAGGATCTTTTACAAGATGAGTGATTTATTCACATCTGCTGCACTTGATCGTCCAGTAAGCTGCAAAGTCAAGGGAGGGGAGGAAAGAGTCAATTATTTGTTTTAAGCGCATGCTTAATTATTTCATATTTTGTCAGACCATCTTAGAAACCCGTCTTGTTGATCCAAGCTCCCAGATTAGCAACTACCACTCACCCGATCAATTCAGATTTTTGTAGATATTCTAATTACATAAAATACATACTAAATATTCCTTAGTTTTGGGATTAAGTTATGTTTGAAAAAAATATCAGAATAATTGTTCTAATGTTAATTAAGTTACCAAGTGAGCAATCACATATGTCTCTCTATCACACCCACATTCTCTCTATCACACCCACATTCCTTCACTTTATGTTATTAGAACACTCGCTCTTATTTTATAAGCTATCTATTACTCTCACTTCCATCACTCTCTCACTTTCCTCTCTCTCTCGTCCTCTCTATCTCTTATTTCTAACACTCAACGGTAATAAAACTAAAATCGAGTTGAGATCTGGACTTGTTAAGGGGTCATGCGTTTTGATGGCAGTCAGTGTCCTTGGATACAAAACTTCTATGTGGAAATATATTTGTAATAAACAAATGCAATTTCAAGACCGCGCATTAAAATGTTGTGGTGTGTTCTCGAGATATATGTTTCGATTTTTATTAGTTGGGTGAAGTGACAGAGGATTGGGATGAGGTGCGGGGGAGATGTTACTCGGTGTCTATATCCAATAAGAACAAAAAACGAAGAAGTGCGATCTCACAGGTGCGATCGATTCTGGCTAAGTGCTTGTGCTTTTATGTGTTTATTTGCCAGAAGGTGGGTCACGTTTGAGAAAACAAAGAATAAAAATACACCAAAGAAAATACGAGATGGGTATTAAAACAATAGAAAAAAAAAGTAGAAAGGTAAGCGAGTGAAACAATCTTCAAGATGGAAGGAGTCATGAATGGATTACAAGAGAAAATCTATTAAGAAGGGAATAAACGGTTTTTACTTCGTAAAAGAAGTTAGCGTTCTAGGCAGTCGGTAATGCAAATGTAAACAGATATAAACACTATCATTCCCGTTACTTGGTAGCAAGGGGGAATAGCGTGAGGTAAAAGGCCCGATTGATCAAGTCGAGTTGCTAATCTCCAGGGATCGCCACACGTAATACAGCGAAAAAGCTGTATATGAATATATATATATATATAATATATATATATATATATATATATATATATATATATATATATATATATATATATATATATATATATTCTTTGTGGTACAAAACTTAATTATTGCTGTATACAGACCAGATTTATGTATTAACATGATGAAATTAAAACATAAGAGATTGAAAGGGCAAGCTCACCGGTTTCGAACCTCGCACAACAAAGCTAGATTAAGAGAAACAAACATTTGCTATGGGTATTATAGCGAGGAAAGGGAATACCTGGATATATATATATATATATATATATATATATATATATATATAAAGCATTTTTATGAATAAATGCGAACGTTTTTTTCATTTATCACTCCAATATTGCAATCAAAACGGGTAACTGTTGTTTAAATTAATAATTCAATAGAATATTTTGAAATATGGTATATATAGTACTGAAGAAAAGCATATAGACATTCAAATCTAATTTGATTACCTTTTAACAATCTATAATTAAGTAATGTTAGTTGGTTTTAATTTATATTTCTTGGTTATTTTCGTCTATATCTTCAATATTTTCGTCGATATTAACAGTAATTCACTGGAATAATTTAATTTTAAAAAATAATGAAAAACTTTCATAAAATATCAAAAGAAACAATTTAAATGAAACTAATATGTATTAGCTAGACATAAGAGTCTACAAAGAGGGGAAGGTGACCGCTCTTTCTCTCCCTCACTCTCTCTTTCTCTCTCTCCCTCTCTCTCTCTCTCCTTAGTTTTTCTCTCTCGCTGGGGAAGAGGAAGTGCATATTTTAAAACAATATAAAATTAAATTTAACGTTGTCCTCACTATTTCTCGTTCCCATCCTATCCCCATCTGTTTTTCTAGCGTTATATATATATATATATATATATATATATATATATATATATATATATATATATATATATATATATATATAGTACAGAAAATTGGGGATGTGGATGGCTTTACGGTGAGGAGAGAGTTTGCATGCTGGCGTTAGTTCGCATAACAGCATTTTGGGGGAATTCACACCTCCCAACACTGTGTACTAAACGGGAACCTAAATAACATCCCCACCACTAACCAACAACACCCGCTAACTAACAATAACCTTGATCTTACCCCTGAAACTCTGTTATCTTAACCTTACAATTCCAACTTCACTTTGCCACAGAGCTTGAGCATGCACATTCAAACTACTCCCGATACTACAAATAACACAAATACCACAATAACAACCCCATGCAAAATAGACACTTAAATTGGGGCTAGTGCATTTCCCATCAAGACCCGAATTTCAAACCATATCCACTCTTTCAAACACAATAACAACAATACTACTGGCACCTCTCTATTCAATTAAAAAAAAACTTTTACCGTAAAAACACTCCCTACTCCCTACATTGTTCAATATTAAATTAGTCACGATCCTACATTCCAGGATCCATTTTCTGCCAACTATGTACATTAAAAACATTTATGATAGCTACAGCAGCTAAAAGCAAAAGTATTATTAACTCTAAAAACGAACTTATCTCAAATTGAAGACACAAACGAAAATTTAATTACATCAATCTGATTACTCCCTCTGACACTCCTCCCAGCCAACAACCCTCTCTAATATTAGACTAATTCTTTAATCTGATAATGTTTTAACATTTTAACGCCTCATCTTTCCAACTTGACAACAAATCACCCCAATAACATAGCGTATTTCCCCTTCGCATCTAATAACTTTATTAACCCATAATACTTAACATAAATTAAGGACTACCGTTACTCTTCTCCACTCTACTAATCCTATACCCTTTTTCAATAATTAGCTAAGCCCTTTTCCATACTTAACCATTGCCCTTATTATCTCCCTTTGCATACAATCCATCTACTCTGTGGACACAGCGTTATACCGAAAATTATCTTCTCATATATCCCATAACTCACACTTTTAAATTGCGCTCCCCGGTTACTTCTATAATGGCCCATCTCCACTCTTATATCTATCTGTAATTCCAATACTCAATGTTATCACTTCGATTGCATAATCAACCCAATCACACCCCATAATTCTTATACTGGAATTCCTTTGATGCAAACATATAAACGCCGCTCCCAATCCTAACATCAGTAATATATTAAAGTATCTGAATAAGTCAAGGGTCTGATATTTAACTAACTGGGAAATCTATACATTTTTTAAACATTAAACTCTGAAATACTATAAATGTCCGGATAATTACATCTTAAACACGCAAATTCCAGTTTTCCAATTGTCTGAGCCCTAATTCCCTACTTGAACCATTTTAAACTTTCTGAATTATACATAATTTTGTCTAAAAAAATCCGTTGAAATACAGGGAAATCCCCCCCGAACTGTTTACTTATTGACCAGAAACGCTACTGTAGGAGCTTATTGAAACCCCACCCCAACTCCTAACTGACGTCATACCAGGCCTGGCAAATACACTAGCAGTAATTAAATTATAGTTGTGCTTGCAGACGAGTAGCTGTAACTAAACAAGCCCTTCTCCTACCCCATTCCGAGCATCAGCCATAATTTCCTCTGCTAAACCTTCTTCTCTAATCTCACAATCCTCTCCCACTTTTACTGGCCTCTTCTTCGACCAAAAAAATTTCTCTCAGACCTTAGGTTCGATCGAAATAGCTAACACCTTTTTCCAGTAATTCGGCCTACTTGAAATATATACAATATTTTAAACTCAGTTCCTTAATAGCTACTATCATTCGCGGTCAACGGAAGTATTTCAAAATTGCCATAATTCTCCAACTTACATCCTCATAAGTGCTGTTTATCTAAGGCTAAACTGGGCATTATTCTGTTGAATTTACTATATTTGACCAATCTCTAACGCAGTCTCCACAAAATTTATTTTTCCATCTTTAAATTTTTCGTCACCGGACACTTTGTCAACGGACATTTCCCCAACTGGACAGACTCTATATTTTGATAAACTTTTTATGTACACATTTTTACTTTCAATTACTTTATATTATTTCTTGAATTTTTTCAAATTTTGAATTTTGGCTATTCCCCTGCCAACTTATGTATCTATGTAATTCCTCTGATAATAAAATAAGATTTTAATCTGTGAAAAGCCTGCCTTAAGGAAAGAAAAATATTTTTTTATCGAGTACACCTTGCATTGAAAAATCGAAAATGAAATAGATTTGTTGTTAGCACATCTTTATCTCTCTTCCTTCATTTATTTTATAATTGCTCTATCTCGTATATTGAGCTTTAATCAGTTCACTATAGGTTACATTCTCTAAAAGTATACCTTCAGTCTCATATATATATATATATATATATATATATATATATATGTATATATATATATATATATATATATATATATATATATATATATACTCGACTACTAGTGTCCCGTTGTGTCACAAGCACTTCTAGTATTTGTTCCACTTTGAATTCATTCGAAAATTAATAAACTATCATATCTGTTAAGACTTCCTTCTTTAATTCTATATTACCTTTATGGGATACATAAGAGTAAAGAGATTTATTATTTTACTATTTAACATATTTACATACATAAAAAGAGAATAACTCTTTCTCGACATGCCTACAGAGACATTATAAACTATTAACTAGTTGTTGTGAGAGTGGATAAGAAAAATACATAGCAAAATTGGTGACCAATTCAGTTAATTACAAATTACGGGTTAGTAGAATAATTAAAACGGAACTTTTTCAAACAAATCCCTCACAAAATTTGTGTCATTAAAGTATATAAAAAAATAGCCTTGGAGAAACAAGCGTTGCTTAACTCAACGTCTATATAATAAAAGATAATGATTAAAAGAATACGCCAATTCGCTGAACTAATCGAAATTAATTACATTTTCAAAGTGTTGAGTGTCAACCTTGTGTCATACATGAACACAACCAAAGTGCTGAATTAATTCTAGAAACATCAAAACTCATAAATTGTATTAATAATTTAGTAACTGCGTGTTGTCTTCATACGCACTTCAGAATGAACGCCGCCCTGTAAATTAGCGTCTTTCGTTACCTTCAAAAATGACTAACTTTAACAAACCGATAGAAGACAGCGAGCATTTACTCAACCTGATCTTTGTTCCAAATCATTGACTAGTGAAAGACAGAGATAGGCAGAGATAGATAGATAGAGCGAGAGAGAGAGAGAGAGAGGGAGAGAGAGAGCGATCAAAATCACTAAGTAATTATATGTTTACACGTCCACGCGCTGCCTGTGTGATTCCAAACGGCATCATCTTCTCTCTTCCACTCTGTATTTGAGCCATATCACGGTATATCCGCTTCTATTAATGCCCACAATATATTAATCCTCACGCCGTGTTCAAAAAGTTTACCCCGGTTTACTTTTCATTTCCTATTAATTTTCAACTAACCATTTTTTATACTCGTGGACCTACTAGCCTAATATATAACACAAATAAACCAGTCTAACAAAATAGAACGATCCAAATAACTGGTAATAAATAAAATAAAATTGCAGTTGTGGCTATCAAGTTTTATTTATTCTTGTAACAATTATAAACGTTAAGTCATGTCAAAAGAAAGTATTATCCACTTCTGACGGAAAATTAGCAAAATCAACTTTTTAGTGGCGCTGAATCTGTTTGTCTATTCAGTCACTCTGCATTAACTTCATTTTCTTGCATCTGTCCATTCACTACACAGTTTTTTTCTCTTAACTCGTGGCGAAAAAAGCAGACGCATTTCATGCGCAGCCAATCATATCAGTCGACGATCCGTCCTCGACAATCAGCCCGACAGAAACTTGACCATTGTGATGACGATGACACTTTTTCTATAGCTGTTGTGTCTTTTCTGTTAAGCTCTCGAAAGTCAACACTCGCTTTTGGAAGGAGCTAGTTCATAGCTGAATGTCTGATGCCCTTTCACTGGGGAATAACGACAGGACTGCACAGGCAAATTTTAAGCGAGAAGAGTACACTAACTCCTGTACGCTGGACTAGTCGCTCCATCTTCCAGTATTGTGCCACATCTTCCCACAGTGATGGAGGCAAATGCACTTTGTTCATCATTCTCATTTTCTAACACCAGCTGCAGTACAAAATAATGTGGTCAAGCATAAGCCCAATCGTCACCTTTCTTTCTTATGCTTCGTGCATTTATCTAAACAAGCCACCTATATAAGTCGCTAATTTGACAGTAACTTTTTTATTTTTTTCCCTCATGCTTTTCACTATTTGTAACTTCCTCTTTACAACCTGCACATCTCAATCGATTTATACAACAGAATTAACATACTTGAATAAATAAAATTTTAAATGTCATTGTTTACTAGTCACACACATTTCGTTTTCGGTTCAGGCGTCCATTGGTGTTATATTAGAATTGTACCACCGGAAGTAGACATTGACATTTCTACACTGACGCCATCTGGAACGGAAGTTCAATTTTTCTTCGTAGATCGTTCGTCGCCTGTGAAGCGTACAAAACCTGATACTTAATTTTATTTAAGATTCTGTTTTATTTGTTCATCCTCTCTAAGGCTATTACTCTGTCTTGCTTCCCCCGTCATTGTATATCTCTCTTTCTTTCTCTTTCCCTTTCAGTCTCCCCTCCCTTCCTCTCTCTCTCCGTCTCCTTTTCCTTCTCTTTCTATCTATGCTTGTATGTTGTAGTACAATCTAATTACTTCTAAAGGCAGACGACACATTTTCTTCTCTTTCTTTTTGTATTTCCAAAACGTCATTATCCGTTTGCCCCGCCATGTTTGTTCCAGCTCGCCCGAAGTTATGTGACTCTAGCGCCAACCTTTCTCTCCCTAAATTTTAGGCAATATAAATATGATCTAATTTCCTCCTGAAAATAAACTATTTCCGGTAAATTCCTTCACCATGTTATGATACATAAAAATAGGTTCAGTTTATCTACTCGTGTATCATTAACTTTAAATATATATCGGCAACTTATTCAGATAAGATTATATGAATCTATCTGCTAGCAACGTACCCGGCGTTACTCGGGAACGAAAGGGAGCCCGCTATGAACTTTTTATCACAGTCTTGAACCTCATACTAACATTCTTATTCGTATTTTTGTCTATAATTTTCAACGTTCAAACTATAAAATTCTATACTACATAGGTTTTGTTGCGTCTTCTTATATTATTTTTTTTATTAAAACTGTGTTCTGCGGCTACGGTAGTCAAATGACATCCCGTAGCTACAATCAGTCCTCTATGCTAGTCCAAGGCCATCTGGCCTCGTCTTGCGCAAGTTATCGTAGGCAATGAAGTTGTTTCGCTGTACGTAGTTGTCCTAGTCCTGCCTGCTTGAGGTAAGCGCGTAGTGTGCCCAGCAGATTGGTGCAGTGCCGTCCTAGTCGCGGTTGTTAGGCTTACGAGCCAGTAACGGCAAAGTCTAGTGCCCTCTGTGCGGGAGTGTCAGTGTTCATTCGTAGTACATGCCCTAACATAGACCATCTTTGTTCAGCGACCTTTTTGGAGAGGGGTTTTTCGTTGCACAGCTCGTATAGTGCCTTGTTGCTGATAAGTTTTTTTCGGCCAGCAGTGACCTGTGATGGAACGGAGGTGTCTGCGGTGGCACGCATCCAGCTTGTCAAGCATGACTTTTGTTATTGCCCAGCTGTTGCTATTTTAGAGCATTATGGATACGCAGTACGCGTTATAGAGACGGGGTCTAGTCTTCAACGGGATCTTGGTCCGTCGGCTCCAGAGTTTATTTAATGAATGAAACGCTACATTGCCATGTATACAGTATTATAGGGCTTTGTTTTATATTGAAGCACCACAAATATATATGTTATGCCGTGGTAAAGGCAACCAATTATCCACGTGTAATATGTCGGAGATATGTAACAATAGCGAATAAAGAGAAAGTTAGATACTTTGATAATCGAATATTTATTCTGTCTAAGAATTAATATAAATACCGTATTTATATACTTCCAACTAAGTAAAAATGTGGCACAAGGCCGCAAGGTAAAATGAGAAACAAAACAGCGCCTCTAAAGAAGGGCGTTTGGCCCCTTAAATAGCCTAAGCAGCCCCGTCGGTATTCCCCTGTAGTTGCGCCTCAGGTAGTTGGCGTTTAACAAACTCCTTCCTAAAGAGGGAAGGCCTGAGAGGGTGGACATCTTATGACTACCCAAGATATATAGCTTAGACCGACAGAGAATATTTATGCTATAAATATATCTACTTTATACTTACATATCTACAGATTTCGACGATTAAAAACATTTTTCAAATCAAGTTCAAAATGAAGAGTATACACCAAAGTAGTATTGGTGTTTATAGCGGTTTCAAAGACTAATTTATTTTAAGTCATAAAATAGATCATAAATTCAAAAATGCTGATTCTCATAAAAAAATACATCTTTTTCTAAATCAAAATATTGTAAGTGCAATATAAAACAGTCACATTCAATATTAATACCTAAAAATGTTATATACAGATAGCTATTTTTCTATTTTATACATTTTATATCTGCCTGTCTATCTATATACCTTTATATATATATATATATATATATATATATATATATATATATAGATATATATATACATATATATATATTACATATCATTTTCATATGTTTACCAATTTATTAAACCTTCTCCCTCTCTCTCCGTCTCGATATATATATATATATATATATATATATATATATATATATATATATATATATATATTATAAAGCCCCCTTTACTAAGGCTGGGCACTATGAGTGAATTTAATAACAAGCAGTACTACTAGCTTCATTGCGAGTTCCGACACGATTTGTTGTTGTTGATCACTCTTCGACGCTTGCTGTGAATACCAACCGACTTGGTATTTACAAAGTTAAATTCCTCCTAAATACCAAGCTAATTTCTGGTGGCCGACTGGTAAGGCTCTTAACTGAAAATTTTTGATCAGCGTCGGGAATTAGCTTCCTGCACTGAAGATTGCGTAAGCATGAAAGATCGCTGTCTGTAGGTAATATATAATTAATGTTTATTTATAAATTATTTATTTATAAATAAAATTGGCCGAGCGGTTGGCGACGTTGGATTTGAGTTGACAAATACTTGTAATCCAGGGTTTCGAATCGCGTGACCGGTAGTGAATAGTCATATCTCTATGCTGATGAGTCCCGATTAAAAAGGACGAAACGTATACGTACATGGATAATAAACAACAACAAATATTCATATTTGTCGCTCCTCGTAAAAAAGTAGAGCACTGTAATGGTAGTACTAACACAGCATGACGTCACTTGCTTTATAGTGCATCATTCCTTCCCTAGTAGAAGTAGAATGCCTGGACGTCAAGCCGCTTTAAAAGTGTTAAAATTATCATTGTTTATCAGCTATTTAAAATTGGCCGAGCGGTTGGCGACGTTGGATTTGAGTTGACAAATACTTGTAATCCAGGGTTTCGAATCGCGTGACCGGTAGTGAATAGTCATATCTCTATGCTGATGAGTCCCGATTAAAAAGGACGAAACGTATACGTACATGGATAATAAACAACAACAAATATTCATATATATATATATATATATATATATATATATATATATATATACATGACTAAAACTGGGGCTAAAATGATCCAACGTAATTAAAAATGGATGAGGAAAGCATAAAACTATGTTATTTATGTATTTATTGATGTAAATCCACTGTCAGTAAAGCTTGGCTATGACATATTTAGACCCAGACAAACTTCCCAGCAAAAATTAAAATGTGAAGCTAATAAGTCGAAGCCATCATCCCATTCATGTTCGCGTCCTTTGAATGAGACAGAATATTGTTAGGGAAAGCGAGAATATATATATATATATTCATAGCGATACCCGTCCTCGGCCAGATAAAAGGTGTTCCCCTAACGGAAGAGATTTGGATCACTTTTGTGTTTCATTACAAAGATTAAATCAAGATATCATGATACTAAAACTTATGTCTTAATTGCTAATTTCAATTTTGATAAAAATCCATTATATGATTTTGATTCTAGAAAATGTATGTAATTGACGAGTCTTAAGAAGAAATTGAAATACATGAAAGATTGTTTAATTAATGTCTGATTATTATGAATCACATTACACATAGTATGGCCCCTAAAATACCTTGACAATACTTGAAAAAAAAACTTAAATTTAGGGAATCATGACTTGCTTCCACCTCTTCCTTTACGCACTTTGTATAAAATAAATAAAATAAATGTATCACACATTTGAACCCCTTACGCTAAGAAAATACTGTACTCCAAAATTCATAACGACCGGTTTATTAGTGTATAAGTACATCCTGTACATACAATTATATAAACATATCTGGCTTCATAAAGATAAAGATATAGTATACTACATAAGAGACGAAACACCAAACATCATAAATAAGTGCAGCAAGATGATCAATAAAGAAATGTAAAAAGTTATGGTTTGGGTTTGGAATATAGTCCATCGAGAATTGTGCACACGATCACGCTTTTCTCATGCAGATAAATTGGTGCAGGCATAAATCGAAGACAATATTGGAATACAGACAGAAAAAAATTAACCTAGTCAGAAAAGCAGACACGGTAATAGTTAACAAGAATAAAATAAGAGACACAGCCAAGCAGTATATTTCATCGTCTCACAAAGAAGTGCTGAAGAAAATAGAAAAAGTACCGAAATAAATAGAACTAGCTAGAGGGCATGAAAGGTTATACACCAATTAAACTATGGTTATATCAATGATAAGAACAGTTCTGAAGAACATGGGAAAAGTCTATAGGGAATTGAAATCAAACGAATGAGTGACTACATAAACCACTGATGAAAACCGGTTTAATATTAAGACACATCTTTGCGTACGGAAATGGGCATACTAAACCACGTGTCAGTTGAAATTCGCATGCACATGGTCCAAACAAACTAGAATTATTGATGGGGAATGTTAAGACGAACCCAAGAGAACTGAAACTACATGTGAAAAAATAAAAGAAAAACAATACAAGCTAAACCCTGACCCGAAATAAATGCCACAGACAGTGGGGCCAACATTGGTGCAAGGCATGGTAAAATCAGAGATGGAAACATTAGGAAGGGAAAGAAACATTCAGACTCAGCTCGACTGAAAAAAAAATTACTGGAATTTTGACGTGACTTATTGTGACTTAAGTTCCAAAAAATAAATACTGGTCGTTATCAGTGAGACATTACTGGTAAACTGCTTGTGTGAGAAGAGCAATTGCCTCCAATGTCTGCCAAGCACCCCCCTTATCCCATCGCCGCAATGGTACATCCTTGTTCTTGTTTTACAAGTACTCCCACGGAATGTGCTCCGCCGATCTCACTGCACTTGCATCCAATCAACATAAATATTCCCGACCGACCCGACGAGAAGAATAATTCTACGCCTTCACTGTTGACCTCCCTAGATGCCGGAAAATTTATACTCAAATAACTTCTTTCCTCAGACAGCTTATCCTTTGAAATACCCCCTTGCTACCAACATACAGAAATGTAAATGTAATGTGAACAAACATCTTGCTGCACAATTCCCAACTTACGATGCCTCTATAAGAACAATGCCCTATTCACAGTAGCCTCTTACGTCTCAGGGCAATATGCTTTGTTTGGAGTGAATAAAAGTTACCAAATAATGAATATAACGGAGAGTACTGGAAGTCATTGGAGAACTTGCTGTAATTCAGGATCAGTGAAAGGCGACCATTTTTTATAAGCGAGAAATCACGTTTGATGTTAGAGCTCTAAATAAATGATGATGATGATGCTGCTGCTGCTGCTGCTGCTGCTGCTGCTGCTGATGATGATGATGATGATGATGATGATGATGATGATGATGATGATGATGATTAATAATGATAATAAATTATTATTATTACTAGCGGAACCCGTGTAAATTACACGAAATGATGTTTTCAGTACTAATTATCTTGTTCTTAACCTATACATGTTTGAATAGAATATGATAAGATTTGACTTATATATTACTTTAAAAAAATGAACAATACATGAAGCAATTTACAAAACTTCTTTATATACAATATTTCTAGTGAAAGTAATTCCTTTTCTCTGGCCATGAGTAGAATTATTCTGAGGACAAATTTTCACTCTTACACTGTTCATAGACCTTGCTCTTGAGAAGGCTACATAAAGTTGTCCATGAGTAAAGCAAGGTTGTGGTAAATAGATCCCAACCTTATCGAAAGTTTGTCCTTGAGCTTTATTAATGGTCATTGAATATGATAGGAGGATGGGAAATTGAGTCCTGTGCAAAACAAATGGAATATTTGCGTCACTGGGATTAAGTTTAATTCTTGGAATTAAAACTCGCTCCTGAGCATGAGATCCACTTATGATTGAAGCTAGAATACTGTGGTTATGAAGCTCCAATACTTCTAAACGCGTTCCATTGCATAGTCCTTGCGTTATTGACAGGTTTCGAAGCAGCATAATAATAGATCCAACTTTAAGATTGAGACGATGAGGAGGAATTCCCGAAGGCGTAAGTGAATTTATGAATTCCATTGGATAATTATTGGCTTCCATTTCATTGTCTGATGATACTGAATCTATACTTAGATATGTTTTGCTCTCAGTTGGTAGTATACTTAGAATATCTTCATTAATATCCAAGCAATCTGCATTTTTTGGTGACAAAATAACTCTACTTTTCATTTCGTCTTGGGTGAAATTATCGAATATGTCTGATACTAAAGAGTCATTGCATACACATTGTTCTTGGATATCGATAGTATCATCAGAAACGTTATCAAGTGAACTCTCCACGCGACCATTTCCGATTTGTAAGAGCCATTGTGAGAAAACTTGTTCGTTGTCATTAGTCCTCATATTCTGCGAGAGTTTAAGTTGATGAAAACTGTGCCACATTGGAGACTTCTTTAGACATACATCCAATACTGCAGCAGGTGGAACTCTAGGAACCACAGACAGAACTTGCCTGAAGTCTCCTCCTAATATGAAGACTTTACCACCAAATATGCTATTATTATTCATAATATCTTGTAAACAATTATCAATGGCATTTAATGCATATCGAGGAATCATCGACGCCTCATCAATAATGAAGAGCTTCACCTGCCTGAGAATATTTGCTTGGTCAGAATTAGGCGGAATATTGCAGGTAATTATCTCAATTAAAGGAACTGGAAGTTTGAAGATACTGTGAAGTGTTTTTCCATTTTTCAATAGTGTCGCTGCAATACCTGTCCAAGCAGAAGTACTAACAGCCACATTTTGAGCCACCAGGTAATCATGAATAATGTTGAATAGAAAAGTTTTGCCAGAACCGCCAGGTGCATCCAAGTAAAACAGTCGATGGTTAGTCTCCAATCCTCTATCTAGTTCACTAACAGCGTTAATGACACTATTAAATACACCTCTTTGCTCAGTCTTTAGTATTTCAGGATTAACTTCTTGAATGTCTTCCATATGTTGAATGGCAGGAGGCTCACTGATTGGTTCTGGTAGACCAAGCATCGCACAATTCATGCCGGTTTCATTCAAAATCATGTTTATATGATGCAGAGCGATATTCTCTGCAACATTATCATCATATTGGCGTAAAAGGTCCTCTATCATAAGGTGTTTGCTATCATTCCATAATTGTAAGGCATTTTGTGGTGTATTGTATAAACAAATCATTGCAAACATGTTAAGAAGCTGTCGTGGCATTTGATATATAGCTGCCTCACTTAAAGCCATTTCTAGTTCGTTGTCATCTTCAAGCAGTTGCAATCGAATAAAGGCATCCTTAAAGGTCGGCAATTGTTCACCTCCTACAGTTTTCAGGTTATTAAAAGAAGTTGCACCTGGTAAATGAAGAAGAAGCATCCTTAAATGAAATTTCTCAGCATTTCTAGGACTGGCAGAGTACATTCTCGTTACAATCTGGCGGTGACGTTGTCTTCTGGTCCAAGTGTTGCTTTGCTTATTAAATACATAATATTCAGGAATATCAATATAAAGGTGGGCTTTTGCATCCACGTCACTTTGGTTAAGTTTGAACCATGCAGTTAATTGCGTGTCTCGTCCTTTTGCGCGGGCAGCAGCTTGTCCTTGTTCACCCGGCCTATAATAAACTTGTTGCTGGTCAGGTAAATGGAGGGCGAGTCGGTAAACTATGTGTGACTGTCCATGCATTTTGTATTCTGACAAACGCCAAAATGCTTCAGGCGGAGATACGTATCTACACGAAATATATTGCTTAATTTCATTATATTCATTTGCATTAGTTTCATTGTTATTCATATTTATTTCCATCATTGCGCAATCATGTCTTTTATAGACATATTTGAAAAGATATGTCACACTTTTTACTGAGATACACACCTCTACATTAATGTGAGCACCATATTTTCTGAGTAAATACTTATTATATGGTACTACAAAACTGCAGTCAACCTCATGGACACCCACTCTAACAGAATCTCCATGATTTCTGCGTCTGTAAAGAGGATATCCAGAAACATTTGTAATAGTCTCCTCCTGATATGGCATTGGAAATTTCTTCTGACACTTTCCCCCTACCATACAGATTGAATTTGGATTAAATGTACCAAAGGGTCCATGAATCATGAGTGTTTTCACTAATTCTCTCAATTCTGGATCATGTTCTGATGGTAATTCAGCTGAAACAATATTATCAATTTGTTCCCTAGTTCTGATTTTATATTCTTCTTGCAGCATGATTAGCATGTGACAATGCGGGAGACCTCTTTTCTGAAATTCAATTACATGTATCGCAGCAATAGGTACCCCAAGTACATGTCTGTCCTTTATGTCAATCATTAAATCATTAAGATGTTGTTTGAAAACTCGTGCCAATAAATCTGGTTTGTTCTGTGCTGTTTCATGAGGCTGTAAGTTTTCAGTTACTTCTCGACATTTTGGATTGCAAGTATACGTTATAAATAAATCAGGCCTTCCATACTTGCAAACTATTGCCATTGCATCTTGGTAGCATTGTTGCATATTTCGTGGGCTCCCTGTGAAGGAGGATGGCAAAATGACAGGTACTCCAGGATCTTCATTTTCATTATTTCTTGCAAGGTGATCCATCAAACCTGAATACATTGCAACTCTTAGTTGTGCTTGATTTTCTGCAATGAATTTCAAACGACAACCTTCTACTTTAACGTAAGCATCGACTATATATTGTTGAAATAGTTTTCCACCACTGTGTATTGGACTGAAGTCACGTCTTATAGATAGACGATATGCATAAAATTCCTTCATAGTCACCTTGTTACGAACTCTAGTTTGCCTATTTGCTACATGAGGAATGTTTATATGCCATCCGAATTCACCATGAGGAAAGAGAAAAACGCCAAAATGAAAAACAAAAAATAGTTTTAAGTTTTAAGCAACACAAAAAGTAGTTTTTAACCAGGTGATAAAAAAAATAAATGCAAAAAATAAATAATAAAATTGTATTTATTGCCAATTGTTGGTAAATGTTTGATAAAAATGAATTAAACATTTTTTTTTTAATTTATTTACACTGTATTGTGTTCGTTTTTTTGTTATTTGCAATGTTTCTTGAAAATAAAACTGAAAAAGTTGACGAAGTTATCGTCTGCCACTCTAACGACGGCGTCAAAGTTAGCGCGGGTCCTAATGTAACAAAGCACCCTCTATTTGTTAGTAAGTTACGCTTGCTTTATTATGACCCCCCTCCTTCTGGATAAGAGTGAAATAATTTGTTAATATAGTCACCCGTGTACGATGGACATTGCGCATATCTACTAGAAAAGGTTGATATGCCATCCGTTCAAAAAAAAAAAATAATAATACTGGCCCTCTCTACAACCAAAAGAAAGGAAATAAATGGTTTTCACTTTTTAAGAAATACCAATGATACACTAATTTTTAAGCAGTTAACGTAATTTAATAGACAATGCCCGTAAAAACGCCAAAATAAAAAACAAGAAATAGTTTTAAGTTTTAAAGCATCAGAAAAAAGTACTTTTTAACCAAGTGATAAAAAAAATAAATGCAAAAAATAAATAATAAAATTGTATTAATTGCCACTTGTTGGGAATTGTTTGCTAAAAATAAATAAATAATTTTGTTACTTTTTCTTACACTTTGTCGTGTTCGTTTTTTTGTTAGTTGCAATGTAGAAAAAAATCTTAGAGGTCGGTTGGGATCGAACTATAAACCAGTCGGGCCGAAGTAAAAAATTCTACGTCGCAAACCGTTACGCTAAAGGGAAATACTCGAAGATGTGTTTGAAATTAGGCGTATAAAAATGTTTTTCCAAATCTCGGTGCGGTACGCACGCGCAGAGGTTTTGCCGGAAGCGTTACACACGAACACACACGCTATCGTATTAATATATAGATGATTATTATTATTATTATTATTATTATTATTATTATTATTATACTACAAACATTGACACGACTGCGTAGGGAAAGCAGTACACGGAGAATTATGCAAACGACTGCATTTCGAACATGCAGCAAAATGGTACAAGCACAAACCAGAGACAGTACTTTGAAACCAAAAATTACAAAATTCTTTTGGACACGGAGGTGCAAACAGATAGACTCATACAAGAAAAAAATCCTGTCAAATCGTAAATTTTGCCGTTCCAGCAGACCACAGAGTAAAGATCAAGGAAATGAAAAAAACAAAGCAAATACACAGAACTTGCCAGATAATTTAAAGGGATATGGAGCATGAAGAAAGTCAATATAATACCAATAATCGTATGAGCACTAGGAAGAGTCCCCATTGGAGTGGGAGAAATTGGGATAACAAAAATCACTGAAACCATACAAACGACGGCATGACGAAAACTACTAAAATCTTAAGGAAAATCCTCGATTGCGGAAACCAACCCGCATAAGCTACGAACAGTAACCAGTCACACGGAAGTTACAGTAGGAAAAAAACACAGGAAGAACACAACCACATGAATTCAAGGAACAGAAATTTCATAAACTGTCCCACCTCCTTCAAAAGTTATTGCACATGCCTCGGCTGATACCACACAAAATATTCGTGACGGGTCAAGCAGGATAGGAATACCAGTGAAGGAGAGTACTTACCAGACCTCCACTGGAAGAGTGCGGAGAGTTCTGGGACCTTGAGGAGGCTCATTGCAACTCAAATCTTACAGAAGACCAATAGTCGTTTCGTTATCCGCGAGAAATCAATGGTAGGCGGCTGCTGCGATACCGCAGGGTCATTTGCGGTGGTGATCGAAAAGAGGTGGAGAAATTGGAATATAAGAAATTCTAACAAGCCGCGCGTGGTCCCCCTCTGTATGTGACTCGATGTGGCGAGTGTAAAATGCAAGAAATTTGGGGAATTTGGGTCATTTTTTACCCCCCCCCCCTTACTTTGACCCCCATGGGAGCGCGAACCAAAATTTTTCTGAGGTCAAGGATGCTCCTTTTATATCCAGAACAATTGCCTCTACATTTTGGCCAAGTTTCAGAAAAATTGTATGGATGGATTAAACGTTATGGGAGAAAAGGGTAATTTTTGCCATTTTGGGGGGTTTTGACCCTCTGGGGGCGCGAACATGATTTTTTCCAAGGTTAGCGATACTTGGGCAAAATGAGGAGGCAATTGTTCCTAATAAGGAACAATTGCCTCCCAATTTTGGCCAAGTTTCAGAGAAATTGAATGGATGGATGAAAAGTTATGGGGCAAAAAATATCATTTTTTTGCCATTTCGGGGCCTTTTGACCCCCTTGGGGTCTAACCAGATTTTGTTTCAAAAATCGGAGAATGTCAGCTTCTAACCTGGCCAAAGTTACAACTTCAAGCAAAATTTAAGAGAAATTCAATGGATGTTTGCGGAGAAAAATCCGGACGGACGGACGGACGGACGGACGGACATGTCTCAAAACATAAGTCCCCCGATTTTATAAATCGGGGGACCAATAAGTAATCAGAGTTTGGAGGAATTCACAGGAGTGCGCATTTATTATCGGGAACCCCGAGTATGCATCGAGGAGGTTACATACCATACATTCATAGAAAGTTATTTCTGTTTTTCTGTCGTTTTTGTTTTCTTTGGGATTGTTATTTTAATGATTATTGTTTTTGTTATTTATTTTTATCCTTTACTCTTTCTTTCTTTCTTTCTTTAATATCTTTGTTTTGTTTAATTGGTGAATGGATGATAGCACGGACCAACAAGTCGGCGTGCCATGTTCAAATCCTGTTGGGTCCATAGAACCACTACCATTTCAGACGCTCCCAACCTTCACGTGGCCTCTCCCGTTCATATTTGAGTATACCAGCGAAAATCAATACCACAACAAAACAATCATATTCAATTTGTCGCAAATTACTCTTTATAAATATATACTAACCGTTGGATCAACGTTGGTACATTGTGTAGTCGTATATACACTTAACCGATCGTCAAGGTAAATAGAAAATATATTTTAGAGGCATATCAAATTAATTAGAGAATAACTTTATCGCCTGATTTTAATTTAATGGAAATTAGTGAGATTTCAGGATAAGCTTTAATACATAGATGCACTGTTTCAAACGTTGCTGCTGGTGAATAACATTATATTTACGTCATCCAATCTAAACCCTTGTTGCTATGGTGACTAATCTGGGAGACAATCATTTTTTTTTTCAGATATGCCCAGTATTTAACCCATTTATACATTTACGTTCTCAGCTTACTCTCAGCCTCTTACGTTGCTGCTGCTTCTAAGAATCCCACTCCTGATTCCATGCTTTTCACCATTTTTCGTCTCATTCGCCCTTCCCCTAACCATCTTATTCAATAGACAAATAAGTAAGTAAGTACAGCTATAAGAGTATTAGTATTATATAGTTTTCTAGGCACCTACAAATAGAACAAAAAGCTGGTGCTTCCAATACATAAAATTCAACAATTATTTGTAATTAAAAAAGAAATAAATTCTAAACTTTTAATTAAATTGTAACAATTCATTAATTAATTAATTAATTTTATAAGACGTAAATTATTTTTTTTATTAAAGGTGCTTACATTAATATGGATTCAGAAGCTTTCAATACTTGCGTAGTAAGTCCCGAGTATTGACGAAGAATCCGGGGTCAGTTCTAGGTCTTGACTTAAAAGCTCGATGAACAGAAGGCAAGTTTTTGGAGTTATTTTTTTTGCAAAGAAATTATTTAACAAAACCTAATTGTTTTTTTATTGTTTCTCTAGAGCATGTTTAAAGTTTATTTTAAAATGTTTTTTTGTGTTTTTAGGATTTAAAACGGAATAATTTTTCTAAAATTTTTGTTCAAATTTTTTTTTACGCAACCATAATCCTTCCCTTACCCTCCAATTACACGAGGATTATTCAGGAAATATTTACAACAGGCATCTTACTATCGTCTGTCGAACTCGGTCAAATACCTAACTCTGTCTATCCTCGGACACGGGAATACTCGTGACTGACTCGTGAATCTCCGTAACTACTCAGGATTGACTCCGTAAGTATTGCTATCCTCTGAGTGCCAGGCTATTACAAGTATTTTATTAATAACATTTTGTCATCATTTTTGGTCACGTCATCCTCCTGCCGTCAAATGTGTTTGATGCACACAGGAGAATTAAGAATCAAAGTTGAAATAAGAATGAAACAAGTCGCCGACAT
Source organism: Sepiola atlantica (assembly GCA_963556195.1). Lineage (NCBI taxonomy): Eukaryota > Metazoa > Mollusca > Cephalopoda > Sepiida > Sepiolidae > Sepiola > Sepiola atlantica. The sequence continues at coordinate 79,591,586 of OY744533.1, forward strand.
TTTAAAATCAAATCAAACATTTCCGTTCTTTTTATTCGTAGACGGACATTTAAAAGACCACTCTTTTAGCACTTGGGTGATAAATGCAAATAAATCCATCAAGGGTTAGATAACAACGAGGGAAGGTGTGGCGCATGAAAATAACACATTAACCTAAAAAGAGTGTGTTCTGTGTTTTGTCTGCTGAAAAGAGAAACTAACATCGAGGATAGGGACGTGTTGATAGGCGTTGGATATGCCGATTCACACGCACCTCTGTCCGTCACAATCAATCATAAATGGCCTAAAGTTATAAAACACTGTTATCGCTCGACAAGGGCGTTCAGTAGAAAATTGCTTCATAGACGAGTGATGGTATCGTTGAAAGTTGTATTTACGTACTTAGTTCTGATCTGGGGCTTGTTTTTTTTCTTGCAGACTTTTGACAGTTGGGCATATGCACCCCGTCCCCCTTGTATTTTACTCAGAATATTTGAGTTCGTATTTATTCAGTTTATGATCAATAACTTAAGGAGTAGAATCTGTGCCCGTTGGTTATTATTATTATTTGTACTGACTAGGAGTTCTCACACAAATCATCGTCAGTTATTCCTGACTGATAATAACCGGTGGTGTTTCCTGGAGTCTGAGTGATAACAAGTCTCCCCAGATTTCCAGCACTCTCCACCTCTTTTCGATCACCACCGCAAATGACCCTGCGGTATCGTTGCACCCGCCTACCATTGATTTCTCGCTGATAACGACTATTGGTCTTCTGTAAAATTTGGGTTGCAATGAGCCTTCTCAAGGTCCCAGAACTCTTCGCACTCTTCCAGTGTTTTATATTACGATCCGAAAGGCGACCAAATGTTGGATCCAAGGTGTAGGATTAAAGAAATGTCAACTTTATGCAAGTCTGTCTCGTAGCTTGACGTATATTGACTTAATTCCGTAGTCGAGTCGCTGAAAAAATTGTAGCCGCCATGTTGAAAAATGAAACACTGCAAGGAACTATGTTCGTTAATTGCATTCTCTAAAAACCGGAATGAGTATAAATGTATACGTAGAAATAACGTAATTTGATATTCTCGAAAATCAGCGATATTAGCGAGAGCTTCCATTAAATGTGTGCGTAATATTTTGTATAATGTAGTAAATTAATAGCAGACAAATCGTAAATATTAACGGACACTTTTTTTGAAAAGTAGACGTTGTTTATTAGATCCCGGTGTCAATGGGGAAAGTGTCAGTACTGAAGTACTAGGGGGAAAAGTTTTGCTACCACCTATATGGAGTATGTTTTGAGGAGAATCGAAGATGGTGGGCTAAAAGTAATATGTAGTGTTAGCCTGAGAAAATAATAACAAATTTACTAAAACCTGCTCGAGTAAATAAGCGTAATATAGTGGTGAGTTTAGTAGCCTGTGATTCATGTGGTTATTTTCCTATTCTTCAAAAAGGTACAGGGGAAAAATCATCTTAACTTTATATATTAGAAGATATATATATATATATATATATATATATATATATATATATATATATATATATATATATATATATATATATATATATATATATATATATATATATATAGAAATGTAATATTTAGAAGGCAATACAATGCAGAGGTGTGACGGATAGACACAAGTTGGAGCAAATAAGACATATAATGGTGGAACAAATGAATTAGTTTCAACCTTAATACAATGTGTACATACACATACATATATATATTTATTATGTTTTTTTTGTTTTTTTTTTCCCCCTTTCAAAACACACATCCAGCAAATCATTCAAGATTGATATCCTAGCTACGGAGAGAAACGTTGGCAACCTTCGAATAAAAGAATCGATACTAATAGCAAAACTATCTCCGCAAATAAATCACCGACTCGAATTAGGATCTTCATTTCTAGTCTGATATAGTTTTACATCTCACTCTTGTTGTATTGATTTTACCTTAATTTAACCATTAAATGAATACTAAAAACTAATAATCTAACAAAAACATCACCTCATAATAATAACAAATAATATAACATAGGTCAAACACTCACTAAACAAAAAACAAAAAATAAAATAATAAAAAAAATAATAATAATAATAAATAAATAAATAAACAAACGGGGAAAAAAATTAAATAAATAAATAATAAATAAATAAAAAATAAAAAAAATAGATAAAGATAAATGAATAAATAAATAATAATCTTTAAAAAAAAAAGATAAATAAATGATTAAGTACAATAAATTAATAGATAAACAATAAATAAATAAATAAAAAAATTAATAGAAAAAAAAAAATAGGAAAAAAATAAATAAATAAATAATAAATTGAAAAAATATTAAAGTCTATAAACTAATAATAGTAATAACTTAACCGAACAAAAAGATTAACTATATTAATAATAGTAACAATAATAACAATAGCAAAAACGAAACAACAACAATAATCATAATAATAATAATAATAAATGAAATACCGGAACCACCCCAGATAACATTAATAATAATAATTTAAAAAAAAAAAAAAAAAAAAAAAAAAAAAAAAAGGAATGAAACATTCATTATAACAATATTTTAGCCTAACAATTAGAAGTAACTAAATTACAAGCGACGTAAACAACAAATGGACTGAATTACCTCCCTTTCATCGTTGTCTTAGCGTTACACGAAAGATAATATTGAATTAATTAATGAAATATACATATATAAAAATAGAATAAAATAAATAAACTAAATATTAATACACACAATAATTTAAAACGAACAGAGAATGCAATGTTTAATGGCAGTATTAACCGACATATTAATTTAAACGAATAGACTTGGTTAAATAAAAAAAAAAAAATTTAAAAAAAAAAAGATTTAGATTAGAATTTAAAATTTAACGACAAAAAAAAAAAAAAGGAAAGATTCTAAAAAGTAAAAACAAACAAACATAAAAAGTTTAACAAAGTAAATAGATGAATAAATAAATTAGATAAAAAGTAGATAAATAAAATATTAATAAAAAAAGTAAAATAATAAAATAAATTAATAATAATTAAAAAAAAAAAAAAAAATTAAAAAAAAAGTTTATTTTATTTTTGAATCTGGTTTGGTATTTAAATTTAACCGGTATTTTCTGCGAGACTATATCTTACAGCTACCTTCATATGCACGCTTGAAATTGAGTTGAACACGTTTCTGAAGAAGGGAAGAGTTCCCGAAAATTAAAAAAATATATTATATCATACGGAATTTCCACCAGACCATCTTGATACAGGTATTACATAACATTGTAACATTGTGTAGATATACAGATATATGTGTGTTTTGAAAGGGGGAAAAAAAAAAACAAAAAAAACATAATAAATATATATATGTATGTGTATGTACACATTGTATTAAGGTTGAAACTAATTCATTTGTTCCACCATTATATGTCTTATTTGCTCCAACTTGTGTCTATCCGTCACACCTCTGCATTGTATTGCCTTCTAAATATTACATTTCTATATACCAATAAACAATGCTTCAAGCAAACTACATAAACCTCTTATATATATATATATATATATATATATATATATATATATATATATATATATAAGAACAACTAAGAATGTGATTGGTTAACTTGTGAGCCGTGTGTATAAAAACACCCGGCAAAAATAACTCCATGTATTTTAGCCTAAAGATTCCACCCGGGGATTAAACGCGGGAGCCTCTGTGTAGCTTAATTGCCATAAATATATTTTCATAAATTACTATATATATATGTGTATATATGGAAATTTATGTGTATATGTATTTGAATAACATTTACCAAAAGTGTTCAATGTAAAAGCTCGATTAATATTAACATTTAACAAGAGAGCATATATAAGTAAACAATGGTATTTTAAATTTCAATGACAGAATCTTTATTGATATTTGTACTTGCCGAATGCTTGGCATAAATATAATCTAAGTCCCTTTTCCGTACGTTGTAATTCCTCGTGGCTGTTTGGTTAGAGCATTTGCTTGCGAAGTCTAGGGTGATTCTGTAAATGGGTTCTAATCTTGCGACCGTCTGAAATCATGATCTCCTTCACGTATGATAGCGGAACATTAAAATACCGGCGTATGTAAGTAAAATAGTTTACTATTTACTTAAATAAATATTGTTACAAGCTCCTTTTAGAAATTGAAGTTTAGCCCATTCGGAGAGCTTAAACTAGAGTGTCACGTTGTTATATGGCATGTTCCGACATATTATAAAAACTAACAGTTTATCGAGCACCATACACTTATTTTTTGGAACACCAAATCATATATGTAACATAACCTTAAAATAAAATTTAATTTACATTCCCTGCGAGACTGTTTTCGCTGCGGTTCTACATCTAGCAGCCATTTTGTTTTGTAGAATTCTCTGCACAGTCGGAGAAATTTTTCTTCTGGTTTAATTATTTTTGACAAAGGGAAGTCTCTTTTCCCGAAATATTAAATAGTGATTTTTATCACCCGGACATCACACAAACAGCTAAAAACACTCTTGCTGTTATGTAAGATTTTAGGAAAAATAAATAGTAAGTCATATTTCGTATTCGATTTATTGTTTTTGTTCCTTACAACTTGCATCTTACCCGGAATTTGCATTGCCCACAACCTTTCAAAAACTTACTACTAAAATATATATATATATATTTATATATATATATATATATATATATATATATATATATATATATATACATATGTGTATGTGTGTGTGTGTGTGTCTGAGACAATTTCCTTTATTGATGAAGAAACAATGATGAATTTGTTATATTTTGTATATATAAACTATGTATATGACCAAGTAATATGAAGAAGATAGATACGTCTTTAATGAAGAAGGAAAATATGAATGAGTTATTATATGTATATTATAAATAGTGCCAACTTGTACGGCGTAGATAAATATGTATATTTAGAACGAATTATCTCGTACATAAGTACATTGTCTGAAATTTGTAAATATTTGCTCAGGTTTTTCATCAGCAAATTTAGATTATGTCAAGATATCAAATTGCTATTTATATTTATTTACGTGTAATTTATAGTTATATGTCTATGTGTTATGTGTAATAGTCTATATGTTATTTATATTTATTTGCATGTTATGTTATATTAATGTTATACTCCATATGCTATATGTTATAGTATGTACTTTATTTATATGTCATTTCATGTAATTAATAGTTATATGTTATAATCTATATGTTATATGTTATAGTCTATATGTTCTTTATATTCATGTGCATTCTATTTATAGTAATATGTTATACTCTATATGTTATATGTTATAGTCTTTATGTCATATATATATGTGTAATTTCATGCAATTAATTGTTATCTTTTATGATATATATGTTATATATTATAATCTATATGTTATTTATATTTATTTACATGTAATTTATAGTTATATGTTATAGTCTATGTATTATTTATATTTATTTACCTGTAATGTATAGTTATATGTCTATGTTATATGTTATAGTCTATATGTCATTTTATATTAATATGTTATAGTCTATATGTCATTTTATATTAATATGTTATAGTCTATATGTTATATGTTTAGCCTATATGTCATTTCACATTTATTTACATGTTATTTCATATATCTAAATGTTATAAATGAAAAAATAATTTTGGAATTTTATGATGAGAATTTTTTTTTTTTATTATTATTTTGATTATTCGGACTATTGTTTTCATCTATGGTTCTACTCTCACAACGTTTAGGTCAATGTAACCTCCAATACTTTTCAGGTGCACGTTGTCAAATTCGGCAATCTTTATGGCGAACTCAGGAATGTATACGGAACTTCGAATTGATAACTTTATTTAATCAACGTAGGGAGATTGTTCTTGTTTCTTTTAAACGTGGCCAGGTAGAAGTCTTAGGTATGTTTTTTCTTTTATTCCTTGTTAGCATTGTCTGTATATCAGAATAAAACCGTCGACCTTCCAGATGACTGTCAGAACTGATCATTAATTAACAATTTTATCCGTTGTGCCACATTCTCGCACTTATTGACCTCGTCGTAACCACTGAGTGCGGATCCCACTAATGTTGCATGTCTGTAGTTCTTTTACAAGTACTTTCAGGAAATGTGCCCTGAAGAACTTATTGCACTTGTACCCCCTCAACATAAATACCCTTGACCAACCTGACAAGCAGCAACATCCCATCGCTTCACTGTAGACGTCCCCAGATACCGGAAAATTGTTCTACGCTTATAGCGTTTTATTCCTCAAACCACTTTGAAATTCCCATTCCCTACTCCCTGTTTCCTTGACTTTATCAACATCCATACATTCAAATGTAATGTGAACAAACATTTCGCTGCCCAACTCCCCACTTAGGATGGCCTTTATAACTATGGCCACTAATTCACAGTAGCCATATTACGTCTCAATTGCAATATGCTTTAGTTGGGGGGGAATGAAAAATGTTTTAATTTTCATTTCATTTCATGTTGAACTTTTAAAGAGATTTTCTTAGTAAACGACGAGGTTATCGAAACCCTTAAATGTAGTTTCTCTTTCTTTTTATTTAGTTTTTACTGAAAATTACATTTCTCTTACAACATCACAATCCATTTTGGCGTATGTTATGCCAAAACACAAGCTCGATTGGAGATACTTTATTGATTGTTAGATGTATTTCGTGTGCTGCATATCAACCCTTTTTGTGTCATTCACTACTAAAACCAAATACTTATTCTAAATTGATCATGTAGGAATTCCGATGCAATTTCGATAAAACATTGTCACACATTATGTCATGCACTTTTATTTACTACGTAAGTTTACGTTTCTCTCTCTTCTTTAATTTTCTTATATATTTTTCATCGAAATTTCTTCAGACAAGGCATGAAGCCACTTGATGTATGCAGCTTAAACAAAATATTACTTCAAGGTAAAAAAAAAAACTAGCCAACGACAAGTGTTAGATGGATAGATTCGACCCAGAATACAGCAATCCCCCCTTCCATTTGTTAGAAACATCACATACGGAATGTGAGGACTAAAGGACAAAATAAGGGAAGCTTTTGCTGGGGATGGGGCATCCTAGCGGATTCCAAACATTCACCTGCTGTTTCAGAGACTCCAGCAAACAGATATTTTTAGAATTTTAACCGTCCCTTTAAGCGCATTTTGTTTTAGCTCTTTTGCACTTGGTTCACCGAGTATATTCGCCAGGTAGCTTTTGTAATTCTTTTTCATGAGCCTGCTATCTCTTATGACTACTGGAATAATGAAGATCTTCCTAAGATTCCAGTTTCTTTGAATGTTATATAGAATACATTGGTATTTAGTTATCTTCTTTCTCTGCTCTTTTTAAGCCAGCATCAAAAGGGGCACTGACATCAACTAGCGTTGCTACGATCTCTCTCTTGTCCCATATCACTATGTAAGGTTTAAAAGCTCCGTTTTCGAAAAATTCAGCTGTCAGAATTGTATAGTCATAGTCGATGGTGTATGACTTAGTTCCAACAATTCTTTCTTGCATATGTTCCCAAGACCTGCTGCTATAGTGGATATTCCTTGTTTTGCAGATAGTCCAGTAGAGATATTTACACACTTCATTGTGTCGTATTGTATAGTAGCCGCCCCAGCAGAACCTTACAACTTGAGGGCACACTTCACTTGTTGTTGCTGAGACCACCCACCTTCTTAAAAGTATTGGTTATCAAGCCTTAATATTGGGCAGTCATTATCATTCTGCTCTGACTATAGGTGAACGATCCTCTTTTAAGCCAGATACAGAGCCTTCCTTATCTAGATATTTCTGGAATAGTTTATACCGTAAATATTAAGCACGCTGTTGGTTGACTCATGTTTCCAATTTTTTGCAATGGAAGGTGTTGATGTATTTCTGGTGGCTCTTTTGGGCTATTTCCGTGGCAGGCTTGTTTTGTGTTTCCATCGCATTGTAAAATGTTTGGCCAGTTCTGTAATGGGGTTTAGAACAACCTAGCTCTTGTTTCTTGATGTTGAGGTACAATCATAAGGTTCGGGTTGTGGCAGTTCATCAGCTATTAGCCGGTGTTCACAATCATGGCTCAATGTTGATGGTCAATTTCTGAGAGACCCATACCTCCTGCTTCTTGGGACAGATACAGCCTTGGTAGACACTGGTTTATGAACATTACTCTGTACAATGTCAACATTTTTCTCGTTTGGATTTCCAACGTGATAATGTCCATTTTTCTACACATTGCCGATATTTTAAATAGAGTAAATGTGGTATTTTAGTCACTGAAAAAATTATAGCTAAGACTAAGATAGATAGTGTAAGATAGAGGATGAACAACGACCCCCACTTTCCCACACGTTTGATATATATATAAATTCCCAAAACAGTTTTTCATGGTAAACAACTGATGATCCCTTAAAATAGTGTTAGAAAATAACTAATATAATAACTGTAAAAAATAAATTGACTTACATGAGTGATTTTCCACTGGAGGACTTGAGACCATAAGTTTTTTTATTATTATTATTTTTTTTTTTATATATATATATATATATATATATTTTTTTTTTTTTCATATAGTTTTAATGGTTGAGAAACTTCCGAGACTATATATATATATATATATATATATATATATATATATATATATAATTTAGCAATTTAATAATTCAAAGTCACACATCTGTTCTGACACTAAACTTTATTTCTTCTGTTCTCCTTCTAGTGATTAGGCTGGGCTAATTTTTATTTTTCTCCTAATTTAGAGTGAAGAGTGGAGATAAAGATTCCCTACATTAAAAACCGACCTTGTGTCTAAGTCTGCCTTCGTAGAGAAACAAGTAAATGAATAAATAATTGACACGCAATTAATAACACTATTAACTACATCATTCCCCTTCAAAATGAGATTATACTTATTTAAGCCATTACGTGTGAACATCCTGAGAAAGTTTGCAGAAAGAAGATGAAAAAACAAAAAAAAATATTTTAGAATTTAGAGTGGAAGGTTAGTTCTGTATATAAATTTTACATAAAATGATCCTCATTTCCGAGCGATTCTAAATTTTGGGGGGTTGTTGATTAAATTTTTTACCACAACGCTAAGTTTGACTTGAAATGTCATAAAACCACACGGAATCACTTAATAAATTGCTCCCACCCCCCAAAAAAGAAACGCACAGAATGTATCTCCCATAGCAAATTTAGTTTTTAACTGACCTAAAACGCTAGAATGGACCAGAAAAGAGAGACTATTTAACTGGTCCCCCGTTCATGAATTCTAAGAGAATTTAATTTTTTCTTCACGCCAAGTTTTTCAGAGTGTTCACACGTAATTGCCTAAAAATAGTAGAATCTAATGTTTGTTAAGGGCGGATTTAACTGAGGATTTGTATCTATAATAATAATAGTAATACTACTACTACTACTACTACTACTACTACTACTACTACTACTACTAATAATAATAATAATAATAGTAATAGTAATACTAATACTAATAGTAATACTTCTACTACTACTACTACTACTACTACTACTACTAATAATAATAATAATAATAATTGCTAAAAAATACTTAAAAAATTATTATTACACATATGTTTTTGTGTTCTTTCTCCTGCACTTTGGTATCGAAGGGTTAAGCTATATCAATGATTAAGCAAGTTCTCTTGTTTTTGTCGAGAAAGATTAAGTCGGGTTTGGAATGTTCACGAACATTATCAGTTTGTATGCGCATGTCCCAAAGAAGTTTGACATGGTCGTTCTCCTGTACCACTTCTCATTATGCTCCAATGCATAAGGTTTGCATATATTCTAGTGTAGTATCTGGGCGACTTTGTCGTGTCTCGATTTTTTTTAATATATTGATAGTGTGTTAGCATAAGGAATTCAGACCTTAACGCATATTGTATCTGAATGCCATATTCTAGCACAACATTAATATAAAAAATGGAGACTCGACAAAGTCGCTCAGGTACTACACTAGAATATATGCTAACTGTATACTTAATTCCACCAAGTTTTTGAAAATGTTCTAATTTTGATTTTCACAGTTTTTTGACACCTCTTCTAATGCTGAATGATTCGGCAAAATCCTACATTTATTTTTTATAGATAAGTAAAAATAAACTTAAATTGTATTTATTTATGTTTTTATAATGACTAACTTTTATTTTTACTGGTAATGTAAAAACAATAAATATTCATCATTTTGTCATTAATACCAGCAATAGATAATTAAGTTATTTTTTTTTTAAGAATACTTTTTGGAATCGAAACTTCGGCTCAAATTTATCCGATTCCGATACCCCAAAAAGTTCCGAATTATTCGATTCCCGATTCCGATTAATTGTCCAAACACTAATTGCGACCCTTTCAAAACTTAACCAAACAATGACGCATTTACATTAGACGTTATGTTTCGACATTAAATATCCCCAAGCGGGTTGCTTTGCCTTGAAAATAGACAAACTTAGCGATGGTTATATTATACGTTGATTTACCGGTAATAGCTGTCATATGTTTTAAACCGGAAGTATCCGCAGAACCTGAGTGCGCAAAGGCGATTTTAGACATTTTAGATTTAAGCATGCTTGACTGAACTTTAAGAGAAATGTAATTTTGAGTACAAACAAAATAAAAAGAAGAAAAAAACTTCAATTAGCAATCTCGATAAACTGCCCGTTTACTAAGAACATTCCTTGAAAAGTTCAACAGAGAAATGAAAATTAACACATTTACTCAGCGATTATGACGAGGTCATTCAGTGCGACCAGCTGAAATTGTTTATTTGCAAATAAGATACAATAGAAAAACAAGAACATGTATTCATAAGATACGTCCATTCAATCTGCGCAGTTATCACGAAGATTCTATTTCAAACTCAATCGTGACAGACATACGAAAATGCTATTTCAAACTTAAGCGTGATAGACTGGCGAATCTGCTAGTTCAAACTTAAATGTGGCAGACCGACGAAAATGCTATGTAAAACTAAAGCGTGGCAGACCGACAAACTTGCTATTTAACACTTAAGCGCGAAAGACTGACGAAAATTCAACCTCAAAGTTAAACATGACAGATCTACAAAAATAGTATTTTAAACTTAACTGCAGATCAACAGAAGTGCTATTTCAAATTTAAGAATGACAGATCGACGGAAACATTTTTTGAACTTAAGCATGACAGACCGACACTAATGCAATTTTAAACTTAAACATGACAGACCTACGAAAATATTATTTCAAACTGAAGAAAACCAACGAAAATGGTATTTAATAATATTTATTATTAAATAAAAGGCGACAAAAATGCCATTTAAAATTTAAACATTACAGACCGAAGAAAATATTATTTGAAACTTTTTATTTATCTACCTCCCACAAGGTAAGATGTGACACAAGGTCGGGAAAGTGGGATTTGATAAACCAGCGCCCGAGAAGGTGAGCACTCTGGCCATTAAAAATTGCCTGGGCAGCCCCGTCGGTATTCTTCGGTAGGGGCGCCTCAGACAGTAAGCAATAAACTTACTCCTCCCCAAAGAGGGGAGGCAGAGCCTGGGAGAGTGGATCTCCTAGAACTGCACAGGAAAGACCCATAGACAGGCGTAAATCAAGCCCTGAAGGTCATAACAATACAAGTCTATGGGGTGCAGTATCCATCGGAACAGATACTACACTTTGATCTTGGCCATATTATTTGAAACTTAAGTGTGACAGATCGACGCAAATGCTATTTTATACTCAAGCGTGACTGACAACTGACGGATTAAGCTTCTTCTTTGACGCATCTTAGATAAGATGCGTCCATTTAATCTGCGCTTTTAGCGATGGATATCATATTTAAAACTGAAGCGTGACAAACCGACAGAACAGGTGAGCGACTGACAGACAAACCCTCATAGCGATACGAGGACACATAAAACATTGTTGTTGTGTTCAGTGAGAGAATTCACCGCCATCTCCTCGGAGATGTCGAATTGATTCGTGGTAGGTCACTCGGTACGATTTCATTATCGTTTAATCGGATAGAGAAGAGAGACATTTTAAAGCGATAGTGCTCGCCCTTTAGCAACGCGTCATGATACACATAACACTTAGTAATATGGGCAGAGTTACCTGAATTTCGCTTGCAGCCAGACTAGACATGGAATTATTTTAACATCGCGATGGAATCCAACTCTCTAGAACAGGGGCGTTCAACCTTTTCAGGGTGAGGGCCAGATGAGACTTTTGGAAGGAGATCGCGGGCCGGAGTGAAAAACGAAATCTCAGAATAACAATATTTTGTTTACAAGAATAAATTGTACAAAAATTGCATTGAACACTCTACAAATCTGATATTTTTTCTCAAGAGACTTCTGTATGTGATGTTATAAAAGGCGCCGACGAAGAGCTATTTTGGAACCATAAAAAATAATCACGGGGGAAGTAGCAAGTTGATCCAGCATTCGTTTTGACACACCTCACATAGGTTCTCTGTTTCATGCCCTTTCCTCGTCTCACGTTTCCTCTTTGCCTCTCTCTTTCTCTTTTTCTATTTTTATCTCTTAATAGTTAAAGAAAAATGAAATATACATGCATCATCGCTCGCTGATATTTATACATTTTTATCCCACTGTAAATATTAATTGAAACCTACTTTTACGTCTATGTCACAAAATGATATGAGTTTTACTGGGAGGTGTGCGGCCCTGATTGCAATAATAAAGCATAGCAGGGTGGCGGGCCAGACGCTAAGCCTTCGCAGACTGGATGTGGCCCGCGGACCGGAGGTTGCCCGCCCCTGCTCTAGAACAATACAAAAATAGCCGAGAATGGACATGTCGGCAATTCCTGGTAAGGGACGCTTCAGACGACTTACAATAAACCAAGCATTCTTTCCGAAAGAAGAAGTTAATGCCTAGTAGGATAGCCTTCTACCAGTGAACTGAACCGTACCTCATTCAGATACAATGCTCGCGCGCCCCCTTGCGAATCAGACCCAAGAAACAAAATCTGCTATGGCTTCGCTTCAGCTTATCAGCTGTATGGTATTCCGTCGATCACAAAGATGGCAGTTTAAATAATCAGACGATATCCACACATAGATTTGCTTTAAGTGAACCGGGTATAACACGCACTCCCTCTATCTATCTCTCCACCAGGTATGTGATGCCTGTTCAATGTAGGTGACCAACCAGGTGTGGTGTCAGGTTATGCCTTCTCTAAGGCCGATTACCACATCGAAGTGTCCGAGTGTAGTCTATTATACTATTTCACCCATATCAAGAAGGAAGAAAGATGGATTCATGTATTTAGATAAGATAACATATGACTCTATTTTACAGTGTTCTACTATTGAAAGGAACACGCACTAAAGCCACGATAACAGCTGTGTTAATACTACTCACTACAGAGCCCAGCCTAGATTGTGGGGCGACAAATAATTATAAATATTTGTTTTTATCTACATACCTTTTTGGCTAAGATCAAAGTGTAGCATCTGTTCCGATGGATACTGCACCCCATAGACTGGTATTGTCTTGGCCTTCGGGTCTTGATTTACGCCGGTCTATGGGTCTGTCCTGTGCAGTTCTAGGAGGTCCACCCCCCAGGATTCGCCTCCCATCTTTGGGGAGGAGTAAGTTTATTGCTTACTGCCTGAGGCGCCCCTACTGGGGAATGCCGACGGGGCTGCCCAGGCAATTTTTAAACCCCACTTTCCCGACCCGACCTTGGGTCACATTTTACTTGTGGGAGTAAGATAAAAACTGTCCTTGTGCCTAACTCCTGGAGAGGAGTAAATCAATACATACCTATACGTTTCATCCTTACGAGATAACTATATGACGGAATCGTTTCCTTTTGGGTTCAGTCTTTTGTGGATTCCTAATTCAAAATAGATTTGAGGACGATGTGAACTCGCACCTTTAAAGACAAAAATGGCTTAAAGTTCAAGTGGATTATTAAGAATTACTTGAAGGAATCTCAGCTTGATGAATAATTGAGTAACTTTGCGCTGTGATTTTAATATCTGAACAGGGTGACCTATCTGGAACCAATGGTATTAGTGAAACAATGGCCTCAATAGAACTTGAACTCGTCACACCGATACCACAGTTTCGCACGGGTAACCATTTCATCAAAATCACTTATTATAGGGATGGTTCATTTAAATAGCTCTAAATTTAAGTAAGTGCATGAATGTTGAAATATTAACAACATCGTAAATTCGTTTGTCTCAATTTAGAAATAATTAACTTATTTATTGTTTGGGGGAATTACTATTATTATACTAAAGCTGAATTTTCAATGTTTGTTGCCCTGTAACTTTTTCCTATAAATTTCAATAGCACAAAATACATGCTAAAATATTCCTCAATTTTAATACTGAGTTATGTTTGAAAAACTAACTTAATTTTAATTGTTCTAATTAGCTGGAATTTGCAATTAACTCACTACAACATCCACCTCTTCCTAAATTTATGTCTATCATTTTCACTCTCTGTCTGTCTGCCTCTCTCTCTCTCTCTCTCTCTTAATGTGTAATAATTTCTATTACTTAGCTTCCGCCTTATCTCTCTCTCTCTCTCACTCTCTGTTTATCAACATTTGAATGTAATAAAGAAATGAAAGTATGAACAGATTAAAATAGTGCCTTATAAACAAAAGGAAATATAACCACAAGCAGCAATAATATTTAACCCGTAGCCGTAGAAAGGGGGAGGGGAGCTATAGTGAGAATAAATATAAATATTTTGAATTTTGTTATTTTATTTTTAAATATTTAACAGGTTTTTCAGACTAACTTTTTTCCTGATTAAAACAATCTTACCCGAACTCAACGGTTGAGCAAACGGGTCACATGTTTTCTAGTCTTCTATTCAAATGATTCAGGGAATATCTTGGCAACTAGCAGTCTTCTTCTTGTTTTGTTAAAAAAAACTAAAAGTACACAATAGAGTGGTTCGCCTTTTCCTCCTCGACAGGTAAGATATGTGTGTTGAATGCTACTTTACAATAAGTCGTGTGAATGTGAATTTCTAGGTGCAATGGGATAATAGGTAAGATTGACGGGAGATGATGTCGGTGTGAAGTTAAGTCCCATATGTGAGATTGACATTTGATTGGATAATGTTATCATGTAATAAAGGATATATTTAAAGTAGGGTTCTAATTGCTGCAGCCGACATAGTGAAGATACATGCACCTTAAGAACGTGATAGATAGAACTTTGATCGTAGCACAGAATCACATCGTAGTTAACGAAATGAATATCCATTTGATAAGGAAATTGAATACAGTTAAAGTTCAAATCGTCAGCGTTATCTCTTTTAATGAATGCCAATATTTGCTGAGGCCTTAAAGGGTCGAAAAGAAATAAGACAACAAGGTGATGTCGGAGAGCCTTCTACTCAAATAGCTTCTTTCCTCGTACTGCTGGCCTCTGGAACTCCCTCCCTGCCCCCTGTTTCCCCAACAGTACAGACATGCAGAAGGTTAAAACTAATGTAAACAGACACCTCGCTGCGCTGATCCCAATCTAGATTGACCACCCCCTACCTTCTCCCCTTTTCTTTTTCTCAGTAGCCCCTTACGTCTACAGTGGCGGCCTGCCTTGTTTGGGGTGAACTATGTTAAAAAAAAAAAAAAGGAGGTAGTTAACAAGAGTATGTATTTACAGAAAGTAAAGACGTAATGTGTATCCAGAGACTGCTTCTGTATTAAAAATATTGAGCCACTCTTTAACCACTATTCATCGTTTTGGGAAGAGTCCATGAAATGAGAGAAAAGGATATATCACAATATTTTATCTTGATCCTCAGGAAAGGCACATAACACAGGGCCGGCGGGACAGTTATAAAAGTGTGTGTGGGGGGGGGGGCTATCCTAAAAAGTGTGTGGGGGGGGGGTTAAACACATGCATATATAACTTCATTATTGATGATCGTAAAGTGGGGGGGCCAAGTCAAAAAGTAGAGGAGGGGGGCTTGAGCCCCTCTTCCCCCCCCCCGGTGCCGCCGTCCATGTAACATTACAGACTCCATCAGTAATACAACATGTTGATCTTGTAGACACCAAAATGACTGTAATGTGTCATACGCTGTTTATTTTCTCCGTAGTTCGAAACGTGTTACTGGATCGTATTATTAACTTAATAATTGCAAACCGTACAATCTCAATCAGCATCGAAGTAAAGTCCATCGAGGCACACGTTTGATGGATTAGACACGTCATTCGGATAGAGCAACGACATTTACACACGCCTCTCGTACCGCATATTTTATGGAGCTGAAGTCATAAAATAGAAAGAAACAAATAATAAACCAATTCTACCTACAATAGTGTACGGTCAGTTTGAACTGTTTGGTGTACCCTTAAGCTCTTTCAAATTCAAAAAATTCCATCGCCCAAACGTGTCATTCAAAGAGACATGTTTAATGGCGCAACTTTGAGAGTCATGAACTTGATGGATTGCCATACTTCGTATCTAATATTTCTATTATAATAAAATAGACACACACACACACACATACATATATATATATATATATATATATATATATATATATATATATATATAACCCCTTATATAATCAAAACCGATGTATATTTATGAGTATATATATATATATATATATATATATATATATATATATATATATATACAGGGTGTTTCAAAAGTCTTGGGAACATAACGATTTTTAATAACTCAAAAACTATTAGGAGTTGAAAAATGAAATTGGTACAGTTGGAAAGGTTAAAGTTTCAAGTTTTGTGGGGAATCTTCAAAGTTGCTCAATATGAGCACCATTCGTCACACGGCAGACATCTAGTCGATAGTCCATTTCCTGCCAAACGCGTTCCAGCATCTTGACGTCAATGGTTCCCACAACTGCCGTTACTCGAGCCTTTAGTTCGTCAATATCACTTGGAAGGGGCGGCACATAGACTTGTTGCTTGACAAAGCCCAAAAGGAAAAAGTCACACGGGGTAAGATCTGGAGACCTAGGAGGCCAGGGCATGAGAACGCCATCACCTCGCCCAGATCTCCCAATCCATCTACCAGGCAGCCTTGTGTTAAGAAACTGCCTTACTCTAAGACTCCAGTGTGGTGGTGCACCATCTTGTTGAAAAATGAAGTCATCAGATTCTGCTTGTTCCAACTAAGCCATTAACCAGTCTTCCAGCATGTTGAGATAGGATTCACCAGTGATAGTTGCCTCTTCAAAGAAGAACGGTCCATAGACACCTTTCTTGGAAATTGAACAAAACACGTTCACTTTTGGTGAATCTCGCTCGTGCTCAAGAAGTTCATGAGGATTCTCAGTACCCCATATGCGAGTGTTATACTTGTTAACTTGGCCATTCAGATGGAAGGTCGCCTCATCGCTAAAAACAAGCCGGTCATCAAAGCCGTTATCTTCCAACTTCTCTTGCATTGCAATGCAAAAGTCACGGCGAAGTGGCTTATCAGTGTCCTTCAACTTTTGGACCAACTTGAGCTTGTAAGGTACCATTTGCAGTCGTTTCCTTAAGACACGCCAGACAGTTGCTGGAGCAAGCTGAAGTTCCCTGCTGGCTCTTCTCACTGATTTACGGGGGCTCCGCTGAAAGGCTGCCCGAACTTGCTCAACTGCATCTTCTGAAGTTGAAGGGCGACCTGTTCGCTTACTTGGGCACAAACACCCATCTTTCACAAATTTAGCATGCCATCTGACAATGGATTTCCTTTCAGGGGCTTCTTTTTTAAATTTCCTTCGAAATGCACGCTGAACACATGTCCACGATTCAGTCTTTGCAAATTGGAGGACGCAAAATGCCTTGTCTTGTTTAGAGAACGCCATTACTGCACCTGGAAAGATAACACGAAAATCATTAGTATGACCAAAAACTTGATTAAGCAAGCTTTAAAATGGCACCAGTTTCATTTTTCTACCTGCAATAGTTCATGAGATATACGCATTTGTAATGTTCCCAAGACTTTTGAAACACCCTGTATATGTATATATAATATGTATATATATGTATATATATATATATATATATATATATATATATATATATATATATATATATATATATATATATATGTGTGTGTATGTGTTTGTGTGTGGCTGTGTTCGTGTGTACTATCATCCCATTACACAACAGTAAAGTATATATAGTAAAACACGTGATTTTTCTAGCCCCTGAGCAAAATAATTTCATGTCGTTATGGGAAGCGAGAACGCAAATAGCAAGTAACACAATAGCATCACGTTTACCCTTCCGCCAGAAATTTGGAAAGAAATCCGTCACTTTATAATAAAAAGTCAACGGTTTTTTGTTTAAGTAATCAGAATGATAAATATTTATTTATTAAAATGTACTATTTTCCGTCATTTTTGACGGCGGATGTTCAATAATATATATATATATATATATATATATATATATATATATATATATATACATGTTTGGTTAGTTTTAATGTTCTTGCCAGTAAGTCTGGTAAAATACGCCAAGATTTTTAATGTTTTTAATGACAATGGCAGATTCTGAATGATGCTCATACCATTTTGTTTTTGTTGCCGTATTTCTTCCACAACATTGGCATATTCTACAGTTTATTTTTTCTATATTCGTATTCATCATGATCTTATAGTGGGCAAACCTAAGATTACACACACACACACACATATATATATATATATATATATATATATATATATATATATATATATATATATATACGTAATGTATATTGAAAACATCTACATCTTGACTTAGTATTATATTCGATCGAGGTTGGCTTGGTTAATTATTGGGAATACACGTGTCCTGTGCTGCGAGTATACATCATTTCCTTTTCAACCTTAAGTTCCGAACGGTGTATTCTCTGACTGTTTCGAGATATGAATCGAATTATGATTCAAATCAGTCCGACGCTGGCTTTGTTGCTGTCGGACTGAGGTATTTGTCTGTTCAGTCGTAGGAGGTCTACCCTCCCAGAATTTACCGTCTCTCTGGGAAGGGGTTAGTTTATTGTAAATCGCCGGAAGCTTCTCTTCCAGCGAATGTCGACGGTGCTGATACGTCATTTTTTGTAAACCAGAAACAACCTAGACCTGACAATGTGTCTACTCTCCTGGCAAGAAGTTAAATAATATATGTGCATCAGTTTGTTGCAGAGATACATATTGACTGTGAAAGGGATTATCTTGGGGTTTTCTTTTTAGGTTTCATTTTAATGTTATTTTGTTTTTTTTTTAATTCTTTTCACGGTTTGTAATTTCCACTTTCATACTTTTAATGCGTCTGCCAGTTTCCAGTTTTGCCTTGAATACTTTAAGTTCTTTTGAATATGTTTTTTTTTCTTCTGTGTTTCATGTTACCTCACACATTTCATCATCCACTCCGCTGTTATTTCCAGATGTTGGTTACGGTTTATAGTCGTTGATTTATAGGATAATTCAACTCGAATTAATCCTCTTCTCTCATCAGCTCTGGGTCGGTAGAGTCGACCGACATCGGCTTCGGAATGGTATATCTTGAAGTAAGTTAATAGTTTGCGTGTTTTCGTAAACGTATACATTATATGTTGTATCAGTTCCAGTTGCGTCTGAAACAACTAGTTTGGGTACCATTTAATAGTTTACTTGAGGAAGC
This sequence comes from Sepiola atlantica, assembly GCA_963556195.1. Classification (NCBI taxonomy): domain Eukaryota; kingdom Metazoa; phylum Mollusca; class Cephalopoda; order Sepiida; family Sepiolidae; genus Sepiola; species Sepiola atlantica. The sequence continues at coordinate 79,611,202 of OY744533.1, forward strand.
ACACTCTTTCGCAAGACGTCTTTTTAGACACCATCTCATGCAATACAGGAACATGATCGAAATCAATGACGTCATCTGCTTCTTTTCAGCAACTGTTGACTAATGTTTCGGATCATCTACAAACTGCAGATATCAGTTTGACGGCGTTAGTTTGTGTATGACAGGTGTCATCATCTTCACCCATACAGCCCATGGTATTTCTAAATGGTCACCCATCTAATACTTACCAGGCTCAACGTGGCTTAACTGCAGTGATATCATGATGTATTTCAGTGTGTCAACGCAATTATGCATAGTCCATTTTAATACCTTGAAGGTTCTACAAGAGAACAAGTCTTCTCAACCTATTGATTACAACATTTATCTTTAGGGATGTTCTTTTACTAGTGGCAACCGCTTATCAAGGCTACAAGCCACCAGAGGATAAGGGTTAATGAGATAAATAGATTGTCAGTTTAATGATGAAGAATATTATGAGACGATTGAAAATGATGAACGAGATTAACAAAATGTGATTATTTGTAAAGATGGATGATTCCAAATATTTGTTGACAATAGATCTGAAAACAGACTTGTTTTATTCTGCAGAGAAGCGGATCGGTGGTAATATCTTTTAATTCTGTTCGTGGAAACTCCGCCTGACACTTGCAGACGGAGGAAGAAAGGAAGGTTCTTTGCAATTGTGGTTTCAAGGGGAGCTCTTGCTATGAATGTATTGCAGAGGAATCAGAGCTCGTGTCATTGAAATAACGATAGAGTAGAGAAAGACTAGCGATGTATTTCTGTGAATAAAGACTAGATAGAAGATGAGATACCGTCACTTGATTGTTAAGTTCATTTCGTGCAATGTCAATGGGAAAAACAGTGCTCTGAGCGGCGTCTCTCCAGATGTGGCAACAATACTCCATCTTAGTACGTATCTGCCTTTTGGCCTGGATCAAAGTGTAGTATCTGTTCCGATGGATACTACACCGCATAGACTGGTATTGTCTTGGCCTTCGGGGCTTGATTTACGCCGGTCTATGGGTCTGTCCTGTGCAGTTCTAGGAGGTCCACCCTCCCAGGATTCGCCTCCCGTCTTTGGGGAGGAGTAAGTTTATTGCTTACTGCCTGAGGCGCCCCTACCGGGGAATGCCCAGGCAATTTTTAAACCCCACTTTCCCGACCCGACCTTGGGTCACATTTTACTTGTGGGAGTAAGATAAAAACTGGCCTTGTGCCTAACTCCTGGAGAGGAGTAAATCAATACATACCTATACGTTTCATCCTTACGAGATAACTATATGACGGAATCGTTTCCTTTTGGGTCAGTCTTTGAGAAGGGGTTAGTTTATTGCTAATCGCCTGAGGCGCCCCTACTGGGGAATGCAGACGGAGCTGCCCAGGCATTGTTTGTAAGCCAGAGTGCTCAACTTCTCTGGTGTTGGTTTATCAAATCCCACTTTTCCGACCTTGTGTCACATCTTACCGCTGTGGGAGGTAGATAAATAACTAGTTTCTGCGACGGTAGAATAACCCAATTATTTTTCCAGAAACCTTAGCAACATATTGGGTTTAAGTCTACAGAACAAGCCACCAACGCATATGATATTACTTGCTCACTCTCTGTAAAATATTGAAAAAAAATGTCGGCCAGATAAGACTGATATGAACATCGAATTATTTAGACGAAGTCAAAATGTAAACTGTGTGTTGAGAGACAAACAGCTTATTACAAACGATGTTCATCTTCAGTTATACAACATGATACAACATTTGTTTAAACAGCCACTTTCTTCATAACGGTTTTTCTCGAACATCCTTAAATTTTGCCCAGAAAAAAAAAACAATAACAATGTTCGAAAAAGTCATCTTAAACCAAAATAATTCTATACTGTGTTTATAATCTTCTGTTTTTAGATTATTGTCGGAAGTATTTAACATTTTGACTAAATCATGCTTTGCTTGATAGAGCAGAACGTTTTCTGTGTATAGACACATTATAAAACTAAATTGTCCAAGAGTTATCAAGCAAGATACAGAAAGAAGCTTAATGTAAACAGATATTTAAAGAGGGGATTGTTTTTTTAAGCTGATCAAAATAAGTATAATTTAAAGATTACCTCATGAAAACCCTTTCTAAACAAAGGTTATTTCAATGAAATCATTCCTTGAGAATCGGCAAGGAAACGGAAGCTCAATGTTCATCAGACAATAAAAAAGCGATATACAGGGTGGGCAAAAATAAGGGTCCTATTTTTAAAAATTCATAACTTTTTTATTTATTGATTTTTTTTTTTTTTTTAAAGAATAAGTAAAGAACCCCTTCCGAAGCAAGCATGAGCCGTATTAGCCCTAAGGAACGTACCCTCATTTAGAAAACATTATTTTTGCTTAAAAAACTCAAAACAGTGTAAAAAACAATACTTTAGTTTTTGTAAGTTTTAAGAAGTGTTTTTCGGCTAAAATTTGTTTTGTTTATTTCAAAAAATCTCGGAAGGGTCAGTCTACACACACATAAAGTTTGGTGAGTTTAACTTTTATTTTGTGGAAGTTATTCAAATTCAAGTTATTCAAATTTAAAGATAGGACCCTTATTTTGGCCCATTCATTTTAAAAATATAAATGTTTGCGCTAATTTTAAAAGAATTTCGTGGTCTTTCACAGTTATTCCAAAGCCAATTTATTACAGAACCCATAATATGTACATAAACAGGATTCTGATTTTACAATTTTTCTTGTTTTTCATCAATAATGAAATGAAAAGAAACTTTCCAAAAAGCTAAACCAATACAACAAACCCTTCGCATGCAAAGGTTCAATATCCTTTCATATAGAGTTGTGTAACAATAATAAAAGATATATGTTGTTTAACTTAATACTTTCCTATAATTTCAGGGGATTCAGATCGCCTAAAGTGTATTAATACATACTTAAATTTTCGTTTCATTTGAAGACTAAAGTCAATCATCTTATATTCAGATGAAAACGGACGTTAAGGGTATTTTAATAAACCTCTGACGATCAAAAATCCCGTTAAACTGCAGTAAATTGTGATGTTAAATAACATTATGTATATATATATATATATATATATATACTTAGGCAGTTAGTCATTATCTAAGCAAGCGTTGTTGAACGTCACGGAACGTTCTCGTTTGTAAATCTTCTTCGTGAGGTTCTCAAACCGTCGAGCTATCCTTCTGGTTTCAGGTGGCAATCCGTAGAGTATTTCCCCGATTGTTCTTAATTCTTTTTTCGAGCGCTTTCGACTTTCTAGTCGTCTTCAGGATTAGGTTTTTTAAAATAAGAAGACTCGAGTTAATGTTTTATAGGTATCGTTAAGGGCGAACAAAAGAAAAGAGAGGAGGTGTGGTTGAGTTCATTTTATTCTATCGTTTGTGTGTTTGATTTTATTGTTTATTTATTTATCTTATTAATTATTATTATTACTATTATTATCATTATATATATATATATATATATATATATATATATATATATATATATATATGTGTGTGTGTGTGTGTGTGTAGTGCAGTGCTCCGACTCTGTCGTTGAGTACTATAGGGTGTTTGGGATGTATGCTTGCCGCTTTCAGTGTAAATATCAATTAATTTCTCCGTTATTACGTGCCCACCCCTCGTGGCCTAATGGGGATGGGTGAACGCTTATATATTCAAGGTGTTTCGCGCCCTATGACCGTCTGAGATTGTTACTTCTCTGCTCTGATGAGGACCATAAGCTCGGAACGACGTCGTACGTAGGTAAAATATTTTTTTTAAATAATTTAATATTATTGTATATATCTATATATATATATATATATATATATATATATATATATATATATAAGTCAGTTCATATTATATTCCAATAACCATTGTTTTAAAACCATCGTTATTGGAATATAATATGAACTGACTTATATTTGCTCTGTTATCACTAATTGACAATCATCGAGCTGAATCTTTTAAGGAGACTGCAAAGTAAAAGAGCACTGATAGTATATGCTAATACATATATTGTCATTAATAATTATATATATATATATATATATATATATATATATATATATATATATATATATATAGTAATCCAGGTAGGGTAAAAATCCACAGGGTAGAAATCCAAAGAGAATCAAACCGGGCTTATAAAAGAGTGCTCAATAAAAATATACAAGTTATGCTACACTGGCATGTCGATGTTATCGATCTACAGCTCTCAAGAGCTGAGGTCTCATCAGGCAGAGAATTTTTTTATGATCCAACCTGGTCGTTGAATTCCTGGAATTCAACGACCAGGTTGGATCATAAAAAGTTCTCTGCCTGATGAGACCTCAGCTCTTGAGAGCTGTAGATCGATAACATCGACATGCCAGTGTAGCAGAACTTGTACATGTTTGAATAAAAGCATTCACTATATATATATATATATATATATATATACGAGATTTCTGAGAAAATCACGTTTCGTTAGTAAAAAAAAGAGCAGGCGCATTGACAAGTTAAAATATATTCTATGCCATGTGTGCATAAGTGTTGTCTTCACCTTTTTATATTTTATTTTAAAAACTAAACCTACTTCAATATATACATAGACGCTTAAGCATAGTCATATGCCAGAAATCTGCGAAAGAAAAAAAAGAAGACGTGGAAAAGAACATTCGAGACTTTAACGAAAGAAAACATAAGTAAAATTAAATATATAAACAAACACGGGTATTCTTAAGCTGCGTCTTCTTAATATGTGCGTTTAACGAAAGAAAATGCTACTTCAACATTTAGAGTGATAGACAAAAAATGCTATTTCAAACGTAACAGGAACAGACCAACGAAATATCTATTTCAATTTTTAGCGCGACAGACAAACGAACAATTTATTTCAAAGTTATGTGCGACAAGCAAACTGAACATATATTTCAAATTTAAACGCTTCAGACCAACGAACAAACTATTTCAAACTATAGCGCGACAGACCAACGATATATCTATTTCAAAATTTAGCGCGACAGACCAACGAAGAATCTATTTCAAAATTTAGCGCGACAGACCAACGAAGAATCTATTTCGAACTTTAGCACGACAGATCAAAGATAACTATATTTTAAACTTTAGCGTGATATACTAACGAACAATCTGTTTCAAACTTTAGCGTGACAGACTAACGAACACTTTATTTAAAAGTTTAGCGTAACACGCTAGCGAACAATCTATTTCAAACTTTAGCGTGACAGACCAACGAACAACCCATTTACAAACTTTAGCGCGACATGCAAAGTGACAATCTATTTCAAACTTTAACGTGACAGACTAACAAACAATCTATTTCAAACTTTAACGTGACAGACTAACAAACACTATTTCAAACTTTAACGTGACAGACTAACAAACAATCTATTTCAAACTTTAACGTGACAGACTAACAAACAATCTATTTCAAACTTTAACGTGACAGACTAACAAACAATCTATTTCAAACTTTAACGTGACAGACTAACAAACAATCTATTTCAAACTTTAACGTGACAGACTAACAAACACTATTTCAAACTTTAACGTGACAGACTAACAAACAATATATTTCAAACTTTAACGTGACAGACTAACAAACAATCTATTTCAAACTTTAACGTGACAGACTAACAAACAATCTATTTCAAACTTACGCACAAAGCTCCACAAACAGTTTATTTCAAACTTTAGCGCGACAGACCAACGAAATATTTTTTCAAACTTCATCACGACAGACCAATAAAATATCTATTTCAAACTTTAGCGTGACAAGCTAACGAACAATCTATTTAAAACTTACGAACAATCTATTTCAACGTTAGCGCGACATACCAGCTAAATATCTATTTATAAATTTAGCATGATAGATAAACTGGCGGACAAAATCTATTTAGTAGATGCATGGGCGAATCTAAAATAAAATAGAGGGGTGAGAGATATGGAATGAGGGCGAGGGATAGCGGGAGGGAGATATAGAGGGAAGAAGATAGAGCGAAGGAAATGGAGATAGAAGGAGGAAGAGAGATAGAGGGGAATAGATAGAGGGATGGAGAGATGGAGATAGAATAAAGAAGAGATAGAGGAGGAGAGATATAGAAATAGGGAGACAGGGAATGAGATAGAAAGAGGAAGAAAAGAAGATAGAGGTAGAAGGTAGATAGAGGGAGGAAGATAAATAGAAAAGGGAAGAGATAGAAGGGGGAAGAGAAAGAAGGAGGAAGAGATAAATAGAAAGAGAGAGAAAGCGGGAGTGATATACAGGGAGGAAAAGAGAGATTCAGCAACGGAGAGAAATATGGAGATGGACAGAGGGAAAGAGATATAGAGGGAGGGGAAACATACAATAGTGGATGTGAGAGAGGGAGATAAATATATGGAGGAAGCGAGAGATAGAGTGAGGGAAATAGCGAACGAGATAAAATGAAGGAGACAGAGTAGAAAAGAGAAAGCCAGAGAGAAGGAAAGACAGGACGAGAATAAGGGAATGGAAAAATAGAATAAAGTGATATATATATATATATATATATATATATATATGTATGTATATATATATGTATGTATATATATATATTTATATATGTATGTATATATATATGTATATATATATGAATGTATATGTATGTATATATATATATGTACGTATATGTATGTATATATATATATATATATATATATATATGTATGTATATATATATATATATATATATATATGTATATATATATATATATGTGTATATATGAGGGAGAGGAAGAGTTAGAGAGAGAGAGATATGAAGAGTTAGAGAGAGAGTAAGAGTTAGAGAGAGAGAGAAAGAGGGTAAGAGTTAGAGAGAGAGAGGAGAAGAGTTAGAGAGAGAGAGAGGAGAAGAGTTAGAGAGAAAGAAAGAGTTAGAGAGAGAGAGGAAGAGTTAGAAAGAGAGAGTGAGAAGAAGAGTTAGAGAGTTAGAGAGAGAGAGAGGAAGAGTTAGAGAGAGAGGAAGAGTTAGTGAGAGAGATAGAGAGAGAGAGGAAGAGTTAGAGAGAGAGATACAGAGAGAGAGGAAGAGTTAGAGAGAGAGAGAGAGAAAGAGAGAGAGAGAGGAAGAGTTAGAGAGAGAGAGAGAGAGAAAGGAAGAGTTAGAGAGAGAGAGAGAGAATGAGAGAAGGGTAGGGAGAAAGTAATGTAATGTTTTATTAAGAAATGTGAATATCTACAAGTAAACTAATCACTTCGCTATTTATCCTGTTTTATATTTTTCGTTTCCTGTGCTAAACCCCTAACTTTTTGCGACCCCTTTTCGCTTTATGACCTAATGATTTCGTTTTCAAAAAAATAACAATTGAAGCAGCGATTGGATTTCTCTTTCTGCCTTTTTATTATTCTTTCGACATTTTTTATTTCGCTTTTAATTTGCACGTGCGTCCACCAGTCTGTTATACTTCCGTTTAGTCTGTCACATATCAGTTGTTTAATACTTATCATGTTATAAACGTATAGGTTGCCAACTGTAAATAAATGTATGAATTGTACTTGTTTTTTAGTTTTCCTTATTATTCGTTCTGGTGATAGTTCTGTTTAGGATATACATCTAATGCAGAGCTATTAGGCAAAACAACCTCTTCTACTAACACAATCTTCAGAGCGAAACGTTCAGTTATTAAGTTTAAAAATCTATTTTTATACAACTGTTTCACCACTTACGAAGGTCAAAAGCCACTCGATAATTGGTGTTAGTCAGTTCGTAAATTGGATGATAAAACGGTACTCTGAAAGGATTGAGAATTATGATTAATACACATGACGACTCGACATATATTTGTTGACATTGGACTTGAAAGCAACAATGTAATAGTCTATAGGGAAACATCCCCGCAGTAATGTGTTCCACAAGTTCTTGGAAAAATACTCTTTTGTGTGGAAATTTCCATTGATTTTAGGTACAAAGAAAAGGTAATAATATTTCGTTACATTGCTTGAAGCAAGATGGGTTTAATCTGAGAAGGTCTTACGAGGGGGGGGACAGGGCTTGAAGCTCAGTTGAGCACTTTTCTTCGTTTATATATTATTTTTGCTATTTAAAGTTTTGTTTGCGTCTTTTCTTTATGATTCATTGTTCTGTCACGTTTCCGTTTTAAATAGTATTTTTATTGTTCTGTCACGTTTAAGTTTGAAATAGCAGGTTTGTTGGTCTGTCAACTTATGTTTGGAATAGCATTTTTATTGGTCTGTCACATTTAAGTTTGAAATAGCAGCTTTGTTGGTCTGTCAGCTTAAGTTTGGAATAGCAGTTTTGTTTGGCCGAAACGTTGTGAGAATAAGATCAAAGATTAGAACTGTAACCCGAATAATCAAAATGATATAATTTTTATTTGTCTGTCACGTTTTAGTTTGTAATTACATTTTCGTCGGTCTGTCATACTAAAGTTTCGAATAGCATTGTTATTGGTCTCTCACGTTTATATTTAAAGCGCAGGTTAAATAGACACATCTTCGGCATACACGTTCTTGTTTTAATTTAATTTTTGAAAAAAAAATGTTCAAATTTCTTTTTGACACAATTTAATATTGTTTTTTTTCTTCATATTTTATTCGCTGTTTATTTCGTCTCTTCTCTCATAATGTATTAATTTTTCTTCTTAGCCTACTTGACGCATAAACCGACAACAATGCTTTTAAATCATGTCCTTAAAAATGTCTCCTCTTATGACAGAGGTTTGACAGGTCTATAAGCTCTTGGTATTAATATACGCAACAACCAGTTCTACACCATTAAATATATACAATTCGTATATATATATATATATATATATATATATATATATATATATATATATATATATATATATATATATATAAACTTAAAGAAAGAGTCAAAATGCCTTCAAAAACCATGTGTTGGATGCAGATATTTTTTTATTAAAATCAAAATAAAAACCAGAACATTTTTTTTCATCTTGACTTTTTTTATCTAATATTTCGCTTGATATAACAAACCTCTACAGAGCTATAGACGAATAAAAGGTATTAACCTCATTTTTTTTTCGTAATAATCATTCCTGGTCTTCTAGAAGTGACGTCCGATGTTGTGTGGACAAACAGTGTAAATATCTATTTTAAATTGAACTTAAATCACTCATGGTCGCTGGTAGGTATAAATTTGGGAAAGTTTTAAACATTTTTAGAATTTTAAACTTAAAGAAAGAGGCAAAAAGCCTTCAAAGACTATGTGTTAAATGCAAATAGTTTTTTTATTAAAATCAAAATAAAAAATTAAAACATTGTTTTTTTCTTTTTTCATCTTGACTATTTTATCTAATATTTCGCTTGATATAACAAGCCTCGACAGAGCTTTAGACAAATAAAAGGTATTAACCTTATTTTTTTCCGTAATAATCCTTCCTGGTCTTCTAGAAGTGACGTCCGATGTTGTGTGGACTAACGGTGTAAATGTATCTTTCAAATTGAACTTAAATCGCGCATATATATATATATATATATATATATATATATATATATATATATATATATATATATATATATATATTTATATATATATTTATATATATATATATATTTATATATCGTACATGTATTGTATTAGTTTCTGTAAATGTAAATCCGTAGAAACTCAAGTGTTTATAAAAAGTGCTCAATAACAAGTAGAGCTGTTTATAAGTATACATTTTTATTTATACAAACATTATTGGTTACATATGTGCATACATGTTTCGGTTTCACTTTTCCCAGAAAGTCAACCTCATCAGACCAAGAATTTCCGAGAAATGGGCTCGAAAATTCTTGGTCTGATGAGGTTGACTTTCTGGGAAAAGTGCAACCGAAACATGTATGCACATATGTAACCAATAATGTTTGTATAAATAAAAATTAATACTTATATATTTATATATATATATATATATATATATATATATATATATATATATATTACTTTCAACTTATAGATGTATACTAATTCCATATATAATACATCAAACATTTATATGTAATATTTCTATATAATTCTCCAACTGATACATATATAATACTAGTATTTTTAATACATTACATTTATATAAATGTAATACTTCCATTTATAATATTTTCATGTTATATCTTATATAATACTTTTAACTAATGCATATATAATACTTTCTTATATAATAGTTCAACTTAAGCATATATAATTTATCTATATAATACTACAACTCATAAAACATCATTAAATTAGTCCTGGGCCTAACATATATATGGCGACCAAAATAAAAAAAAATCATATGAGTTTCATAAAGGACCAACCTTTATATGCGACGTGTCAAAATCTGAGCTTAATCGGATTAGTAGTTTAGAAAATACAGTTATTTAGTTGAAGCTATTTTTGAAAATCGTCAAAGCAATGGAAAAATCGGTATTTCGTGTGTTGGTAAAGCATTGCTTTCTGATAGTAAAAAAATACTGTTCAGTAAAGTAATAGCGTGGAAATTGTTTTTCGGACTGTACACTATCGGAAACAACGGTAAATGCTGACTGTAAACACGGCCATACATATACAAATGATGCTGAACGCTCAGGCTTCCCTAATTGAGTAGTTGAATCTGATCGCATAAAAAAGCCCACAAAATTGCTTTTCGCCAATAATAAATTGAAGTTGCTTGAAATAGCAGAGGAGCTGACAATATCAGAAAATAACCTTTCAGCATTTGACATGAAAAAAAGTCGTGCATATATAATTCTTCTATATATAAGAATTACAATGCGTGGATATGTAATATTTCGGTACTCTTTTTGAGAACGCACCATGTTTCCGTGACTTGGTCTCGTCAACGTTCGGACAGGTCTCGGAAGCGCCCAAGAGTTGACGAGGCGAAAACTGCCAAACGTTAAATTGAAGACTGGCAGACGATAATTTCAGACGAAGAAATTCAAAGAAAAAGACATAGATAACAAGAAAGAACGAAAAAACGTTTGTTAATAATTTGATCTTTATTTTTTTTTTGTCAACGGAACCATTGTTAATCAAATGTTTTGAAATAATTGTTGTTTTTTTCTGTCAAAGGAACCATTGTTAATCAAATGTTTTGAAATAATTGTTGTGTTTTTGTCAAAGGAACGATTGTTACTCAAATGTTTTGAAATAACTGCTGTTTTTGTCAAAGGAACCATTGTTACTCAAATGTTTTGAAATAACTGTTGTTTTTTTTTGTCAAAGGAACCATTGTTAATCAAATGTTTTGAAATAATTGTTGTTTTTTTTGTCAAAGGAACCATTGTTGATCAAATGTTTTGAAATAATTGTTTGTTTTTTTTGTCAAAGGAACCATTGTTGATCAAATGTTTTGGAATAACTGTTGTTATTTTTGTGCACCGGGAAGTTTCAAAAGGTTTTTTTTTATATTTAAGGCAAATGTTTTTGTTTTTTTTGTTTTTTGTAAAAAATGTTTCGATGTTTTTTTTTTCTTGTCAACATAAACACCGAAACAACTATTTTGAAGCACATGGTTTACTATTTCTCACTCTTTTAAAAATGTTTTATTTTGTGTTAGGCTTTACAGTTAATATTGCAGACAGTCCAAAATTGTTTTGGAGTACTGGTTCTGTGGCGCTGAGCGCAAATGCCGACATCGATGAAAGACAAGCAGAAAAGGAGGTAGTCGTCGAGGAAGTGGAAGGAAGATGGTCGACAGAGCAGATACGTTGACATTTATGGCATTTCTTTTTTTTGTCGATAAAAGAGACTTTTGTTGATAGAACTCAATTAGTATTTCGGGAGATTCAACAGGCTGAAAGAAATGATAGAACTTTAATTTTGTTATTGAGCGCAATTAATTTATTATGCATGTTGCAACCTGATTGGTTAATAGTTTCGTGAACTCTCGGGTGCTTCCGAGACCTGCCCGAACGTTGACGGCGCGAAGTCACGGAAACATGTTGCGTTCTCTATAATAGTACCAATATTTCCAACGCATGCGTATATTGTATTTCTAATTATAATGCTTCAAACCTATACGCATTTAATATTTCCAGAAACAATGCGTGAAACTTATAAATATGTAACACTATTATATAATACTCCCAAATTATTTTTTATATGAACCAATTCAAGAGATGGAAGAGAGAATGAGCTAAGGAAGTGACTACTTTTTTTTTTACTTTTCAACACAACAATTTATGTGGGTCAAATTCACAATTACAATAGTAAATGTGACAGAAAGTGATGGAAAGGGGGATTGGAAAATGATAAAGAGAGCGAAAGAGATAGAAAGAGCGAGAGAGAGAGAGGGAGAGAAATATAAAGAGGGAGAGAGAGGGGGAGAGAATATTATTTTTAATTGTTTTCTGTTCAGAAAAAAACAAAAACAATGCATGTCTTTCGTCTTGTAAGTGTGAAATAATATCGTGGAGTCTGCGTTCGCCGTGGACGCACAGAAAAATAATTTCAACTGATTCACATATAGTACTTTCATATATAATACATCCTACTTATAGATATATATAATACTTATACAGGGTGGCGCAAAAGGCGCGCATTGGTTTGAAACTATGCTTTTCTAATAAATAATACATTTACTTGGTAATTTTGTTGCAGTAGTTTTTTAAAATAATATCCTTTAAATGGCCACCATATTCGGCCTCACAAAGACGTGCTCTAGTTAGGGCATTTTCCATTACCCTCCTTAGAATAACTGGCCCTAGTTCTTGGAGTTCATGTCTGATATTGTTTTTAAGCTCTTGAATCGTTGTAGGCTTGTTCACATATACCCTTTCCTTAAGATAACCCCAAAGGAAAAAGTCAGGGGCTGTTAAATCGTGTGAATGTGAAGGCCAGTTAAAATCAGAAAATCTGCTAATTAAGCGCTCGCCAAACAATCCCGCAAAAGTCACGCATTAGTTTGAATCAGTTGTTACTGATTCAAACTAATGCGTGGCTTTTGCGCCACCCTGTATATAATAATCTAAACCTGTGCATATATAATGTTATTATATATTATATATCCATATATATTACTTTCAATTTTACATACCTAACAAATCCATAGCAACTTATACTTCGTTCCTAATGTATAGAATGTCTATATATAATACTTCCCAGTTAAATATTTCTGAACAAAAGCCTGAGCCATATTTTCCTTGTATTATTCTAGCTTTGAGAAGTTCAGTACGTTATATATTTAATACAGTAATCCTCTTGGCGACCTTCTGTAATAATCATTCTTTACCTTGGTTTATATTTTGGCTACCGATCTATGAAATATACTTTGTATCTATTTATTTAGTATAATTCAGGTTTTGCATGTGTACGTTTGAACGAAAACACTGAGTGTTTCTTACAAAAACTTCGTGTTAAATAAGATTAATAAAATGAATTATTCCATCAAAAGATATTTTTGATACGCTTTATCATGTAGTAATTCATGGGTAGCTCATGCAAATCAGAAATATTTCAATTTTCAAAGCGGAATTATTAAAAATGTGAAGCTTACATCCCTCATTCTTGATTATGCCTCAGAATTACTCGGAAACATTTGGAAATTTGGGAATCTTTTTAAATGTTTTAATACCTAGCTAGTGTTTTATTCATCTTTCAAATAGGAGATATTTTAATTTTTCAAAAGGGGCGCCGTTCATGCAGAGTCCCACCTGCTTAATATATTCATATTGTGTTGAAATTATGCAAATCTTTTTAAATTGGTGTTTAATACCTATGGCTCAAATTCAATGCAAACATGGATATTCGAATATTCATAGTGATGTTTTGTCACTATTATGATTAAGGTAAACGGTTCAAATCGAAGCGTCTTCGACCAAGCGATCCACATAACGACGGACCAACCCCTTTATATAGATTCGTGGACGCATCTAAAACTGAACAAAGGAAGAGAGAGAGAAAAAGCACCAGAGAGGGAGACACACAGAGATAGCTAGAAAGTAATGTTATATTCTATTAATAAATATAAATCTCTACAAATGAACTAATCAATGAGCCCTTCATGCTTCGTTTGCCGCATCTTGGGAGGTGCCGCTCTGAGCATCCTTTCCTGCCTTGCCATAATACAAAACCGACTCCGAAATATTGTGGGCGATGTCCGCTTTTCCGCCCGACAGCCTCTTATTCACAGAAGAGACATTGCTAGTCTTTCTCTACTCTATCGTTACTTTTATGGCAAGTGCTCGACTGAGCTTCATTCTATCGTCGCCCACCCTGTAAAAAATTCACAACAAAAATATTGTCAATAAATTCCATTTCTCCCTCCGTATAACTTAAACTTCTATATGGCATAATCACGTTGTCACACCGGTTCTCGTTAGATTCCAATCCCCAAAGCTAAGCAACTTTGAGCCTGGCCAGTACTAAATAGGTGACCATGTGGGAACACCGGGTGCTGTATGTGGCCTGGAGAGGATATGAGCACTGCCAGGTTCTATCATGCCCACAGAAAAGTTAGAACGGATAAAGTATCTGCCTGATTCCCTGAGGACGTCCCCGGACGTTATGAGAAAACAACAACAACAATAACATACCTAGAACTAAGCAGAACTTCCATAGGCAAAGTTTTCTTTCTTAGAACTCCTCGTCTATGGGACACAGTGCGGCGGGGCTGTGTCTCGGCTTACTAAAACATTGCCGTTTTCAAGTCCAATGTAAACAAATACTTGTTGAGATGTCCTCTTAAATAATACCCAATTACCCTTATTCTCGATTGGGAAAAAAAGACTTCTTGTCTGAAAACATAACTTTCTGTAAGTTAGTAGAAAGTGTACCCTGGGTGTACTTCTGGCAGCCTCGTAACTCTCGCTTCTTTTTTTTTCCTTTAGTCCTCACATTTCATCAGCGATGCTTCTGACAAAGGGGGAAGAATTACTGTTTTCTGGGTCATAATCTATCTATATAACACTTATCATTGGCTGGGTTTTTACCTTGAAGTAGAATTTTTTTAGCTACTTACCTCAAGTAGCTTCATGCCTTGTCTGGGGCGATTTCCATAAAAAAAATCAATTTTCTCTACCAGTTACAACCATCGGTACAAATCCCATCATTGTCTTACCTTCTACCTGCCCTACCTACTTACCCTTATCCTCGAGTGGTAGAAAAAAACTTCTTGTCTGAAAACATAACTTTCTGTAACCTTTCTTCGCTTCATCACTCAATAATTTCGTTTTCAAAAATTAACAATATAAAAAACATGAAGCGAAATCCAATGATTTCTCTTTATGTTTTTTTTTTTAAATAATTCTTTACGCATTTTTTTATATTTCGCTTTTTATTTTCAGAGAGTGTCCACAAGTTAGGTTTATAATAGAATATTTAGCGATAAACGCGCAGATTGAATAGGGGTATCATCAAAATGTCCTTGTTTTAATTTTATCTTGAAGTTATTCACTTAAAAATTTGTTGTTTTTTTTTTAAATTATATGTTTTTTGCTGTTTTAAAATTTTATTTCCGTTATTTTCTTTTTCTTGATTATACAACTCTGCACCCCCAGAAGAGGCTCCGTCCGTCAGTTTGTCGGTTGGTCGGTCTCGTTCAAGTTTGAAATATAATTTTCATTTCTTAAACGCGTGGATTGAATAAACCGATTTTCTTTTCACAGTAGACCAAATAGCTCAATATGATGCAATGCCTGTCGCTTCGTCTTCACGCTTAAGTTTGAAATAATATATTCGTTCTTCTGTCACGCTTAAGCTTTAAATAGTATTCACATTTTTCTGTCGCACTTAAGTTTAAAATAGATGTGTTGTTGTTCTCTCACCCGTAAATTTTGAATAGCACGTTCGTTGGGCTGTCACACGTAAGTTTTAAATAGCTGTATCGCTGGTCTGTCACACGTAAGTTTTAAATAGCTGTATCGCTGGTCTGTCACACGTAAGTTTTAAATAGCTGTATCGCTGGTCTGTCACACGTAAGTTTTAAATAGCTGTATCGGTGGTCTGTCACACGTAAGTTTTAAATAGCTGTATCGGTGGTCTGTCACACGTAAGTTTTAAATAGCTGTATCGGTGGTCTCTCACACGTAAGTTTTAAATAGCTGTATCGGTGGTCTCTCACACGTAAGTTTTAAATAGCTGTATCGCTGGTCTGTCACACGTAAGTTTTAAATAGCTGTATCGCTGGTCTGTCACACGTAAGTTTTAAATAGCTGTATCGCTGGTCTGTCACACGTAAGTTTTAAATAGTTGTATCGGTGGTCTGTCACACGTAAGTTTTAAATAGCTGTATCGCTGGTCTGTCACACGTAAGTTTTAAATAGCTGTATCGGTGGTCTGTCACACGTAAGTTTTAAATAGCTGTATCGCTGGTCTGTCACACGTAAGTTTTAAATAGCTGTTTCGGTGGTCTGTCACACGTAAGTTTTAAATAGCTGTATCGGTGGTCTGTCACACGTAAGTTTTAAATAGCTGTATCGGTGGTCTGTCACACGTAAGTTTTAAATAGCTGTATCGCTGGTCTGTCACACGTAAGTTTTAAAAAGCTCTATCGCTGGTCTGTCACACGTAAGTTTTAAATAGCTGTATCGCTGGTCTGTCACGCGCACGTTTGAAAAAGTCTTCCAAACTCTAAACGCAAATAAAATGAACGCATCTCCAGAATATACGTTCTGGTTTTAATTTTATTCTTGTAAAAAAAAAAGTTTAAATGTCTTTTTCAAACAATTTAATATCATTTCTTTCTTTATATTTTATTTGCTGTTAATGTCGTCTTTCCTCTCGTAAATAAGACATTTTTCTTCGCATCCTACTTAACCCATAAACCGACAACAATGCTTTTAAATCATCTCCTTTAAAGAATATCTCCTCTCATTACAGAAATTTGACAGGTCTATGAGTTTTTTTTTCTATTAGTTAATATACGCAATTACTCGTTGTACACCATTAAACATATATACTGTTTCCATGTATATTAACTTATGCATATATGATATTTGCATATAATACTTCAAACGTATACATATGTAATACTAGCATTTTAATGCTATCCATTGATACATATAACATAGTTCCATACATAATGTATCCAACTGAAGCATATATGATTCTATTCATAATATTTACAAATTTTGCATATATAATAATTCAATGTATAATACTTTCAACTTATATATATATATATATATATATATAGAGAGAGAGAGAGAGAGAGAGAGAGAGAGAGGGAGAGAGAGAGTGTCAGGTTGTATATGAAAAGAAATCAAATAAAGTGCTCGATCATATACGAGGACTAATATAATTTATTTAGATACTGTATATTACATATTTCAGCAATGTACCGCGGTTTCATCAAAAAGGGCAGATTTAGACATCTTTAGTAAATTTCCGTGCCCAGGGGAATCATCGGCAAGCTGAAATGATTGTAGTAACGCCCGACAGTGAATGGCGTCAACAATGACAGAAAAAAAGTGCATCTCTGAGGGCGTCCCCGAAAAAATCCGGTGTGGGATAGTGATTAACTAAGGCTCAAGGGAGGCCTTTATTTTATTCCCTAGCAGGTTTTATTTCTTATTTATTTATCTGTTAGCAAGTTTCATTTATTTATCTGTTCAGGTATAATATTAACATTACAAAAAGAACAGATAAATAAATAAATAAATAAAACTTGCTAACAGATCAATAAATAATAAATAAAACCTGATAGGGAATAAAATGAAGGCCTCCATTGAGCCTTAGTTAATAACTATCCCACACCGGATTTTTTTGGGGGACGCCCTCAAAGATGCACCGTTTTACTGTCATTGTTGACACCATTCCCTATCGAGCGTGACTACAATCATTTCAGCTTGACGATGATTCCACTGGGCACGGAAATTTACTAAAGATGTCTAAATCTGCTCTTTTGGATGAAACCGCGGTACATTGCTGAAATATGTAATATACAGTATGTAAATAAATTATATATATATATATATATATATATATATATATATATATATATGAAGATAAGCGGGGATAAAATGACCCCACGTAATGTAAAATTAAACAAAAGGAAAGTAAAAACCTATGTGATTTATGTATTCATCAACGTTTCGTCTTTATTGAAAGACTTCCTCAGGATGAAGAAATCAATGTAGAAAAATCATACAGAATATTAATTTTTAATATGTCAGAAAGTGTCCAGACACTTCTGAGATGTCAAAATTAATATTCTGTATGATTTTTCTACATTGTTTTCTTTATCCTGAGGAAGTCTTTCAATAAAGATAAAACGTTGATGAATACATAAACCACATACGTTTTGGCTTTTCTTTTTTTCATTTTACACACACACACACACACACACACACACATATATATATATATATATATATATATATATATATATATATATATACTTTTTTCAATTTAATCAATTTTTTTCATTTTTCGACTCTCACTCACTACCTGGATCAATCTTCAATCAACCTCTTGGATATCTTTCCTGAATTTGTTTTAAAATGTATGACTTGGATTGTATAGCTTTAACAAAAGTATGTTTTGGGCTGATATATTTGATGTGTTATATACTTTTATGCATTCTTGCATATATTTTTATATATTTTCAAAGTGTAATTTTATCACCTGCAGTGATGTCACTGCGGTAATGGTCCTCTGAGGAGAAAAATTATCTTTGAAAACTTATGAGTTAGGGACTTTAAGATACTTTGCCTAAACTTTGAATTCTAATAAAATTTGATTGGCACCTTATTTTATTATTTCATTTATGTTATGCTATATATATATATATATATATATATATATATATATATATATATATATATATATATATATATATATTGCATGACAAGAAGTTCTTAATACACCTCATTATGTTGTAATTCGTGTGAATCGGAAATATTTTTATTTTCAAAGAACACTTGTTAAAATTAAGGGCTTACGGTCTTCATCCTTAAATGTGCCTCAAAATTGCTTACAAATATATAACGATTTGTGAATCTTACAAAATGTTCGTCTAATATATCGTCATTAATTCTTCTTTAAAATGGGAAATAATTAATTTTCAAAGGCATGTGCTTTAATGTACCCTTTTGAAATGCTCGACTGGTCTTGAAATTGTATGGATGTTTTAAAAATTTATTTGTAATACTTATGTTTCAAATTTAATGTAAATCAACGATATTTGAATTCTCAGAGTGATGTTGAGTCCGTTTCAATTCGCCGGAAACGGTATAACTTTTTATTAGAAATTGAAGCGCCCTCTACCGACTGACATAGAGATTGACAGATCCCTTTAAATAGATACGTGGGCGACTTTAAAAGTGAAGCAACAAAAAGAGAGCGTGAGACAGAGAGAAAGAGACATAGAGAAAGAGACAGAAAGAGAGAGTAATGCAAGTTCTATTAAAAAAATGTTCATCTCTGCAAGTGAACTAATCACTTAGGCATTTATCCTGTTTTTATATTTTTCACTTCCTGTGTTAAAACCTAACTTTTTATTTGTAACCTATTTCCATTTTATGACCTAATGATTTTCAAAAATTAACGATTGAAGAACAGATTGGATTTCTATTTCGACCTCTTTCCATTACACTCTGCGCATTTTTCTTATTTCGATTTTTTTTAGAGAGCGTCCACGAGTCTGTCACGCTTCCGTGTTATCTGTCACACTTCAGTTTATAGTAGAATGTAAAGCGCTAAACGTGCATATTGAATAGACGTATCTTTAAAATGTCCTTATCTTAATTGTATCTTTCTGTTCGTATTTATTTGCCCCCCCCCCCACCGAAGAAGGAAGAGTTAGACATAAGGTCGGTTTTCAAAGTGAGGAAATCCAGTTCCACAAAAACGAGCACTCTGGATAGGAACAAAAATAAATATCGCCTTTGTCTAGAAGGATTCCTCCTTCACTGACCGAGGACAGTAAAGATAAAGTTTAGTATCATAACATATACTATACTTTGCTTCTAGCCAAGGAATTTAATCTTTCAGTTATTCACTTGAAAACTAAATTGATTTTTTTTTCAATAACATTGTCTTTGCTATTTTTAAAATTTTCTTTGCGTTTTTTCTTGTTTTATTCTACGTCTCTTCATCTCTATAAGAGGTTACGTTCGTCTGTCAGTTTGTTGGTTTCGTTGAAGTTTTAAATATAATTTTTATCGCTAAACGCGCTGATTAAATAAAAACATTTTAGGTACATCTAAACACACAAAGTACGGTCTAATCGCGTTGACACACCAGTTCTCGTTAGATTTTTATATACTTCCTCAGAAGGTTAGGCACAAGGCCAGTTTTATCTTACTCCCACAAGGTAAGACGTGACCCAAGGTCGAGTCGGAAAAGTGGGATTTGAAAAGCCAGCGCCCGTGAAGGTGAGCACTCTGGCCATTAAAAATTGCCTGGGCAGCCTCGTCGGCATTCCCCGGCAGGGGCGCCTCAGGCAGTAAGCAATAAACTTATAGCTCCCCAAAGAGGGGAGACAAAGCCTGGGAGGGTGGACCTCCTAGAACTGCACAGGACCGTCCCATAGACCGGCGTAAATCAAGCCCCGAAGGCCAAGACGATACCAGTCTATGGAGTGCAATATCCATCGGAACAGATACTACACTTTGATTTTGGCCAAAAGGAGATCACCGAAGTTAAGTGACGTGAAGCCTGGCCAGTACTAGATGGGTGACCACTTGAGAATGCTATGGGCTGTATGTCATCTTCGCATGACCGGGATATACAAGCGGGTGAGGATCGCTTGTGAACATGATATTCCCTGTAAACTTCCTCTTTCGGAGGAAGTCGGCATAGCCAGGTATTACCGGTTCGTTGAAAGTTGAACGTTGAATGTAGCATCTGTTCTGTTTTTATGTTACCATCCTCCTAGGTATTACCTTTACTTTTTGGGGAGGTAGGTAGTATAATAACTCTTCTGTTGTCATATGACCATAATCCTTGGCATTCCTTCTCCCTTTGTAGGATAGTGTAGTACATGTTCGATCGTTTTTATACGATCCTCTCCAGGATATTACCGGTGTGTTTAAAGTTTTATATTTATAAAAATCCCAATATGATGCTCTGCCGTCTGTCACGCTTAAATTTAAATAAAATATTGCTTGTTTTGTCACGCTAAAGCATTACATAATATTTTCATTGGGCTCGCAAGTTTAAGCCTTATAATAGCATTTTTTTCGTCTGTTGCACTTAACTTTGAAATAGATATTTTGTTGGTCTGTCGCCTATAAGCTTTAAATATTAAAGAGCATGTTCGTTGATCCGTCAGGGTTAATTTTCCAACATCAGTTGTTGTCGGTCTGTCACCCGTAATTTTCAACGGTCTGCCATGCTTAAGTTTGAAATAGACTTCTAAACGCACATAGAATGGGCGTGTCTTCAGAATATCCCTTCTTGTTTCAATTTAATTCTTGTTAAAATGTTTCAAATGTCTTTTTTAAATGTTTTTTCTTTTTTTTTATATTTGCATTTGTGTCGTTTATTCTCTCATAAGTTATCCACTTTTCTTCTCATCCTACTCGACCCATAAACCGACGACAATGCTATTAAATCATCTCCTTTAAGGAATGGCTTATCTTATGAGTGAAATGTGACAGTTCTGGAAGTCGCTTATATTAGTTAATATACGGAACAACCGGTTGTACACCATTAAACGTATACAAACAAATTATGCATATATAATACAGATAATACTTCCAACTTAAACATATATAATCAAGGGAGGCGCGATAGCGCTCTATCCCTTAATAGACTTAAAAAACGACCTATGCTAGAAATCTCATTTCTTTGATCAGTCATAACTCAAAAACAAATAAACCGAATTATTTAAAACTTTGCACAAAATTTTCATTTGATAGGTTCTATAAGTGTGTAGAATTTCAGCATCATTAGTCAAGGCAACCCAGAGATCCAGAAAGGTCAGGAATGATTTTGTGTTATCTGTGTGTACGTACGTACGTGTGTGTCACTCTGTATCTCATCAACTATTTGATGGATTCAGCTGATTTTTTGGCAGAGATAGAGGTTCTAGGGTCTAGTTGATGGCATTTAAATTTCAGTTTACCATATACCTTAGTTTTCCAGAAAATTAAAAAAAAAGATTTTTTAAATTACCATTGTCTTGAGGCATAGCCTTTACAGAAGTAGTGACATTCCATGATAAATGCCAGTATACTGAAATCATATGCATTTAATAGGGTTAAGATGAAAATTCATATACACTAAATGTACAAAAGCAAGGAAATCCCCAAATTTGTACACTTTTATTCTCATTAAGGGTATGACTACATATCAACCAAACCATTTCATTATCAGATCACTACAGTATAAATAGCTATGCATGAGTGGATGAAGTGTGTGAGGTGCGCTGAAGAAAAATTCCTACAAGTAAAATACATAGCCTTGTTGTGCTCGCATACCCTTAATGACAATAAAAGTGTAAACATTTGGGGATTTCCTTGCTTTTGTACATTTAGTATATATGAATTTTCATCTTAACCCTATTAAGGGCATATGATTTCAGTATACTGGCATTTATCATGGAATATATATAATACTTCCAATGTGTGCTTTTATTATGGTACTACTTGAAATATGTTCAAATTATGCATATATAATACAGATAATACATTCAACTTAAACATATATAATATATATAATACTTCCGATGTGTGCTTTTCTAATGCTACTATTTGTAATATGTTCAAATTATGCATATGTAATACAGATAATACTTTCAACTTAAACATATATGATATATATAATACTTCCAATGTGTGCTTTTATAATGATACTATTTGTAATATGTTCAAATTATGCATACATAGTACTTTAAGTTTATATACATATAGGGCTGCCTAAAAAGTATCCGACCTTAGACTAGTAGGCCCCTTGTGCTTGCACACCCTTAGCCCACCAATCCATCTACTGCCGGAAATGCCTCTGGGTGTCTTCTTTTGGAATGGTGTTCGTCTTCGCCGTCGCGTTCCGCATTATCTCCTCTCTAGTCTTAAAACGGGAACCTTTCAGTGGCGTCTTCAATTTTTAAAACAACCAGTAATAATAGATTTTTTCTGGCAAATAAATAAATTCGCATCAACATTATGAAAATGTTCATATTTATCTTTTCATAATAATAAAAGTCAATGTTTATTCATTTATATGAATAAATAGGAAATCTTTTATGTCGTGTTTACAACAAATTTATATATGAAATGTTTACTATTTAAAATGTAAGTTTTAAGTAGCGAGTTTTCGAAGCGCTAGCGACGTGGCCAAGCTAGTTATATATATATATATATATATATATATATATATATATATATATATATATATATATATAGTAAGCTATGAACATATATTTATGGCAATGAAGCTACACAAATGCTCCCGCGTTTCATCCCGGGGGGGGGGAATCTTCAGGCTAAAATGCATTTCAGCCTGAAGAATCACCCCGGGGATGAAACGCGGGAGCCTCTGTGTAGCTTAATTGGCATAAATATATTTTCATAGCTTACTACCTAGCTCTACTTACGTATCGAGCACTGTTGAAGTAAATACTGAAAATTGATACATAAAAAATTATATCTCCTTATGAAATTGTATGTGGATACATGAAATAGTAATATATATATATATATATATATATATATATATATATATATATATATATATATATATATATATTGCACTAATGAATGTGCGGTATATAAATCGCTGTATTTGTCAAACTGAATATTTCATATTTGTTTTTTTATTTCATGTTCATTTTTATTTATATTATTTTGTGTACCTAAATAATATATATGTATTTGTATTTTTTTCATCTGACATTCTCTATTTTCTCATAATAAGGTCTTAATAAGTCTGGCGAGGTTATTCGGTAACGTCGGCATGCGTCAAATTGGCTTCCAAATGATTATTAACTTTTTTCCTATTCTATTGTCCTTCTTTTGTATGTCCGTATGCCTTCGTCACCGTGAATAAAAATTGGATCGAAAAGCATAGCTAAATATAATAAAGACACGGTTGAGTGAATTGCTGCTCTTTCGAATGTCAAGGAAACCCGGACTCGAACAATTTCCTATTTCAACTTTCTGATACTCTAATCAAATAACCAAATACTAGCTGAAATACACGCTCCAGTGTGTAATTAAGCGGTCCTTTCCTGTTATCCGGAATGAAAACTGGTGCCCCTTTAAAAGGGTTTCTGTACGATAGGAAAGCAGTTCATCACTAAATAATTGTTTTTTTTCTAATTTTGTTCGCCCCAAAACAAGGTTTATTGCCACTGAAGCGTAAAGGACTAATGTGATGTGATTTATATGGGCAACCTGGGTCGCAAGTTGGACAGGAAGTGTATTTTTTCATATTATGTTAAAATTTCAGCATGTTTGTATGGTTTGGGAAACAAGGGACAGAAAAAATTTCTAAAAGCTACAGGACCGAGGAAAGAGACTATCAGATTGGATTTTTTCCGACATCTGGGTACCTCTACACCAAAGGACTGAAATTTCTCTGCTACTCGAGTGGCTTGCTGGTAATTGCTTTGGGGAATTAAAACTGCAGTAAGTTCATCAGAGCATATACTGTCAAAGTACTCATAAGAAAAACGCATGGATGAAAAACTGCGATGACGCGACAGGGACTGGTGCTTTGCAGAAAATGCGGGACCTATTAGGTTGGAAATTTTTTTGGGGGTGCTTCTCTAGAGCTAACTTTGACCCCGTCGTTGGGGTTAAGGTAAGGGTTAGGGTCAGAGTAAGGGTTAAGGTCAGGATGTGGGTCAAAGTTAGCCCGGGTTCTAATCTGAAGAAGTACCCTTTTTGCCCCTTGTCCAAAATGGAGAGGCCAGTAGTTGATATACCAGCTCAGATGTTGAAATAATACTCCATGTATGGGCGAGTAGATACACCTGCTAATAGTGATGTTGTATATTGAGAAAAGGGGTCAGACGCAATCTCGTTGTGTTGCGGATCAGCTCCATGTGAGCCAATGTCATCCATAGTGATTGAGAGTAGAAAGTAAACGTTGGGGTTGCTTTCGACACTCTCGAAAGTCCCACTTCCCCACAAGTTTGACATTTATTCCTTACATTTAATGAGCAACCTCCTTGGTGTGGTCATGTTATACCAAAATCAGACCGGCAGAGTGTAGATCATCTAGGTGGCTTGTGTTTGTCCGGTTGAGGTATGGTCCTGTGCAGTTCTAGGAGGCCCACCCTCCAAGGTTTTACTTTCTAACCCTGTCAAAAATGGTTTTCCTTATTGGTAATCGCCTTTAGCGCCCCTACAAAGAAATACCGACGGGGATGCGTAGGCATTTTTTTATAGGCCAGAGTGTTTTTTCTCCAGAGCGCTTATTATTCAAATCTCAATTTACCTACCTTGTGTAACATCTTCCCATCATGGGACGGAGGTAAATAACTCCATGGGTGATGTTACTGACTAGGGATGGCGACGCTGTTTTCAAAGTCGACTGGTTTCGAATGGTTAATATAAGGTGATTTTCAATCCTCTCATATTATCCCCATTAAACTGTCAATCTATCCATCTTAACACTTCTCCTCGAGGGATTTTAGCCTTAGATAAATGACGAATCGATAAATATGAGGTGACGTCACTTGAGAAAAAGAGTAGCTTCCCGGCTAGACGTCAGTCGAAGAAGATGTATAAAAAGTGTTCTGGAAAAATACTTCCTCGGAATTTGGGTAAAATTTAAAATTGCAGATTGAAATAATTTACCTGAAAACAATTAAACCATTATTGTGTTGAGTGTTGTTTACGATTTTCAAAGTCGATGCGACTACATGGTGAGAATTAAAGATGGCGTCATGATGCACATGTTGGTCAATTAAAGATGGCGACACAGGGAGCCCGGACTGTAATATGCAACAATAAAACTTTATTAAACCAGGAATTCATGTGAATTTTATTGCTTTATCTATACAGAGACTATTATAAATGAAAGTTATTTTCTATTAATTAAAATCGTTAATTTACTTGTTAGCTAAGTATATAATGAAATATTCATGAAAAAAAAAACCTTCAATCATGAGAAAAGATAAATACATAGAGGGAACTGATATATAAAGTATCACGTGAGGTACGCAGGGGATACTTTTAAAACAATGAGATAAGACAGTTGGTGAGAGTCAGATGTAACAAGCAACCTTAAAGTAATACATGATAATGGAAGCTCCTCGTAATTTATACAGCGACCGACTGGGCGGTGATTATAGGGCTGCATTAATAACATATACGTTCAATATTCTACCGCGTTTTAGTAATCGATTTATCCATTTTGTCCCCAAATTGTGGCCTGTAACTTTTAACAACCTCTAACACCAAGCTTCTCTCTTTTCACCACCAACGCTCGGATACCTGTTTTATCCTAGTCGACATCAATGACTCTCTCATTAAAGAAGCCCCTTATTTTGATAAGCTCTCAGGATTGACTCTGTTGCTAAGATCGCTTTAAAAATGGTGTATCCTGGTATTTTAGCCATAAATGCATAGAATATATGGATTCATACTTTTCCCAAGGAAAGTGATGCAGTAGCCTCGATAGGACTCGACCCCCGCACCCCAAGTCCACATTTTGTGCATGTAACATAACATTGTTTAACTAATCATCATCATCATCGTCATCATCGTCATCATCATCGGTATCGTCATCATCATCATCATCATCATCATCATCATCGTCATCATCGTCATCGTCATCATCGTCATCCGCATCATCATCATCTTAATCATCATCGTCATCGTAATCATCATCATCATCATCATCATCATCATCATCATCATCATCATCATAATCCATCGTCATCGTCGTCGTCGTCGTCGTCGTCATCATCATCATCGTCATCAGCATCATGTATACTCACTAGAATTTCTAACACAGGTCAGAGATAATTCACTGATAGTAATCGGTGGTGTTCCGTGGAGTCTGGGTGACAACAAGTCTCCCTAAATTTCCAGTATTCTCCACCTCTAACTTTTGCAAATGACTTTGTGTTATCGCAACAGTCCCTTACCATTGATTTTTCGCTTGCAACGACCATTGGTATTCATTGGTATTTGAGTGGCAATAAGCCTCACTAAGGTTCCAGTACTCTTCTCACTCATCCAGTGGAGGTCTGCTTAGTGCTCTTCCTCCTCGGTTTTACTATCCTACGATACATCAATTAATAAATATTCCACAATTTCAATTCCTTTAAAATATTTTAAAGGGTGGTTAAGGGACATAATACTCGCACAAAATCCCATTTGGAAATTGAAACATTTTCGATTTCTCTGAATTTTTATCTATAGTTATTAGACCGCGATTAAATAACTGGAATAAGGATTCTAGACAAAAGGTATCGTAGCATATACATCGTTATTGTAATCTTCGTAAGAAGACGTAACATTTCTATGAAACTGTTCTGTTTGGTACATCAATTTGATCATAAGCAGTATTTTGCTAGTTTTTTCTTGCTTGTGGACTGTAGGGCCGAAAAAAAACATGTTTTTATCTTTAATGTTATGAGAGTCGAATAAGGGGGAGATAACTCTAGTTTCAAGTGTCAACGATGTAGAAGATAACATATTATATTTTCATACTCCGTGTATCAAAATGATATTAAAATATATTAAATTATATTAAAATTACACACAATGGAGAAACAATTTCACGTGTCACTTTTTAAGTTGAAAGATAAAGTTAATATAAAATACAAGTCGAAAATGTACATGAATGTAATAAAATATGTTTATAATTCATTAATTTGACTTTACTATAATAAATGTATTCAAAAGAACGAAACATCAAAAGTTTAATAAATATTTTCTTGTGGAATAAGGTGTGCCGCAGTTTTACCATGATTGCACAAGCGAATCATAGGAAGTAATCTCTCTCTCTCTCTCTCTCTCTCTCTATATATATATATATATATATATATATATATATATATATATATATATATATATATATATATATATATATAAATCAATCTAACTCTCACTCTCTCTATCTCTCTCACTCTCTCTCTCACTCCCATTCACTCTCTCTCACTCTTTCTCTTTCACTCAGTCTCTTTCTCATTCTCTCTCACTCTCACTCTCTTTCACTCTCTCTGTTTCTCATTCTCTCACTCTCTCACTCTCTCTCTCTCTCACTCTCACTCACTCTCTCTCTCTCTTTCATTCTCTTTCTCTCATTCTCTCTCTCACACACACACTCTTACACACGCTCTCACTCTCACTCTCTCTCTCATTCTCTCTCTCACTCTCACTCACTCTCTCTCTCTTTCATTCTCTTTCTCTCATTCTCTCTCTCACACACACACTCTTACACACATTCTCACTCTCTCTCTCTCTCTCTCTCTCTCTCTCTCATTCTCTCCCTTCACTCTCTTTCTCTCTATCTCACTCTCTTTCTCTCTATCTTACTCTCGCTCTCTCTGACTCTCTTTCTTTCACTCTCCCCGCTCTCTCTTTCTCATTCTCTCTCTCACTCTCTCTATCACTCTCGCTCACTCTAACTACCTCTCACTCTTTCTCTTTCTCTCTTTCACACGCACAATTTCTCTATCATTCTCTCTATCACTTTATGTCTATCACACTATTTCGTTGTCTCTCTATCTGTCGCTCTCTCTATATAACCATCTACAGGCGGACCTTTTCGCTGTATCACAGCTTTTGAGTGTGGCTTATACTGCGGGAGAGTCACCCTTTATTTTCATTGGAAATGTCACAGATACGATTACCTAACGCTCCGTCCTGATAAATTCACATTTCGTTTTGCAAATGGCTGTAAAACCCTTAATATAAATACGAAATAAATACCATTTCCGGCCTCTATAATCAGAAACACGCGTGGCTAGCAAATGTGGACGTAAACAAACACGCGTTACATCGCCAATCAAACAACATACCTCATTGTACGTGATTAGGTTACTTGCGTTGTTAGACTAGTATGCACTAAAAACATTATTTGCATTTTTTACTGTACAAAGTCATATAGAGTGATCTCCCCTTCCATTTACACGTAGTCGTAATTTATAACCGATGCTGGTATATTAAGATTTGACTTTTCTCGTTCATTTAACAAAATCCAGCCGCGATACTTATTTTTCACATTAATAATAAATAGCTATTGACAGTGATATCAAAGATAACTAATAAATTAACTGTTTGAATTATTTAGACTACCGTTCTCATCTTAGATGTTATTATCACAACGTTTCAGCCAATGTAACTTTCGATGTTCTTCACCTGCGTATTCTCAAACTCGGGAATCTTTATGTCGAACTCGAGAATTCGTACGGAATTTCAGACAGAACCCTCTATTTAATCCACAGAGGTAACTTGCTCTCGTTCCGTCAGCCATGACTAAGTGAGAGGCGTAAATAATTCGTAATGTTATTCTTAGTATCGACTGTAATGAGGTTTGAACCTTCAACCCCAAGAAGAATTTCACTTAGAACTTATTATACTTTAGCAAGGTTAACCGTTGTGCCATGGGTCCCTGCGGATGAGAACAGTAGTCCGAATAATACAAAATAATACAAATTAGCAAGCTTCATCTAAATAAAATCAGGAACATACGAAACAATACTACGCTTCATCTCTAACCAGTGGAAAACATAACACATAACGTATTATTACTATAGTTAACGTAGTTTTAGGCCATTAAATGGATTGGCGACTATTCTGGGGTCTAAGTTCGCACCAGATACCCATACACAGCAAATACTACGTCTTAGTTCATCCCAAACAAGGCAGGCCACCACTGTAGATGTAAGGGGCTACTGAGAAAAAAGAAAAGGGAGAAGGTTGGGGGGAAGAAGGTCAACCTAAATTGGGATCTGCGCAGCGAGGCGTCTGTTTACATTAGTTTTAAATTACTGCATGTCAGTACTGTCGTGGAAACGGGCCGCAGGGAGGGAGTTCCAGAAGCCAGCAGCACGAGGAAAGAAGCTATTTGAGTAGAAAGCTCTCCGGCATCTGGGGACCTCCACAGTGAATGGATGGGATTTAGTTGATTTTCGAGTAGGTCTAGTGAATTTACGTTTATTTTATTTAAAAGGAAAAAATTAATATATTTACAGATACTAATAAATATAACTACAGAAGAATTGTTAGTACTTTAACCTACAATACGCACACTTTATTTGCTAAAATAAGTGTAAAACAACATATTACCAATACTTACGCTAACCCACGTAGTCTAAGGAGCTTAGGAGCCGGGCAACCATAAACAACAGATACAACGTTTTACTTTATTTTATTTTTCATAAATTTAAGTTAATATTTACAGAGAGTAAAAATAAACATAGTAACATGAAGTTACAGGCTACGAGAACGACATTTCCTAAGGTCCTTCGGTGTTCTAGAGCCACGCCGGGATTGATCCCGCTAGTAATATAATAGAAAGGTATTTCATAGGCGTACATTTCATTTTAGTCGACGTAATTGACACGCACATTAGCTTTTAGTCATAGATATGGTGTTAATAATAACAAAAACAACAACAATAATAATAATAATAATAATAATAATAATAATAATAATAATAATAATAATAATAATAATAATAATAATAATAATATAATTTCGAGGAGGATGAGAAGACCGAAGAGGGACAGCACTAAGGAGACTTCCACTTGAAGAGTGCGGAGAGTTCTGGGACCTTGGGGAAGCTTATTGTTATCCAAATGCAGGTAGGACCAATGGCTATGAACAGCAATAAATCAATGGTAAGCGGCTGTTACGATACCGCAAGATCATTTGCGGTGTTACATTATGACGGGCCCTGTATTTTGAAAGCGGGTAAAGTAGCTAGTATGAATTATGAACTGGGTGAAAGAAATAGGATTAAGTGCAATTTAGGTGCATTGATAATTTGGGACGCATGTGTGGATGGAAGTACAGAGAGATCGCTTAACTTGCGCGATTTGTAACGTGGTCATCTCGTGCAATTTTAGTGCAATGTTGTTTCTCATGGTCGCAGTGACGGATGATGAGACCGTAGTTCAAAGGTTAGGTCACACCTGTGCGTCGATTACGAGATTTCGTGACGTCACAGTTTTCCCGGTGGGAAAACTGGAGTTGAGATTTCAGTTCTTGACTGGAAGCCAAGGAGTCAGGACGCATTAGTCATGTAGCGATTTAATAAGAGAAACACGGATCCCCAAAAATGAAAGCCGGGCGATGTCCCCTCTTCCTTCCCTTACAAATGATCAAGTGATTAATTTGTTAAGTAACTAGCGTAAGCTTCTCTCT
Source organism: Sepiola atlantica (assembly GCA_963556195.1). Classification (NCBI taxonomy): domain Eukaryota; kingdom Metazoa; phylum Mollusca; class Cephalopoda; order Sepiida; family Sepiolidae; genus Sepiola; species Sepiola atlantica. The sequence goes on from OY744533.1 coordinate 79,642,372, forward strand.
CTACTGCTTCAGTATCGACAAGCTAATAGAAAATAAATGGCTCAAACTAATTAGAAGGCTTGTTATATTTTGTGTGTAAAAGATTTTATTTCAGCTTACGAAGAAACCGCCGGTACGAGATTGCGACAACAACAAGCGTCTGCAAAGAGTGATGGCGGCGACGGCTCAGCAGGATTACAATAGCAGCTAGGTTGCAAACAACAAAGAGACAGAAAGAAGAAAAAGAAATGTAACTCTCGCATTGGGTTGACTGCTGTGTCAGCCGAAGGGGGAAGATTGAAAGCCGGGACCGATTAGCAAGACCACTCGACGTCGCCCGGATCAAGAAACGACATATCGTCCCGTTGGCAAGCGATGCCGTTCGCTGGATCAACAAAGGAGCTGTTCTACAACGCCAGAGATTCCGACATTACAACGTGTTATAAACCAGAAATTCAACAGCGGTGGTGATCGAAAAGAGGTGGAGAGAACTGGAAATCTGGGGAGGCTTGTTGTCACTTAGACTCCAGGAACACCACTGGTTGTTGTTGGTAAGCAATCACTGATGGCAACATGTGTTATAACTCCTAGTGAGCAGGAATAATAATAATAATAATAATAATAATAATAATAATAATAATAATAATAATAATAATAATAATAATAATACAGCTGTACATATACTGAAATTGGAACGATACAGAGAAGATTAGCATGGCCCCTGCGTAAGGATGGCACGCACATTTTCGAAGCGTTCTATATATATAAACTACGTGAAATCTTATAAACTGTTCCCCTCCCCTAAAAGACATCATCTCCGGCTGATACCACACAAAATAGTCGTAAAGGGTCAAGGAGAATGATGGAACTGAGAAAGGACAACACTAACCAGACCTCCATTGGACGAGTGAAAATACTACTGGGACCTTGGGAAGGCTTACTGTCGCCCAAATGGCAATAAAGGCTAATGGTCGTTACCAGCGAAAAATCAATGGTAAGCGATTGTTGCGATAACACAAAGTCATTTGCATAGATTATCGAATGAGGTGGAGAGTACTGGAGACTTTGGGAGACTTGTTGTCACCCAGACTTCACGAAACACTATCGGTTATTATCAGTGAATTATCTCTGATAATCACCTGTGTTAGAACTTCTAGTGAGTACAAATAACAATGATGATGATGATGATGATGATGATGATGATGATGATGATGATGATGATGATGATGATGATGATGATGATGATGATGATGATGATGATTCATGAAACAATTGTAGGGGCAATCATTATTTGAATTACAACATTAATACGTTACGTTATTTTATTGCCAATAACACGGTACAACGATAACAAATTGAAATTAGTTTGTAAGAAGCAACGTTTCATACGTCAGCTTAAATGATATTTATATCTAAATTTAAAAATGCGACAAGAAATACACCATTTCTCAGTAAGCCGCAAGCTGGTTGGTATGAATGGATGACCATAAACGATGGCGAATATTTATATCAATAATCTATTGTTTCTGCAAACCATCACCATCGGCCGAGTATTATTTACTCCTCTCCAGGAGTTAGGCACAAGGCCAGTTTTATCTTACTCGGCCGAGTACGTTGATTCATAAATTCATATGACCTTACACCGTCACTTCTCTTTACGGAGGAAGGGGCAGAGATAACATCATATCTGTTCGGTTACATGTCTGCTTTCGCGGGCTTTCACCAACTATATAAGCTTACATTTCAAAATTACCCTTTCCTCTTACACGTGATCTTGCTCGACCAATCATATGCTTCCCAGAAAAAACAAATTAAACAGGAAATCAACATTTTGAAGCGAAAGTCTTAGTACTCGGTTTTAAAATAATCCTTTTTGTATTCTTTAATGTCGTAAATTGTAAAACAATTATTGTATACGGTTAATAGAAAACAAATTGCTATTTTACCCATATATGAAGTGAAATTGCAGATAATTACCTTTTTATCATTTATTGTATAGTTGATCACATATTCTGGGGCTGTATGTAGTAGGTCAATCACATACTCTCCATTTTTCTATTGCAAATAAAATCATTGTATTATTGTGATTATTCGGACTATTATTCTCATCTTGGATGTTATTCTCATCACATGGATCCGTGACGCAATGGATAAAAGTGCTATGTTATAATCAATTATAAGTGACAGTATGCTGGATATTAAAGGTCTAATATAATCCTCAATGCGGGCGATACTTAAAAATCGATTCAGAATTACTTAAAACTTTTATTATGACATGGTTGACGAAACATGAATAAGCTACATCCGTGGATTAAATAAAGGACTCCGTTCGATATTCCGCACAGATTCCCGAGTTTCATATAAAGATTCCCGAATTCGACAATACACACCTGAAGAAGGTCAGAGGTTGAATCAATCGAAACATTGTGAGAATAACATCCAAGATGAGGATAGTAGTCGGAATTATCAAGATAAAACACATTATGGTACTTCAATCGAACATGGACCAGTTTCCGTGAACTTCGCGTCGGCAGCGTTCGGGCATGCTACGTAAACACCCGAGAGATGACGAGGCGAATGTTGGCAGCCGATAACTTCGATACGTCGCTGCGTCGTATTTTTTTCAGTTTTATTTGCAAGAAAGATAGCAAATAACAAAGAAACGTTCCACATCTTACGGAATTCCAAGCTCGACATTTATTGTTTGTACACCTCCATGAATACTTGTCGGTTATATTGTTTGTACACTTCCTTTTCTTTCTATCAACCGGCACATCTAATTACATTTCTGACATGGTTTGACAACAGCTTTCTTTCGTGGCAGAAAAAATGACTCCTTCGGCAGATTCGACACTACTACACAGCTCTTAGTAATTAATTTTCTTTCTTTGTTTTTTTTGGGGGGGGGAGAGGGGAATAAAAATTCACTGGCTTTGATCAATTGCTTCTGGCTGTAATCAATTTCAATACTAGTTAGAAAAGTGTCGTCTGGTAGCTGACAGCCGATTGGCTAATCGCTCGTAATCTTTCCTGTGTTTAGGTAACATGGCCGAACGCTGCCGACGCGAGGTTCACGGAAATTGGTTCATGTTCGATAGAAGTACCCACATTATTAACGTTAATAATTGCGAAATAAATTAATTGTACTTAGAACTTAAACGAGTTTATAATTTTTTCTAACTCGTCCAACAATTCTCCTGAAAGCAGTTTCTGTCTGCAATTTTTTAATCGAAGTAAAACCGCATTTTTATTTAATCTCTCTGATTTTGCAACTTTCAAAGAAAATTATAAAAAGTGAAAAGTCCAAACATAAACCTACCGCTTGTTTCAAGAGGGTCCCATTTTTTAACACCCTGGGGGTGAGGTCATCATTGGGCTCGATGGTATGGTGTTTCAGTTGGCAACCAGATGACGATAAGGACAAAAAGCCATTTGTTGAGATTTGTGCGTCAGTTTAGCTCAATCCTAACGAGTACAGATTTTTACTTATATGAGTGCATTTACTCATCCTTTCTTTTTCGGTTTCTTTCTTTCTTCATTCCTTTATTTATTCTTTCGTTATTACTTTCTTTTTTTCAAGTATTCTTATTATTTTTAGTTTGTTCTTTTTTTAATTCATACATTTACCACATTCTTGTTTTCTTTTTCCTTAATTCTTTTTCTTGTTTCTTTCTTTCGCTGTTTTTCCTTTTTTATTTTGTTCCGTTTTCTTTATTTTTTGTCTTTCCCCTTCTTATCTTCCCCTTCCTACATTTCTTTATTCTCCAACCCTTTTTAAAAAAATAGTATTCTATTCGTGTGCATCTTCCCTTTGTTCCTTCTTTATTTCTCGCTTCTTCTTTCTTTCGTCTTTTCGTTATATCTACTTTATTCTGTCTGTCTGTGTTTTGTGTTCTTTTTCTTTATATCTACTTGTACGTATATATGCCTCTTTAAATACTATATTTCGCTTACCTCCTATATACAGGTGAAATGTATGTGTGTATGTTTGTATGTCTGGAAAAAGCTCCCGAGATACTCGACAAACCATAAAGTTGATATTTACATGAATCCTTCGGCTTTCGGAACTGTAATATCGAAACAATGGAAAATAACATCGATTTCTTCGTGCCGAACCGAAACGGAACTTCTAGAGGGGCTACCAAATGTAATCGTTCCCCCCCCCACATATTCACGTTGTACACATGCGCGCCGAGCCTCGATTTAAAACAGTTTATGTGACCTATTTTTCATCAGATTTTATACTCTGTCCGTTTGAGGCCTTGGATAACGACGTAGTACCACGACCACGATGGTTCGATCCCCAGCGACTCCAAGATTTTTTTTTATAACCGTGAACTGATACATCGAAGTGGGGGAGGGGGCAACTGGGAAGACATAGTATGTACTTACTTTTGCCCCGGGCAACGGGAGTAGGGAGGGCATAAGTTTTGAGCTAACATGAATTATTTATTTAAAAATTAGGTATTACAGTTTCTGTAGGCGAATAATGAAACAATGAAAACATGCAAAAATAAAGATATATTTATAATAAACCTCATGTATTTAATCGTTATTTATTTATATTAAATTCTTACTTAATTTCAAAGGAAACCTATATAAAATGTCTTCTTACAGTCATTTCAAAGCATGTTTATTCTAGGTAGGGGCAAACACATTGACAGCTGACATCTTGATTTTTCTGTGTGTTAATTTCTTTTAAAGTACATAAATATATATGAATACATATATCTTTCTTTGTTGTTTTTTCTTCATTCGAAGTTATCAGGAATCAACGAATAAGATCTTGTTTTTCTTTAGATAAACTCTTTAATGCATACCTTACGATAAAGATACAGATATAAGATAAATAGTAATTTATGTGTGTATATTATAGTAAGCTGGGATCTCTATGATGAAATATTTAAGAGAATCTTATTAGTATATAGTTTGCTGAGTTTCTTGTTTTATTTTAGTTTTGTACCAGCAATACTTTTCCGTAAAATGAATTCCGGTAATTCCGGTTATCAGAAAAAATGTAAAGCGATAAATAATCTTATTTAAATATGATGTAATTTTTTCCACGTTTTGAAACGAATTTTGCGGTTCAGTTAGTTCAACATCGGACGCCAAATACTTGCATCCGGGTTTCGAATCCCATTACGTCTATCCACACTGATGAGTCGTGGGGGAATACAAACAGAGTGCTCACATGAAGTTTGTAAAAGTATGATATGTTAATGATTATTACATATCCTACTATACAGTAATGTTAGTAGTAGCCATTGGTAGCTGTGTCTTTAGGAGGTATGTGAATTTTCTCCGGTTGGGCCAAAGAATACCGCACGTGGTCCGTTCATCGGTGAGTTGTTCAAATAAAACGCAAAGGACTAGCCTGATGCAGTACACTGCGTCGGAATTTTAATGCTAAAGTAGCTAAAAGATAAATTCCTAGATCGACGGACTCTCAGTTAGCCGAAACTGTTTACTTTATCAAAATGATGATCAGAGCACATCTGGTATGATTGAGCTCTACGGGCAAGATTACCAATATCTCTTGAAATCATGAGTATCAATCGAAATATTACTTCATAGTAAAATATATAGAGAGAGGTAGGTAGGTAGGTAGGTAGATAGGTAGATAGATAGGTAGGTAGATAGATAGATAGATAGATAGATAGATAGATAGATAGATAGATAGATAGATGTGTGTTACTTTTGACGATTCAAATCATATTTTCAAATCAAGTCCCAAATAAAAGCAAAGGTATTATAGTTGTGTACGACTGTTTCAAAGCAGTGTTTATTTTAAGTAATATAATTAATCAGAATAATCTTTTAAATGCGAGACTATTTTCAGAACAAAATTCATAGTTTATATATAGTTAAGTATGTGTATACGTTTCTCTCTCTCTCTCTCTCTCTCTCTCTCTATATATATATATATATATATATATATATATATATATATATATATATATATATATGTATATTTCGGCAGCAAGTCATTTTTATACATGTGTCATTGAAGACCACGGAGTTTTCTTTCTTTGCTATCTTTCTGGTTAATTTCTCGACGCGGCGAGCGATTCGTCGGTTTACTTACTTATTAATCTATTTATTTATTTTTCATTTTATTAATATTTTTTATATATATATGTATGTATGCACACAATTTACTCCTAAACTAATTAACCGATCATAATGAATTTTTGAAATAGTTGCTAGGCGTAAGAAGACGTAATATAGTTTGATTAAATGGAAGTAAAAACGGATTTGAAGCCCTTCGTGAAAATTCAACTCAACCGTCTAGACGACAATCGGCGCTTATAACCCCATTGGCTGCTGCTACGATAGGTGAAATTACAATGATAAACATTGTTTAATGCCTGAAGCATTGTTTACACAAGAGTATTGCTAGTTGCAGTTTGTTATATCACTTACCAGAATGCTCAATCAAAAAAGGGAGCACACACACATACACACACACACACACATATATATATATATATATATATATATATATATATGTGTGTGTGTGTTTTAATATATACAGTATTAGGTTATTGATTTTTATGTGAAGTTATGTGTTTAATATCGACGATACAGTTTATGTAGATCTAAGTTTGTAGATGTAGGTTCAATAGTACATGGTGACTTGTAGTTTTTTGCCTTCGTTTGTTTTAATTTGAGTGTAAAAATGTTTAGTTTTGATCATTTTCTGTGTGTAAAGTGTCGCTCCGTGCAAACCCATTTTATTTTCTCATGCACTCACGTTGGTGAACGAGAAGTGGCGGTCAGACGGGGACAATGCAATCCAATTTGAATCAGACAACGCACTTAATAATGACGACGACGACGAAGACAAAACTATGGCTGGATTCATGATCTATTATACTTGAGATTGAATCACTTGTAATAAAGAAACAAGCGTTTCCAGCCGACGTATCTCATTCACTCACTCACACGCGTGCCCGACCCCCCAACGCCTTCAAGAGTGCGTCGTCCATTTGCTTGGCGTCGGCCTGTCTAACGCCATCCTCTTCAATTCTCGTGTTACACCGATAGCCAAAAAATCAGTCGCAAAGATTGTTATCAAAATAGTTCTACTTGAACCAATTTTTTTCCTGTTACTCCTTCGAAAAGGCTCAGGTGTTCATATACATTTCCCGACTCATCGTGTAAAGAGATTTATCCAATCGTAAAATAAAATATGTAGCATTTTAGCGAAATGAACTCGGCAGTCTCATTGGATCTTTATGCATCGTAAGAAGACACACACAAAAAAAACAAGAATTAATATTTATACGAAAACGTCGGTTCAATTAGCGCGTTTAGCGATAAAAATTCTATTTCACACTTAAATGTGTCAGACTAACGGACATGTCATTTTCTTTATTTTAGCGTGACAAAACGCCTGGAGAACAAAACCTCTTATATGGAAGATAGTAGAGGACAGACAGATGATTGGAGGTAAAAGACATTCAGACTGGGATCAAAATGTAATATGTGTTCTGGGTTCGTTTTTCGCCGCCTAGAGTGCCTCTTTTGGGGTGGTAGATTTCCCCACTTAAATCGCGACCTTGTGTCTAACTTTGCCTTCGAGGGGAGTCAAGTAAATAGGGGCTCTCGTTTTTCTGCACATGTACTCATTTACGAGTCTGTCTGTTGAACTTCTCTTTAATTTCCTCATTTGATGTTTTACTTTTAATTTTTGATTGATTTATTGATCGGTGATGTCATTCTGAATACATTTTTTCATATACTTTCATTTATTTATTGTTTTATACTTTCACCCCTCCATCAATAGTATATTTCTTTAATATTACTAATTTTCCTTAGCATCTACGAGTTTTATATGATAAAGGAGTGGCTGACAGATACAAAAGACTCAGGTTGGTCAAGCAAGATCACATATAAAGAGAAAAGGGTTTTCTAAAATAGTCAGCATTTTAGTCAATCAGTTGCTGAGTAGAAGCAGTTTGTCTGCGAACATTCTCCTATGATCTATGTTCTTGTGGCAATCTAGCTAAGGAAATAGTGATATAAAGGTCCTAGTAATTTATGATGCAACCAACCAACCTGGCTTGTAATGATGTTTTGCGGAATTGAATGAATTGATATCATGCATATTTGACACGGCTTGTCTTAATTTATTTAACTTAAGCGATATATATATATATATATATATATATATATATATATATATATATATATATATATATATATATATATATATATATATAGGCAAACATCATTAAATAACACGGAGTGGTTTTGTTTTTTATCTTTTCAATTTTCCGAATTGTCTATCTAATGTTTCGGTCATATTGATGTAAATATGATCCATGGGTTTCTTGTTCCATTTTTTTTTTCCTTTTTGCAAGTACTTTCGATTTGAATCGTCAAATCATCTTCAGGCGGTATTAGTTTTAGTGTCTTTACAAATTATGACTTTACTGTTGTGCTTATTTTTGAATTATAACGGCAATGACTTGAAAAAGCGTCTGTAAAGTTGAAATGTACATGAGAGCGTGATGGCGTTCTACACATATGAGAGATTTAAAAGTGTGACTGTTTAAACCGTTAAGAAATAGATGACGTTAAAGAAAGTGCATACAATTCAAACGCATAACTACCTAATGGCTAAGATTTGGTGGTGTTAATTATTATGCTAGACACTTTAAAATGTTGCGACTAGTTTCATAATTGACATTATTAATTGTGGGATGTTTAGTTTTTGTGTAGAGGGCTTCAAGTATTTTTAATTTTTGGATATTGGTATCGTGATGTATTATTTTGGTATTGTTAACAAGGATGTTTCTATATTGGGAGGGGGTACAATTATGTTTTTTATGTGTTGACATATAGAGCTAGTGTCGGAGAGATGTAGAGTGAGTCTTCGGGATAGTGTTGTGGAAGTGAAACCTATGTAAGAATTAGTTTTTTTTTATTGTGTATATATATATATATATATATATATATATATATATATATATATATTACTATTTCATGTATCCACATAAAATTTTATAAGGAGAAATAATTTTTATGTATCAATTTTCAGTATTTACTTCAACAGTGCTCGATACGTAAGTAAAGCTAGGTAGTAAGCTATGAAAATATATTTATGGCAATTAAGCTACACAGAGGCTCCCGCTTTTCATCCCCGGGGGTAATCTTCAGGCTAAATTTTGCAATACCCCCGTCCCCATTTCTCACATCTGTATTCATCGGATTCATATTTAATCCCGGTTACGTCACTTTGTCTATTTTATGAACTGGCAGCTTTTGCTCGATATCGCTTCGCAATTTAATTTCTATTCTATTATGCTTTTCTTATTAAAATATGATTCTGGGCACTATACTAACTGTAATACAATATTATTGTTGACGAATATGTAACAGATTAATCGTAGACGAATTTTGTTTTTCAGGGCGTTAAAATGTGTACGAAAGTACTTGCCAACCTAAGAGAGAAAACGAAGATTAAAAAAAAAAAACAAGGGATTTGGAAAAGATAATATTTTGTAGGATTGTTTGATTTTTCTTCAAGATTTGAAAAGTATTGATTGTGATTCGGATATTTTAAGTAGGCGATTACTTTTGTTATGAACAAAAAACGTTTTATTTTTTAACCAGAAACGTCGAGTTTGATGACGTCATATTCTAATGACTAAAGAGTGTCTTCTTTTTAAAGTAATCTTCTTTTTTTATTCTTATCCCTTTCTTCATTTTCTTTTCTTCATTTTCTTCGTCACTTTCCGTTTCTTCTTCTTCTTCTTCTTCTTCTTCTTTTTCTTCTTCTTCTTCTTTTTCTTCTTAGTATTATCATCATTATTATTATTTGTAGTAATAGTAATAGTATTCTGTTTTTCTTTTTCTTCTTTTTCTCCCGTTTTCTTTTCTTGTTGTTCCATTTGTTTTTTTCATCTGCTTCATTTTCATTTTTTACCTTCTTTTTTTTTTGCACCTTCTCTTTCTTATACTTTCGTTTCCTCTTGTTGTTCTTGTTATTCTACTTCTTCCTCTACTTCTCTTTCACTTTAATTTCTTTTCTTTCTTTTCCTTATCTTTTTTTCTTTTCTTTTTGCGCCTTATTTTTCTTATTATTAGTTTATTACTACTACTACTACTACTACTTCGCATTCCTCTTTTTCTTTTTCTTTTTCCTCTTGTTTTCTTCTTCTCATCCACTTCTATTTACTTTACGATCGTCTTCTTATTTACTACTCCTCCCCCTCCTCCTCCTCCTCATCATCATCATCCTCCTCATCCTTCTCCTCCCAATCTGACCCTGCGGTCGTCAGTTCTTCTATAACTGCTACATGAATTACTAACTTGACTCCGTCGCGTCTCAGGGCAACCAACATCCCTTCATACGCCCCTCCGCTGATGACTGGTACTATTTTCGGTGTTAAAGACACCCTCTCGAAGAACAATGGGTCTGTTTTATTTGCATGGGTGTGACGCACGGGTGCACGGCGGAGGAGGGTGGCTCAGGCAAGGAATGGAGGGTGCCGATTGGAGTGCGGGGTAAGACATTCAGCGGTTGAGTGGTGGGGTCGGGAACTACGGAGATAGTTTCGGTGTGATGCCGACACTAGTTGAGGCACACGGAGCAGCAGGCACACGCGCGGACATCTCGAGATTAACACGCGCTCGGCACGAAGCGTCGTGGCTCGTCAGATAATGACAACGGTTCATCCCCACTGCCCCGACAAGATAAAGATTATCTTGTCATATGATCGCCGGATTGCGAAAGTACTTCATGATAACCTCATCTTAATGCGTAACAGATATTGTAAGTTTTAACAGTTGTACACAGAGCTAAACGAGAATAATGAGAATTTGAATTACTAAGTAAAACACACGAACACACACACACACACACACACACACACACACACACACACATATATATATATATATATATATATATATATATATATATATAGTTTCAAAAAATTTCAAAAATGTAATCGTCTGGATCGGATGCTTGAAAAAAACACAAGGTTGAAATAAATTATTGCATCGATGATTATGTAATTTCGTGTTATTATACTTCATTTTACACACACACATATATATATATATATATATATATATATATATATAGGCATAAAGTGATCCGACGTAATGGAACATGAAAAAAAAAAGCCAAAAACTATATTATTTATTCATCAACGTTTCGTCTTTATTCTAGACTTCCTCAGGATGATGAAAAATGCAGAAAAATCATATAGTTAATAATTTAGATTTGCCAGAAATTGTACAAGCTTCGGCATGGCTGTGCATTTCTTTTTCTTATCTTTTCTCCTTTTTTTTCGGCTTTATTTTCCAAAACACTTTAATACTAAAATTATTATTAATCGAGCGTATTTGTTAAGAATTTTGTGGCTTACGTCAACCTTCGCTCTCAAGAAACTAATAGGTTGAAACGCAACAACATCTACAAAATAGGATATCTTAACTCAACAGTGTCATTCAGGTTCAGAAAACGCAATTTTCTGGCAAATGTTAGATTACAATAACACATTTAATTTCACTAAATTTGCACTAATAAAAGTAATCCATTTTAAAAAGATTTAACCTACTCACTTAATGTGTCATCATTTCCTAATCTATTATTATTTGATCAAACAATGAATAGGTGTCTACCTAACCACACTTAGTTGAGATAAGCATTAAGCATCCATGATTTCAACTTTAATGTTCACTTTTATTGTAATCCTATTTTATTTTCACGAATTTATCTGTATGGAACTATTGAATTCAGTACGTTATATTTTACTCGGATGTCAGTATTTTCTATTTGCTGTTATCTACTCAACAAATAATTCTAAACAAGTAATATGTTATATCTATACCTTCTACTGTCTTCCCCCTTCCCCGTTTACTTTCCCTGCTCCTCACTGAATACATCTATATCATCTCTGTTAACGCATGGGATGCAGCCCCATTCTGCTGTTTCTTCAGTCTTATTTGTCTTCTCTATCTCCTAGTTTTTTCGTCCATGTCATCTTGTAAATTAGAAAATAATGAAATATAATAAGAAACTATTCCTCATCCATATCTTAGGATGTCTACATTTATTGGTCTCCTTACCGATTTAAATATGATATATATGTATATATATATTAGAACTCGTAAGAATACGGTATTCATGACGTAATCACTATTATGTAAACATGTTCCATAAATTCAATATCAACAAAATATTTTGTGTACATATGTTTCTGATATCTATATTTAGAAAAGGTATTCGTCACCACATAGTAACAGAAAATAAATCATCGTCCTGTTGTAGGTCCAATTAGACAGTTGAATTATTAAATAAATATAAACTCATTACGCCAACAATCGATTAATATTCAGAAACTGTATTGTCTTAATTAATTCTCGCATAGGAAAGATTATTACCTCACTCGATTCTGTATGATCCAAAATTACTATACAATTATATAGACTTAAGCATAAACTTGAGAAATAAGAATTAGATTAGTTTTGGTGGCATCTTTTTCCTCGTACTCTTTTCCATTTTATAATGTAATAATTTATACATAAATTAGCTCGCTCAAATCGGATAGCCACATCTTTTCTAATATATAAAGTAGAGACGATTTTTCCCCTGTACCTTCTCGGAGAATAGGAAAATAACCACATGCATCACCGGCTACTAAACTCACCATTACATTACACTTATTCACTCGAGCGTGTTTTAGTACATTTGTTATTCTTTTTTCCCAGCTTACACTAAATATTACATTTGGCCCGCCATCCACGACTCTCCGAAAAACCAACTCCATATAGATGGTAGCAAAAACTTTTCTCTCTAACAATTCTGTACTGTCACTTAACTCACCGACACCGGGAACTAATACACACAGTTTAATTTTCACAAAACACCGGTTCTTATTTATTATTAAATTAATTGACCTATTTTCACATTTGGTGCAGTCGGTAAAAAGGCAGGATTCATAATAACCTGTTTTAGCGTTCGATCCCATTCTACTCTACCAATTTTTTTCTTTTTTTTTAAATTTAAAACATTCGCCAACACAATAGACGGGGGGGGGAGAAAAAATAGGTCATTTCCTTTTTTTATTTGACGTCATGCAATAGGTAGTACTTTCTCCCGTGCAACGCCGGGCGACGGGTTCCGCTAGTATATAATAAAATGAACACAACTCTTATCAAATATTATATAATAGGTAGCTAAGCCTAGCTGTTTCGGGATTAATAATAAGCTCGTTTAGGTTAAAATAGATATCTTTCGTCTGAAACATTGAATAGCTGGTTCAATTATGGTTACCTCTCCTTGACCGTTGCATTCCTTCCGCAGGGAATTTAGATCTGACCGATATTTGATGGCTTACTATCGGGTGATTACCTCCCTTGGCGAAAAGACAGAACTAATGTTTTGCTTTCTCTCAGTATCTATGGAAAGAGACAAACATTTTTCAAAACCGTCACAGGAATTGAACATCTCTTTGGAGATGAGGGAATGTTTGCTTAGTTATTGCTGCACTCTTTAGTATCTTAAAGTTGACAATTTCCTTCTGTTTCGATTGCTAAGTGGTGTTAGAGAGAAACTATATATTATTTGTTAAAACATAATGCGCGACTGAGTTATTTAAAATCTTGTATATAAAAAAGATTAACATTTGTCTCTAAATCAAATTTTTATATCTATGCATTAGAAAAATGAAGAAAAGTATCCATTAGGAAAATACTGTTTCTTTATATTGATGTAAATTTTGTTTTGATGTGTTTGTCGTTATTTAACGATTCGACTGTATACCTGGAACTATAACGAAATGATAATGAGTTCTCTTCTGTTACTATGTGATGACGAAGAGACCGTTTAAATAAAAATCTCAGAAATATATGTACAAAAATATATTGTTGATGTTGACTATATGTAACATTTTTACATAATAGTGATTATGTCATATATTATAACTCAGAATAATACTACATGTATGTAGTATTCTTCTGAGTTATAATATATGAGCTCTGTGTGACATAAAGTCTTGTCCATTGAGCTAACCCGTCACCTGCAATATTCACTAGTATCCTACAATTTTGAATTGTTTCACTTCTCATTTTTGTAGAATTGAAGTAAAGTCTTTTTTATCACATTAAGATATAATTGAAGTGAGAACATTTGACTTTATTTAAAGCATATATATATATACATATATATATATATATATATATATATATATATATATATATATATATATATATATATATAAGTAAATTTCGTGTACAACAAAATCGTAGGATAAATTTTAGAGGAAGCATTATTTTAATCAATAAATCAATAAAACAGGCACGTGGAAAAAAAAAGAAAATTGTTAAAATTTACCTTAAGGCCTTATCGTCTGACCCTCTAAGAGGAAACGTCAGAATAATAAAATTAAAAACTAAAAGTCGAATGAGATATGAGGGGAAAATATATATATATATATATATATATATATATATATATATATATATATATATATATATATATATATATATATATATATATGAAGAGTTCTTATGCAAAACGTGATAAATGCCATTTGAAAAACGCGATAAACGCCATTACAAAAAGTGTGGCATTTCAACACTCAATCACTTTCCAAAATCATGTTTTACATGAACTGATACCGACATAATTCTTTTTTGGCTTCAGTTAAAATAAATTTTTAGTCGAAGTCTACATTTAATAGATTCATAGTTTTATTGTTGAATGCCTAAACTTTGACCAATTGGATTTATAGCGTCTTGCATTGCATTATATATATATATATATATATATATATATATATATATATATATATATATATATATATATATATATATATATATATATATATATACGGGGTGAACCAAAAGTAAGGTTACTGTTTTTTTTATTATGTATTTCTCCGTCAGAGTCACGTTTAAAATATAATAAATCATGGAAAACAATACAGAACCATTATTCTCTACTACTTACTTATGTCTGAAAAAAGTTACACATTTTATGAACTTGTTTTTTATTCATAAGAATTTTGAACTGTGACCAATGGTAAACAATTACAATAGAGTGCAAGGAAAATGTACACTAAAACAATACTAGAAGTTTGAAAATGCCGAACATGTGCGAACATGCTTCGCAACCTTCACGCAAGGCAATTTATTGCATAAGAAATACATTTGAATCTAGGTTCAGTTTTTAAGGGTTCAATAATGATTTCTAGTCATCCACATACAGACTGTTTCGCAGCTCATCAGTGCGGCTAGACCAGTTAGTGCCTCAAGCCGGGATTGAGACTCGAACATCAACCCACCATGTCAACCCAATATTTCGATGTACTTGCATGACATTTTTCTTTAAATTATCATCATGAGGGAGTCTTACAATAAAGACGAAATTTTGATGAATATATAAAAAATACCTCTTGGATTTTCATTTTTCATTTCCCATTACGTCGGATTACTCTCATCCTTCCTTTCTCGTGTATATATATATATATATATATATATATATATATATATATATATATATATATATATATTACAAATAACATTTTAATTAAATAAAAAAACATTTGAATCCTTTTTCTATTCGCCCTATGTAAATTTAAGAAGTGCCATTTTCTTTTCCTTTAAATTTGTAGACGTATATTCTACTATGCTTTTATTACAATTTTCAATGTCGTCATTAACTTTATCAGCCGACAGATTATCTAACTTCAATCTATTAATTTCATGTAAAATACTACGGTAAAGGTTAGTCTGAGTGCGGTAAAATATTGCATTGGCTGTATGATAAATAATGCAAAATTACATACAACATTTGAAGGATTCGTATATCTATATTTTAATTCATCTCAGCCAATAGCGTTGCCGCGGGCTGACAAAATGAGATCCGTAGACCGGTACCGTCTTGGACTTCAGGCCTTGATCCTGCAAGTCTTCAGTATGGTAATATGCAGTTCTAAGAGGGCCACCTTCCCAGGCTTTGCCTTCTCAACCTTTGAGGAGTGGTTAGTTTATTGCTAATTGCCAGAGGAGCATCTACCAGGGAATGCCGGCGGGGTAAGCCAGAGTGCTCTTCCTCTAGGGCGCTGGCTTTTCAATCACACTTTCCAGACCTTGGGTTACATCTTACCACAGTGGGAGATAGATAAATATCTTCTTTATATGTTTCTCTGTCTGTCTGTTAATCACTTATAGGCTCGCAAACTACTCCGTAAAATTCGGTATGAAGCCTCCTTGAGATACAAGTCAATGTTTAATTGTTAATACTTCTACTAATTACCGCTAATAATAAAAACAATACACACTTATAATTCGAAAACTACTCGACAGAATTGAACCAAAGTTGGACTTAAACTCTAGTGGCAAGCCAGATATATCTAATTGTCTTAAACTTGTACTAATACGATCACTACTACTACTACTACTACTACTACTACTACTACTAATACTACTACTACTACTACTAATAATAATAATAATAATAAACACATATTGTATTTTGTTTTGGAATTTTTTAGATCAGGATTATTTGGACTATTGTTCTTATCTTTGATGTTATTCTCATATCGTTTCGATCGATGTCTACTCCGATCTTCTTCAGGTGCATCTTGACGAATCCGCTAATCTTTATATCGAACTCGGGAATCTGTATGGAATTTTGAACGGAAAACTTGTGGATTAAATAAAGGATTCATTTTTTTTAAACTTAAAATATTTCTGAGGGTTGGGAGAGAGTAAAAACAAAAGTTGGGGGGGGGGGGGCTGGAAAGATTGAGCGGTCGGAGAAGTTTTTAGGGGTCAGGACAAACTTTTTAGGGGTCGGGTCAATTTTTTATTTTTTTTATTTTTTTAACTAAAAATATTTCTCAAGGTTGCGAGAGAGCAAAAAAAAGTTGGGGAGGGGGGCTGGAGAGATTGGGGGGTCGGGGAGATTTTTAGGGGTCAGGACAAATTTTTTAGGGGTCGGGCCAAATTTTTTTCTGTTTTTATTTTTTTAACTAAAAATATTTCTCATGGTTGGGAGAGATAAAAAAAAAGTTGGGGGGGGGTCTGGAGAGATTGGGGCTCGGGGAAATTTTTAGGGGTCAGGACAAACTTTTTAGGGGTCGGACCAAATTTTTTTATTTTTTTATTTTTGGAACTAAAAATATTTCTCAGGGTTGGGGGAGAGTAAAAAAATATTGGCGGGGGAGCCTGGGGAGATTGGGGGGTCGGGGGAATTTTTAGCGGCAATATGAACGTATTTAGCGTTCGCACCGCGGCGGCAATAGGTACGCATTTAGCATTCAGGGGTGGCGATAGGAACGTATATAGCATGTGCACATGGGCGGCCATAAGTACGTATATAGCATGCGCGGGGGGAGTGTAAAAAAAATTGGGGCGGGGAGCAAAATTTTTTTTTCTTTTATCTCTTTCATTGAAAATATTTCTATGTATGGGGTAGGATGAAAAGAAAATTTTTTTCGAGGGGGGAGGCTAAAAAAATGTTTTTTCTTTTTTAAACTAAATATTTTACTATGCATGTGGGGAACATAACATTTTAATGGGGTGGTCAAAAAATGTTCTAATTTTTTTTTCTTTTAAATTAAAAATATTTCTAAGTATGTGGGAGGAGGGAAACAACATTTCTTTTTTTCTGTTTTTAACTAAAAATATTTATATTTATGATACTGACAATACATGAATGAACACTATTTTGTTTTTCTAACACGACAGGGGTGCATTAATATGAGTTCTTACGTATGCGAACTGGGCTTGAGATAGGTACATATATAGTATGTGCACCCTTGCAGAGATAGGTAAGTATGTAGTATGCGCACCAGAGTCGCGATAGGTACCAATATAGTATGCGCACCGGGCCGGCGATAGGTTTATATATAGTATGTGCACCGGGGTGGCAATATGTACGTATATAGTAGTGCATAGGGGTGGCGATAGCTACGTATTTAGCATTCGCACCGGGGTTGCGATAGGTACGTATTCAGCATTCGCACCGGGGCGGCGATATGTACATATTTATTATTCGCACTGGGGCAGTGATAGGTACATATGTAGTATGCATACCGGGGCGGCAATAGGTACGTATTTAGCTTTCGCCCCTGGGCGACGATAGGTACTTATTTAGCATTCAGCGGTGGCGATAGGTACGTATATAGCATGTGTACATGGGCGGCAATAAGTACCTATATAGCATGTGCACCGGGGCAGTGAAGGTATGTATTTAGCATGCGCTCTGGGGCAGCAATCGGTATAAATATAGCATGCACACCGGGGCGGCGATAGGTACGTATATAGCACGCGCACCGGGGCGGCGAAAGGTACGTATTTAGTATTCGCACCGGGGCGGCGATAGGTATTTATTTAGCATTCGCACCGTGGCGGCGATATGTATGTATTTAGCTTCCGCACCGGGGCGGCGATAGCTACGTATTTAGAATTCAGGGGTGGCGATAGCTACGTATATAGCATGTGCACATGGGCAGCAATAAGTACGTACATAGCATGCTCTCCGGGGCGGCGATCGTTACATATATAGCACGCGCACCGGGGCGGCGATAGGTACGTATATAGCACGTGCACCGGAACGGCGAAAGGTACATATTTTGTATTCGCACTGGGGCGGTGATAGGTACGTATTTAACATTCGCACCAGGGCAGCGATAGGTACGTATTTAGCATTCGCACCGGGTCGGCGATAGGTACATATTTAGCATTCGCACCAAAGCGGCAATATTTACATATTAATTATTCGCACTAGGGCAGCGATAGGTACTTATGTAGCATGCACACCGGGACGGCAATAGGTACGTATTTAGCATTCACACCGGGGCGGCGATAGGTACTATTTAGCATTCGCACCGGGGCGGCGATAGGTACTTATATAGTATCTGCACTGGTGCGGCGATAGGTATGTATATAGTATGTGCACTGGGCCGGTGATAGGTACGTATATAGTATGCGCACGGGGGTGCGATATATACGTATATAGTATGAACACCGGGGCGGAGATAAGTACCTATATAGAAGTCGCAGATAGAGGTGTTACTTTTTATAGAAATATGTCATACTATTGCCCTGGGCAACGTAGGAGAAATAGTGGGGAAGAAACAGCTTTCAGAAAAGGCAAAATTAGAAAGTAGCGGTGAAATGGGGCGACCAGTGAAGAGAAAGGTAGAAAGATAAAGAGACGGCTATAGAGAAGGGGGGGGGGAATAGAAGTTTGAATATAAATATGTTACACACACGATTTTTCTTCAATTATGTTTTTATGACCCCGAGAAACGCCGGGTAGCCCCCGCTAGTTCGTTATAAAATACACTGGTCAACAAAAAATGGTTTTGCTCTGCTGCCTGGAAAAAGAGTAGTAGATTTTGGGTAACTTCAAAGCGCTGAATTAAATTTGAAGTTTTGTCCAATCAGGTCAAGCTTACTTGCTTTTGAAATTGATATTTTTTCATGTGTTGGCTATTTGTACAGCACTTAACCCGTTTAAGAAGATTGTATAATATGATTTTAAGTACTTTTTCAGTTTTCAATAAAAATTGATTGCTTTTATATAAAGCATATTAAGTTCAATTGTATAGTTTTCAGGTTAGCAGGTTTCCTGTAGATATTGTTATTAGGAGATTGTATTATCATGAACAACTCTTTAGAACTTGAGACACTTTTTCTATGTGATGTCCCTATTGTTATGTAAGAAAGGTATGTCTAGTTCATATAGTTCTTCTAGCTTGATGTGCATTTGAGATCCCAATTGATAAATTTATTTATTCTATAAATGCCTTTTAACTTTAATTTGTTAGTCGCAGCTGACCAGAGTAATGCTTATTACTGCAACAAGTTGTACAATGGATATAGAAACATCAAACCTGAAATACCTGAATAATTCTGACGTGTTCTTTTGTAGTCGTGGACAAAAGTGATAACATTGACGATTTATTAAAAAGCTTTTATTTTGTATATTTTGAAATGATGCTAAATATGTATATTCTATGATGAATTATTAGTAATGTCTACTGTTGTATGGGGAATGTGAGCTGATACCACTAGATTAAAGAAAATTGCGAGATGTTATCTTTTCAATTGGAGGAAATAGAAATTTATACAGTTAGAATTTCATAGTAAAGACATTAAAATAATGAAATAATTTCATTTCCGGTACACCAAAAATTTGACCTTATGAGAAAAAAATGGACCGTATTCTTGCGATTCATCATATTCAAATTGTACATAATCACTTATTAGTTTCCTGACCTCAAAATATGTGTTGATCAGTGATATTATAATAATAATGAACCTCAGTACTCACTGAATAAGGTCTTCTTTTTTTAATGACTGAACTTTTCAGTTATTATAAAAACAGATTTTCCCGGAAGGTCACAAAACGACAATATGATTCTGCTAAGCATTATTCAATACATACAAACAAAAATGCACGCACGTAAACAAAAGTTATCATAAAACTACTTCGTTCTTGGCCTTTTGGCTAAGATCAAAGTGTAGTATCTGTTCCGATGGATACTGCACCCCATAGACTGGTATTGTATTGACCTTCAGGGCTCGATTTACGCCGGTCTATGGGTCTGTCATGTGCAGTTCTTGGAGGTCAACCCTCCCAGGGTTCGCCTCCCCTCTTTGGGGAGGAGTAAGTTTATTGCTTACTGCCTGAGACGCCCCTACCGGGGAATGCCGACGGGGCTGCCCACGCAATTTTTAAACCCCACTTTCCCGACCCGACCTTGGGTCACATCTTACTTGTGGGAGTAAGATAAAAACTGGCCTTGTGCCTAACTCCTGGAGAGGAGTAAATCAATACTCATAAAGATATTTAAATAAATTAGCGACAACCGTCTGTGCGTTATATAAGGGCAGTTTCCATGATCAAAACGAACGAACAAACGGGTATTTTAAAGATGAGCCCATTCAAGCTGAACGTGTTGTAGTAAACATGACGTGTCCAACTGAAGAGTGATTGACCGATGGGCTGGCAGACAGAGCTACTTATACGGATGATGAGACGCATCTAAATATGATGTTTGAAACATAAGCATGACTGACCAAACAAAATGGTATTTCAAACTTAGACGTGATAAACCAAATAAAATAGTATTTCAAACTGAAGCGCGACAGACCTAATAACATTCTATTTAGAGCTTGAGCGTGACAGACCAAAGAAAATGATATTTTAAACTAAAGCGTGATAGACGAAATAAAATGCTATTGCAGACTTAAACGTGACAGACCAAAGAAAATAATATTTAAAAATGAAGCGTGACATACCAGAGAAAAGTATATATATATATATATATATATATATATATATATATATATATATATATATTAAATTCCCGAAACAGTTTTTCATGGTAAACAACTGATGATCCCGTAAATAATGTTAGAAGCAAACTAATATAATAACTGTAAAAGTTAAATTGACTTACATGAGTGATTTTCCACTGAACGACTTGGGACTTAATGGTTGTTTTTTTTTGTTTTGTTTTTTTAATATAGTTTTAATTGTTGAGAAACTTCCAAGACTATATATATATATATATATATATATATATATATATATATATATATATATATATATATATAACGTGACAGACAAAAGTATTCGCTATTTCATGCCGAAACATGATAAACTAAGATACTGGACAACGTCTAAAGCCTCTTGTAAATGTCCGCATCTCTCAAAAAACAAACAGAAAACCAAATAAAACGAGTAGTCGAATGCTGTAATCAAGTCTAGAACCTTCTACCCCACAGTTTATACTGAGCTACATGGTACCGCCCCAGAAGTATAATCTCTTCCCTGTTATGCTTGAAATCTGAACCTGGAAGGAAATGTATGATTCTGAAAGCGATCAGTTGATCTTAATGGCGGTTGGTCTTTGTACATTAGCAAAGTTCCAAACTTCCTGAAACGTGTGAATAATAATAAAAATCAAAACAAAAAGAAATCTGTTTGTCGTTATGGTAGAGGGAGATTCCCCGGGAAAAGAATGGTCACAAAAATGTTTTCATTGGCTTCAATTTAGAAACAACGGAAAGGGCTCAACTGAAAT
Organism: Sepiola atlantica; assembly: GCA_963556195.1. Taxonomy (NCBI): domain Eukaryota; kingdom Metazoa; phylum Mollusca; class Cephalopoda; order Sepiida; family Sepiolidae; genus Sepiola; species Sepiola atlantica. The sequence goes on from OY744533.1 coordinate 79,664,418, forward strand.
ATCTTCGCTTTTTACGGACCACCCAAAAGTTTGCAGCTGATTTCAGATTGAAAAGTTTAGAAAAAATAAAGAAGACAAATAAAGATGGAAGAAGCAGCTTTCTTTCCGTTAATGTTCCCTTATATGTGTCTGTCTCTGCGATGTAGACGGCGCTTTCAGTTTTTGTGGCTGTGTACGCATGCGTGAAGTTTGAATGCAAACCAATGTAAAAAGAGCGTCAAAGAGAACAGACATTCTTAAGATGCGTCCATTCAGACTGCGCGTTCTTAACTGAATAAAATGCTATTTCAAACTTAAGTGTGACAGACAAAAAATAATTCTATTTCAAGCTTAAGTGTGACAGCAAAAGAAAATGCTATTTCAAACTTAAGCGTGACAGATAAAAAAAAATCCTATTTTAAACTTGAGCGTGACAGACAAAAGAAAATGCTATTTCAAACTTAAGCGTGACAGACAAAAGAAAATGCTATTTCAAACTTAAGCGTGACAAACAAAAGAAAATACTATTTCAAACTTAAGCGAGACGGACACAAAATAATTCTATTTCAAGCTTAAGCGTGACAGACAAAAGAAAATGCTATTTCAAACTTAAGCGTGAGAGATAAAAGAAAATCCTATTTTAAACTTAAGCGTGACGAACCAACGTAAATTCTATTTCAAACTTATGCGTGACAGACAAAAGAAAATTATATTTTAAACTTGAGCGTGACAGACAAAACAAAATAATATGTCAAACTTAAGCGTGACAGAAAAAAGAAAATGCTATTTCAAACTTAAGCGTGACAACCAAAAGAAAATGCTATTTCAAACTTAAGCGTTACAAACAAAAGAAAATGCTATTTCAAACTTAAGCGTTACAAACAAAAGAAAATGCTATTTCAAACTTAAGCGTTACAAACAAAAGAAAATGCTATTTCAAACTTAAGCGTGACAGAAAAAAGAAAATGCTATTTCAAACGTAACCATGACAGATGAAATAATATACTATTTTAGAACTTAAGCGTGGCTGAAAAATAGGAATTATATTTCAAATGTTAGCGTGAGAAACTGAATAAAATTATACTTCATAACCTGAGAGACAAAAACATCTATTTAAAACTTAAGCCTAGGAGATAAGAAATATATTGCAAATTTAAGCGTGACAGACATAAGTTTATTCTATTTCAAACTTGAGAGTGAAAAATAAAAACAACCCTATTTAAAATTTAATCGTGACAGAAAAAAAGACAATTCTATTGCAAACTATTAATATAAAATAATCTGTTTCAAACTTGAACGTGACAGACAAAGAAAATTCTATTTCGAAATGAGCGTGACCAACAAAAGTACATTTAATTTCGAACAGTGACAGATAAAAGATAATTCTTCTTCAAATTTAAGTATTCCAAACAAACAAATATTTTCCAAACGTAAGTATGACAGAAAAAAGAAAATTATATTTCAAACATAAGCTTGACGAACAAAATAAAATAGTATTTCAAGCTTAAGCGTGACACACAACGGGATGCCTTTTTCAAAGTTAAGCGTGACAGACAAAAGAACATCTTGTTTCAAACTGAAGCGTGACAGACAAAGGGGTGCCTTTTTCAAAGTTAGGCATCACAGACAAAAGAAAATCCTGTTTTAAGCTTAAGTGTGACATAAAATGGGTTGCCTGTTTCAAAGTTAAGCATGACAGACAAAAGAAAATCCTGTTTCAAGCTTAAGTGTGACAGACAAATTAAAATTACATTTGAAAGTTAAACGCCGTAGACCAACCGACAGAATTTCTTACAGATATGTTTGGGCGTATCTAAAAACGAGGTTTCCAACGAAGCTGACTTTTAGACATTTAAATGCTAGTTCAAACTAAAGCTTTGCAGGTCGACCAACTGACAAACAGTTGACTTTATGCGTTTGTCTGCAATGCGTGCGTGTCCTCTCTCCTGGCAAAGGATGATACAAGGTTATTCTATAGTGGTATTCCAGACCCCTCCTCCAAATAGGTGCACACTGGTCTGGCTGAAAAATAGCCTAGTCGAATTCGTCGGCGTTCCCGCACTTCACGTATGAGGGCGTATCAAGCAACATCCAATACACCAAAGAATTTCTCATCTGTGGAACACATTGTCACAAAATTGCTTCTCATAGATCTACATCATGTTCATATTCAAATCGACTTTTCGCTGAGATCAAAGTGTAGTATCTGTTCCGAGGGATGTTACACCACTTTGACCGATACTGTCTTCGCATTCGGACCTTGATTCCGCCGGTCTTAGGGATTGTCCTGTGCAGTTCTATGAGGTCCACTATCACAGGTTTTGTCTTCTCATTATTTGAGATGGGGTTAGTGTATTGCTAACGCCTAAGGCGCCCCTACCAGGGAATGCCGACTGGGTTGCCCAGGCATTTTTTGTAGGTCAGTGTGCTCTTCCTCAAGGGTGCTGGCTTTTTAATCCCATTCCGACCCTGTGTCACATCTTACCGCTGTGATATGGAGATAAAAATAATAATAATAAAATAAATCGCCCCCCAATTCATCAAATTTGATTAATTCATTTAATCATTTTCAATCCTCTCATAACATTCATCAAAATTAAACTGGCAATCAATCCATCTGAGTAACCTATATCATTGAGTGCTTTTTAGCCTCTATAAACTTTGAGTTAGTAGTAAATAAATAAAAAATAAATAAATAAACCATTCGACACCATCAAAAGGTGAAAGAAATGTCTGAGAAAACAGTTTTATTCCGACAGAACAGATACTACGTTTTAATCCTATTTCGTTGATTTTTTTCATCAACTTCCCTTTAAAATATTGATGTAAACCAGATTGAAAGAAAAGATATTTATAGGCGTCAATGAGTCCGAATACTGGAATACGTGTCCTTCCGGTGGGTGTGTTTTCTGTCAAATGAAAATCTTGGTAAATAGTTACACAGTTATTAGGGATAAAATCATACTTTTTTTATTTATCTTCTTTATACATTTTGAAGAAATCATTTTTTACGCAGTTCAAGATAATAGTGTATAAACATAAAGATAATTCATCATTTGACTAAATATAAATATTAGATTGAAATTCTAAGGTTCGTGTAAAGGTTTATTTCCTGGCCGTCCATTTTTAAATAATCGTTTTCAACTTCCAAATTTTAAAAGCCTATATTCGGAACCTCAGGAAGTGTTATTAAATGTCCTGCCATTAATATTAGATTATTTATTATACGCATTTAAAGATATCATTTATTCGAATTTTGAAATTATTTTTATGCAGTTTCAGATAACAACTCTTAACAATTTTATCATATATTTTTACGAATTCTAAAAATTATCTTTGTTTACGTTTTAAAAATAATTTTACGCATTTTAAGATTATTTTTATGCATTTTATGTGAAATTTTGTATATATTTTAAGATAGTTTTCACATTTTAAGAGTATCTTTTATGTGTATTTTAACATAATGTTTTACGCATTCTAATTTAATATTTTATACATTTTAAGGTAATCGTTATATATATTTCACTATATTTATATGGAATTTCACACATTGTAATACTATATTTATTATTCAGATTTTATATTCAGATTGTCTTTCTTACGCATATTTGTTATTTATTTCAAGGTTTCATTTTTATGTATTTTGAGTTTATAATGTTAATGCATTCAAAATCTATGTTAAGCCTTTACAGAATCTCTTTCTAGTTACTTTTACATGTATTCTGCGCATTTCAAGATACTATTCTGCGTAATTAAAATTTAACTAAAAAACTAGTGTATATTCTCAGCATGCTGTTGTTCGACACAGTTTGAGATTATATTTTTATGCATTTTAAGGTCATTTTTATGCATTTTAAGATTATATTCTTATTCATTTTACGATAGGTATTTTACGCTCTTTCAACTAATCATTTATGCATTTTCAAATTAACATTTTTACGCATTTAAAGATAATTTATTTTGGCTGGTTAAAAAGGGTTGTATTTTACAACAGATACTGAGGGTACTGATGGCATACCCTGAAGAATCAGTGCAGCGATTTATCAGCTACTTCGTGCACGCATACAGACTGTTTGACATGATCATCAGTCTAAAGAAGACTAACATCGTCGACCAAGATGTAAGCAGTACTCCAAACATCACAATTGGCGACATCACTCTCGAGGTTGTCGAAGACTGCACATACCTCGGCTCCACCATGACTAGCAGTCTCACTCTTGACGCTAAATTCCACAAACTTTTTAGCAAAACGGCAACAGCAATGACCAGCTTAGAAAACAACGAGATTTTTACATATATATATATGTATATATATATATATATATATATATATATATATATATATATATATATATATATATATATATAATCTTTCTCTTAAATGTATGATGAATAAAGGGCTAATAACTTGATTGTCAGTACCGATGTATTAAAACTTGTCCGTATACCCTTGTCATACATCCCACAAAAATGCACTATTTGTCTGATATGATTTTCATAATGTACTGGCATAAAGTGTATTCCTAGATTTTATAGAAATAGCAATAATATTCTCCCTCTGATCGCGTTCTCTTACTAGTATACATGCCTGGTAGGATTATACTATGAATAACGAACATATATTACACTCCCTCCAAAAGAAGGGTGATTCCTTGGAAGATGATCCCATGGCAACAGAAGAGATCCTCATGTTCCACTTCCAAAGAAAAGACGGGGGTAATCCCTGAGAGGATGTTACCCTGAAACAGAACAGATACAACACTAGACGCGCAAAAAGGAGGTGGTAATGCCTGGGAAAATTATATAATGACTACAGCAAATATACTAAATTACAGGGGATGGTTATATGGCAAGATCACGTAAACTAAACTAACCCCCAATAAAAAAGGAGGAGGTAATGCCTGGGGAATGATGTCATGATAACAAGACAGATACTACACTACCCCTGAATTGAACATTGAAAGATATTACATTAGTGTTAAATATATGATAAACTGAAATGAGTATTAAACTATGGTAATAGTAGTGTTCGGCTTCAGATATAAAAGTAAAAGTATAGTTTGGGTTTCAGACAGACAGATACCAAATCTCCATTAGTATTAAATATAATAAGTTTTCGTAGTGTTTTTTATTGTTATTACTGGTGATATGGTGTACGTAAAAATTAATTAATAAATAAGTTTTCGTAGATATTCCTGATTTATTTCTAAATATTAATTCAACAGTTGGGAGTTATTTATGACCGAGTGTGTGTATGTGTTGGAATAAAGTGCATATTATTTTTGTTTATTTTATCCACTTTATATGAATGGCCTTCCCTAACGGTAACTTGTCACATCTTCTGACAAAACCCCGTTTACCTATTTCAGTCGGGATCTCAATAACAGCGCACGCACTTCACAGCCAGTCGAAAACAAAGCGGACCCCACGTCCGCCCTTGACAATCTCACCCCGCACTACTTGACAAACGCGTTGCCAGAAAGAAAGCAATGCGCTTTCGGCCATTTCGACCCGTCGTTGTCGCCGACGAAGATTTCGCGGAGGAATGAGAGGGGCAGCGGGACTATGGTTAGCTGTCAACTGAAAAATATCCCTTGGATATTAAAGTGCATACTTTTAAGCCACTTCGACGCCAATGGGGGGCCAGTCGTCGGGGCACCTTTCAACTTGATCTTTGTGGCTCACTTCATGTCTGTCATCAGTGAAGGACGGCGCCATTTTTAATGAGGGTAACTTGAAAACCGAAAGCCGGGCCGGACCGATTGAATATTCGTTGTAACATCAGACCGGGAAAAATTATAGGCTTGCAATACTCTGTTTATAAATAAAAACTTATTTATCTCGCATTTAAAATTGGATTTTCACGACGGCCTCGCGGAAAAAACGCTTGGGTTAAAGATATTTCGACCCGGGGTACGAATCGGCCTCGCGGAAAAAAACGTGTGGATTAAAGATATTCCGATTCGGAATTTTTTTATATTTTTATTTTTATTCAAGAAAGTGAACAATAAAAGAGCGAACATCTAAATTCTAGACTTTGAATAAAAAAATTATATTAATTGAAAAGAAAGAAAGATCATGCAGATATCACATTATGTAAAGCAGGATGTTGGGGTGTGGTAAGCTGTTTAAATGACATACTATTCGTAGTGATACTTTCGCAATTTCGAAAATGGCGTTTATCGCGTTTGCATTCGAATTAATCAAGATATATATTTCTGTATTTTTTCTTCAATTTTTCTAATGATTTTTTTTATGTATGTTCCATATGTATCACGGACGTTTTCGATTTTTTGTCGAATCATCTTTAATAAGCAAAGGCACATAATCAAAACAGCTCGAAAAAATAATTTCAAAAGGCAGAAAACCCCCGCACATGAAGTTAGACACAAGAGAACGGAATTGCTATTTCCAGGAAAGACGTTAACAATTTAAATTCTAAAACGCCAGAATTAGCTCCACATCATAAACTTGTATTACGTTAAGCATTTTAAAAAGTTGTTACTGGTTCCATACGTAATGTTATTAATTGTGGATTCCTGGTGATTAATAAAGATAGGTTCGAGTATTTTTAACGTTTATAAATTGGTTTCGGAAAACTGATGAGGGTAGAAAACCAGAAACAACTTCGTCTGTAGGTAGAAAACGCTTTAATATTAAAACAATAGTTATCGCTAATGTACCTTAAAGATTTAATAGTCTTAATAGTAGAGCCCTGTTTGAAATTAAAAGATTGTTGTCATCCTTTGATTAAGCAAGGTTCTGCTGGAGCATTGGACACTATCGATAACATGACGCTTGCCCTCGCCTCTCAGATATGTTGTACATTAATTCCAATTACTGATTGTGGGGATTTCTCGCGGCCGTGTGGGATTGGGCGTTAGTCTCGTGATTTTACGATTCTGAGTTCGAGCCCATGCGACCGCTTGCAAGCGCCACTCCTGCCCTGATGAGGGGAAACACCCGATACGACGTCGTCTGTAGGCATACCACACTTTAATATTGTTTAAAAATTGATATTTAATGCCCCTGTAAGATTTAATAATCGTAATAATAGAGCCATGTTTGAAATTACAAGATTTTTGTCATCATGCGATCAAGCAATGTTCTGTTCAAGCGTTGAACACTATCCACAACTTGAGGTTTGCCCCCGCATTTCGGGTAAGTGTACATTAATTTCAATTATTGTCTGTGGTGATTTCTCGTGGTCGTGTTACCTTGGGCGTTAGGCCCTGTGATTCTAGACTGAATCTATGAACTGGGTTCGAGCCCATGCGACCGCTTGCAACTGCCATTTTAGCAACACTTCAATATTTTAAAAATACATATATATATGTGTATATATAAAATATTTGTTATTGTTTATTATCTATGTACGTATACGTTTCGTCCCTTTTCAATCGAGACTCATCAGCATAGAGATATGACTATTCACTACCGGTCGTACGATTCGAAACCCTGGATTACAAGTATTTTTCAACTCACATCCAACGTCGTTAACCGCGCGGCCAATATTTGTATAGCCGATAAACAATGATAATTTAACACATTTAAAAGCGGCTTGATGTCCAGGCATTCTACTTCTATTAAAGAAGGAATGATGCATTATAAAGCAAGTGACGTCATCCTGTGTTTGTACTACCATTTAGAGTGCTCTACTTATTTTACGAGGAGCGACAAATATAAAATATTTGTTATTGTTTATTATCTATGTACGTATACGTTTCGTCCCTTTTCAATCGAGACTCATCAGCATATATATATATATATATATATATATATATATATATATATATAACTTCTCTATCTCTTTATTTGTGAACATTGTTATGTAGTTTTAAATGCAAGAGAAATAACATAGTTTAAATTAAATGCTATATTTTCTCTCTGAGAACCTATTGTGATTACTTCGTTCTAAATTATCCAACATGCGTACATTTTTTTCATATATATTTAAAATTAATAAAATTATATTATTCTAAACTATTGTTAGTTTTTTTGCATGGACCCAACTAATGTTATAAGATAAATGATGTAATAATTTTAATGTAAGCTAATATAAGGTAACGTTAAGCTGTTTAGTGAAGAAATGTAAAATGTCGACATTTTATTAGTATTATTAGACGGCCTATATATTAGGAAAAAGAAACTGATACAAAATATGTAATATTCGGGCTTATAACATAGTATAAGAAAATAACGAAAAAATAGGTTAGTCCGAATCAATTACCGACATGTTAGATGGATAAATATTTAAGTCTGACTTTGAGATTCCGACAGACATCATTTGATATATGAGATACGCAACCAATCAAAAGTATTTGGCGACCCAGAAAATGTTTTTTCTGATGCTAAAAGTTATTTCTGATGACACAAATTAAGCGAAACAAGTGTTATAAACATGCTTAAGGTAGCATATTTAGTGCAGTGAATAGTTGCAATGCATGATGATGACCGAACTGCGGTGAGGGGAATATTTAGCTAAGAAAAGGAAGACCATCAAAGAAATCGGCTGACCTTTGAAAGAGTAATGTCTATTTGGATTCGACGTTCCATGCTCTGATTATGACTCACCTGAGACTTTCAAAAAATAATGTTTATCTTAGATAGTTAACCTCATGGTATGTCTGTTCTTTTTTATATGCATAGATTAACATAATCCCGAGTGATTTCTCGGTGTGATCAAAGTGATCTCTACATATATTCCAGCATAGGGTAAGGGGGCTTCAGTTGGGGGGGGGGGGCTGTTGGTCTCACATACAGATTCGCTTTTGGACCCTAAGCTGATGTTTGTGTTAGGTAGGACTTGTGTTTTGATTTGGTCGGGCTCTGAGTTCTGATTGCAGGTCTGTTGTTCGGTAGTAAAATCAAGTACTAGTGTAACCTGTCAAAATCAAACATTGTTACTTGTTTTAAAATTGAGTTTGATTTGATTTCGAAGAAAAATCTTTTTGTTACAGCGACGACCGAGACCATACGATTGACACTAAGGCCGGTGTTTAAATCAAGCTACGAATCTGAACTCAGACAACGAGTAAGGGATCACGGCGATTGCAATGAACTCACAGAGGTGCACGTTCACAGCGTTTTATTTATTCTTATAAATACACATTTATTTCAGTAATTTAGACTTCAGAATAACCAGAAATCTTAGAAACACTTAGTCTACTACCACTTAGTCCACTACCACTTAGTCCACTACCACTTAGTCTACTACTACTTAGTCCACTACCACTTAGTCCACTACCACTTAGTCCACTACCACTTAGTCTACTACCACTTAGTCTACTACCACTTAGTCCACTACCACTTAGTCTACTACCACTTAGTCCACTACCACTTAGTCCACTACCACTTAGTCCACTACCGCTTAGTCCACTACCGCTTAGTCCACTACCGCTTAGTCTACTACCACTTAGTCCACTACCACTTAGTCCACTACCACTTAGTCCACTACCACTTAGTCTACTACCACTTAGTCTACTACCAAGTGAACTCACATTAAACTCTATCGTGTGTTATTACTGCTTGCTGGAAACTGCATGTTTTTTTCTGTGTTGACAATGTGCCTCTTATTTTGTTTACATTAACATTTTTTTTCTAAAATCACATGTAATGGATGTTGATCAACATTGTAATAAGAGTTCGAGACAGTTAGTATCATCATATCTTAAGTTTAATCTTCGTAAGGGGGCATGCAGTAGGTCAACACTGTTTTCTTCTAGGAATTAATTGTACCCATCCTGAACCGGGTACTCTTCTAGTATAGACATGTGTGCTCACTTGCTAAAACATAAATACAGTATATTTATCTTCGTTAAACGTTGTTTGTTTATTGGCCGCGGAGTCCGTGACGTTCAGCCAAAGGTTAAAATGTTGAACGGATGTCTGAGAGTTTCGAATTGTGCGACCGGTGGAGTAGAGAACTCATCCCCCACATTGATGATTCCCGGAAAAGGATGAAACACATGTGTATTTGGATAAGAATTCAATAATATTATCGTTATAGTGTTCAGAACCCTTTTAACACTAAGCCAGTTGTTTTAAAAGAATTATAATAAGGCTGTCAAACTTAAATACGTAATGCTTAGTTCCGGCTTAATGTCTCGTTTAACACTATTTATAACAACCTTCTAGATGTATCTTCTTGCTTAGATATAAATAGATCTTAATTCTCTTCCTTCAACGTTTTTCGTGTATTGGCCGCGGGGTCCTAGACGTTCAGACAAAATGTAAAATGTTGACTTGAGTCGTGAAACCGGTAGACCAATTCCCCCCACACTGATGATTACCAGAATAGGATGAAATACATGTGTGTGTGGATAAGAATGTAATAATAGTAAGCATATTATATATATTTATCTCTCTTTATATATGTATGTATATATATATATATATATATATATATATATATATATAATATTTGTTTATCAACATACGGATACATTTCATCCTTCCAGCATAATCAGTGTAGAAACAATTATTCGAGCCGGATTTGAAACCCCGAAAAAAGTCATGTTTATGACTCAAAGTCCGACGTCTTAACCTTCACGGCCACCATGAACAACTACATATACGGTGATTATATATATATATATATATATATATATATATATATATATATATATATATATATATATATATATATATATATATATATATATATATATATATATATATATATATATATATATATATATATATATATATATATATATATATATATATATATATATATATATATATATTAAAGTGTTTTCCACCTACAGACGACGTCGTGTCAGACTCTTACAGTCCGACGTCTAAACCTTCACGGCCACCATGAACAACTACATATACGGTGATATATATATATATATATATATATATATATATATATTAAAGTGTTTTCCACCTACAGACGACGTCGTGTCAGACTCTTACATTTATCCGTGAGAAATCGACACAGACACTAATTGAAATTGTACTACACTTAACCAGGAGGCGGGGGAGTGACATTGTTGTCTACAGTGTTCAACACTCGAGCGGCACTAGCTTATAGCAGATGATAACAAACTTTCCAATTTAAAACAGTGCTCTACTTTTAAGACTATTATATTTTGAAAGGGGCTTTTGACTATAAATATTTCTCATAAATATTAAAGTGTTTCTATATATATATATATATATATATATATATATATATATATATATATATATATATATATATATATATATTACTTTTAATCTATCATTCTATATCCTTTTTTCGTGAGCTCCGTGATACTTTCACCTGTAGTTTTATTTAGGCCCTAACTATGAATATCTTAGAAATGTATTTTGATGAACGACGTCCAATAGACAAAATAAAATAAAAACAAAGAATGATTTTTTTCAATAACGAGAAAATATATTGCTTTGTTATGAATAAATAATATATTGATTTCATTTTACCAAGCAGAGGAAAAAATAAGGGTTTAGAAGTAAGTAAGGCATGCTGTTTCATAATATAAATATAGCCACCGAAATATCTACATATTTATGCATGTATATTCACACCCAAACATACAAATATATATATATATATATATATATATATATATATATATATATATATATATATATATATATATATATATCAAAGACACACATATCTTTATTATAATAAAACGAACTGGACCCTTCCTTGTTTTATAAATGATTTGTCCATTGTTCGTGTTATAGCAACGAATTCAGATTCTAACACAGGACTCTTCAATTGTTCTATTTTATAATGAACACAATGGATTTGCATTAAATCTTTATAATTTGCTATATTTAATAATAGGCCATTTAACCAACCGTTCCCTTTCTTGATGGATCAATATGCAACTCTTAACTACTACATCTGTATCTTTGTGTATACGTGTTACATAACAGAAGTCTATATTTGAATAGGGGAGTGATTGAATGAAGGGAGGTTTGAATTTACCCTTTTGTAAATTGAAGTTGACGAAACCACGTGATTTGCGCAAGAAGGGTGATCTTTCTCTTTTCGGATGACGGCTACAGCAGGCGGACGCGAAACGTGGTCGTTTATCCGAAGAGGATGTGAGGGCCTGGGCGATCGGTCACAATGTAGTTAGGTGTAATATGACAAGCTATCTATCTGTCTATCAATCCGTCTGTCTATCTCTCTCGTTCTCTGAAGGGCAGTCCACATTTGTTAACTACTTATGAAAACGAAACATCAGCGCCCGAGTGATTCTATCTACAGACAACCAAAAACTTGGGTTCCCAACAACAACGGGTGTATAACGGTTTGTAGACGCGACGGACAACCGAAACGTTGCATGAATTTCTCACTTAATGATTACCGTAATCCAGGTTCGGGCAACCTCCGGCCCGCGGGCCATATCCAGCCCGCGAAGGCTTGGCGTCCGGCCCGCCACCCTGCTATGTTTTATTATTGCAATCCGGACCGCGGACCTCCTTGTAAAACTCATCTCATTTTTTGACATAGACGTAAAAGTAGGTTTCAATTAAGATTTACAGTGGGATAAAACTGTATAAATATCAACGAGCGATGATGAATGTATATTTCATTTTTCTTTAACTATTAATTTAAAATCCTTGGCCTGAGATAAAAATAGAAAAAGAGAAAGAGAGAGGCAAGCAGGAAACGAGAGGCGAGGAAAAGGCATAAAACATAGAACTTATGTGAGGTGTGTCAAAACGAATGCTGGATCAATTTGCTACTTCCCCCGTCATTATTTTTTATGATTCCAAAATGGCTCTTCGTCGGCGCCTTTTATAACATCACATACAGAAGTCTCTTGAGAAAAGATATCAGATTTGTAGAGTGTTCAATGCAATTTTTGTACAATTTATTCATGTAAACAAAATATAGTAATTCTGAGATTTTGTTTTTCACGCTGGCCCGCGATCTCCTTCCAAAAGTCTCATCTGGCCCTCACTCTGAAAAGGTTGCCCGCCCCTGCCGTAATCTCTTTGTTATCTCACTCGTACACTCTCTTTCTCCTTCTCTTTCTGTCTCCAATTCTCTCTCCATCAGTCGACGTTATCACTCGTTTGTTAGAGGTAATGAAAGAGTGAAGCTTAAAAAGGATGCTGACAATCGCGCTCTTGGTGCCTATCGTAGTTTCTCTCCTCTCTCTCATCTCTCTCTCTCTATTTATCTATATTATGTGAATTAATGTATCGCGTAACATTATTATAACTCGCAAATATGTGCGATTGTAGGGAACATATATTTGTAAGTAAATGTAATGCTTACTTTAAATCTCGTAATGAATAAACGAATTGAATTCAGAAAATACGATAGAACCTGTTAGCGATGTTCAATTAACTCTTTTCTTATTTCTGAGTGCGTGCCCTTCCTCAGATGACGCAACATATACATTGCTAAGTGTCTGCTTTCTGGAGGTTATACGTCTAACCCTTAGTACAAGCGGTACTAAGAATATAACTAAAAATTATTTTAGACTTGTACCCGATCATAGTTGAGGGAATGAGACTAATCTACCTCCGTCGATTAAATAAAAGATTTATCTCGATATTTCATACAGATTCCCGAGTGTTGACAAAAATATTTTAGAGTTCGACAAGACAAAGCTGAAAAAGTTCAAAGCTTACATCGACCAAAACATTTAAGATGAGAACAGTGGTCCGAATAATCCTCATCTAAAAAATTCCGAAAATAACCTCCAAGATGAGAACAGGAGTTTGAATGACACAAATAATACAAATAAACAACGCTTATCTAAACATTCCGGAATATAATTTTTATTTCTTGTTCAGATTTAGGGAGTGGGAGTCAATTTGATATGCAAGTTTTACGTGATATATTCTGGATGTATCACGAGGATTTGTTTATCGTCCTCTAAATTTGTATTTATCATTTAAAACTTGCTTGGGTATTTATATTTCTCATATATCTCATCAAATATTGCTTTTAGACAAACTCAACTTTTCACGGAAATAAAATTGCAAGAATAGAATGCGAACAATGGCAAATAAAGAAGTGAACATTCTATCACCAGCTTTGAATTACTTCTACAAAAAAAGCCAGAACAATTCAACACAAAATATTTCTTGTGGATTGCTCTACCTCTCTCTGAATTGTTATTTTACATATTTAAATTTGGATCATGTGTCGGCCATCTCCCCAAAGACAATCTCATCTTTTACGTACATTAAATCTCAAAAATAAAAAGCCAGCAATGGCAAGTAAAAAATGAAAATTCTATCATCAGCTTTTCATTATTACTACGAAAAAAGCCGAACAATCCCAAATTTCGAATGATGCAAAGCCAAATTAAATTAATTCATGTTTGTTATTATATGTTTTAATAACCGTTTGTTTAGCAATATTTCCCGCTAAAATTATAGCATCAACAAAAAAGCCACTTAATACATCTGTGCCCGCTTCTAGGTACATAGTGATCTTAATTTAACTTAAGCACATGACAGTTTCTGGTGACCGCAAAAATAAGACGACTGCTTGCATTTTCCTTGCTTACTCTGTAAACCAGGTTCGCGTCTCCAGCCATTCTGAAATTGTTACTTTCCCGCATTAATCTTTAAACGCTGTTGTCTGTAGGTTATAAATAATGTCATATTTATTCATAAATATTACAATTAGCCCCTTTAAGAAATTATAGTCGCGCATTCTCAAGGATGTTAAAAATAGACCGTCAAAAAGCTCTAATGCAAAGTGCCGAGTACGTTCTTCGAACCCACTCGATTAGTCTTCTGTCTGTGTGCGCTTACATATTTTAATTTCCCTTAATCGCGTAACAGTTTCCGGTAGCTGCCAGTATATGGCGACTAATTGCAAATTCTACGCTGACTCTGTGAACCGGGTTCGCGCCTCCCGATCATCTTAAATTGTTACTGTCCTGAACTGATGTGAGCAATAAGCTTGAAACGTCTGTAGGTTATAAATAATTTATATATACTTATTTTATATATATATATATATATATATATATATATATATATATATATATATTTAACTTAGAAACCAAATACGATGCAAGATTTTTTTCAAATAAATGAAAACAATATTATAAATCAAATATTTCGGTTTTAGCATGACTTTATCAATGATATATAGACAAAATATTTTTTCTTCATTGTTGAGATATAACGACGTCCCGCCGTAGACATCCGACTTCTCCCGATGTTATGTGAGACTGTTTTAAAATATATTTTAGCCATCTTTGTTGAGCAACGTTGACACGTATGTAAAAGGTAAAGGTAAAGGTCGCATAGCCTTGACGCGCACGAGTGTCGTTGCCGACATCGCACACTGCCCATGGCCGTAGCGGCGGTGATTTGTTAAGAATCACCGTGTCTAGGGCACAGCATATGGAAGGCGGAGCCAATCCCTCTCCTTCCGCTGCCTTGAACCTTCCCCTGAGTTTTAGTCAGGTACCCATTTACTGCTGGGTGGACAGAGGGAGTTTTTAGACTCGAAAATTCGAATTTTGCCGTGAGTGGGATCGAACCCGGGTCGTCCAGCCCAAAGACAAATGCTATAACCACTCGTCCACAGGCCCTCCCACGTATGTACACTTTAATAAAATATCTGGTTAACGTATTAGCAAAAGGGGATCGATTTCCTACGTAAATGTAATGTAGAATAGACCCAGATTTAATTTTTGACTAGTTTTTATGAATGCTTTTTTACTGGTGTGTAATAATTTATCAAGGTATGGGGGGGGGGGCAATCGAAGATAATGGTTCAAACGATAGTTGGTTGGAAGATGATCGCCGTCACGAGAGGATTGGTAACAGTGGTGAAAATGGACAGAAGATTAGTTAAGAGGACTTGATCTTTCAAGAAGAACTGTTCGACAAGTACTTATTTACATTAGACTTGAAGACGACCATAATGTAGTCGGTTGGAAAGCAGACTCATGTTAGCTTTATCCACAGATGGGATGTTCTAGGAAAGAAACTTCGTTCATGGAAGGTATGTTTGGTTTTGGTAACAGAGAAAGAGTGAAAGGAACGTTTAAACGTGCGGGAGATCGCCCAAGAGGTCGGAGTGAGTAAAGATTCTGCACATGCAATTTTGCGTGATTATTTGGACATGTACAGAGTGGCTGCGAAATCTGTGCCCAAGTTGTTGTCGCAGAAACAAAAAAGACCTCCGTTTTCAAGTTGCACAGGACCTTCTGGAAACCGTCAACACCGATGCTCGGTTTCTGAACACCGTCATAACTGGATATGAATCATGGTGTACAGGTACGACCCAGAAATTAAAAGATAGTCGTCGCAATGGAAGCACCCCGAGTCTCCAAAGACCAAAAAATACACAAATATATATAGTTATATACGAATATACATATATATACGCATACACACACATATATATATATATATATATATATATATATATATGTCTATATATGTATCACACACACTGACACAATAACACCACACATATATACATATATACATATATGTATTTATATATACGTATATATATATATATATATATATATATATATATATATATATATATATATATATATATATATATATATATATATGTTTTAAAAGTTCAAACGGGTGTGTTTTTAAAAAAACTTTTTTCAAATTGTGAATATTAACTGTTCTTATCTGTCAACATATCAATCACTACTTCCTCTGATGATAAGATTTTAATCCTTGAAAAGCCTAGCTTAAGGAATGAAATTGAAAGAGAAGAAGAAGAAATATTTTTATTTACTAATTGCTACTTGTTCTGAACAACTGAAGATATTGATCTGTTTCCATTCGCAGGTCTAACTATTTTTCATTAACTCACCTTATTTTTGCTCTATCCAGTATATTGAGCTTTCCTCATCTCACAATAGGTCTAATTTTCTAAAAGTTACCTTTTAGTTATAAACCCTCATATGTATATATATATATATATATATATATATATATATATATATATATATATATATATATATATATATATATATGTAATGAATGTTAGCACGGTAATCAGATTGATACCGTTAATCATACGTATATATATATATATATATATATATATATATATATATATATATATATATATATATGTGTGTGGGTGTGTTTGTGTGTGTATATATATATATATATATATATGTATATATATATATATATATATATATATATATATATATATATATATATATATATATATATATATATATAGATGAGAGAGATACATGCTTGAATTAATTTGTATGCGTGCGGATGAATACTTTAAGATGTAAGTCACATTTTAGAAGTCTAAACACGTACGTCTACCTGTAAAATTAACATATTTTTACTCTCTCAGAGTTTTACTTACACAAACCGTGATGTTAGCGTTGACATAAACACATTAAAACACATACTTGCATACATATTTATGTGTGTGTGCCTGTGTCTTGATGTAAGTACACACGTAGCCTATACATCATAGTTTGGTTTCATTCATGTATATATATATATATTTATATATATATATTCATATATATATATGTGATGGTGTATGTGTTCATATATATATATATATATATATATATATATATATATAAATAAACACATTTTTAAACATATATATTGTATTATATTAAGCACTGCACTTTAAATAAATAAAAGATATTTCTTTTTATTACCTGAAAAATGACACTGGATAAGGCTCTAAGCGAGGTGACATGTAGGTAGGAGGGCCCATAATTTACAGCGTCTGTCCTCTGTAAGGTTCAGACGACTAAACCGTAGATCCTGATCTCTGAAGGGGGTATATAGAAGAGAAAATAAGGTCTGGGGTGAGAAAAAAAGACGAGGGGACGAGGTCTTTGGTGGTCCGTCTTGGATGGCGGCCGCAGCGTGAACCGGAGAAGGGAAGATGACAGTTCTGAAAATGGCTTCTACAAAAAAGAACAACCACAACTAGGAGACGCTTCCCACCAATGTAAAAAAAGAGAGAACCACTTACAGAAATGAATCGAATAAATAGAAGAAACGGAAGAAAGAAAGAACAAATCAAATAAGGTACAGAAATGGACGCTGATTTTTTACATTTCTGGCACATGTGGATATTTTCAAGGGTAAGGTCCTTCGAGAATAAACATTGCAAGGGGCCACTTAAATATAGATTTTAGGTCTTTCACGAATTTACATCCGTAAGTGTAACACATTATGGGGGGCCATTATGATGTACCCCATGAAAGGGGACATAGAAAAGTAAACAAGTAGTTATATATATATATATATATATATATATATATATATATATATATATATATATATATATATATATATATCTTTTGTAATATGTAAGAAAAATCCCAGCAGAGTACTTGATTAATTGAGAATCAAAATTAAGAGCGTAATATTTTGGGGGGGGGGGGGTACAGAAAAATTAGTACAACATTAGTACCGTCGGTTTTAAGTTCAGAGGGACTTAACAATCCGGCTCTCTTCACATTATGTTGTCACCTATTTCTGACATGTGAATTCACGTGTCACTCTCGTTTGGATGCGTTATTTGCTTTAAAATGTTATGTATATTTGTTTAAAATTAGTGTTAGGGAAGTGTAATGAGGTTTAAAAAAGGGAGATTTAAATGTAACAGTTGAGATTTAAAATTAGAAAAAAATTAAAAATATAGAAATTAATATATATATATATATATATATATATATATATATATATATATATATATATATATATAGTAATTCAGGTAAAGTAAATATCCACAGGATAAACATCCGAAGAATTTCAACCAGTCTTATAAAGAGTTCTCAATATTCAATAGAGCTTTTATATATAATTATGTTTATTCATACACTTCTGCATATCTGTATAAATAATATATATATATATATATATATATATATATATATATATATATATATATATATATATACATAATGGGGAGACGAATACTGCAATATGAGATCCCAAGAATGGCTGTGTTCTTGGTTAAAATATTCCTGAATTCATTTTTGGGGATGCTATGTTTTATCAAGTGTTGGTAGATGCTACTTTGAGGGAAGGTAAGATTGCAAGTTAGTCGGCTTGATATGCTTTTCTAGTTCCCATAATGGAAGCGTTGTTTATTCAAGTAAATAAACTTAGTATCAACCATGCTCGTTATGAGGGGGGCGAAGGATGTTGAAGTGTTGTTGAAGCGGTATTGAAATGTTTTTTTAAAAGCGTCTTCTTAAATAAATTCACCAATCTTTTATTTTGCATACTCATTCATCCGTCTGAAGATGACCGACGTCGGTCGAAAACGTTCGCGAAAATATGGCGATTCTTTATACAACATGGACGACAATACCAAATGTGTCGTGCGACGAATTAAAAAAACGAATAAAAACATGGATAAACAGAAGCTGGTACTATTGTTTAACCAAACATGCATATATATATATATATGTATATATATATATATATATATATATATATATATATATATATATATATATATATATATATATAAATATATATATATATATGTATGTATATGTATATATATGTATGTATATATATGTATATATATATATGTATATATATGTATATATATATATATATGTATATATATATATATATATGTATATATATGTATATATATATATGTACATATATATATATATATATATATATATATATATATATATATATATATATATATATATATATATGCAATGGACACTATTCTTAAGTTTTATTTTCTATCTGTACATTCCGTTTCACAGGAACACTGGAAACTAAACCCTCATGGCAAAAGTTAGCAACTCTGACCGATTCATCAGCGGGTGCTTTTATAGTGTGACCTACAATTGTAATTCCCTGTCCAATGTGTAAAAAAGAGTCTAAGTTTTAACTAAACCGAGGAATCTGTATATATTTATAGAATGACTCGTACTTAAAATGTTGAGTAAGTCTACATAAAAAGTATGCATTAATATAATAATAAAAATATTTGAAAATCTTAATATGATAATATTTCAGTATTTGAAAAATATAAATAACCATCTACATATCTACATCTTCATCGTAAACAGCAGCAGCAGCACTGCCCTAAAGTTCAACTCTTCCTAAACGCGGATTGGCTGTGACAAGTGGTAGTATTAGAGCTGTGCCGGTGGGAACTTTGGTGCCTGACAGAGCCACACAAGGCAGATTGGTTTGACAAGCAGGACGACAGTCCGGCTTAAAGTTGTTCTGGTGAAATCCAAAGGCTCTTGCATCGAGATCCGGCGTTTTTGCTAATAGGTCTGTGGTGAAGCAAGGGCGTTTTATCATCAATTGTAATGCAAAGTGGGGATAATAATGTCGTGTGTGTGCATGTCACCGCCACTTAATGCCTCCCGATTACGACCTTTCTTACAAATTGAAGCAACTGCTGGTCCTTGTTGACCCCCGTGGAATATGAAGTGCTCAAAATTTACGAAAATGGATCTCAATCAAAAGCAGACGATATAGACATTTTCATGTTTGACGCTGATCAAAGAACAGCAACAACAATAGCATTATAATGTTAGATAGTGGGAGGTGCCAAAAGTTGGAGGAGTGAAGGTGGATGTCGGAGATAACGTCACGTCAATTCGAGGCTGTTTTGGTTTCTCGTTCCAAACTAGAAGCGGATGTGAAGGGCACGAAATGTCCGAAAACCTTGGAAAGGGGGAGGGGCGGAAACGGTGGACACAGATGACAAAAACTGAAAAGCTCTCTTCCTCCAAGTCATTCTTTCCTTTTTTCCTTCTCTCTATCTCTCCTTCTCTCTTTCTTATTCTCTCTTTCTCTTTCTCTCTCTTCTCTCTCTCATTCTCTCTCTTCTCTCTCTCATTCTCTCTCTCATTCTATCTCTCTCGCATTCTCTCTCTCTTTCTCTCTCTCCTTCTCATTCTCTCTCTTTCTCCTGTATAATACGGTTAAGTTCTGTCTCTTAGTTTATGTTAAATAAAAATGTTAAAAACCCAATAACAGGCGTCCCCGTGTTTTTGACAGCAGGCGGGCTTACAGCGATGATGATGGTGACCACAACAACAACCACCACGGGGCAGATCAGTCTGCGTCCGTGGTCAAACGAAGGTAAGTAAAAAGTAACAATAACAGTTGTAGTCAACTGTAAGGATTCATGAACATAGACAGCAATCAATAAGCATACTCACACAAACCACGTCACACGAATAATATTCACATGGCATCCGAAAATATATCAACAGCGCAGAAATCGAAAAAACCATATGAATTATCGAATTCCTACGTCAAACCGAAACAGAACCATAATTTGGTTTCGACCAGCTACAAGCTATATTCAGGACTTGATATCGTCACAACGAAATATGCAGCCACATGTGACCGAGGCGCCTCCATCAGAAATCACCAAGGAAATTGAAGATAGTTTGGAAAATCTCCCAGAAGAAACACTCTTTTACGTACCATTATACACATGAAGAGAAAATCTGATTTATAAAAAATGTAATGCCATATTTCTTCGAGATCGAACAACTTCACAAGTGAGATATATAAAAAGCCTTTTCGGCAAGAGAACGATGGACGAGAAAATAGTACTTAATTAAGTATGGTTTTAGAAAGTTGTTTCTTTGTTTGATTGCTTGTTTTGTTTTGTTTTGTTTTGTTTATTACAGCATATCAACCGATCTTTGGTCATATACTGCTGAATTGAGACATTCTAGTCAAAATAAAGTGTGCTTCAAGTTCTTAGCCTTTTAAAATATCTATTCATGTTTTCTTTGTGTGTTTTATTGTATGGCATACCAACCTTTGAAAGTTTGTAGAAATGACACTTTCTCTTATATATATATATATATATATATATATATATATATATATATATATATATATATATATATATATATATATATATATATATAGGCAATCGTCAGGCTACGGGGATGAAACGCAGGCGCCTCTGTATAGCTTAATTGCTATAAATATATTTTTCTTACTATCTAGCTCTACTAACGTATTGAATACTACTGAAAGTAATACTGAAAATCGATACATAAAATGTTATAATTTTTAATGTAGATACATGAAATAATAATAATAATAATAATAATAATAATAATAATAATAATAATATATATATATATATATATATATATATATATATATATATATAAACCAGCTTCTTTTAAATATTCAAATATTGGCTGGATTTACATGGACAAGTACCTCCCTGGAGTCTATTTCTTTGTCATATTTTGGTGAGTCTGTTCTAGGCCCAGACAATACACGACGTATCGTATAGGCCTCCTGGCATGGTATACAAATTGTAGCTGCTTCTCTCCCAGGGAGGTAAGAAGGCTATATTTGTGTGTCTTATACGGAGTCCTGTTCATATCACTTCTTCTTTTCTGGCAATTTTAGTAGGGCCATTATTCTTTTCGTTAGTCTATCTTTTTATTGCTTGTAATTTATCGTTTATACAATAGTTCCTTCTCAGATGAGAAACCATTTTGTAACTTAACGGAACTGGCGGATGAGATTGACGAAAATTACGATCAGAGCTGTACTAATTCAATAATGCAAAATAAACGGAGAGAAATTGATGATGTAAAAAGAAAAGCGATTCATCTCCCGAAATATATTCCAGTAACGAGATAGATAACCTTCTAGCTTCTAATTGTGTTATTGCCATTTCGGGATACGTCATGCAAATTTAGCAAATTAGCAAATTTATCGTTTATACAATAGTTCCTTCTCAGATGAGAAACCATTTTGTAACTTAACGAGAAACCATTTTGCCATTTCGGGATACAGCATGCAAATTTAGCAAAACCTGTTATTTCGTGAAATAATTATTCAAAAGCTCAAACTGACAAGTAATTAAAAATACATTCAATGATTCCTATAAACATAGTTGCCTACTTTTTGCGTTGAACATTAATCGAACATCTCAAACACAGTGTACGGCAAATGGCAATACTGTTAAAACATCCAAGATCATGAAATTTAACTTGGATTCATGAATTCAACAAACAATTTTGTGGATTTTTATAATCAGCAAAGTAAACGAATTCATAATTGTTTTCGATTTTTTGTCGAATTTCAACAAATGTTAAAGAACAGCATTTGCTGGACACGGAGACACATTTTTATTTTCTTTCAACAATGTCTAACATTATTGATATCTATTCGACTATGTCAGCTGATACGAATTATTTTTCAAGAAAAGTGAATGACAATAAAAAGACCGGCTTATCCAGTGAACTCCACAAACCAGTGACGTTATAACAATTATCTGTTAACTTTCTGGGTAACCAAAAAACGATGTCAAAAGTTAGTTGAGGAAAATAAACTATTCCATTAATGTCCCGCCGTAAACTGATGGAAAATCGGATGTGTCGAATTTCCGGTGGGGAGGGATGAGAATATAATTGTAGCTGTTAAAAGAAGATCGGCGACAGAGTTCGACGAGAGACGTAAGAGTTAGACTTTGCTAAGATTCGGAGATTGAAAGATGGAAATATATAGCGACTAGTGACGAAGCCTCAACGACACACGTGTTCAACAGTTGCCTTTATACAATGTTTATTCCTGTGTTGACTATCGTGTTATGCATGTAAGTTGTGAACTATGACTTTGCGCCCTTTGCGATCGCAATGCTAGAATCCTGACATTGCCAATATGAAGGTGAAGAAGAAGAAGAGGAAGAGGAAGGGGAAATAGACGAATCACGGCACATGCGCTTGGGGTATGGCGGTCGGTGCGGAGGTGCAGTAATAGTTTAATAAACTTAATTTGACAAACCCGTTTTCTTCACAACAACGGACTCATTAATTGTGTGCATTACTATGGTACGACACGCCGCGGTCAACCGATTCATGCTAAACATACAGAGTTGAACCCAGAATAATTTAAAATTGTCAAAGTATAATTTACGCACGTGTCCGATCTTCACATCTTCCATCATTCCAAAAGCCATGTATTATTACCTAAGAAATCTAATGGCTACTAAAGACAGTCATAAGACTAGAGAGACCTGAATGCTGCGAAAATTCCAGACATAAAACAAAAAATTAAACTGTGTTGTTTAATGTATATATATATATATATATATATATATATATATATATATATATATTAATTTTTATACGTACATAAAAGTAATCCATGGACACGTGTTTCTGGCTCGCAGCCGTCATCAACATGACTAACTTACACAGAGATCAAACCTTCGATGTTGATGTCTACAGCCCAGCGTTCTACCACTGGTACAAAGCCGCTCTGTGTAGAAATATGTACGATGTATATCACCCAAATATTTAATGTATTTTTATGTAATTATTTTTATAGGTGATTGTACGTATAAAAATTAATAAATATATATATTAACGGAAAAAATACGTTCTATAAGTTGAGGGCGACTAATAATGCAGTTTTCTACATCTTAATCACTTAGGAAAGTGAAACAATCGAAATAACAGTAAGCTAAATAACAACGAACGCTGCAATGAAGCGGGGAGGGGGGTCTTAGGGGTCAAAATACTTTCGTTCTGTGGTGTATCTGTATTCCTGAGAGTTTAAAGGGGGTTCATGTACTACCGTGATAGGAGGGTCACGTAGAGATGGGATATCTGCTGATAAATGTATAATCGCTGTGGATGGGGGTTAGGTTTATTATTGTTGATGTGATTATCTGTGGTGAAAGGGTGGGGTGTTTATTGATGAATGTTTTATCTGTGGTTAGAACTAGGTTGTATCACGGTAGGCGTGGTTGATGTAGTCGCGCCCGTGGTGTGTTTAACATATATCTGGGGGGGGGGGGATTTTGTACGTAAATAGAAAGATAGGAATTTTGTTATAGGTTTAGGGAGGTCTTGGGGAGATTGGCTATTTTGTATGTTTTTAAGAAATACTTTACTATCTTTTTAGAGGGGTATTTGGTTTAAAGGGATACTTGGTTGGTTATGTAATATTGTCATCATAACATTGGGCTAGCAACAATTTTCTTCTTTTTTATGTTCATGCAGTTTATGGAAGGGTTGTTGATAGCTTGTATAATTCTGAATTTCTCAGTAGTGCAGAAGGGCAGGTCCTGGAGGTGGGGCTGTAGGATTTAGGCTTGTCGGTAATTCTCCATTCTATTTTGTAGGAGGTGTTAAACTTCTTGAGATCCCATACGTAGGTTGCCAGTGTGGTTATGTGGTCTTTTGGGGGGTATTTGAAAGTGTTGTTGTGGGCGTAGAGTCTTTGTTTAAAAGATCCTTGGGTCATTCCGATGTATATATCCTCCCTTTTGGTATGCACCCCGGATATAACCATGGCTTCGTAAACAACGGAGCTGACTGTGCATCCTCCGTACTGTACTTTAATTTCAATTACTGTCCGTGGCATTTTCTCCTGGCCACGTGGTCATAGAGGTTAGCCTCGTTATTCTAGTATACGAACTGCTTGCAACCGCTACTCCTGTACTAAGTAGGGTAAAAAACCGAAAGGATATTGTCTATAGGTATAAATACACTTTAATATTAAAACATATTTACAGTATATATATATATATATATATATATATATATATATATATATATATATATATATATATATATATAGGTGTGCGAAAGTATATGTTTTAGAATATACCTTCTACATTGTATGTATACGAACATCTTCCAATTGAAAGCTCGATGATTGTCAACATGTAACAAAAGAGCATATATAAATAAACCAGATTTAGTTACATTCCAAAACCCGAAGATTGTATTCATCTTACGAATCAGTTTTTCAAAACTATCACGTTTGGTACAATTACAGTTCCATTTTCATTCACCAGAAGACCAACTGACATGTGTATTTCAATATCGTATCTTTCCTCTCCGGAGTTATCAGAAAGCTAAAAAGTTCTCAATTAAAAACAATATCCATTGCGATGCAAGAAAACAAAAGTCTAGAAAACAAAAACTCACATCGAATACACCTCCATCGACAGCGTCTCTCAAATCACCACTTACAGAAGCCATACTGTTATCTGAAGCGGAGCTTAAAGAAATACGCACAGCATTGACCGAAAACCTGCAATAAGAGACTAATATTGAAACCTAGTTGAAAGATAATTACAGTTTCTTTTTATAGATATCTAAATCAACTTGCAACTAAAACTCTTTATATAATTTACGTAATTTAAATTCGGAGTTTTGATTCAAAATACAGAAGTACGAAACTAAAATAAAAAAACACTTAAACTGAATCATTAATTTTGGATATGTTCAAGCCATCGGGTTTGAAATATCAGCGTGAAAACACTTGCAACGTCTAGCAACACTGAAGAGCCGTAACACGACGAAATAGATGTGTGTGTGTTTTTATGATTGGCGTTAAAGATTACTCTTTTATATAGAATAAAGTTCTTAGAGTAACCTACACTATTGAATGTACTCAACAGACATAATCGCTATGATATCTCTTAGTGTCGGACGAGGAATGTCGTGCATTGGCGATCGGATTTCAAATCGTAGCGTGAAAATACCTGGCATATCTAATTACAGTGAGATCCCTAATACAACGAAAAAGCTTTCTGTGGCTGATTATATATATATATATATATATATATATATATATATATATATATATATATATATGTATATATGTTTGTATTGTTTCTATGATCGAATATGAATATTTTGGAAAGAAAAATGAAAACTATCCGATTGCCATAATACATATTGAACTTTTAGCTATAAGTGAATAGGCTTAAAATGATTCGAGTGAAAAAAAAAGAAAGAAAAAGGCGATATATAAATTAAATTAATACGGTTGCATTTTTTCTTTAGCCTGATTGAAAACTTTTCATAAGTGCTC